>OX326961.1:24723179-25933179 GCA_946800325.1 Luzula sylvatica
TTATAGGATTATATATACGAGGAGGAATTGGATAATTTCGTCTCCAATGACGCGCTATCTGAATTAACCGTCGCATTCTCTCGTGCCCCCACCAAAGAGTATGTTCAGCATATCTAATGAAGTCTTAATGTCATTTTAGCCGGAATTGTATATCATTATTTGAAATAACAAAAAATATTTGAATTGTTTTTCAAAAAAATATATGAAATATGATATATGAAATATAATTGAGATTTTTCGCAATACACATGAAATTGCGATTTTTCGCAATACACATGATTGATATTTTTCGCCCACACAGATCATTATCTAATGAAGTCTTAATTCACATTTTTCTTTGTGACATACATCATAATTGAGATTTTTCGCAATACACATGAAATTGCATCTTGTACAGAAAATTATGATATGTGTATGTATGAGAAGAGAGAGAAAGCTATGAATATGGAGAAGAGAGAGAAAGCTATGAATATGAGAGAGAAGCATAATTTCCTTTCCTGAACTGAAAAAACTGAGAAAAAAACTCAGTTTTTGTTTTGGTTACTTTTCTATATAAATTACCTATAAATTCCTTGTCTAAAAAGTTCACTACAAAATCCTAGTGTACATCCAAATACGTGTTAGGAAAGTCTCAGGAACTTTTCCCTAAACTATTAATTTCCTGATGTTTCCTAGTGTTATGAGCGTATTTTGTTACATATTTTGCTAATAAAATATGGAAATTAAATAGTATATGAACACAAAATCATGATATAGTTTTCATATTGAATATTTAATGATGAAAATACTTTAACGTATATTTTGTGTTTAATTCAGGTTAAAAAGACCAAATTTGCAAAATCCAAGCTCACAGTTGCGTTCGGCTCATCGAAACGAGCAATTTTGATATTAAGATCATGTCATTTGGAGGAAAAACGGAGAAGTTACAAGAGATTTTGTGAACGGGTCAGAAAACAATTCAAATGCGATCCCCTACACGAAAGACCACATACGGGTCAAAGTTGATTCATTACACGAAAAGATTCGAACTTTACAACTCTCAAGATGCCACTGATCGTGTGTGGATACTAGCTCGTGTAAGCCACGCTGATGATAACTCATCCTCTCTCAAATTCTCTTCATTACACAAACACTACACTAAGGTTGCCACAGAAAATTATCAGACCCATTAACTGGTTGGCCAGTCCCAGGCCAGAGCACAGAATCGAGTGTTTGTCAGCCAATGGGAAACGAGCATAACCACCTGATACATACCTCCATTACCCCATTCACTGGACGCCTCCCTTCAATTTGTTTCTTCAGAAACAACGTGAAACTCTTCACTGGACCCTCCAGTAACTGTTGAAAATGGAGAACAGACTCTCGTCTTCTCCAACTTGCCAAACAGGTCTGTTGAGCGCAAATCTTGAGAAACCGAACTCGATCCGTGGAAACAACTCGATTGAGCGTCGGATTTCGATCCGGATCGAAGCACACGATCATTCCCTCTTCAGGATTGAACTCTTCCCCCTCGGATTGCCATCGTGGCACTCTCCTGGACCCTACGATCATCATCGTCGCATCAACACCACCTCGGCAGATCGCGTAACAACTTGGACTCGTTTCAAGTCTCATCTCTCTCTCTCTTCTAACAGCATCGTGGGGCCCACTTGACCTCCAATTCCTCTACAATTGGATGAATTCCACTGAATTGCGATCCAATTCGGTTATAAATAGAACGAGATCTGGATCAGCCATGGACATCTCGGATCGCCATTAACACGCAGAAGAGCTCTCTCGAGCTCTTTCTCTCTCCACTGTCCACTCTGTACATTCATCACCACTCTCATCTCGCCAATTTCTCTTCCAATTCAGTCTCCAACCTGTCGTTCTGAATCAAGATCTCGAGCTCACCACTGTTCAAAGATCGTTTTCTCTCTGGTTTCAGGTGACAAGCCTCGAGCTGTTCTAATTGAATCCCTGTCGAAGCAAGCTGAGAAACGATCTCCTCCTTGTTCAGCATCACTCTTCTTCATTTTCTTTTTAGTTTCTGAGAATTCTAAGTTCTATGGAATCTCATTTTCCTTTGTATTCGATTGTCTCTATTTTTTTGTAACATTGTAGTCTTGGATTATAAAGGATCTGTTTAAGTAAGAAGTGTTTTTCTTATGAATTTCGTTTTCATATATTTTCTGAGATATTTATTTCATGTTGGACATTGAGATCCTGGAAATTAGATTTTATCCTTTGTAATTGAACAATTGAATTCTGTGGATTTATTTTCTTGGATTTTATGATGTTGAATAGAATTGGTTTATAATTCTTGTTTAGTTTCCCCTATTTTCCTGGAAAATGAACTACTATGGATCATCAATATCTGAGATCATGGATCGAGAGTAATTCCATTTGGGGGATTTGATGTTTTGATTATTTGATTAATCTAGAAATCGTGTTTATTGTTCAAATAATCTTTTGTTATTAAAACAATTGTGTTCATGAATTTTAATTGGGGAATTTAATTGGTATATAATTATTTGCCCTAATTAACATCTCGTTGTTTTAATACTCTAATTAATTAGTAATGGTTCATATTACTTAATTGATTTGGGTAAGGTTTTCTTGCGTCGAATCTTGAATAATTTGAGTATTTGGTTTATAAATACTGGAATAACTATTTTTCGTTCTTGAATTTCGTAATTTTCAATTGGTCTATAATTGATCAATTACCCTTGCATTCGATTTTGATTGAGAGATTTCTAGATACTCAATTAATTGAGATATCGATTTCCCCAAGTTTCACATCGAGGGAAAGGAAATTTGGTTTCGCCATTTTTGATTTTATTTTCTTGTTTCTCATTCAATCTTTTCTTTTCTCTTTTCTTTTTGGATCTTGTTTTGCCACCTTATTTACATCAACATACTTTCTTTTTATTTTTGATATACATTCCTTGAATATCAATATAACTTGCTTGTCAATTAATCTCATTGTGAAATCTTTATTGAATATATTAATTTGAATCGAGACCACCTCTCTTGTGAACTATCCCTATACTTGCCATTTTACTTGTTGTATTCATTCAAGTATTAGGAAAAATATAAATATAATTTTGACTCGTAAATTAGAAATTATTATCACTCATTTAAAAACGACCTATTTTTCGAGTAGTCACCTAGCCATCAAACAAGCCCTTAAACACAACTTTATTTTTTTATTTTTTTTGAGAAATAGAGGACTCATAAATTGTTTTTTCCATTAAAAACAACACAATTACTATATAATTATAACACCAATAATGAAATTATATATCTTAACAAATCATTTTACGCTAATATTTCACAAAAATACAAACCACCACCCAAACTAAGAAATGAAATCCCAATTACATTTATAAACTTGAAATCAAATCCTGCAGCAACCACCCAAACTATGATTGATGAATTCTGAATCATTTTGATGTATCATAGAATCACCCATCTCAGAAACATGCTATCATATACATTTGGTAATATAACTCATAAATCATAATACATCATAATTTTCTGTACAAGATGCAATTTCATGTGTATTGCGAAAAATCTCAATTATGTTGTATGCCACAAAGAAAAATGTGAATTATCATATTTCATATATATATTTTTTTTAAAACGATTCAAATCTTTTTTGTTATTTCAAATAATGATAATACAATTCCGGCTAAAATGATATTAAGACTTCATTATATATGCTGAACATACTCTTTGGTGGGGCCCTCACGAGAGAATGCGACGGTTAATTCAGATAGCGCGCCATTGGAGACGAAATTATCCAATTCCTCCTCATATATATAATCCTATAAATAAATTAATAAATAAATAATTCTTGTAATTTAACAAATCAGTAAAATAAATAAATAAATATTTTATTATGCAATATACCATTTTGCGATTTCTGCAACCCAAGAAGAGAACCAAATATCCGAGCTCCACTCCAGACTCCTTCAAAGCCAACCTTTCCTGAAAAAATCAAAGATATCAGAGAAGCCATTTTGCAAAAATACCCAAGAAATGAGTGAAATTATGAAACAGACCTGCAAAAAGCCTCTGAAAGGGGGGAGACCAGTGCCGGGCCTGATCATGATAATCGGTACTTTTGGATCTGAAGGAAGTTTGAAATTCGATTGTCTCACGAAAATAAATAATTCCTGTAAATATAATCCTATAAATATTAAAAGGAATAATCCTCGTAAATACATACCAATTAAACCAATCAATAAAATAAACAAATAATTCTTTTAATTAATATACCATTCTGCGATTTCTGCAACCAAAGAAGAGAACTGAGTATCCGAGCTCCACTCCACACTCCTTCAAAGCCAACCTTTTCTGAAAAATCAAAAAATAATAAATGCATCAGAGAAGCCATTTTACAAAAATACCCAAGAAATAAGTGAAATTACGAAAATAACCTGCAAAAAGCCTCTGAAAAGGGCGTGTCCAGTGCCGGGCCCGATTGTCTCACGAAAACTGGGGACCAGTTGCCCTCGGTATTCTCCTCATTTGCAACCGCATTCTATAAAGAAATATTAATTAATTCATCAAATTATTAAATTATCAATTTTATAATGATAATAATTATTAATTATTATTAATATTATAATAATAATACCTTAATCCAAGTGGAGCAGATTCCTTTGTGAACTGTACCAGAAGGTGTAGTTTCGAATACCAACCCACACGTCACGTGAATTCTCGAAGGCGCCATCCTAAATAAATTAAAAAAAAATAAACATTAATTTCGGTAACAAACAAATTAAATAATATTTTTGTATGATGACGAAATGGAATAATATCTGGGTTGGAGACGACGAGCGCTAGCAGCGAAGAAAACGCCAAGTGGCGGTTTTGCCGAAGGAAATTCGGCCATTACTTCTCGTAAACTTCTTTTGCTCGCTACTATCCATTGTCCATATTCATCGTGCCCCCCGAAAAATTCCAAAATTATTAAAACGCATGATATTTAATAGGGGTATATATGAAATCATGAATTATCCAAACCTTTCCAGCAGGAGAAGCTGATTACTTGGGTCTATCATCCTCGGCTGGATCTGACGCGTGTGCAGCCAATGCCAGCAAAGCACTCTAAAAAAATTAATTATCAGCAAATACAAGGGTACGAGTGAAAAAGAAAACACGCAATTTCTTAGGGGAGTTGAGAAGGTCGGCGTAGCGTGCGAGAACTTCTCTGCGAGTAACCGTAGAGGGGAAAGGAGCAGCCAATGAGCTGCTGCCAAGTGGCGAGCCGTCCTCCTCGTCAGTGTGGATTGAGAATAAGGTGTCAGAGGGGTAATTGAGTAATCTCTCCGCTTTCTCTGTGTATACACCAACATCGTCTCCGAGTATTTGATCCAATTCTGGCCATAATGCCTCTTTCCTGAAATAATAAAAAAATATATATATATCAAGAAATTTTCATAAATACCCTTGTCAAATTCAGGGCGTACCAGGCAGAGAAATCGTCCTCGATGCATTGATCGTCGTCTCCAAGACCGACTGGTACGAGTCTTTTTGCTCGTGTAATATATTAAATAGAATTATTAATTATCAAAATTATTTTAATTAGACTTTTTGAGTTGTTCAATTATGCATACCCTGTTTCTCTAGTTGTTCATTGAATAGCAGTGAAGTGAAAACATAAGAAACCCCTAAATTAGGCATGCAAAATTGAATAGCAGCAAAACAAAATAGGAATATTCTGGAGAGAGCGACCCCCTTTATAATGAAATCCATTGCATTATCGTAATGTGCTCAAAGATCCGGATCTTCTCCAACGGTCGAATAAGATTTCGAAATCCGAACGTTGGGAATTTAGGACAGCTGGATTCGAACGTTGGGATTATCCGCTCCTCTTTATAAGCATAAGAAACCCCTTTCGTTCTCTCTCTAATTCACTTTTCAGATCCAATTTCTCCAGCGAGCGAGATCCAGAGAGAGGGAGAGAGAGAAAGAGCGAGAGAAGAGCGAGAGAAGGAGAAACAGCGAGAGAGTAGTTCGTGCTTACAATCTGTGTCGGAGTACAACTTTGCATCAAAGAACCTTCTTCCCTCCGGTCGTACTCTCCATAACTTCTCATCGAGCTTCCGACAAATCATAGGACTGCGACAATGGTGGATCATGAGAACCGCAAGGTCTTGCTCTTTGTCTGGCCATGAGAACCGAAGGCACAAGTAGAAGAAGAAGTTTTCTGCTTCAGCTTTTTGGACAAGGAAGGGGTAAGTTGTTATCTTCATCAATGGCTTTGCTCTTATTGTCCATCTTTTTGTTTTTGTTTTTTTGCTCTTTGAACTTTTACATAATAACCCTTCAAACAACTAAAATTATTTTTGTTGAGTTTTATTAAAAAAAAAAATAGATACTGTGAATACATTTTCATTGAAATGGCTTTGCTCTTCTGGTCTTTTGTTTTTGTTTTTTTTCGCTTTGAACTATTACATAACAACCCTTAAAATCGTGGAAAATATTTTTGTTGAGTTTTATTAAAATAAATAGATACTGTGAATACATTTAATCTCCATTTTTTTGTATTTCCAACAGTCAACTTGGTTTTTTTTTTCTTTCTATTATTCTGGTTTGTATGCAACCATTTTTTCATTGAAATTAATCAAATGTTCTTCTTTGCAGTTTTGGAATCATCAAATATTTGCTGGAATTGACATGGAAATTGACAAGAGATGCAACCATTTTGATTTGACAAGAAGATGCACTTGTGGATATTTACAGATTTTTTGTTTATGTGTGAATGTTTAATATGTGTGTGTGTATATGGGTGAATGTATGTGTGTGTGTCTCTGTATGTAAAGAGAGAGAGAGAGAGAGAGAGAGAGAGAGAGAGAGAGAGAGTGTGTATGTAAACTTTATGTGTGTTGTGTGTGTGTGTGTGTGTGTGTGTGTGTGTGTGTGTGTGTGTGTGTGTGTGTGTGTGTGTGTGTGTGTGGTAGGGTCTGGCCCGAAAAGGGGTTGGGCCTGCCGGGGGTCGGGCCCGAAAAGGGGCCAGGCCCGTCGGGGGGGGGGGGGGGTCCGGCCCAAAAAGGGGTCGGACCCGTCGGGCTCCGGGGGGGGGGGGGGGGGGGGGGGTCCGGCCTGAAAGGGAGCCGGGCTCCGGGGGGGGGGGGGGGTCCGGCCCGAAAGGGGGGCCGGGCTCCGGGGGGGGGGGGGTCCGGCCCGAAAGGGGGACCGGGCGGGGGGGGGGGGGGGGGGGGGGGGGTCCGGCCCGAAAGGTGTGGTCTGGCCCGACATGTCTAAATTTGCAAAAAACAAAAAAAAAAAACTTTACCAAAAAAAAAGAATTATGAGAACTTATAATGTTCATGGGAATAGCTGTATAGGTGAATGAATTAGTGTCGGATTTGAGTTCTATTTTGAACATGTTAAAAATATAAATGGAGGTTGTCCAGTAATTACTTTTTGAAAGATCAATGAGATCTCCAATTAAGAATATTTTCTTCATGATATAAATATATGATTATATAAAACCATCTTATAAATAATTGTTAGAATAGATAAAAAATAAAAATAAAAAGCCAACTCTGTATAATTTTGGATGAATAGAGCGAAGATTTTAGCCCAACTCCTCAAAAATCTTTTAACAAGGCCCCGGAAGCTCTCAGCTTTTGGGTCATCCATAAACCCTACAAAAATACACCCAAAAAATTACATATTTAATATATATACTATGTTTATGTGTAATAAATATTTTATGTTTATGTATAATAAATATTTGAATAGTATATAATATTAATACCTGTTCTTGAACGTCTTTAGCCATGCCTTTAGCATCACCACAAACATATAAAACCTGTTCTTGTAATTTTATCAAACAAATAATTAATTTAAAATTTTGGTTTGATTTTTGTGTACCTCAGGTTTTCTATATAGGCCTTTCTTGAACTCGATTGATTTGGGATGAATTGCGCCATTCGAATCTAGTCTAATTTTAAATTCAATTGCAAGAATTAATATTTATTGTTAAAATTGAAACTAAATGCCGAATAATTCAAACAATAATGAAAAAATTGAAAAAAAAACATACTTTTCAAAAGAGTGGTGCGCACCAGAACTCGGAGCCAATATAGCATTATTTCGAAGCCTTTCTTCTCTAAACAATAAAATCCCTTGTTTTTCACTTGGAGATAAAATTTCCATGTAATTTTTAAGTAGCAAAGGATCTCTGATTTCATCTGGTTTTTTATGTACCACACATGCGCTTCTCTACAAAAAAAATTGCTTTAATTCGAAATGTGCGAGATCACTAATAAATCAACAAATCAAAACAGTAAAGAGTAGAATTTTAGTAGACTGCGATGATTCTGGTAAACCAGGCAATTACGAGGGGCAAAAACGGAAAAAGGACCTGCTTGCGAGATGGGATAGGAGGAGAGAGAGAAAGAGGCGTAGAGGCGGCGAGAGAGCATGGCGACATCATGCGTTATCATGTACCTGCGGAAGAGTGTATGGATCATCAACGGAGAAGTAGCGAAGAGGGAAGACATTCGCTCCGTTTACCGGCTCTTTTCCTTTCCTTCTCTACTGGAGACTCCAGTATATTCTGTAGGATTAGAACATGTTCAGAAGAATTACAGGGGTAAAGTTGGGCCTGGTCTGTTGTGTGAGATAATTGCAAAAATATACATTGCCCTAACTTTTTATGTAAAAACTTGTGATAATTTCTTAGATATACAAGTGTTTGATACTATATATTAGTATGGTTTAGTTTATTTATAAAAATAGAATAATAATTTTTGTCAAAGGATTTTCTAGAATCTTTTGTAGATGTAGAGAATTTTTCGAAGGAATGTTTGAATGTATTTTGGTTCAAATGTAGAAATATGTTGGTACTTGGTACATGCGAATGTTGGAACATTTTATAAATAAAGGAGAATTTTATGATATATTTTTTTACTTATTTTAGATTTTTTTCTAAAAAAAATATTTTGGATATTTATCAACTCATAATTTACTTTTTGTAAGATTGAAGTGTATTATTATTATTTAATGTTAGGCAAAATAAAAAAATCATGTATTAGTAATTGATAAATATTCAAAATATCGTTTTGTAAGATTGAAGTGTATTATTATTATTTAATGTTAGGCAAAATAGAAAAATCATGTATTAGTAATTGATAAATATTCAAAATATCGTTTTGAAAAAGGGTCTACGGTAGAATTCTCCATAAATAAAAGATTGGAAGATTTATGTATTTATCTTTTTTGAACTCAATATAATGTATTTACTCTTTCAAAAATTAAAATATCATATTTACCATTTTATCATATTTACCTGATAATTAGAATCATCTAGATTTTCGTTAAAACTAACGATTAATATCTAAAATTAGTATTTTACTATTTGCATATTACGGTTTAAAAACTCGAAATATTATATTTACCTTTCCGTAAATAAAATATGACATCTACCCTCTGAAAAATCGAAAATATCTTATTTATCCTTTCAAAGATTACGAAATATTAAAAATATTCAAATTGTTAAATTACTAAAATGTTTAGAACATTGACAAATCTCAAACTTCTTCGTAAAATCGATAGAGCCGCCAAATTAGTATTTTTTCTACTACTACAATACCTGTGCTTACATGTTAGTATTAATATGACATTATTATATCATTTGTCATTTTTCTTCAGTTTTTGATTTTGCATGTTATGAAGGTGTGCACAAAATTTCATGATCATCATGAAAAAAATATAAATCTCAATGCAAATCCAATGGTTAAAAAACGTTAAGTACTAAATCCTTGATACTTAATTAAGTACGTTAGCCTCCCTCATATATATATATATATATATATATATATATATATATATATATAACAATTGAGCCATAGTTTCATACGGAGATTATGTACGGAGTCCCAATAATACAATAATAACATCCTTGATGAGGCGACAAGAGAGATTTAGTAAGTTGATTAGTACTATTCATTATATCATTTAACGATTTAATTGACCGTTTAATTGAATTGACACGTCAATTAGCATTTATTAATATTAACATATTATAAATTATTTATGTGTTAATTAAATATGTCAATGTTAATTGAATCAATTAGAAATGCTAAACAATTCACTTTGTCACATCATCAATGATATTGTGATGAGTCCGGGGGCCAATTATATTTTTCTTCCATGGATATAATTTGAGTTGCAATAGAAAAAAATAAATAAATAAACTGGCACGTATCAATTAACATTTACTAATATTATATTATAAATTATTAATGTGTTAATTAAACGTGTCAATTAGAAATGTTAATAAATTCATTTTGTCACCTCATTAAGAATATTATGATGAGTTTGAGGGCCAATTTTATTTTTCTTCCGTGCAACCCGGTGTATAGTTTAACATCTTAAAAATTAACACACAAAAATATGATTCAACATTTTAAATTATGATGTAATTATTTTAGTTTATGATTGGATATTAAATTAAGATGTTGAACTATGAACCAAAGTGCTAATTTTTAAGATGATAAATTATATTCACGCTATCAAAGATTTGACAAGGTGAGGTACGTCCAACATTTTAAAAGTTGAAACTTTTATGCATGTGCATATGAATGTCTATGTTACAAACATTGCATGTTAATGATACATTGCTTAATATTTCATGCGAATGATATATTGTTCGTGAATGTACAATGACTGTGACATATTATTCTTACATACATTGCTTAAACATTGCATGCTATAATTTGAATGATATATTAACTTGAAAGTTGATGGGAACTTTAATTCGAAGATTATCATTCATTTCAAAATTACAAAAATATATAACAATAATATAAGCACGAATATAATTATCTCAAAAAAAGAAAAAGAAAAATCGATGACTCGGATGCAACTCGTCTTGATAGTGACCGAATCCTATTTGACTCGGCCGAGTTTTTTTTAACTCGGCCGACCAACCATGGTTCAACTCAACACGAGCCATCTAATTATTAAAAACATCATAATTGGGTACTCGTAATTTAACTCTGCCGAGTTTTTAACTCGTAATTTAACTCAACACGAGTTTTTTTAACTCGAATTTAACTCAACACGAGTTTTTTTTAACTCGGCCGAGTTTCCTTTGTATATTCAAAAAACATCATTACATATTGATATTGCAAGTCTCCCGACCCATTGTTTCTCTAGCAATCTCTCCCATCAATTCCTCCATGTGATAGCCAAATTTGCCCATATTAAAAGAGGAGGAATAATAAAGTAAGAGATGCAATCATTTCTTGCAATTTTCCACACAAATTGTTTCAATTTATTTTTCCTTTTTTGGCAAGCAACCTCTGTCGTATCTAATTAATATTAATATACTTATGTTGCACCTATTTGAGAATTCTTATAAAACCACGTCATCATGTTTATCATGATTACATTAAATTCTGTGATGTGACTTCATTTTATACATTAATATTATATTTGATCATTTAACACATTCATTTTGTATGACTATTTGTAAATATATGAATTGTTCGATGTAGTGATTTGGTTTAATCTCAATCATTAATTTTTTATTAGATTTTTTGAAGATCATATTTTGTATAGTTATTTATGTGTCATTAATTTACGCTATGTTTTAAGCATTCTTAGAAATTCACATCATCTTACATTAATGACGTGAACTATTATTATTGATTAGGTTCACATTAGACCAAATCTAATCAATTATTTAATATTCCACATAAGATTACATGATCAAATGTAAATGCAATGAAATAGAAAAAAGTTTATATATGGAATACTAATAATTTAATATGTAATATTATAAAACATACAACATATATTAATATTATTTTTAGAAATTTAATTTAAAAGACCTATCAAGTATATTCATTTTTATTTTCTCTTTATTTTGACATCTATATTAGCATAGTTCATACATAACGTTTTTCTTAATTTTCAATTTGTAAAGATATTATGTAAGAAAATAAAATGCAAAAAAAATACATATTTACATAATAGATTTTTTAAGTATTTTATTTGCATGATAGAATTTTTAAGTGTTATTATTTATTTATTTAAAAATTATAACTATAAGAATCTCATACAGTACTAAGTAGCTTATATTTGTGTTTTAAACAAACAAATTTAATATTAATTTTTTCAAAAAATAACAGAATTAAAAAATACTATTAAGTGTTGTTAACAAATTTAGTAATTTTTTCCATCTAAATAATTTTCTAAACTTATAAATTAAATTACTATTAAGTGTTGTTATTTTAAAAATTGTAAATTAAAAAAATCATATGATATAAAATAATTTGTATTTATGTTTATTATAAATTAAATTTTTATATTAATTATTAAATTACTTCCACTATTAAGTTTTATATTATTTTAAATTTTCCATTGCATTTGCAATCAATAAAAACAATTACTACTATATAATAAATAATGTGTTATACATATTTTGTATGATTAATTATTTTATTGATATTATCAATAATGATATAATATTTGTTGTTATGTTTTTTTCGCAAAATTGTATTATATGTAATATAATATTATATAATGACACTAATATAAATATTATTATTTAATTAAGAAAATGAGATTTTTTTTGTTATCATAATGTAAAATAATTGTAAAACATATGAATAATCATAGATAAATGAATTCAAATAATTTTATTTTAAGATGATATTATTAATATTACATACAAATATGTAATTTGTACTACATTAAAAAACATGATTTACATTCTCGTCGCGTAGCACGAGTATTCTCCTAGTTAGATTCAAGTTTTCAATAAACAATATCGCAAATCATTGTGTAGAAGTTCGATAACACATGAAAAATGTTATGGAAAACCATCGTTGAGTCATAATTTGTTTGATAATGCATTTTTCAAAAGATTCGAGTTCTTAAATTCCAATCCACCCAAGTTTCAAGTTTTTAAGTTTACAGGTGAAGCAGGTGGAGTCTGTACCGGACCATCTCCTGAGCAAATCCTTCCCCGTCTTTATCTGAACATTTATTAGCATTTACTTCTTTGTCTATAAGATATTATGAAAACGAAGATGAGAGAAAACGAATAAAAACTGAGAAGCAAGGATCAATGATTCTGCATATTATAATTCAACCGTATCATCCCCCATCTTAATTAATTTCTTAATTTCTTAATATCTTAACAAGCAAACACAATTAAAAATATATAATATGGAATGCATGGAACACGACCACTTTGAAATATACTTGATGCAAGTAGATGCCACCATACAATCATAATGATATGATCAGTTGCGAATCATATTATCAAATAATTATGAGATATACTAGTTGATAGACTGTTTAACACAATAAAATTATATTTTCAAAAAATTATATGTTCGAGTCTCTTTGATAATATATATAAAAAAAATATATAGGTGCTAATAATGACAAATATTTATTTGTTCAATGCCATTAAAAAAACACTCACTTTCATGTGTTTCACCGCGTTACATGACTAAACACACATTAATTGTCAAAACAATTAAATTTGCAAATTCATCACAACGAAACGTTATTTTTGCAAATCCAAAACTTTTGCACGTTATGAATATATTCAGTACAAATTACAAAAAATTAATATAGGACAACCAAACTAGTCAAAAAAATTACAAAGTTGTAAATATATTAAGTGAACCTAACACTCTCACAAAATTCAGAACCCCTATATATATATAAAACTATATATGTTTATATATACAAGAAAAATAAACATGCCCAAATCAATCTAATTTCACAAATTTATTTCAAATCCCGACATAAAGGTTTTTTTTTTTGCTTGTCTAATTAAATCAATGTATCACGTATTGCTTTCAATTCAAGGTTTATTCTTCGTTTCTTTTCTTTTATATTTTGTTTTAATTCAACAATTTCACATAACATTTTGAATTATTTGAATTTAAATTGTTGTATTTCCTTCTAAAAATGTGAGAAAAATGATTTTTATGTTATAATAATGATTTATTATAGTACGGTATAGATTTAGTAAACTCATTCAGATTTGAAAAAAAATCCTTCTTATATTACGAAAGTCTCGTGTTAAAACTCCAAACTAAAATCTGTTGTTATAATAATTATTTATTAATATAGTACGAGATAGATTTGATTTAGTAAACTCATTCAGATTTGGTAAACTGATTTAGTAAACTCATTCAGATTTGATTTAATAATCATCCAATATAATATTGAAAAAAAGTTTCAATTCTGAAGAAGAACGACTTTTCTCCTAGTTAAAATTAAATATAATGCAGAACACATTAACAATCAAAATACGTAATACAACAATACAAAAGAATGACAAATTAGCAACTATTCCATATCAAATACATTACGTAGTACTAAACTCAAATGTGACAAATATCAAACTATTCAAAATCAAAATCAAGTACACTGCATAATACTCAACTCAAATGTCAAAAGATACTATATAGTAGAATCGAGAAAGAGAATAATCTAGCATTAGCCTAAAAAAGAGGATCTAGGTGTGTTTGTATTTTCATATAATGTACATTCTTATAGTAAACACAAGTCCGAAATTTTTTGTTTTCAATTTTGACCTCAAAAACGTTTTGGAAAAAAGTAAATAAAATAAAGTGGCCACAATATGCGCTACAAGGCCGATAACGCTACATTGCTAACAAGTGAAGCGATGAATTGTTCACTAAGCAAAATCCGCTATGGCATGCTATGATGGCATGATAGCGTGTTTTGAATTAATAGTCTACTAGCAATAGCTCGCGCAACAATTGCGCGAGACTTCATACCCTTTTTTATATTTTTATGTATAATTTGTTTAAATAAAATTTGTGCAGGTACGTTTAAACTCAATTACATAATCATGATATGCTTGCAAATATATTGATGTCAATAAATACATTATAATTAATAAGGGTTCATAGAATTTGTCCATCATTATAAATGCACACAAAATAAATAAAATATAACATGTTATAATTCAAACAAAATTAATGTTTCGAAACAAATAAAAGAAAACCGTGAATAATACATATAAAATCGAAATATATATTTAAAATATCATTCATTAACATAAAAATATCAAAAAAAAATTAAATAAAGAACACAATTGTAAATTATGCCATAAAAAATTAACAATTGAACCATTATTTCATATGAGAATTATATATGGAGCCTCAATAACAAAAAAATAACATTTTTGATGAGACGCCAATAGAGACTTAAGTAAGTTGATTAGTATTATTGATTGACTCAATTAACGATTTAATTGACCGTTTAATTGAATTGACACGTTAATTAATAATTACTAATATTAACATATTATAAATTATTGATGTGTTAATTAAACATTTCAATTAACATTTAATCGAGTCAATTAAAAATGTTAATAAATTCACATCAAGGATATTGTGACGAGTTTGGGGGCCAATTATTTTTCTTCCATACATGGGTATAATTTGGGTTGCAATAGAAACAAATCTCAAAAAAAAAAAAAAAAAAAAAAAAAAAATGGGCACATGTCGCCATGTGTTGATTTAATTGAATTGACACGTCAATTAACATTTACTAATATTAACATATTATAAATTAATAATTATTCATGTGTTAATTAAACGTGTCAATTAGCATTTAATCGAGTCAATTAGAAATGCTAATAAATTCACTTTGTCACCTCATCAAGGATATTGTGATGAGTTTGGAGACTAATTATATTTTTCTTCCATACTGGATATAATTTTGATTGTAATTTGGGTTGCAAAAAAAACAAAACTAAAAAAAATAATAATAATAAATAAAATGGGCACATGTCGCCATGTGGTGATTTAACTGAATTGACACGTCAATTAACATTTACTAATATTAACATATTATAAATTATTCTTGTGTTAATTAAACGTGTCAATTAACATTTAATCGACTCAATTAGAAATGTTAATAAATTCACTTTGTCACCTCATCAAGGATATTGTGATGAGTTTGGAGACTAATTATATTTTTCTTTCATACTGGATATAATTTTGATTGTAATTTGGGGTGCAATAGAAACAATACTAGAAAAATAATAATACATAAAATGGGCACATCTCACCATGTGGTGATTTAATTGAATTGACACGTCAATTAACATTTATTAATATTAACATATTTTAAATTATTCATGTGTTAATTAAACGTGTCAATTAGCATTTAATCGAGTCAATTAGAAATGCTAATAAATTCATTTTGTCACTCACCTCATCAAGGATATTGTGATGAGTTTGGAGACCAATTATATTTTTCTTCCATACTGGGTATAATTTGGGTTGTACCAATATGAAGGGATCTACATGCTTTAATAAAGTTAGAATATACTCGTTCCCAATTCTTTCGTATCAATTGACGTGTTCACAATTAGTGGTGATCCAAACAGATAATATGTATTTATGTGTTCAATTAAAATGTTGTATGTGTTAAATCGAGTATATTATTGATTTATTATATATTTGTTTAACACATACTCATTTAATACATATTCGCGTATAAAATCGGATCTATTTACCCTTGTATGCTATGTTTATTTAAGATCATATTTAATTTTATACGATAAAATATCACATCGTCAATACATTAAAGAAGTTGTGAGGAGACTTCGGATCATCACTCTTGAAAAAGAGAGTACCAATTTGAGATGTTCTTCAAATCCACCATATAACCTCTTCAACATGTGATTCTATTGTGCTAAGAACATGGTTTCTAATATCGGCCGAGTATATCTGACCCGGTGGCCACCGAGACGAGTCTCCCAGACTCCCGAAAAAATCGAACCCGAGTCACCGGTTTTTTTTTAGATAGTTATATTCATGTTTATAATTGATCCCTCCCATTAAATTTAAAAAAAATTGGCTCAACCCCAGCTGGCCACGTCATCAATCACTGTTCATGAAGGACAGTTTCATCGATATCAATTACTGTTCATTCAACCATTGCTGGTCGACACTGTTCATCATCAATTACTGTTCATGAAGGACTGTTCATCGATATCAATTACTGTTTATCAATAAGAATTGATTATTGTTCATCGCCATCAGTTACTGTTCATCAATAATTACTGTTCATGGGATCATATATAATTAAAATATATTTGGCACCCCTAAAATAATTAACCCCTCTAAATATATAATTTGGCTCAATCCTTCCCATTAAAAAGTAACTATGATGAGGTGGCAAAAGTGAGTTCGGTGGCTTAATTAGCCTCTCTAATTGATTCGATTAAATATTAATTGACACATGAATAATTTATAATAGGGGACGCAGGTGGATCGCCACAACGCCCGCAGGTGGATCGTCATTACATCCCTACATGTCCTCTCACGTTATTTGTTCATTCTTGCGGTCCTTTTTTGTATCTAGATCTTATGCTCTTTTGCGAGAGGTATATATTTGTTCATCCATCGAGTCGTTGCTGAATATTTATTATTCTTAATTTGCATAATAATGTCATTTTTTAATGAAATATATATATCAAGCATATTGATTTATTATATGATTAAATTCGCAACGAAACACAAGTAATTTTTCTAGTTATTTTATAAATTGCACAACACTCTTTTGATTGTTAAACATAGAATAATATGGCTCTATGCTAAAATAGTAGGGATTGTATGGTACTAATAGTATGTCACTGTATGGCTCCATGCTATTCACACTGCAAGTCTCTTCTTTTGATTGTTAAACTTTTGTCAACTTTCATCATGATTTGTTTCTATGCTAAAATAATGGCTCTGTGCTAAAATAGTATGTCAGTATATGTTCACGTGATGTGTTTTTATGTAAAAAAAACAAGTGGTCATATTAATATATCATTCTCCTCAAATTCTCTCACAATTCTCCCACAACAATAATACAAGATTAATTCAATAATTAATACTTTTAATTAACGATTAATTCATAATAATTTATTTTTAAATACTTAGAATTAATCATTAATTAATATGGACTTTAATTTCATATTAAATTTTTAGTAACCATGTATTAATTATTAATTCATTTTGTTAATTATGAGATTAATTAGCGTGGGAGAATTATTGGGAGAATGAGGGGAAAAGTATAATTGTCCAAAAAAAAAAAATAGTAGGTCACTATATGTTCACACTGTAAGCCTCTTTTGGTTATGTATTTTTTTAACGTAGTAATTTGAATTTTATTAGTTGAATTTGTGTGTGTCATGTTTATGAATGTTTATCAATTTTTAATATATATATATATATGGGTCCGGAGCTGGTCCCATGCCCACCGGACCATATTTTGTCCATGTATTTTCTAAACCGTTAGATTTAATCATGATCAAAATGCTTTGATCCAATTTAACCTCACCGTTAACTATCTTTTAATATTCCGTTTGTTATAAATGGAAACTATCTTTTTCCTTCCAAATTAAAATGAGAAACTTAGAAAAACTTATTCACGAAACACAGGACATTAATTAATTTGGAAAGCTTCATTTTGGGAAACTTTCCCATGAATAATATCTTTGTTCCTTCTCTCTCTCTCTCTCTCTCTCTCTCTCTCTCTCTCTCTGCCAGCCTATAAAGTTTTCCAAATTTCTTCATTATTTCATCTCATTTGCTGGCAAACAATGTCAGGAAATGACACAACATCACCGCTTGATCCAACTTTCATGCATTATGACGATCATGCCTCTCATTCAATTTTTGTTGATCTTCATAATTTAGGTATTTCTTTTGTACTCGTTTATAACTTTTGATCAGAGTAATGACTCATATTCTTGTATGTTTTTTTTTATTTTTGTTTCAAATATAGAAAAACCTGAGTTTGAAGAACCTAAAATCGGCATTGAGTTTCCTACAACAGATGCAGCTTATGATTTTTATAATAAATACGCGTTTCATATTGGATTTAGCATTCGAAAAAACTCTATCCGACGAAATAAAAAAAAAGACGTTATTACTATGCGAGAATTTTCTTGTAGCAAAGAGGGATTTTATAGGGAGAGATCACCTGGCCATAAACAACAAAAACACGAAGAATTGGATACACGAACGGGTTGTGAAGCACACATGAGAGTAAATATTGGCAAAAAGTGTGTGTACACAATTACGTCATTCAAATCCGAGCATAATCATTCTACAGCATCGCCTTCAAAACGTGAACTCCTAAACTCTCAAAGAAAAATGAATGATTCGGAAAAAGCAATTGCAGATCTAGCAGATTCTGCCGGGTTGAAACCAAAACAAACCTACGAATTTTTTGCCAAACAAGCCGGCGGCCGAGAACATCTCGGTTTTCTTCCTACTGATTACAAAAATTATTTGAGGTCCAAACGTATGCATGCCATGGCATTAGGAGATGCCGGTGCAGTAATGCAATATCTCCAAAAACGTGTCAAGGAAGACCCTGCCTTTTATTACGCCGTGCAACTTGATGAGGATGATCAAATAACTAACATATTTTGGGCTGATGGTAGGTCTTTATTAGACTATGATTGCTTCGGTGATGTTATTGTTTTTGACAGTACATACAAAACGAATAGCTATGGTAGACCTTTCACACCTTTTGTCGGAGTTAATCACCACAAGCAAACAGTAGTGTTCGGTGCGGCATTATTATACGATGAGAAAATATCATCTTTTGAATGGGTATTTCGAACTTTCACTCATGCAGTTGGGGGAAAGGCTCCTAATGTGATATTAACAGACCAGGATGCGGCAATGGCCAAAGCGATTGCAAATGTTTGGCCGAATGCGACCCATCGTATATGTGTTTGGCACATGTATCAAAATGCAGCAAAACATCTTAGTCATGTTTTTAGTGGATCTAGATCATTTGAAAAAGATTTCAGTTATTGTGTGTATGATTGCGAGGACGAGGAAGACTTTTTGGAAGCCTGGGGTGGTTTACTTCTGAAGTATGAGCTATCTGAAAATAAATGGTTAAATGAATTGTTTGAAAATCGAGAGAAATGGGCTCTTGTATACGGACGTCAAGTCTTTTGTGCTGATATGAAGAGCACACAACGAAGTGAGAGTTTGAACAGCGTAATTAAGAGATATCTGGATCCCAAGCAACATTTATTAGATTTTTTTAACCATTATGAGAGGCTTTTGGAAGATCGTCGTCATGCTGAGCTGATATTCGATAATAACGCTAGTCAAGGTATTCCGAGAGTCCAATTCTCGGTTATGTTAAAACAAGCTGCAAGCATGTTAACTCCAAGTGTTTTTAAAATTTTTAAAGCCGAGTATGGACAATTTCTTAATTGTTCATTACACTACTGTGGAAACAATGAGAATGCACACAAATATCTAGTTGTGAGCTCGTTGATTGGCAAGAGAAGAGAGCGTACTGTTTGGTATGATAGTTCGGAAGATATCATTACTTGTTCTGGCTTGAAGTTTCAATTTGTTGGGGTCCAGTGTTGCCATGTTTTAAAAGTTCTTGATCATATGAACATTAAGCTACTTCCAGAGAAATATTATTTGAAAAGGTGGCGGAAGGATGCTAAATCGGGTACGAAGGTGTCTTGTCAAGGCTTAAGTGAATTAGATCCAAAGGTGGATTTGTCAAGACGGTACAGTTCTTTGCTAAGAGTGTACAATCATGTTCTTTCGACGGCATCACGAAGCCAAAGAGCATATAAGTATGCATACGAAGCTGCAAGTGAGGTTATGTCTAATATCGAACGCATTATATCAGACGAGAATAGAGAAGAAATATCTCAAGATGGTAGAAGACTTGATCAAGATGAAGAGCAAGTGGATCCCTTTTTGCCTCTGAATGAAAAGTCTCAAGGTTCGTCAAAAGTGCGGAAAGGCATTAAAAAAAAGATGGAGGTCGAGGGAGGCGCAGGTATAAAAGTGGATTAGAAATTAATAATAAAAGGACTAACACTAAGAGTATGTATTATGTTCAAAGTAAAATTTGTATGCATGTTTTTTTTGCTAGGACTGACATTTTGTTCATGCAGAGAATACTAGGAGCATGGACCTTGCTTTCGAGAATTACACCTTTCATGAGTCACAGAATGTCGAAGCACTGACATTAGCATCTAGTTCTGTTTTTCAGGTTCATGTGATTTTCTTTCTTTATGAATAAATTATTTTTTGTTAACATGATCATATAACTAATTAAGTAAATACAATATAGGAGTCTTATGCTTACGGATCTCCTTCTGAACTTCTCAATGCAATACATGCAAGATCATCATTAGGATAGTTCGATCGATTATGTTAAGAAATATTACATTTGATGATTTATTTGATTGATTGTGAGATTTGGTTTGGATAATAATTATTATTATATTTATAATTTATTGTTGGTATGATTTGTTTTTCTATGCAGTAGTGAGTAACTAATATGTAGCAATGAGAGAGATTGATATCTTAAGAGATTTTATTTTGCCAAAGTTCATTGGAGTCGAGATTAATAAGAGAGAAAAAATGTTCAAACTTTATCTCACTTCAAGTCAAAATGATTACATTAATAACAAAAGGAATTGAAAAATAAATTGGTTACACTAATACAGTGAGATTTGAGGGGTAAAATGTTTGACACTAAATTGATAGAAAAATAAATTGGTTATACTAATAACAAAAGAAAGATCCAACTTTATAGAAGATATATAAGGAGCTTCATCCAACTTTATAGAAGAGAAGGAGCTTCATGTCTGATGTCGATTGATCCAATGGATGAGTCAGTTTGATTACAGAACCGACGATAGGAGAATCTATGATAGACGCGAGTTCTAGAGTCATAACTCGGTGTACAAGAGGAAGGAAGACATATGAAATCCATGAACACGATCCATGGAGCCAACAGGTATAGTGTGTTCGATGTTTGGCCTCTGAGAAAGTGAGATGGGTGAACGAGACTTCTTGAGCTTGAGTTTCTTGCTATGGCAATAGTTTCTCGCTGTAGGAGAAGGAGGGATCTGCGAGGAGTTTCTGCTAGCGCAAGAATTTTTTCGTGAGGGAGAAAAGAGGATTTGTGAGGGAGATAAACCATTAAATTGAAATGACTGAAGAAGGAAACTTAGGGAGGAAGTCTGGAGAGGGACATAAAAAATATTTAGTTTTTATTTTGTATTGACGGAGAGGAGACGGATGGGAGTTAAATAATATCAATCATAATCTATCTTTATGAGATCAAATTATTTTGATAGAATCCAACGGTTTAGAAAATGCATGGACAAAACATGGTCCGGTGGGCACCGGACCAGCTCCTAACTCATATATATATATATATATATATTTTTTTTATTTTTTTTATCCGATTTTTTACGAACAGTCCGATTTTTTTTTTCCGACACAACCGAGTCTGGTCCGAGTCGACCGAGCAGCCGAGTCCGAGTCCGAGTCCGATATTAGAGGATAAAAAACAGTAAAAAGAGATGTGCCTTTTTCTCTTCTCCTGTAAGCTTTCCCTCTATATAACATGGATTAATGCATTGAACAAAAGCAAGAATCTCGCAATATTATACCTTCATAAAAATTCACATACTTTTAAGCCATGGATTCCAAAGAAATTGCTGAGTGTGATGAGATGCTTCAAGCTCAAGCCGACCTATACAGCCTAATATTCAGCTTTTATAAATCCATGGCCCTAAAATGCGCCGTTGAACTTTCCATTCCTGACGCCATCCACAATCACGGCAAATCCATGAGTCTCTCTGAGCTGCAAGCCGATCTCTCGCTTCCAGAGAGCAAAACGCCCCACTTGCACCGCGTCATGCGTCTGCTAACCCATTCGGGTTTTTTTAGTGATCAAACTGTGGGAGAAGAGGTATTCTACGACATTACTCCAATTTTGAAACTCGTAACTAATCACATGGGACCGATTAACTTGTAAAAAATTGTGGATTCACTTATTAATTGTTATTTGTTATGTTTACAGAAAAAATATCATAAAACCAATATGAAAATTATTAAATGTGTAATTTGATATAATATCATAAAATAAATTAATGAATATCACAAAAAATATGAAAATTATTAAATGCGTAAAGCATGATATAAATTAATGAAATCACAAAATAAATATGAAATCATATCATAAAATAAATTATGGAATAGCACAAAACAAATATGAAAAAATTATTAAATACGTAAAGCATGATATAAATTAATGAATATCAAATCACAAAATAAATATGAAATCATACAATAAATACGAAAACATGATATAAATATTAATATAATTAAGATATAACATGATATAAAGATCATAAAATAAATTATTAAATGGTTAAATGGGTAAAACATGATATAAATTAATGGACACATGATATAAATTAATGGATATAATCAAATCATAAAATAAATATGGAAATTATATAAATATTAATATGTGTGATACAAAGTCAAAGAGATGAGGTGGCTGAATGTGGGATTTTTAATGTAATTGTTTGTATTAGATAAAAAATTGTGGATTCACTTATTAATTGTTATTTGTTATGTTTACAAAAAAATATCATAAAACCAATATGAAAATTATTAAATGTGTAATTTGATATAATATCATAAAATAAATTAATGAATATCACAAAAAAATATGAAAATTATTAAATGCATAAAGCATGATATAAATTAATGAAATCACAAAATAAATATGAAATCATATCATAAAATAAATTAATGAATATCACAAAACAAATATGAAAAAAGTATTAAATGCGTAAATCATGATATAAATTAATGAATATCAAATCACAAAATAAATATGAAATCATAAAATAAATATGAAAACATGATATTAATATTAATATAATTAAGGTAGAACATGATATAAAGATCATAAAATAAATTATTAAATGGTTAAATGGGTAAAACATGATATAAATTAATGGATACATGATATAAATTAATGGATATAATCAAATCATAAAATGTTAAGCATGATATAAATTAATATATATCAAATCACAAAATAAATATATGAAATTTTAAAATAAATATAAAAACATGATATAAATATTAATATAATTAAGGTAGAACATGATATAAAGATCATAAAATAAATTATTAAATAGTTAAATGGGTAAAACATGATATAAATTAATGGATATAATCAAATCATAAAATAAATATGGAAATTATATTAATATTAATCACAAAATAAATATGAAATCATAAAATAAATATGAAAACATGATATAAATATTAATATAATTAAGGTAGAACATGATATAAAGATCATAAAATAAATTATTAAATGGTTAAATGGGTAAAACATGATATAAATTAATGGATACATGGTATAAATTAATAGATATAATCAAATCATAAAATAAATATGGAAATTATATAAATATTAATATGTGTGATAGAAAATCAAAGATGAGGTGGCTCAATGTGAAAGCTTAAAAACATCTACTCTTTAAAGAGAGAACAATATAATCAAATCATAAAATAAATATGAAAATTATATAAATATTAATATGTGTGATAGAAAGTAAAAAATGAGGTGGCTCAATGTGAGAACTTAAAAACATCTACTCTTTAAAGGGAGAACAATTTGTTACTATGCTAAAATAGTATGACACTGTGTTAAATTACTATGTACAGTATGACACTATGTTAAATTAATATGTCACTATATTTTCACATGTTGTGTTTCTATGTAAAAATACAAAAATATTATGTCACTATATATTTACAAAAGTCTGTTTTGGTTATGTAATATTGTATCTTTTTAATGTAGTAATTTGGGTTTTATTAATTGAATTTGCGTGTATCATGTTTATGAATATTTATCAATTTCTAAATTTTTTTTTTTCCGATTTTTTTATTAACAGTCCGACTTTATTTTTTTTTCCGACTCGGCCGAATCTGGTCCGAGTTGACCGAGTCCCGAGTCGCGAGAGCCGGCCGAGTCCGAGTCCCATATTCACGCTTTCATCACAAAAGAGGATAACAACAGTAAAAAATGATGTGCCTTTTTTTCTTCTCCTGTAAGCTTTCCCTCTATATAACATGGATTAATGCATTGAACAAAAGCAAGAATCTCGCAATATTACCTTCATAAAAATTCACATACTTTTAAGCCATGGATTCCAAAGAAATTGCTGAGTGTGATGAAATGCTTCAAGCTCAAGCCGACCTATACAGCCTAATATTCAGCTTTTATAAATCCATGGCCCTAAAATGCGCCGTTGAACTTTCCATTCCTGACGCCATCCACAATCACGGCAAATCCATGAGTCTCTCTGAGCTGCAAGCCGATCTCTCTCTTCCAGAGAGCAAAACGCCCCACTTGCACCGCGTCATGCGTCTGCTAACCCATTCGGGTTTTTTTAGTGAACAAACTGTGGGAGAAGAGGTATTCTACGACATTACTCCAATTTCGAAACTCGTAACTAACCACATGGGACCGATTAACTTGTCGAATTTAGTCCGTCTTGAGATGCATGAATCGTTATTCAAACCGTCTTTATATTTGAGCGATTGGTTCAAGCACGAGGGTGGAATAGCGCCTTTTGAAATGATGCACGGTTGTAATATTTGGACAATGATGAGCGAAAACCCTGAATTCACCAAGCTAATTCACAATGGCTTAACTGGCGATGGCCATTTTTTGGTAGATCTTATTGTCAAGAAATGCAGCTATATTTTCGACGGGGTCGAGTCGTTACTCGATGTGGGTGGAGGCACAGGGGCCATGGCTAGAGCCATCTCGGAGAAGTTTCCGCACATAAAATGTTCTGTGCTCGATGTGCCTCATCTGGTGGAAAATCTTCCAAAAGAAGGTACCTTAACGTTCATCGCCGGTGATTTCTTTAGCTACGTTCCACCAGCAAAAGTTATCTTACTTAAGGTGATCAAATTAATTAACTAGCTTTCTCTTGGTCAATTATAAAAAAGCACATATACGCTGATTCTATATCGAATGATGCATATATTTAATTAAATCATGTGTGATTTAATTAAATTTTTTAATGATGCATATAGTGGATACTACAATGTTGGACTGATGAGGAGTGCGTAAAGATTCTTCGACGATGCAAAGAAGCACTGCCTCCAAAAGAAGAAGGAGGCAAGGTTATCGTTTTCGAGAAGATTCTCGGGTCTACTGATGACAAATCAGAGAAAGAATCGCAACTTATGTTCGATATGTTAATGATGATTGTGGTTGAGGGCAAACAACGTCACGAGAATGAATTTCAGAAGTTATTTGAAGAAGCAGGGTTTAGTTCTTACAAGGTTATTCCTGTATTGGGACATCGATCGATTATCGAGCTTTATCCATGATATTATAATTTGATCTCGTCCCGAACTGGCTTCATAAAGTCCTTGGTATGATTTGTTTGCATGTTTGTTGTGTTTGTGCGTGTGTGGACAAATAAATATGAAGTCTTAAATATGATTATTTTCAAGTTTGCTTATGTTTTGTAAAAGTGCGAATGGTTCGTATGTTGTGAAAAAATAAGTATCTATGTGATATATATGTTTGATTTACATTTTAAAATTACATTTGCGCTTTAAAATATCTGTTGATCTGTAACGTTGGAGTTGGTTCGGAAAGGAAAGTAAAATATCTCAGTCATCCTCTGTTCTGTTGTGCGTATTTTGAAAATGATTAGTGAGATAATTAGCGACCTCATTAACACAAAAAGAAATTAATCGTTAATTTACGTACTAATAAAGATACATGCTAATTAATTATTAATTAATTTTTACATATAAATTTGATAGATCCGCCACTGACTATGGTGGAGACTTTGAGGATAGGTCAAACATTCTTCTTAAATAATATGTTCTCTATAGCATAATACCTAGTTGAAAACATAAACATCAAAATAAATTTAGTGCAAAGGCAAACTTGTGTACTGATATTGCATGAACAAGTCACTTATATTTTTGCTGCCCAATTTTGTAGTCTATATTTGGTAGTCTATGAAATTTCTGAAGGCGATTCTCTCTGAACTCCGATCAGTTCTCTAGCTCTCCTAAGATCGTTCTCTGAGCTCTGATTCTTCGAAACTTTGGAGAAAAGACTAGTGAACGAAACCAAAGTAGAGGAAAAGGGTATAGAGGCCGACTCGTTGAGAGGGGCTAAGCCCTTCATTCCACTTTGGTTGTACACGATATTGAGTGAAGAGAAAAGCTCATTTCAAGAATTACAAGAATTGATCTTAAGAAGAAGATAAAGAACACAAGGAGCAGCCTTCTCACAAATCCAGCGTTTTTAACCTCTTTTCTGGTTTTTTTTATCTTTATTTCGGGATTATTTCTTTTTGGGGATTATTTCTTTTTGTTCTCTTTATGATTTTTTGGTCTTTCTGGTGAAGAACGAACAAGTTAATCGTAGGGATGAGATGGTTCAAAGGGATCAAGATTTAGACTCAAAAAATATTTTGTCACACTCTTTAGCTAGGTTAAAGATCATTGACCTGAATATTGTTTCCAATTAAAATTAAACATGCCGTGAATCATGGAATTCCAACTGAGATAGTAAGAGGAATGATAGAGGCCACGAAAAGATTGTTCGGCATGGCGTAAGAGGAGCAAAAAGAGTACATGTCATCAGACTTGCCATCACATGTGAGATATGGTACAAGCTACAACTAGATAAATGACCGCGTATTTTGTTTGTGTGATTTTCTCGAACTCAATCGTCACCCTATCGAGAACGACCTTCTTTTCTGGCAGTCTTCCCCAACATACTTAAGGTTAGGCCGCGCATAAATATTTCGCAATTTTCTGTTCTTATTTATGTAGATATTTATATTCTTGGAATCAATCAAGCCTAAGTTTTAGATTAAATGTTTCAAATTTATAATTTTCGATTTAACCTAATTTCTGTTTTTGGTCGAAATCAGACAAATTCAATCCAGCATCATTGGACAAAATTCAGGTAATTGGTCACGAAATAAAAATGACAGGGATGAGGAATTTCAAAGACATTATTTACGTTATTCAAATAAAGTTCAACACATGATTCCGAATATCGGTTTCGGACTCGGCCGGCTTTGGCGACTCGGGACTCGGCCGAGTCTGAAAAAAAATCGGACTGTTATTAAAAAAAATAAAAGAAAATAGATTTTTTTTTTTAATAATTAATAAACATTCATAAACAGAATACACACTAATTGAATTAATAAAACTCAAATTAGTACAGTAAAAAAAATACAACATTACATAATCAACATAAAAAGCCAAAGGGAAAATTTGTGGAAGAGAATTAGATAGAGTAAGAAAGAGTTTGTGAATGAAAACGTATGAAAGAGAAGTTAAAGGGGAAGTTTTATACACATTTGGCTGTATGAGTTAATATAGAGTTCTGTGAGTGAGAAATATGCAATGACTATACTTTATGCACACTCGTGAATGTGGATAATGGATAAATCATTTGCATTTTAAGAATCAATGTACATCCATAGTACTCTTCCACTACATTCTTTAGGGGTATACACAAAATTTTCTAACCCGTTCAATCCGTTCAATCCGATCCGGATCAATATGTTTTTTTTTTGCGTGTTTCGAAGTTGTTGGGTCGGGTTCGAGTTGGAACTTTGACAAATCCGTAAATATGGAGGGTTACAAATTTGAAATTAAAAATCCGTATTAACTCAACCCGACCAATATAATTCCAAATTTCCAAATAATTATTTTAAGTTTTTAATATTAATTATATGATATGCTATATTTTCTTTTCGTAATTTATATTGCTATGATTTATTTATTATTAATTATTTTCAATATTATATAGTATTTTCTTCTTTTTACCTTATATGAATATTATGTTTATCAAGTAATTAAAATTTCTCAAATTAAAATATAATATATGACATATTTTGTTTTCTGACAAAAAATGAGCATTCTCTTTTACCTTACTTAAATTAAATTATATATGACATATTTTGTTTTATGACAAAAAATGAGTATTCACTTTTGTTATTTTTATTTTGCTTGAGAGCAAGATTCGTCTTTAGTTATTATTTTGTGTTTTTTGTAATAGTAATTTTTTTTTTTTTTTTTTTTATGATATCACTATATCAATTTTGTCATCAAATATATAATTTGTTTGAACTTTGAAAATTTTCTATATGATATGTGTTTTATATTTACTGTCGAAAAAAATGACATAAATATAATGAGATGTTGATTATGCATGTTTAATTTTGATTTGCGTGTTTGTAAAATATTTTCCGATGATCTAATTAAAAATATAATTTTTTTTTGCATATTTTTTGTGAACATCATCGTTATAGTATGTATTTACGAAAAAAAAACCCGGCTAACCCGCCCAACCCGCCCAAGATGGGTTTCAAAAATTTTATAGGTATCATGGGTTGGGTTGTGTTGGAAAAATAAAAATCCGATCTAGTTGGGTTGAGTTATATTTTAAATAAAAATTCGTCCAACCCGGTGTATGTACACTCCTAACACTTTTGATGACGTGAATATAGTTTAACATCTTAAAAATTAACACACAAAAATATGATTTAGCATTTTAAATTATGATTTAATTATTTTAATTTATAATTGGATATTAAATTAAGATGTTAAACTATGAATTAAAGTGTCAATTTTTTAAGATGATAAATCATATTCATGTCTTCAAAAATTGGACGAGGTGAGGTGGGTAATGATAGGAACCACACTTCTTTTCACGAAAATTTCCCCGAATATGACGTGGAATCTGTCGGTATGCCAAGTGAGCTAAGCCACTTCCATTTGAAAAAGCAAGCCTCATAAAACACACACATATCGAACAAGGGAAAGAGAGTGTCTTTTCTGGCCTCAACTTCGTCACTTTAGTCTCCTCTCGTCGGGTCGAAAAGTTCTCCAAGAAACAATTCAATTGAATGCGATCTTAGATCTCAAGAGAGAGATAGAGAGGGGACCGAATAACTGGATCCCACGAGACACACTAAAACTGTAGCACCTGAAAGAAACCAAGAATCAACTCTTCAACTCTCAAATCTCGAAGCCACTCCCATGAATCGAGAATTCTGGAGGACAACAAATTTTCATCAAATGATAAACCGTTCTTCGAAATTTCTTAGATCTTGTTGTGTGGTAATTAGTTAGTATGTTATTGCCTAAAATTAGTATTTAGAACTGAAATTTGTGTTTTCGAGTCAATTAGGGGTCTGAACATTTTCTTTTCTTGAAACTTCTTTGAAAACTTTAGCACCTGAAATTTTTTCAGAGCAGGGTTATTAGTCCATTTTTGTCCTGTTATTTTTAAATGTCCATTGTTGTCTTTTTAACAATTTCAAGAATTTTATTTTTTCCTTCAAATATGAAACTAGTGTCTTTTTCCAGTTTAGTAATTGGAATTTGGATTTTAGTTCTAATTAGGCCAGACAAATAGTTTTATAGATTATACCATGTTGTCATAAATTTGAAGAAAAAAATCCAAAAAAAATCATCTTCTAATTTTTTGATGTGATTTTGGTTGTAGAGTCAAGTAAATAATGCACTGGTGCCGCAGATGCTCACCCGGAAGCTTGAAGCTTGAAGTGGAATTGAGATCTTTGCTGATTAGGATTAATGTGTGGTTTAGGAGTTTTGGACTGAAATTTAATTTTTTTGAACAATGATGTGTTTTATATTTGAAGTTTGTTTGTTCTTTTTTTCTATTTATATATTTCCAGTTTTTTGGTTCATGATTCTGTGAATGAAATGAAATTCACAATTTGAACTTCAAATTTTTCAAACCAAAAATTTATATTTATCACTTTAACACATCCTTGTAACTTCTAACAAAAATATATATTTGAAGTAAATTACACCAGTATACAAAATTTTCGAATTAGCAAAGTCATCATATTACACAAATTTAAAAAAATCAGCAAACAAAAGAACTGTGTACATTCCAAAAAAAATTCGAATTACCAGAACCCATACGTTCGAAAAAACTGTAGTTTCTTGCATGTGCACATGTAAAGAATGAATATTTGATTTGTCCATGAGAATTTCCAATTACTCTAAAATCTCCAATTATGCAAGAATCAATCAGCTTCTGTGCCCAAAACTCCTTGTAGAGTTTCAAATCAATTAAAATGTAAAAAATAGAGTAAATATTAGAAAATTCAAAGAATAAACATTGACAAAATGAAATATACACATCAAAGATCAAGCATTTAAAATGGCTTCCTAGCTCCTGAATGGAGCGGGAGTATCCTTCTCAAGTGTCAGATGGGTTCTCCTCTTTAATCCAATCTATAAACCACTTCTAACCCACACACACACACTAATCAGATGGTTTCAACTCCGATTTTTTGCTCTTTCGAAGAGAGGAAGGTAGAGAGATCTGAGAAATACGAAAGGATTTCTTTCTTGCTCCCAAGAGAGGGAGGCCGAGGCTTATTTGTTTCTCCGAAAATTTGGGGTGGCGGCTTTGCGGGGTTCCAAGATGAAAAAAAACCCTGATTTTCCTTTCGAGAAAGAGAGTTTTTTCAGACAAAAAGATTGACAAATGCAAAATTTTGGTTCATGGGATTTGTTGACATGGCGAACCACTGCCACATCACCCATTCGGGAAAAGATTCGGGAAAAATAATGTGGTTTCTATCATTACTCAATACATGATATTAAAATATTATAATAAATAATACATAGTATTAAAATATTATAATAAATAATATATTGATATTAAAATATCATTTTCAACAATTTTTATAATATTTTAATATCAATATATTATTTATAAAATAATTTAATATCTATGTATTATTTATTATAATATTTTAATATCATGCATTATTTATTTTTTAACATTTATTTTTATAACAGTTTAATATATATTTATTATTTATTAAATTATAGAGATTTATAAAATAAAATTATGGGGTATAATGGTAATTTTTAAAAAAACATAACAAAAAGATGGGAGTTTTTTGAGAGAATCTAAAAAAGTTAGGGGGTTTTTGAAGAAGCAAAAAACATAGGGGGTTTTTGAGGGAATCTAAAAAAGATAGGGGGTTTTCTAAAAATTGAGGGGGTTTTTCAGAATTTGCAGAAAAATTGGGGGGTTTTTGAAGAACTCCCCTATTTTTTTTTATGTATTATCAATGAGACTCGAACATATAATTTTTTGAAAAATTATATTTGTCCCCATTACACTTCCCACACAATAATTGATGTTTTGGCAGAAATTTAATTTACTCAATTTAATGATAAATTCAAATTAACTAGTTTTATCCCCGCGCAATTGCGCGGGACAACATATCTATTTTTTTACATGTTTTTTACATAATTATTTAAATAGAATTAACGCGTGTGCGAATTAACGCACGTGCGTTTGAACTAAATTAATCTAATCATGACATATTTGCAAATATCATGATGTCAATAGATGCATAAGGTTCATGAAATTAGTCTATCACGGATATTATTTTCTGATATAATTTGTATAAATAACATTTGTTCAGGTGCTTTTAAAATCGATTAATATAATCAGGACATATTCGCAAATATATTTGATGTCAATAGATGCATTATAGTTTCGGTTCATTAAAAAATCGCAACATGTCATATGGATACAACGGGCAAATGACAAATTTCTACGAAAACTCGCATAAATTTGAGGTTATAAAATTTCATATATACCCGTGCAAAATGAGCAAATACAAAAAAAATTGAAAAGCAAAAAAAGGACCAAAATGTAAAAAGAGAAAAAAATGGGTAAAAAGGACAATTACAAAAAAAAAATTGAACTTACAAAATTGCATACATAACCTTGCCCAATGAGCAAATTAAAAAAAAATTGGAAAATAGGAAAAAATGTAAAAAATGTAAAAAATGACCAAAATGTAAAAAAAAGGATCAAAATGTAAAAAAGGACCATAATGTAAAATAGGAAAAAAGGAAAAAATGTAAAAAATGTAAAAAATTGGAAAATAGAAAAAAAGGATCAAAATCTAAAAAATGACCAAAATGTAAAATAGGAAAAAAGGATAAAAATGTAAAGAATAACCAAAATGTAAATAAAAAAAAATAGAGGTAAAAGCAAAATCTACCCCCTGCCACGTGTCATCACAAGGTGTGGGGGTAGCATTATAGTAACTATAATACGTGGTAGACAATAAAATTATTCAAATTAATACATGGTATTAATTATGTGACAAAATCTTATTAATTAGACGGTAAATGACATTTATTATGTGGTAAACCAAATTATTAAAAAATAATTTGGTTTATTTAATTATTTATTTAATTTGATTTTATACATGCCAGGTCATATTTATTTTAACAAATTTTTATTTTTTTATTTTCAATCATTTTTATAATCAAAGTATTTTCATTTTTATTTTGCTAACTTTTGCAAACTTATTATTTTTATGTTTAATGTTATATTTTTGTTTATTTTTTATGATATTTTTATTCATGTGTATCCGTTAACACATGTAAAACGGTGTATTAATTTGGTCAAATGACTTCTTTTCCAAATTTAATGATTTAAATTTGATTAATTGATATTATAAATAGTGGTAAACAAACTTGTTTTAAAATATTAAATAAATTAATGATGTGTGAAATGGTGGATATTTTTTACCTTCTTCTCCTATATATGATGGAAAAAAATTAAATATTCATGGTGTATCACCATCATTAATACAGACGCCAATACATCAATCGATATAGGGAATTTTAAGAAAGACATGCATCATCACTCGAATTTTTTTAGAATATAATTTTATTGCATTAAACACTCAATCGACTAGGATATTTAATAATCATTTGATAATAGGGAAATTCTTCAAAAACTCCCCAATTTTTCTGCAAATTCTGAAAACCCCCCTCAATTTAAAAAAAAAACACCTATCTGTTTTAGATTCACTCAAAAACCCCTTATGTTTTTTGCTTCTTCAAAAACCCCCTAACTTTTTTAGATTCTCTCAAAAACCCCCTATCTTTTTGTTATGTTTTTTTAAAAATTACCATTATACCCTATAATTTTATTTTATAAATCTCTATAATTTAATAAATAATAAATATATATTAAACTATTATAAAAAAATGTTAAAAAATAAATAATGCATGATATTAAAATATTATAATAAATAATACATAATTGCTAGGTCAAAGAATAAGTAATGTTAAAATATATATAGATACTAGTAATGACAAAAAATTACGCCATTAAAAATACACTCACTTTCATGTGTGTCGCCGCATTACATGACGAAACTCACATCTGTTTTGCCAAGCTAATTGTCAAAACAATTAAATTAGCAAATTCATCACAACCAAACGTTATTTTTGCAAATCCAAAACTTTTGGACGTTATGCATACAAAATCCAAAAAAATAATATTGGACAACCAAACTAGTCAAAACAATTACAAAGATGTAAATATATTCAGTATGCCTAACACTTTCACAAAATTCAGGACTATATATATATATATATATGGGAGTATATATATATATATATATATATATATATATATATATATATATATATATATATATATATATATATATATATATATATATATGCTTGACTCATAATATAATGTAGCAGTGCTATAACACAAACACCGGTAAATATATAAAAAATTACATGAACCTTGGTCCATCGTGGACCAAGTTCATTCGTATTTATTTGTGTCAATTAAATATGTGTGCGAATATTGACACGAATATGTGTGCGAATATTGACACGAATATGTGTGCGAATATATAAAAAATTACACGAACATAAGCACGAACACGAATACTAATACGATCGGGAATTAAGAATTACAAATTGCGAATAACGAAATACGAAATACTAATACGAAGACACGAATAAGAACAATACATGAATACAAAAACACGAATACGAATGTACGGACACGAATGCGAAAATGAATACGAAATACAAATACAAAATACAAATGCAAATAAACGTAAACATACGTACAATTCGATATATTTCATAAATGAGTACATGTTAATGATTATTATCATCGTCGTCGTCATTATTGCATCTAGCTCCGCATACAAAATACAAAACACAAACAACGAAAAAATACAAATTCAAACAGACAATAAAACACAAATACATGTACAAATACAAAATGCAATTACAAAATACAAATACGAAATACATAAACAAATATATAGTACCAACGCGAGTACGAAATACCAAAATGAAATACGATACGAATACGAACAAGAACATAAGCACGAACATGAATACCAATACAATTAGGAACTAAAAATTATGAATAACGAATAACGGAATACAAAATCACACGAGTACAAATATGAAAAAGAATAATAATACAAATCCACAAAAATAACACACTAATACGAATATACGGACACGAATACGAATATGAATACGATATATGAATACAAAGTACAAATACAAATACAAGTAGAAATAGAACAAGTCAATATATTACATAAATCAAGACATTTTAATCATCATCATCATCATCATCATCATCATTATCACCATCAAGGTACGGATACAAGATAAAAAAACACAAACAGAGGAAAAAAAATATGAATACGTGAATCAGAATAATACACGAATACAGATACACGAATACGAATATACGGACACGAATATGATATATGGACACGAATGTGAATACGAACACGAAATACAAATACAAATACGAAATACAAAATACAAATACAAGTCAAAATACGAATATGAAAAATTGCACGCATTATTAAACGACAAGACCCCCAAACGCAACAATTGTAAAGAAACAAAAAATTCCACGAATACGAACTAGTAATAATTTACAAATAAAAATAAAAATACGAATACACATAAATTGAAATACGAATATGAATACACAAATACGAATAATACACGAGTACATGAATACAAAATCCACATACACGAATATGAATTGGAATACGAAACACGAATATGAAATACAAATAATTTAGAAATAAAAAGAAAAATAAGAATATACATAAATTAAATTACGAATAAGAAATAAGAAATGTGAATTACGAAATACGAGTACGGAGACAAATACAAACTACGAATGAGAAAACAAAAAACCAATACGAGTACGAAATATGAATACGAAATATGAACATGAATACGGATACGATTACGATTATGAATTAGGAATTGCGAATTACGAATTACCGCTAAATAATAAAACCTAAACTCCAACCCCCAAACCGTAGAACCCAAATCCCAAAGCCTAAAGTCTAATTGCATAAAGCCTAAAAACCTAGATCCTAAACCCTAAACTATAAATCCTAAATCCTAATCCATAAATACGAAATGCGAAATATGAAATACGAACTATGAATATACAAAAGACGAATATGAAATACAAATACAAATTCAAATACAAGCACAAACAAAAATACGAATACATGAACACATTGTTTCTTTAGAATTTACAAGTCATGAGATCTACTGAGGTAAACACACCATCATAGATATTTTATGTCGTGGTGAAAGTTTTTGTTCTTACAAACGCATTTGACTGCATTAGTTTTAATAATTGAATTAATTAAAACATGATATTATTGTAATTATTGTAATTTATCTCATTATTAAAATTTTGGTAGAGTGTTGTATTATTATTTTTTGTTAAATATTCGTAATTTGTGTATTTTTTATTTGCATAATACATACAGTGCATCTATAATTCATTGATATACATATTATATAAAATGTAGGAAAATATTTTTCTAATATAAATCTTTAATGTTCGTAAAATACGCTGTTTTTTAGCTATCTGGATTATATCATAAAACATGGTGCGATTCATAGAAGAAATACTCACACAAAACATAAAAAATCAGGAGAAATTACGGAAAAAAAAGTTTGCAACAAACCCGCGCATTTGCGCGGGTGCCACGCTAGTTAACTTGAAAGTTGATGGAAACTTTAATTCGAAGATTATCATTCATTTCAAAATTACAAAAATATATAACAATTTATAATATAAGCACGAATATAATTATCTCAAAAAAGAAAAAAAGAAAAAATCGATGACTCGGATGCAATTCGTCTTGATAGTGGCCGAGTCCGACTTGACTCGGCCGAGTTTTTTTTACCTCGGCCGACGAACCATGGTTCAACTCAACACGAGCCACCTAATTATTGAAAGATTGGATTGCATCTTTCCTTCGTAACTCAAAACACATCATTACATATTGCCTGTCTCCCGGCCCATTGTTTCTCTACCAATATCTCCCATCATTTCCTCCATGTGATTAGCCTAATTTGCTAAACATTAATAGGGAAGAAATAATAAAGTAACTGATACTCGTATATTGGCAATTCATTTCTTGCAATTTTCCACGCAAATTGTTTCAATTTTTTTTTCTTTTTTGGCAAGCAACCTCTATCGTACCACATCTAATTAATATGTTATAGATTTTATGTTGAATGTTGAGTTTACCCACTCTTTATGTTGCACATATTTTTTGAGGTTTCTCATGAAACAACATCATCATTTTTATCATGATTATTAATCATTAAATTATATGACGTGACTTCATATTATACATTAATATTATATTTGATCATTTAACACATTCATTTTGTATGACTATTTGTAAATATTAATTTGAATCGTTAGATGTAATGATATTGTTTAATCTCAATCATTAATTTTTTGTTAGATTTTTGAAGATTATATTTTGTGTAGTCATTTATGTGTCATTATTTTACACCATGTTTTAAGCATTCTTAGAAAACCACATCATCCTACATTAATGACGTGTATTATTATTATTGGTTAATTTCACATTAGACCAAGTCTATTCAATTGTTTAATATTTCACATAAGATTATATGATCAAATGTGAATGTAATGGAATATGAAAAATTTATATATGAAATACTAATAATTTAATACGTAATATTATAAAACAAACAACATATATTAGTATTATTTTTAGAAATTTAATTTAAAAAACCCATCAAGTATATTTATTTTTTTATTTTTTTATTTTGACATCCATATTAGTATAGTTCATACATATCGTTTTTGTTAATTTCAATTTGTAAATATATGAGCTCATATACGAAGCCCCCTCATTTCCCCCCGCTCATGTTGATTGAATCAGCATGAGGTCACCGATTAATAGGAAGCTCCATTTAGCATCTCCAAAAAATCTCCTCTATATAGGGAAATGATATCGCTCCCAATTAACTCGGCCCTGTATTAACCGTTAATTGGGGCCGTCCCATATAAATAGTCTTAACCCTAAACACTCTCTCTCCTCTCTCATTTGTAGCCGCCTCACCTCTCTTTCTCTCTCTCTCTCCTCTGGTGAAACCCTAGCCGTCGCACAAACACAACCCGCGAACACGAACCCTAGCCGTTTCCAGGGTTTTTGAATTTTTTTTTATTGTTTAACGAGTATTGTTCTTGTTTGAAAGGATCTTTTGCTGTGTTTCGATTTCTTTGCTGGTTTTTTTTGTTGATTTGTTTTGGTGTTTTTTTTCAAGTTTTATAGTTAATTCGAGTTTGATCTGTTTAACTGTGCGTGATTTTTTGTTAATTCGAGTTTTATAGTTGTTTGTGGACTTTTTTTCAAATCTGTTTAACTGTGGATTGATTGAGTTGAGATTTTGTGTTAGTTTAATCATGAATACAACAAATCTGTTAATTCGTAAAACAAATTCAGTGGCTCTTCTGCAATTTTTTTTAGTTTTCGGGGCTGTTTTACTCGTACCAGATGTACCAGTGAAATTCAGTGGTTTTTTTTTTTGCAATGTTTTTAGTTTTCAGTGATTATTTTGTGGATTTTGAATTTTCAGGGTTTCTTTTGTAGTATTTTATTTTTGAGGGGCTATTGTATGAATTTTTGAGGGGCTTTTTTGTAATTTCCAGAAGTTCTGCAATTTCAGCATTATTTTAGGGTCTCTTTTGCAATTTTTTATTTTTAGGGACTCTTTTGCATTTGTTAGGGCCTCTTTTGTAATTTTTTCCTAAATTGTAGGGTTAATTTGTACTGTTAATTGAAGAATATTTGATGTTTTATTGTAATTGATGATTAATTGACAATTAGGGTAAGTTTTTTTTATCTCATTTGATGGATTTTTCAGCAAATTTGTAATAATTAATTTCCAGATCTGGGTTTTAGGCAGTTATTTATTTCTAGATTAATGGTTAATTTGTAAAATTAATTAAAGAATATCTGATGGTTTATTGTAATTGACGATTAATTGACAATTAGTATTCAGGATTTAATGTAATTGATGAGTAATTTGTATGTATGAATAAGCGAATTGAAGATTAACGGTTAACTTGGATGATTAATTCGGATCACTAATTACCATAAAATGTTACAAATTGAAATAATAATTATATAAGCAAATGAAAAATTTTCATTAATTCGATTAATCATGTTACCATATTTTTTCCTAAAGTTTCCATTTTAATTCTTGAAGTTTCCATTTTAATTCTTAAAAGTTTTATTAATCCTGTTAATTTAGATCACTAATCCATTTTAATCATGTTCCATTTTAATTCGAATGAATCATGCTTCCATTTTAATTCTTGAAGTTTCTATTTTAAATGAAATATTAATTCGATTAATCCTCTTACAAATTGGAATTAATGCTTAATTTGGTTAACCAGAAAGTTTCCATTGTAATTATTAAAGTTTTATTAATTTTTTCCATTAATTGAATTAATCTATTAATCCAATTTTTTCTATTAATCCTGTTTGACAAAAAAATGATTAATTAAGTTAACATAATCTATGTGAATTAATAATCATATTTGCAAAGAAGTATTAATTAAGATAACAAATATGGTGTGGATTAATTACCAAAAAAAGGATTAATTAAGTTAAGTATTAAGTGAGTAAATATAATAGAATTAATCATATTTTTTCCATCAATACGAATTTAGAAATAATATATCAGTGTTAAAGGAATTATCCAATAATAATTGTTTATTAATTTCGAAATATATTTGTTAATTTAAATATTCATTAATTAAATTATCCTAATTTTGTTAGTTAAATTATCAAAAAATATTTATCAATTATGGTAATTATCTGAAAAATTGGCTAACAAATCATTGTTAATTATGATGTTTGATAATTACCATAGATGTTAATTAGCTTAATTATAAAATTACTGTTATATTAATTACCATATTTGTTAATAAATATATTTGTTTGTACATGAATTAACCAACAATAGAAGAGTACATTAATTGAGTGGGAAATTTGAATTCAAATTGGGATTTCAAATCAATACCATGCTCCCACATGACGTGGGATGATTCAATCATCATTCGTGGGGGGAATTGAGGGGGCATGGTAAAATTTCTCTAAATATATTATGTAAGAAAATACAATGCAAAAAGTACATATGTAAGAAAATACCAATCAACTATAAGAATCTCATACAATACTAAGTAGATTATATTTATGTTTTTAAACAAACAAATTTTAATATTAATTTTTTCAAAAAATAGTTTATCCATCTAAATAACTTTCTAAACTTATAAACACCTATCAAATATGATTGTTATTTTAAAAAATGTAAATTAAAAAAAAATTATATGATATAAAGTAATTTGTATTTATGTTTATTATAAATTAAATTTTGATATTATTTATTAAATTTACTTCTACTATTAAGTTTTATATTAATTTATATTTTTCATTGCATTTTGAATCAATAAAGAATATTACTACTATATAATTAATAATGTGTTACTACATATGTTGTATGATTTATTATTTTTATATTTGATATTGTATTAAATATTGCAAATAATGATATAATATTTGTTGTTATGTTTTTTTTGTAAAATTGTATTTTATGTAATATATTGTTATATAATGTCACTAATATAAGTATTATTATTTGATTAAGAAAATGAGATTTTTTGTTATCATATTGTAAAATAATTGTAAAACATATGAATAATTATAGATAAATGAATTCAAATAACTTTATTTTAAAATGATATTATTAATATTACATACAAATTTGTAATTTGTACTACATTGAAAAACACGATTTACGTGCTCGTTGCGTAGTGCGAGTATTCTCCTAGTTAGATTCAAGTTTCCAATAAACATTATCGCAAAACATTGTGTAGAAGTTCGATAACACATGAATTGTTTTATAGAAAATCTTCGTGTAGTCATTTATTTGATAATGCATGGTTCAAAAGATTCAAGTTGTCAAGTTCCAATCTCCCAAGGAAATCCTTCCCCTTCTTTATCTGAACATTTATTAGCATTTACTTCTTTGTCCATAAGATCTTATCATGAAGACGAAGATAATAGAAAACGAATAAAAAATGAAAAGCACGGATCATGATTCTGAATATTATAATTCAACCGTATCATCCCCATCTAATTAATTTCTTAACAGGCAAGCACAATTAAAAATATATAATATGGAACGCATGTAACACACATTGAAATATATTTGATGCAAGTAGATGCCACCATACAATCATAATGATATGATCAGTTGCGAATCATATTATCAAATAATTATGAGATATACTAGTTGGTAGACTGTTTAACACAATAAAATTATATTTTCAAAAAATTATATGTTCGAGTCTCATTGATAATATATAAAAGAAAATATATAGGTGCTAATAATGACAAATATTTATTTGTTCAATGCCATTAAAAAAAACACTCACTTTCATGTGTTTCACCGCGTTACATTACTACACACACATTAATTGTCAAAACAATTAAATTTGCAAATTCATCCAACGAAACGTTATTTTTGCAAATCCAAAACTTTTGGACGTTATGAATAATATTCAGTACAAATTACAAAAAAATTAATATAGGACAACCAAACTAGTCAAAAAAATTACAAAGTCGTAAATATATTAAGTGAACCTAACACTCTCACAAAATTCAGAACCCCTGTATATATAAAACTATATATGTTTATATATACAAAAAAAAAAATAAACAAGCCCAAATCAATCTAATTTCACAAATTTATTTCAAATCCCGACATAAAAGTTTTTTTTTGCTTGTCTAATTAAATCAATGTATCACGTATTGCTTTCAATTCAAGGTTTATTCTTCTTCTTTTTTTAAAAATTTTGTTTTAATTCAACAATTTCACATAACATTTTGAATTATTTGAATTTAAACTGTTGTATTTCCTTCTAAAAATGTGAGAAAAATGATTTTTATGTTATAATAATGATTTATTATAGTACGGTATAGATTTAGTAAACTCATTCAGATTTGAAAAAAAATCCTTCTTATATTACGAAAGTCTCGTGTTAAAACTCCAAACTAAAATCCGTTGTTATAATTATTATTTATTAATCAATAATGATAGGCACCTAGATTTCACACCTAGATTTCATCTAGAAACATACGTGGCAAATCACGGTGCAGCCACATCAAACTTTTAAATGGAAATAAATTTTAGAAATTCTAAATTTGAATGCCATGTGTATTTCTAGGTGCAAATCTAGATAAAAAATCTAGGTGCCTATGATTATTGTTTATCAATATAGTACGAGATAGATTTGATTTAGTAAACTCATTCAGATTTGGTAAACTGATCGTTGTGTATGCAACTTCCTATGCATTAGAGAAATTTGTTGTAAGAAATATGCAATTATTAGCATTAACTTTGTAGTTTTTAGATTAAGAAAAAAAACACTTTTGCAATGCAAACAAATTATGTATGTATCTGAAAAATATATAAGAATTATTAGTAATCTCAATATAGCACATATTGTTAAAATAATAGAGACAAAAAATGATCCTAATTTTATCATTAATAATCATCCAATATAATATTGAAAAAAAGTTTCAATTCTGAAGAAGAACGATTTTTCTCCAAGTTAAAATTAAATATAATGCAAAACACATTAACAATCAAAATACGTAATACAACAATACAAAAGAATGACAATTCGCTACTATTCCAAATCAAAATCATTACGTCGTACTAAACTCAAATATGACAAATATCTAACTATTCAAAATCAAAATCAAAATCAAAATCAAAATCAAACACACTACATAATACTCAACTCAAATCACGATCAAAGATTGGAGAACGAAATGTCGAGGCGATTCTGGGGTGGAGGCAAACCCTAGCCGCCGCCTCCACCCCCTCCTCTCTCACACCTTCGACCCAGCTCCTGGAGGTCCGGCGCGACGACGATAGACCGCGGCGCTGGAGGCAAAACGACGCGAGCGGCGACGGAGGGAAACCGAGACAAGCGGCGACGGAGGCAAACCGTGGCCACCAAGGCGAACGACGCGTCGGCAGGAAGGGGAGCAAAGGAAGAAAAGGGACCCTAGCGTCGGCAGGAAGGGGAGGAAAGGCAGGAAGGGGAGGAAAGAAAGGAAAGAGGCCACTGGAAAGGAAGGAAAGGGGAGCTTGGAACCCAAGCAAGGCGACGACGGACCGAGACCACCGTGACGACGGCGAAGACGACAGCGACACGCGACGGCGACAGCCCCTGGCGGAGATCCGAGGACGACAGCCCCGGCGACAACCCGAGGACGACAGTCCCTGGTGGAGATCCGAGAGCGACGGGCACAGCCCTGGCGACAATCCGAGGGCGACAGCGACAGCGAGGGCGCGACAGGCTGCGACAGCGAGGGCGACGGTGCCGCGACAAGGAAAAGGGTGACGGCTCCGACGAGGCCGATTATGGAGACGAATTGATCGTCTAAGGATAGCTGAAAGCATCATCGCTAGCGAGCGGCGGCGGCTAGGGTTTCCGAAGCTAGCGAGGGCAGTCATCGGGGCGATTTTGGAGCTCCTCGAAGAGCAAAAACTCGACAGGAAAAAGCGGGAAGGGAAAAAGGGAAATCGAAAAAACGTGAGGCTGGTGCCAAGTCTGGGGCGAGTCTGTGACGAGTCTGGGCCGAGTCTGGGGCGAGGCCGAGAGCGACGGCCGAGTCTGGGGCGAGTCTGGGGGCGAGTCCGAGAGCGACGGGCCGCGACAGCGACGGTGACAGCTTCGATGACAATCCGAGCGCGCGTGGCAAACCAAGGGCAGAGGGAGGTTGCGTTCGTCTAAGGATGGTCGAAAGCATCATCTCTCGGCATGTATCTTACTTTTGCAATTATAATTTATTTTTGCGAAACTATTTTTTTACATTTATCATGTAAAATCGCACAAATGTATTAAACTTTGCTTTAATATATTAAAAGAGGCTTCGCCTCTTTAGTTTTTCAAAAAAAAATACTCAACTCAAATTTCAAAAGATGCTATATAGTAGAATCGAGAAAGAGAATAATCTAGCATTAGCCTAAAAAAGAGGATCTAGGTGTGTTTCTATTTTCATAAATGTACATTCTTATAGTAAACACAAGTTCCAAATTTTTTGTTTTGAATTTTGACCTCAAAATCGTTTTGGAAAAAGTATATAAAATAAAGGGAAATTATACCATGCCCCTGAAAATCTCTCCACCAATGCCGATTGAATCACCCTACGTCATGACATGGTGTAACTCAATTAACAATCAAATCAGGGTATTCCAATTAAAAGATAAATATTATAATTAATGAAATAATAATTTAAAAAATACAATTAATTAACAATATGATTAATAATTAGAATTATATATCTAAACTAAAAACACAATTAATATATATAATTAACAAATATATAATAATTTAATTAATAAATATATCAATTGAAAAAAATGTTAGATAACAAACATATCAATTAACCAAAAAAAGTTCGAAACAGTCGAGAATATAATTAATAATTAACATTCATTTCCAATTGACAATTAACTTAAAATTAGGAAATTTTATAGTCCATTAGTTACATTAAACCATCAATTAATCATCTACTCTTTTTTTTAAATAAGTATAAATATATCCATTAAATACAATTTACAAACAAACTGCTAATCGAAGCAAAAAAAATCCAAAAATGAAATTACAGTCTCGGCGAGTCCAAAGCTCAGCTCTTACAATCTGAAATCGAGTTCAATTAACCCAAAAAAAAAAAATGCAAATCGAAGCTCCCCTGCCAATTAGCACCCCTAAAGACAAATATGGATGCGAAGCTCGCCTAGGATTTCTGCGTCGTTAAGGGTTTGGCATCGGGACGTCGGGTCTATGCGTCGTTAATCGGAGCTCCACGAATCAAACCATGATCCCTGCATTAACTCCCAGCAAATTGGAATCCCTGCGTTAACCACGAATCAGACCAGAAATGTCGTTAATCCGAGCCCCCAACAAATCACCGCATTGCCAGTCAATCCATCACCGCATCCACAGCGGCATTCACAGTCAATCTTGTACCGATTCTCGCTACAAGTGGAGCCAGAACTCGATCCTCGCCAAAATTGAAGCCAGAACTCGATCCCTGCATTAACTAGCCAGAACTCGTACCAATAATCCCTGCATTAACATTGTTATTAACAATTAACATACAAATTAAGACAAAATTAACAATTACGGAATAATCTTATAATACCTAATTTAATAATTAACTATTAATTCAAAGGTACCTTATTAATTTATGACAAATAATATTGTACTTAATTTCAGAGCTTCTTCGAGAATTAACTATTAATTCAAATTACAACAATCAATCGATCGAGCTTCTTCGAAACTTAAATCATACCTTATTCGTCAGAGCTTCTTCGCCAGTACCTCAATCTCCTAGTTCAAATCCAATTTCCTGCATTAATAATAAATTCAAAATTAAAAAATTTCCTTCTTAATTAGCAATTAATCCAATTAATCCAATTTACCTCGAAGAGAGCTCCATTGTCGCCAGTCCCCAACCGAAAGGTACCAGTCCTCAATCCAAGCGTACCAGTCCCCAATCGAAGTCGTACCAGTAATCGAAGTAATAGAAGCGTCGTCTGATACCAGTAATCGAAGCAGTACCAGTCATCCAAGCGTACCGTCTTCACAGCTCCCAGTAATCCAAGCGTCGTCTCCAATTATCCAAGCGTCGTCGCCTCCAATTAACCGAAGACTCCCTTAATCCACCACCGCCTCCCATTAATCGTCGTCATCAATCGAACCTGCAGTAACAAAACGAAATTTCTCATTTTCAATTAATTTGTACCGGTACTTAAAGTAACTCGGTTAATGGAGTCAATGTAATAAATATCAAAAATAGGGTTTTGATATTTGTAGAATATTAGTCCTAAAATCCCAGAATATAAGACCCATGTTAAATATGACTCTTCCCACGATCAAAACCGACTTCTTATGCGTCAAAGTTGTCAAAAGGGTATAATCGTAATTTCATTTTTATGGTTATTTAAATATATATATGATAGGGACTTATTTTCATAATTACCCAACCATTAATAATACAAATAAGTAGAGTTTGCAAATAAACCCCCATATAGTTGTAAATCCAAGGACTTACAATTTTGATAGTTTTGTGGGTATGTATGAAATGTTCCCATCCACCTCATCATCCACTATATCTTAGTCGGCCAGCATGTTATCTCTCTTCATCCATTCATACAACCACAAAACATTCATGAAACCCTGAGAGAAAAAGAGAGAAAAATAGGAAAAAGCAAGGAAAGGAGGAGATTTCGCAAAACGAAAAGTGCCATCATCTTCAGGAGGTTGAGTTGTACGAGTTGGGAAGATCAAAAGAAGAATTCCTTCGACGTTTCGAGTTACTCCATTTTATGCACCGTTTTGGTTTCTCTCTTATTTGTGGAGTTTCTTTCCATTAAGTGAGTGCTACATGATAGTCTAGGGTTCTCGCTTTAAAAATCCATATTATGCTTTAAAATCCGTGCTACTTCACAAAATGTATATTATGTAGATTTGATCATATATATGTATGTAGAATTTGAGTTTGATAAAACGTAAGCCGGGCTTACGGTTTTGAAAGAGGGTCCTTTGATAACATGACGCGGCTCCTCCGGCATGTTTTAGTTTGTTAGGTGTAGTGTCGCGTGACCCCGTGGCGCTCTTTGGAGGGAATTGCGTAGCAAACTTGATGTAGTGCAAAGTCCCGACCCATGAGGGGTCTGGATGTGGCGCATGGATATCCGGTCGTCATCTCATTTTTTTTGGGAATTCGCGCTTTCCGAGCTTTATGTTTTGTTCCAGCCCGTGTTTGACTCGCTATCAGCGCGGGTTGGCACTTCAGTCGAGTGTTATTTGCGCCCTCACCCCGGGTAAAACCATTAGTAGTATGTATATGATTAGATACGAAGGTAAGTGATTTTGATTTCGAAAAACCAGGGAAAGTATTTGAGAAGTATTTATATACATATATGATTTATGATTTCGATTATTTTGAGCGAGGTTTTTAACTAGCCATGTATAAGGTCGATCTTAATAAGCTAGGCTCAAAACTCACTTACTTAGTCACTTCCGTGACTAACCATTTTATTTGAATGTTTTGAGTCTAGGTACAGTGGACAGATTTTTCGGAGCAGCGGGTGTCTAGAGTGTGAGTGTGATGGTTTCGTTTTCATTGTGGAACCTCCATCAATGTTTTAAATTGCGATATTGCGGTCCATTGCGCTTGAACAATAATTTACACATGATCCCCGATATTGCGTCATATTGCGCCATATTGCGGCGATATTGCGGCGCTATATAGCAGGTTGCGGTGTTGCGTTTTATGGATATTTATTGCGAATTGCGCTATTGCGCCGCAATTTAAATCATTGATCTTGTGTATATTAGTTTACTTCTGTTTTTGGCCAGCGAGCCTTTTGTTGCTGCGACTTATTTAGTTTGTGTAATTTGTTTAAGTCGCGTTTGTGTTTATAAGCTTCCGCTAGGTTTTTTTTGTGTTCGTTTGTGTATGTTATGGTGATGCACATATACATATATGTGTGTCGTTATTTTCGAGTTGTGGAATTATCATATAAGAGCCTGTGTTATACGAGTTGTATACTGGCGGGTTGCCGTACCCTTTTCCATATTATTTTTCGGGTGTGACAGTCAAACCCTGAAATCAAATCGATTTACCTAGAAGAAATTTAGGGTTTGTTGATGGAAGGGGTTGTGTGTGCGCGTCGCCAGCTTCATGAGTCTTCTGGTGTGCGCGTCGCAAGCTCAACCAAACCTCAATCGAACCTCCATTGACAGCTGCGTTGGGGCGTCGGCCTTCTCGCGGCTAGGGTTTCACCTCCATGAGTCTTCTGGTGTGCAAACGAACGAGATAGGAAGCACGAAGCTCAGTCTCGAGACGAGAGAGAAAGCACGAAGAGGCTCGCGAACGAGAAAATCGCCATTAATCGCCATTAATGGAACGGAGAGAGAGAGAGAGAGAGAGAGAGAGAGAGAGAGAGAGAGAGAGAGAGAGAGAGAGAGAGAGAGAGAGAGAGAGACGCTGTCTCGACACGGTTCGCGAGAGAGAAATGACGAGAAGAGAGTGAAGTCACGGTCTGTTATATGTATCCCCCAAAATTCTTCTTCCCATTAATCGTTAATGCAGAGGGATTTTTTTTTGGAAACTGTTTGCAGCCCCCTGGATTGATAGCCCACGTCATGCTGATTCAATCAGCAATGATTGGGAGAAATTGGGGGGCACCATATATGCTCTCTAAAATAAAGTGGCCACAATATGCGCTACAAGAGCCGATAGCGGTACATTGCTAACAAGTGAAGCGATGAATTGTTGACTAAGCAAAATCCGCTATGGCATGCTATGATGGCGTTATAGCGTGTTTTGAATTAATAGTCTATTTCTCTCTTGGAAATTTGTGTGGCACAAAATTTAATGGTGAAATATTAATCTTGATACAAATTTAATGACTAAAGATCTTGAGCATTATACCTCAAATATCCATTTTAGTATTTCATAAGTACTTTAACATATTGCGATATGGCAGTCTATAGTGCCTGGACTATAATTTGCATATAACTACCGCTATTGCGCGATATTGCGACGTTATTTAGTAAGTTGCGGTATTGCGATTTGCGATATAACGGTGCTATATATATATAGAGGCTAAATTACTCAATTAAGTACCAACAATTTGGTACTTAATACTTTTGCATCATTGCATTTGCATTGAGATTTGTGTTTTTTCATGATGATCATGAAATTAAGTACCAACAAGAGTGTTGGCATATATATATATATATATTGTACAAGTAATAAACTTTTTATATTGTGGATTTGTAGTCATTTGATTTTCATCAAAATTAGTGTTTTGTAGTAAATGATGTATTTCATTGGTGATGGTTGTTTCTTCAATTATGAAGCTTAATTCATTTGACGACGCGTCTCATTTATCTCTTCAGCACTAATAATTGATTTTGTGAAACTTTTTTATGATTGACTGATTTGTAGGATGGCGTGAGATTAGTGTGTACTTTTACTAAAAGTAATATGCTTGATTTATGTGAAGGAACTATTAAATTATTTATGATTTTATTGTTCTTTGCAATTGTTTTTGGATAGTTTCTACTTATTTAATCTTATTCAGGTAATATATATGTGCTTGACTCATAATATAATGAATTAAATAGCAGCAGCGCTATAACACAAACACCAGTAAATATTTTTGAAACAATATAGAGAGCAATAACGGAACTCACTTATAAACCACACCCCAAATACCGCTATATTGCAATTTAAAATGTCGGATCATATACATAGATGTATATATACCTGATTCTCATTAAAATTTAATGATATTGCATGTATCAATATGAAATGTTTTAATAAAGGAAGAATATACTCGTTGCCAATTCTTTCATATCAATTGACGTGTTGACAATTAATGGTGATCCAAACAGATAATATGTATTTATGTGCTCAATTAAAATGTTGTATGTGTTAAATCAAGTATATTATTTATTCGTTTAACACGTACTCATTTAATACATATTCGCGTATAAAATCGGATCTATTTACCCTTTTATCCTATATTTATTTAAGATCATATTTAATTTTATATGATAAAATATCACATCGTCAATACATTAAAGAAGTTGTAAGGAGACTTCAGATCATCACTCTTGAAAAATAGAGTACCAATTTGAGATGTTCTTCAAATCCACCATTTATGTGTATTTTCTATGTATATAAATGTATTTTCGCCAACTAGAGTTAGCCTAGTTGGTCACACCTCTTGGCTAGGGAGCGAGAGGTGTGGGGTTCGATTCCCGATGAGGACACTGGATTATAGATTAAATGTTAAATGAGTGAATAGAGTGTGTGGCCTACGGGTTTGTAATAAAAATATATAAAAAAAAAAAAGGAGATTGTGTTTGGAAGGGGGACTTTGAGCCCTCTCCGAATTTACTCAAAAAAAAAAAAATGTATTTTCCATGCATACGTGTATTTTAGTTAAATTTATTCTTGAAAAAATTAGGGCTCAACTGGTTAATTCAGTGGTTCGACCATTGAACAAATGATCCGATAACCATTCGGGTAACATCCAGTCTGATTTTAAAAACATTAACATTAAAGCTGGGTGGTGAAATAGGGCAGGGTAATTACCGTTCATTTATAAATCTGTAATTTAATTAGTTGTCGCTCAGTCAATATATTTGTTCAATGCATTGAAAAATGAGAATATATTCAATTATATTGGATGCGCAATGGTCACTGTCTTACTTTTTTTTTATTTTTTTTTATTAAGAGAATTCTACATTACGAATCGTGATCAGGTTTCTATTTTTATAATGATGCCGTCGGAATTCGAATCCATAACCTCTCAAACATATGATTTTATTGTGCTAAGAACATGGTTCATAATATCGGCCGAGTTAAAAAGAACTCGGCCGAGTATATCGGACCCGGTGGCCACTGAGACGAGTCTCCCAGACTCCCAAAAAAATCAGACCCGAGTCACCGATTTCTTTTTAGATAGTTATATTCATGTTTATAATTAATTATACAAAATTTATGTTTTGGATAACATTAAATAATAAATATACATTAGAATCTTACAAAAAAAATTATTATTTAACAAATATTCGATTATTTTTTAAAACAAATGAATACATAATAAGAAAATGAATCTATCGTATAACTGTTATAAATTACAAAAAAATGTCACTGTATGGCTCTATGCTATTCACACTGACACAAGTCTCAAACTTTATCAACTTTCATATCATGATTTGTTTCTATGCAAAAATAGCATGGTTTTGTGCTAAAATAGTATGTCATCGTTAATCCAATATAGTATTTTTGATTAACGATTAATTCATAATTATTTATTTTTAAATATTTACAATTAATTATTAATTAGTATGGACCTTAATTTCATATTAAATTTTTATTAATAATGAATTAATTATTAATCCACTTTGTTAATTATAAAATTAATTAGTGTGAAGAAATTACGGGGAAAATTGGAGTAGAAAAGTATAATTGTCCCTATATGTTCACGTGATGTGTTTTTATTAAAAAAACAAGAATAGTACGTCACTATATGTTCACACTGTAAGCCTCTTTTGGTTATGTATTATTTGAACGTAGTAATTTGAGTTTTATTAATTACATTTGTGTGTCTCGTAGTATTTATGAATGTTTATTAATTTTTAAAATATTTTTTTTTATTTTTTATTTTTACTTTTTCCGAACGGTAAGATTTTTTTTTCCGAGTCGACCGAGCAGCTGAGTCCGAGTCCGAATCCGATATTCACGCTTTCATCACAAAAGAGGATAAAAAACAGTAAAAAGAGATGTGCCTTTTTTCATCTCCTGTAAGTGTTCCCTCTATATAACATGGATTAATGCATTGAACAAAAGCAAGAATCTCGCAATATTATACCTTCATAAAAATTCACTACTTTTAAGCCATGGATTCCAAAGAAATTGCTGAGTGTGATGAAATGCTTCAAGCTCAAGCCGACCTATACAGCCTAATATTCAGCTTTTATAAATCCATGGCCCTAAAATGCGCCGTTGAACTTTCCATTCCTGACGCCATCCACAATCACGGCAAATCCATGAGTCTCTCTGAGCTGCAAGCCGATCTCTCGCTTCCAGAGAGCAAAACGCCCCACTTGCACCGCGTCATGCGTCTGCTAACCCATTCGGGTTTTTTTAGTGAACAAACTGTGGGAGAAGAGGTATTCTACGACATTACTCCTATTTCGAAACTCGTAACTAATCACATGGGACCGATTAACTTGTCGAATTTTGTCGGTATTGAGTTGCATGAATCGTTAGTCAAACCGTCTTTATATTTGAGCGATTGGTTCAAGCACGAGGGTGGAATAGCGCCTTTTGAAATGGTGCACGGTTGTAATCTTTGGACAATGATGAGCGAAAACCCTGAATTAACCAAGCTAGTTCACGATGGAATAATTGGCGATGGCCATTTTATTGTAGATATTATTGTCAAGAAATGCAGCTATATTTTTGACGGGGTCGAGTCGTTACTCGATGTGGGTGGTGCTGCAGGGGCCATGGCTACTGCCATCTCGGAGAAGTTTCCGCACATAAAATGTTCTGTCCTCGATTTGCCTCATGTGGTGGAAAATCTTCCAAAAGACGGTACCTTAACCTTTATCGCCGGTGATTTCTTTAGCTACGTTCCACCAGCAAAAGTTATCTTACTTAAGGTGATCAAATTAATTAACTAGCTTTCTCTTGTCAATTATAAAAAGCACATATATATATGCTGATTCTATATCGAATTATTAATTATGTTTGATTTAATTTTAATTTTTAATGATGCATATAGTGGATACTACAATGTTGGACTGACGAGGAGTGCGTAAAGATTCTTCGACTATGCAAAGAAGCACTGCCTTCAAAAGAAGAAGGAGGCAAGGTCATCGTTATCGAGAAGATTCTCGGGTCTACTGACGACAAATCAGAGAAAGAACCGCAACTTATGTTCGATATGTTAATGATGACTGCGCTTACGGGCAAACAACGTCACGAGAATGAATTTCAGAAGTTATTTGAAGAAGCAGGATTTAGTTCTTACAAGGTTATTCCTGTATTGGGACATCGATCGATCATCGAGGTCTATCCATGATATTATCATTTGATCTCGTCCCGAATTGGCTTCATAAAGTCCTTGGTATGATTTGTTTGCATGTTTGTTGTGTTTGTGTGTGTGTGGAAAAATAAATATGAAGTCCTAAATATGATTATTTTCAAGTTTGCTTATGTTTTGTAAAAGTGCGAATGATTCGTATGTTGTGAAAAAAAATAAGTTGTAACGATAACCGAAATTAACAATAGTACAACAACACGTTGCACTAGCCAAGGATCACAACCGAAATATAGAAGAAGAAACGATTCAATAGAACTTGAATTTTATTATACAAGAAAGAAATATATTACAAAATATTTTCTCTATTTATAGACTACATGGTTCATGAACAATAGTGTGAACATGACTCTTCACTAATATCTATGATTAATGAACATGACTCTTCTTTAGTGAACATTCAGGAATATGATCTTTCAGACATACATGCATGATAAACATAATTAATATAAAATACTATTTTATAATTTAACATAATTGTCAATGTGATATATAGATGTTTAACACTAGTGTGAACATGACTCTTCACTAATATCTATGATTCATGAACATGACTCTTCTCTAGTGTGAACATAATCTTTCACAACTGTCCAGAACATTTAGGAATATGATCTTTCAGACATACATGCATGATAAACATAATTAATATATATATATATATATATATATATATAGGGGGAGGATCCCTTGACATCCTATTTAGACTCCCATTTCGGACTCCCTAATATGAACCCTTGATCTGTTTTGATGGAGGGTCACGATCAATCAATAAAAACGCTGCCCTGAAATCCTTCCCGTTTGACCAGCCTGTATTCTCTCTCTTTCCTTCCCTCCTCGTAATTTCTTTTGGCACGAGATCCCTTTCTCTCTCTCTCTCTCTCTCGCGATCGCGATCGATCGATCGATCGATCACGATGAAACCTGCTTGCGGAACTCATCGGCGACGCCCCTAACCCTAGACTACGACGCCCTAAAAATCTCGATTAAACCCCTGGATTTCTCGAACTCATGCCCCTAACCCTAGACTGCTTGAGGTAACTAGGGCTTTTTTGAACTAATTTCAGGGTAATTAGAAGGGATATATACTGAGTTGTGTTAATTGGTGGGTAATTAGAGGTCACCTTTCTGGGCCGGGGCCATGGTGTTCGGCGACTATGCAACATAAACCCTAGCTGTCGAAATCTCATGATTTGTAGTTATCTTGTTTTTATTGGAGTTCAATTATTATTGTTGGTATTAGGTTTGAGACTGAAATTGTAATTGGGGCTGAAATTGGGATTGTTATGGCTGAATTTTTGGACAATATGCTTCGTTAAGTTTGATTGGTAATAATTGAGACTAATTATGGTTCACATTAAAATGGATTAGGTTTAATTTTGTTAATTAAATTTTCATTAGGGTTTAATTTATTTATTTAAATTTGTTATTAGGTGATATGAATGAGATGGGATGAAGAAATAGAAACGCGTTGAATGCTATGCAATGAAGATATTGGAACTGATTTTGAGATTGAGTGTTGGAATCAAGTTCAAATTATGTAAAATTGAATTGTAGTTAGGTATGAAATATGTTTGGGTATGTGTAGTTGATATTTTGGAATCTGAGTTATTGTTGGAATATAAGTGTTATTCTATGACACATAATTGGAAATTAATTTACATGTATAAATGGATTATTTGATTTTGGAAAAGGAATTTGTAATATATATTGTGTATAATAATATTGAATTGCATATGAATGCAATAAACATGGTCAAATATTGCATGAATTTTAACAAATTTGGGCATGAACTATATCAACATGGTACCTTTAATACATACATGTAAAGAATACTGCCATTGAGTGTTTGAATGAGTTACTGAAATAGAATTATAATTGTGTAGTTATTGAAATGGAATTATTAGTGTATGGATATTGTTGTAATTAAACAGATATGAGCAAATTTGCATGAAGAAAAAAATGTTGGTCACGAAGTGTACCAACCGGTACCATTAACACTCGTCAATACTATCATTGAAAAATTACCATCAAGTCCATACTTCATGAATATTACAATAAAGCCCATACTAACATACAAAATACAAAATAGACAACAATGTCTCCTAAATTACAAAAAATATTCACGAAATTCTACATTTTTAAAAAATTATAATATGTTAACCCCAATTCAGTCCATTTTGTCTAATTTGGGAGTCACAATCAATCTAATAAAAACGATACATAAAAGAGTGCTCACCATCGTGTTGGATTCTGCGAGCGGTAGTATCAAACCTCGTGCTCTTATGAGCATAACCTGAAAGTATTTCTTATTAGATATATATTTGTATTATTGAAGGGGTGTTTTTGTAATATCGAAAAAAGGGTGAAATGCATAATTTACCATCGATTCGTATAGGATAATTAACACTAACTAATCACAACTATACAAAATTAGTATCAATTATACCGGTTTAGTGCCACATTATAACAAATTAGTTTCAAATTATACCAAATATACCTCAATTGTACTAATTATGCCTCAGTAGTTAGTATACCTCAATTATCTGTGAAATGAGACTTCAAAGAGTTCTGCTACAGGAGAGTTAAAGCTTCTTCGAAATGTCGAGGGTTCTGCGACTGAGAGTTCAAGCTTCTTCAATAGGTCTTGGGTTGAGGACTACATGGAGAAGAGCATCACCAGATTCCGCGTCGCCAAAGAGAGAGGGCGCGTCAGCTTCTGCCGTCCCCATAGACTGCCTCGCCATAGATAGGGAGCGTCTCCATTCGTCGTCTGCGTCCATCCATTCTCCATTTCTCCCTGCCGAGAGAGTGGGAGGGGTGATTCCATCGAGGATAGAGAGAGAGAGAGAGAGAGAGAGAGAGAGAGGAGGGTTTGCTGGCTGCTTTGGTAAAGACAATCGAGGAGAGAGAGAGAAGTCTTTGGTTAAAGAAAGGGCACTTAGGGCAGGGACTCGGGAGAATTAAAGATACGTATAATTTTTGTAGTTCATCTCAGCCCTTCGTCAAAAGATCAAGGGTCCATATCAGGGAGTCCAATATGGAAGTCTAAATAGGATGTCAAGGAATCCTCCCCCCTATATATATATATATATGCTTGCTAAGGAGAATCCACAAAAGAATTCACGCGTGCAAAATATACTGATAAAATTAACAAAATATACTTATTCAAATTAGCAAAATATACTGATGAATCCAATATGTTAACATTGTTAAAATTTAGAATAAAATAAATATTTTCAAGAGTATATTTTGATAAATATAAGAATATATTTTTCTTATTTAAACAATATATTTTGGTCTTTGAATTCTTTTTTTGATTCTTTTTATGAATTCTTGTTAGCATATATATATTGCATTCAACGTAATAGTTTTATGTACATTTTAAAATTGCATTTGCACTTTAAAATATCTATTGATATGTAACGTGGGAATTGGTTCGGAAAGGAAAGTAAAATATCTCAGTCATCCTCTGTTTTGTCGTTCTATGTGCGTATTTCGAAAAGGGTTAATGAGATAATTAGCGACTTCACTAACACAAAAACGAATTAATCGTTAATTGACATACTAGTAAAGATACATGTTAATTCATCATTAATTCATTTTTATATATAAATTTGGTATTAATTCGGAATTAATTGAGTTACTAGTTAATCATTAATTAACAACATCAAAAATAAATATCATAAATTGTGAAGACATAGTATACGTCCTCATATCCAAACATGACTAATACGTTGAATTGATTTTCCAGAATTAAAATAAAATGCAACTGCGAGAAATATATATTTTGCTATACATAATATAATATTATGATAAGTTCGTTAAATAATGAGTAATGATGTACATCCCTAGAAACCCCCCCCCCCCCCCTATCATTTGATGACATGACATGATTTTTAAATCTTAAATTTAACACATTTATGTATGATTTGCCATTTTTATTTATGTTTTGATTATTCTAATTTATGGCTTAACACTCAATTATAATGTTAAATCGTGAATTATGATATTAATCCACAAGGTATAAATTCGTAATCACGTCATCAAGACTCTTCATGAAAACTTTGAGGGTAGGTCAAACATTTTTCTTAAATAATTGTTGGTTAATTCTAACATGGAGGGGGGTGAATAGGTAATCCTAGTGTACAATTTTCGCACTACGATATACAAATTCTTACTTTATGCGGAAGCTAAATGATATGAATTATGTGATACAACTACCGTAAAGAGTTGACACAAGAAGTTGATTACGGAGTTCGGTAGGTGGTTGCTATGTAGCTTTAACTCACCTTTTACTTGCTTAATCGACCGATTCGATTAGTTGCGAGTACCTACGTCTCCGGGAATGCATTGCGTCTTTTTAGGCTTTCGATTGAATTCCAACTCACTCGTACAAGGTTTTGCTTATATCGATTTACACGTTTTCTATCGATCTATAACGGGCTTTACAATCTTAGTACTAGCCTATTACACGTTTCTAATACGAACTACAACGTGACCGGTCACGTGAGTTGGGAATCGTATAGAAGAGGGATTTCGAAAGTAGATCTTGGATCTAAGAGATTGTCTCAAACTATCAAGAGATTTAGGGATCAAGGCTAGGAGTTTCTCTCTTTTGAATGTGGAATGATTTTTCTAAAAACTTAGAGAGAGAAAAAGTATGAGGGGTTCTATTTATATCATCTATAGAACACCCTCATTCTGAGCAAAAATTGCATAGTTCGTTCGAACGCACAATGAAGTGTGTTCGAACGGGCTACAATTTGAACTAGCCGTTTCAAATAATTTCTTCACATACATGATGGGTTCGTTCGAACTGATAAAGTGGTTCTTTCGAACGAACATGGATTATTTGAAAGGTTGGTTCGAACGAACTTATGTGAGTTCGAACGAACCAAGTTTTATTTAAGGTTCGTTATAAGAATCTTAGAACGAACTAGGTAGGTTCGTTCGAACGCACAAAAGGTTCGTTTGAACGAACTATTGAGTTGTGTTTGTTTTCTCACCTTGCCAGTATTGGATACGTTCGAACTTGTGCTTTATTGGTGTTCGTTCGAACACACTTTTTGGATCGTTCGAACGAACCCTATACTATTGAGATGGTTTACCATATTCCATTTTCATCATGTTTTGAATTTATCTTTTGACCTTGATAATTGTGAGATATGAAATGGTATACCTAGGGTTTATTTGTGGTGATCCCAACTCACGGAAGGTTTCGACATCTTGGTTCTTCAATTGTTTCCTCGCCTTCATTTTCTTCTTTTTGTCTTGAGTGGTCTTCGCGGTCCCTTTACTTGTGTTTCTTTTAATCATCCTTGATCGTGGTACCTATTTGTCCTACAATGAAGTTTGTTCGAACGGACTGCAATTTGAACTAGCCGTTTCAAATGATTTCTTCACATACATGATGGGTTCGTTCGAACTGATAAAGTGGTTCGTTCGAACGAACATGGATTATTTGAAATGTTGGTTCGAACGAACTTATGTGAGTTCGAACGAACCAAGTTTTCTTTAAGGTTCGTTCTAAGAATCTTAGAACGAACTATGTAGGTTCGTTCGAACGCACAAAAGGTTCGTTCGAACGAACTATTGAGTTGTGTTTGTTTTCTCACCTTGTCAGTATTGGGTACGTTCGAACTTGTGCTTTATTGGTGTTCGTTCGAATGCACTTTTTGGATCGTTCGAACGAACCCTATACTGGTGAGATGGTTTACCATATTCCATTTTCATCATGTTTTGAATTTATCTTTTGACCTTGATAATTGTGAGATATGAAATGGTATACCTAGGGTTTATTTGTGGTGATCCCAACTCACGGAAGGCTTCGACATCTTGGTTCTTCAATTGTTTCCTCGCCTTCCTTTTCTTCTTTTTGTCTTGAGTGATCTTCGCAGTCCCTTTACTTGTGTTTCTTTTAATCATCCTTGATCGTTGTACCTATTTGTCCTACAAGTTGTTCTTGACGCAAACGTTAGTATTGACAGTGTTTTGATATAATCAAATTGTAGGATATTTGGATCAACAAACTCCCCCTTTTGATTAATTTCAAAACACTGTCGATTTGGAGAGTTTTATCGGTTATCGAAGAACTTTCCGTACGATGTTTTTTCTCCCCCTTTTTGAAATGATCAAAAGGTGATATAGACTAAGGAACCGGAAGGCTCCCCCTAAATACGAACTCCCCCTAAATTAGTTATCAATCCTAGGCTCGTAGATAGGAAATGTTAGCAAGTCTTATCGGTTTATTTTGTATGATGATTTTCGCAATTTTATAGAAATAAAGTTTTAAAAACAATTTGAGCCAAAAAGCACAATATTTCACACAATAATGAACATACATAACAATTTTTAGACTTACCAAATATCATGACATGACCCTACATGCATTACATGTCAATAAAGTTCTAGAATCAACATACCCTACATGCATTACATAACATAAAATAACATGCATAACCAAACATACGTCCTACAACATTAAAAAAATCATATTAATAAAGAAAATACGCTCTAGTGAGCTAAGGCTAGGGTTAGGGTCGGTTGGAAAGGACTAGAGGTTGGAACCGTCCGGATTGTACGCGGGCACGTTCCATGTATCATCCGGGTTGAACGGTGGGTCGACCGGGTGGAACTATGGTGGGGCTTCTTGCGGAGGATTCCATGGTCCGAAGCGAGCGTCGTGGTGAGCGTAGAGATCGGTAAAAAGTTGGGTGGAATGAGCTCGAGTCCGTACATTATCCTCGAACACTTGGTCTCGGACCCACACACTTTAATGCATACGTATTTAATACGTATCCGCACGTATTTAATACGTATCTTGGAAAGATTTTATTATTTTATATTGGATACGCCAGATGACATATCTGATACGTATCGGGTGCGTATCTGATACGTATCAGGTGCGTATCGGACGCGTATCCGTATCTGATACGTATAAGATATGGGTACGGCGTGATTTTGGCCGTATCGGAGCAACATAGCATTTTACCCCCTTTTTGTTACTTAAAAAATATTTTTTGTTTTTTAAGGCAATACAAGATTGGAGATTGAGAACTATGTCTAGTGACCGGGGTGGGTAAAATCAGATACGGGTACGATGTGATTTTGGCCGTATCGGAGCAACATAGCATTTTACCCCCTTTTTGTTACTTAAAAGTTAAAAGTATTTTTTGCTTTTTAAGACAATACAAGATTGGAGATTGAGAACTATGTCTAGTGACCGGGGTGAAAGAAATACAGTTTCGGATCAACCGTAAAAGTGTACACAAGGATAAACGAATGTAGTCGTACATTCGTGGCCATAACTTTCAGTGGGAAAATCCAATTAGAATGGTTCAAATTGGGTTAGATAGATAATGAGATTATCTACAACCTTCATATAGAAATATATTTCATATGAACGAAGTATAAGTGTCGTTTCTGTGAAATACCGAAAGGGTGCAACAGTATGACATACAGTTAGTAAAACAGTCATAACTTTTGCATACGAACTCCAATTGGGCTGGGCCAAATTGGGTTGAGTAGATAATAAGATTATCTACAACTTTCGTGTTGGTTGATTTTCTGTCAGAGAAATTTATCAATTTCGTCTGGACAGAATACTGAACAGGTTCATACAGTTTTCTGTGTGAAAGGGTGTATATTGGATATACATGCCTTTTGGCTAATCCTTATCCTATTAGGTATAAATAGGATTTTCTCTCTCATCTTCACTAAGGAATTAAGAAGTAATTCAAAGCAATATTCTGCCCAAGACACAAGAAAAGAGCAAATTCAGATTTGATCTTTTGTGAGTGAAAAGGCACGAAGAGAGATTAATAGAGAATCGATCGAGATCAAGCAAGTGCACCGATACATCGTCTAGGCAGGTGTATCCGTGTCCGGCGTCTTCCGACTCAAGGTGGATACGTGTGGAGGAGCAACACTTGGGGCTCTCCGTTGTGATCGAACCGAAGGATCGAAGAACGGGAACGAACGGTGAAGGACGCACGGTGTGGGACGCGCGTAAAGTCACCAACGTGACCGGAGGAATAGGAGGCAGCGATCAACCCTTCGTGTTCCATCAATTTGGAATTGGTATGGATCTAACCTTCTATTTGCATCGTACCCTCGAAGTCGTGGCGTGATCTCGGGAATCGGGGAATCGGACCGGGCCTACATATCCGCTGCGCGGGCCCGGGGCCGGGGATATTCCCCAACACGGGGTGGGTAAAATTCGTAGCTCTCAGTACACGATCCGAACATATGGATAATATTCGAAAAAATTTACTCGCACCTATTTCGAGTATGGATAGGGGGATAGTGATACTCGCCCCGTAGGTACGTGTTAACCATACTCGTCTTTACTCTAATTCAAAAATATTAATTTGTTTTTTAATAATTTACATATATCTGTGCCCGTTGGGTACTCTAACGCGTATTAGATTTCCAAAATTTCCAATTTTTTTAAGTTTGAACCATTTCCAAATTTCGATAATTTTATTAAAATCTAGTAATGTATAGTATATACCCACGAGTACGGAATTTTACTCACGGATAGGAGATAAAATTACCCGCGATGTTTTTTAATATGGATACGAGTATTACTAGAAAATTCGCTAGGTGGCTTCGGACACGGTATGTTAAGGGACCTCGTAAAAAGTCCGGGCCATAAATAATAGGAAAACAAAAGAGAAATAAAAAAAAAAATTACTATGTGAAACTGGAAATTAATTGCCAAAGAAAGTGGCATGGCTTTTATATTAGTTTGATTACTAAATATAAATTTCGTTACATTGCAAGAACTTTACTTTTTGCAAAATAAAAATAAAAAATGCACATTTTATATTATAATTTTTTGTGTACAGTATTTGATTTTATTAAATAGTAAAATTTATCCGAAACCCTAAACTATTTGTAATAGTTTCCCAAACCCTAACCAACAAAGTTGAACTGGACTGGAAGAGGAATTGAATTATCACAAGTGCAACTATCTTTCAAGTATCTAGGCCTCATTAAAATACAAGAAATCCAATAGAGAAATGTCCAATGGAATTTTTAGATAGATGTAATGTTAAACATTGGGTTTTTCTTCCCTTCTTCCACGATGTTGCTCTCTTCGCCGTTGGATGCTTTATTTTACTGCCATACGATCCTGAGGTAAGAAGCTAAAAGAATGGCCGTCTCGCGCACCTCATTCACGCTCCATAAAGAAAGAAGAGAAACCCAACGAAACCCTAGGACGACACCGGTGGCAGATGGCGACCAAACCCTAGAAGCGAGCAAAATGCTGAAGAAACGCGAGCGACGACCGATGACGACGAAGCCTCGCCATGGCAGCCGCTGCGGGCAAACGCCTCGTCTATCTCTTCTGAAGGTTCGGGCATGCTTCAAAGAGAATCCTATCGTTGGATTAGGCAACCGGTGGTGACTGGATCTAACAAAGGAATCGGCCTGAAGATTTCTCGGCAACTGGCACTGAATGGGGTAATTGTAATTGCCACTGTTCGAGACCAGAAGAAAGAAAAAGCCACAGTAGATTTACTTCATAAAAAATATAACTTCTCAAATCCTTTAATTTTCCGTCAACTCGATGTTTGTGACTCTCACAGTGTCTCCTCATAAACCAATTTCATTCAGAATAATTTAATGAGCTTGATACGATTCTAAATGGCATTGGTCATATATATGATGTATATATCTTGTATATAGATATATATACATGCCTAAGGAAATAAAATATATGTGTACACCAGTATATTCGCATATGAGATGATTATGTTTTACTGATCATGAACATAGAAATACATGGAGATGTAGTGATGTCAAATATGAAATATAGATATACATTAGATGCTGCATATTTGACTGACCAACTTATGAGAATATACAGGATTATTGTCATTATATATATTCTCATAAACAAATAGAATTTTAGTTCTTTGACCTGAGGTTATCATTGAATTTATCATATGTGAATTGTGATTCTTATATATGTTTATTTGTTATCTTTCACCGGGTAATCACGATCATCATTGGGTATTACATGAAGCATGATGGAGGATGTGAATAACCAAGATGAAAGTTGTTCCTTTCATGATTGAAAGAGATATCTCTCAGGGGTCCCTGATGAATTAGGATTAAAGGAAATGCGTGGCCACGCTCAATAAGATTAACATGTGTTGTTAATATTAATTGAATATTTAATCTGATTCTAGATCGGGAAATAGTTAAGTTGATTTAGAAATGACTACATTTCACCATGTCTTTGATCAGCATATATCGTATGAACAAGAGAGCTAGTAATTTATCTATTTGATCAATAGTTGATGATCACAAATCATTTATTTAATTTGGATAGTCATAATGCCTTGCTAGAGCCCAATTATGATTGGCATCGTATGCTGCCAACATTAAATAAACCTATAGATGCGTAAGCATTAGATGCTACATGCATGTATGGATGCATGAGATTGATATTCAGAATTAGTTCATTTGGGGAAATGAAAGATTTGGAAAACCTAGGATTTTCATCTAATTATAAATACCCACCAATCTCTTCATAAAAGGTAATCAATCTTTTGAGGGTTTTCATTCTCTATATTCATAATAGACGGAAATAGAGAAACCCTAACCGTCAGTCTAGTTTTTTGAGAAGTAAGCAAGAGATGGCAGCATATTTTCTGAAGGGAGGAAGGATCCGACTACCATCGGAAGTCTTCACATCTAGTCTAAACGAGTCGCATGTGGATACCGATAGAGGATGATGCCGGTTCGAGCATACCTAACGTGATCTCTGCAAGATTCCTTCAACCATATTTGAACTAAATATGAGCTAAATTTTTTGAAACCCTTCCTTCGTATATAATTAGAAATACACAGATCCATGACTTTAGGGGTTTGGGTAAGTCTCGCTGTGTAATAAGATTACCAGAAAAACTAACAATTAAACATTACAGACTTGATTTAACTTTTGATGAAAGATAAGGGACCAAAATAAAACTTTTCATATTTTTATGTAATGCTAGATATTAAGTATTGACACGTCGATAACAATAAAGACATCGAAAACGTGTCTTGCATGCTCATGACATCATCGATTAACATATTTGGAAAGTCCAATTTATTTGGTAAGTATCAACATTTTGGTTTTCTTGTTTTTTTTTCAATTCCCAACTATAAAATTGATTCTCGATTCATTGACTTTTCTTTCTTATGTGAAAAATTCGAATTCACAAACAACGAATCATTCAAAAACTCTCTTTGTATTTGATGAGTAACATCTTTATATGTCAAAATAGAAATTTTTTTTTGAAAAGAATTAGGCAAATTAAATCTTCTCATATGTGCATTATTTGTGCTAACACTTATATTAATATCATACATACAGGACAAAACATATATTTTTTGATGTTTCCGAGTTGGTGTATCGTATTTGAAGTTTAATTAATTCATGTAATATTTTTTATTTTCAGAAATTTAATCCATTTAATGGTTACATTAAAAACTTATGTCAAATAGTTAATAGTTACATTTATTTGAAAATTTTAATACATACAAATTTTGAAATTTCATAATTCAATTACACTAACCCAAACATAAAAAACTATAAATCCGTTAGTTTCACTTTCGTGAATCCAAACATTAAAATTTGAAATGCAATTTCGGAAAATCGATTTGCACAAGGTTAATTTAATTCATGTAATTTCTAATACGGACAACTAAACATGTCCTCAATGAAAGTTGAGTTACAGTAATAATAGAGACTCCGCAGTAACTACAAATACAAAAGTTAGATCAAATATATCACACCAAAAAAAAGAATTAACTCACTCACAATAAGGCGTGCTACTAATTTTCTTACTTACCGAATGCCAAACATATCCATACTCACTACAACAATACTAACATTTAGTGACACTTGCTATTTGGCATTTGGCTATATGTTGTTGTTACTTAAGCATAATGCGACATTAACCAACAAATGCTTTCATTACGTTGTTAAAAGCAGCATTTTCCAACAAGTCTCAACAATACTATCGAATGATAGCATTTCACATCTAATGCCGGTATTTGATAGAAAATACACATAAAGAAATGCTGGCAAATACTAGTGACTATATTGTACATATAAGTGCATGTTACATTTTTATTTTTCTCAGTCCAACAGCCCAATAGCCCAACCCTTACCCTCTTTGTGCTCTTATCCTGTCACCCTCACCCTCTAGGCCTCTACGGTTCAACAATGGAGTAATGATACTAACCATTATTTTTTCCATGAACGGTGACGTGGCACCTCATGATTGGTTGCATTAAAGTTGGGTAAAAATTACAACCAATCACAAGGTGCCACGTCACCATTCATGAAAAAATTCATGGAAAAATTCATGGTTAGCATCATTACTCTCAACAATGGCACAAGATAATGCCACCGTTTAGCCACACACACTCTACCGAAATAAGCACGCGGTATTTCTCATTTTCACGAAATATTGGCGCCCTTCCACTTCCACCAAAAGGCGCTTTTCAAATCGTGCAGTGAAAAATTAGCGGCAGCTTTGAGATTATCCCAACGTTGAACTGCCACGTCTCTTCAAACAATCGCATCTTTTATGCAAGAAACGAAAGAGAAAATTTCTCTTGCTGTTCAGTTTAGTATTTTTTGTGGTGACAAATTTGGGGATTTTTTTTACTCATCCTCTGACGATAGCTTTCTAATTGGTTGGTTATTCCGGGAAACAACCATGCTTTTTATTTTATTTGCACGATTTAGATTTCATTGTCTTTGTAAGTAGTTTTTGTACATTAATTTATTTTGTTTGTTCTACAAGTTTTGAGGTATTCAACTGAATTTTGAGCTAATTTAGGGCAAGACTTTGTGATTGTGCTGAAATTTTACTTCACGAAGTGAAATTTATATCGGATTTAGGGGTACAAGGCTGCGTTTTGCTCCGATTTTCAGTAAACCTATCTATTTTGCTGAAATTTCAGTTGATTGCATTGAATTTTATACTAATTTTTAAGGTTTTAAATTGAAATTTGGTCCTCATTTATACCAGATTCGATATAGTACATTTTTTCGATTTTTCTTTGTGGCTCGTGTACTGTACTACTGTGTACATGGTTAATTAACAGGTAGTAACAGTGATGACTAGAAAATAATGATTGTATTGCTGCTGTTTTACACAAATAGGTTTGCAAATTCGCAAGCATTTTATCCTTTTTTTACATAGAAATGAAACAAAGATTATGATCTTATTTTCTTTAACTTATTGTTGTTGTTTTTTTGCGACTTGAAGAAACGGAAACTAAAGAGGACCTTGTGCAATAAGCTTTTAGAATTTTGATGCGAGGAGTTGCAGTGGAGGGCCTAAACTAAATTGCACATTTTAGTAAGTGTTTTCTTAAAGTAATTATTAGCTGTTTTTACAATAGTGAAGGGGATCTTGTGATTTTTTTAATAATATAGGGACTGTTTTGTAACTATCCAGGTTATCACGAAGGTGTTATGAGAAATTACGATAATAATGTAGGGGCTTATATGCAAACGGTCAATAGATGGAAACATAATTTAAGGGTTGTGTGTGTGTGTGTTGGGGGGGGTGTTTAATATGAAAAAGTACAATGGTTTCATTATTCACATTGTTTCGAAATAATAAATTGTATGATTTAAGAGTCATGGTTTGAATTTTAGAAAGATCCAGATCTTTATGTTCTTGGGATGATGTTAGGATATGAAATTTGGGGAGTGAAAAAACTGAAAATTGGTATTTGATAAGTACTTTTGGGATGAAACAATGGTGTTCGACAAAATGCCTATAATGGGGCGCAATATGATGAGAGGAATAAGGTACTTTTAATCGATTAGTATTGTTATCTTGTTTATTGTAATTATCTGATCAATTTATTTGTGCAGTTTTTAGACATTTTGTCGCTCAATGTGGGCAATTGTACTTGGTTTCTTTTTTTTCTGGAATGTCGAGAGCAACCATCTCCAAATGGCTCAACTGATTTTTAGATGACGGTGTTGTTATTCAAAATTAGAATAATGCAGGGGCTTTTGTGCAAATGTTCAGCAGTGTGTGCATCGGTTTGTAAAATAACTATTGATACTCGAATTGGTTTGCATAACAATGCTTGAGGTTTGAGCCATTTGTTATTGAGAGGAGTGGTGAAAAGGTATGTTTCAGTATTTGAAGTGCCGGGTCTGTTCGTGAATTATAACAGTAAAGGGTTGGTATTAGGGGTGTCAACGGTTCGGATCCGGTTCGGATAGTGGTCATACCAGATCCATATCCATATTTTTTTTCGAATACGGATCCGGATACGGAATTATCCGGATCCGGATACGGTTCGGATATTAAACGGATACGGTTCGGATATTGTCGGATACGGGTACGGATACGGTTCTCTTTCGGATATTAAATCGGATACTATGTTATCATAACATAATTTACTTTTTAGCCATAAATATATATAATTTGTGACATGAACGATAAATATGATTATATTTAAACGTAATTTTACGATTGAGAGTTTAAATCACTCACAAATCATTAATTTGTATATAATTTTTCAACTAATATCAAATATAATACATAAAAATAATATATAATATACATATCCGGATCCGGTTCCGGATACTCGAATCTGGTTCCAAGTATCCGGATCCTAAAAATACCCGGATCCGGAACACGGATCCGGTCCCTGCACCAAAACCTAATATCGAATCCGGTTCCGAATCCTAAAATTAGCAACCAGATCCATATCCGGATCCACTCGGATCCGGATATTTTTTTCGAATCCGGATATTTCTTCGGATACGGTTCGGGTCGGTTCGGGCAATATCCACACCATTGACATCCCTAGTTGGTATGCAAATTTTCATGAACTGATGTATACACCAATATTCGGTAATGTGAGGTTTATTTGGACGTAACCAGTAAATGTTGGATCACTTTATGGTTGACGTAGAATGAAAGAGGGTTGGGGGCGGCTGTCTTGCAAATTTGTAATAATGAAGGGGTAGTATGCAAACTGTCAATGATTTGGGGTATTTTTGTAATAATTTGTTTCTTTTCTTTTTGCATTTTATTTACTTTATATACTACTTGATATATTTGTTAATAGTTTCTATTTTAACTTTCTAATTCAGGTACAATGGCCTTAAAAAGGAGATTAAAAATTGCATATTTTATGAGTTCCTTTTTTGTTAAATTGATAATTAGGTGCTTCACTAGATTAAATTGAAGGCGGCTTTGCCGAGCATGTTACATGTAGATCATAGTTTTTGATAATTTTAAACTGAAGGAGGCTTTACAATGTAGACATATTGTTAATAGTTTTTTCGGTGCGAGTGTGAATGTGGATTTTAACGATAATACAAACATTAGAGACTTTCAAATATGCTCGTAACCTTTAAAATACAAATATATATCTTTTAAACTAGTAGTCATGATTGTCAATGAACCAAACACGAACAAGGAAAACAATGTCTGAGTTTTGCTTTGAAAACTTGGTCTATCGATCATGTTTGGTTCGGTCGTTACCGGTTTCAAACATTATTTCATTGTTTGAGCTCATTTAGTTCAAAATTTGAATAATTCATTTAGTACAATTTAGTCCGAAATATATATATAATATAAAATTTAAGCCATTTTAAGTACATTTCATCAATACAAATTGTACCACACTAATATTTAATTTTTTTTGAAGAAAATATAGTAGGTTCTTACGCCCTACGTATATTGCATATATTGATATTTAATGTTTATTACAAGTTTGATATTACACCATTCCTATAACAACACTAAAAAAATCAACATAAAAATAAATTTGGGATTTTAACATCCTAAACTATCTAACTCCTAGGAAATCAAAATCCCTTCAAATCAAAATCCTGGAAATAGGAATTCCTTGTATTTCAAAAATACCGGATTTGAAACCCTAGGGTATTAATACTGGTACAGAACCCTCGAGATTGTTCCTTTCTCTCTCTTCCATTCCTCTTCTCACCCGCCGCCTTCACAACACTTCACCTCTTTCATCCATGTCACCCGCGACAGTCGTCCTTCTTACTCGATCCATTTCATCAGCTTCACTTTTCCTCCGATCTTCACCCCTTATACTCGATCGCCATCCCCTTTTATCTCATATCTCATCTCCATGGAGATGTTGCAGCCGAAAAAACTTGCTGTCGAGAAAACCACCTTCTCTTGTTAGATCTATCTTTACTACGATCTTCAACACTTGCTGCTTCATCCAGCACTCGCTGCAACACTCGCTGTTTCATCAATGGTGATTCCCTTTACATCGGGTTTACCGCCTAAACCATCCATGGCGATTTCGTTGCCTCCCAAAATCCATCTTCTCCTGTTAGATGCATCTCTTGTAGATCTATGTATGGTAACTAGAAACCATGGAGATGTTGCCGCCGAGAAAAACTTGCTGTCGAAAAAACCACCTTTTCATTCGGTTTATAGGGACCAAGCCGAGTAAGATCGATTAAGACCAAACCGATTAAACCGAACAAGATGTTCATTCGGTCGGTTAGGTTCAAACCGAACATATCAAGTGTTTATATAATTTCTTTGGTTGTTTAAATAATGTATTGATTATAGAAAAAATGTAATGTATACATGGACACTCTTATGTATTATGTATTATGAAACATCTATATCTTAGAAACAACCTAATGATAAAAAATGGTTTTCTTTTGTACAATTAGTTTGACACTTGTGTGTGGTAGAAACCACCCGAGTTCAAAACCGTCAAAAGAAAAAACTATCATATATACATTACTTTTTATCATAACAAAAAATATTATTAAATCGATCATAAGAAGGGTATGTCGATACTATATGTATATTGATCGTAAGAAGGGTATATGACCCTATGTGTTGACACTATATGTATATTTAGTATTGAAAATGACATATATGCATTGCAAAGGTAATATTGATCGCAAGAAGGGTATATCGACCGTAAATATAATATTAACAATTCAAAAGTTAAGACAATTAATCGATCCCCGTCACATGAAACACAAATGACGACACTTAAAAAAGAATACCTTTAAAATGATGTGTTGACAATGAAAATGACATATTGATACTGAAAATGATATAAGAATATTGAAAAATGTAAATTGATCCTGAAATGATAATATTGCTAACAATAATGAAATATTCATGTGAAAATGTTATATTGACACTGCTCACTCGATATATAACCAATCAAACGTTATATTGTGAAAATTTTATATTTACAATTATAAATTTTGTTGACATAAAACTTACATTGAATTGATATTCATGACACAGATGAATTTCGACACTCAAATAGTTTGCTCATTAAACATATAACGAAGAAATAAAAATACTGAATCCAGAAAGAAAAAAAATTGCCTTTTTGTATTAATATTTAATAATAAATAAAGAACTTTTTTTTGTTTTCAATATCACAGACAAAATTTTCATATGATTTCAACGATTTATTCTTGTATTTATATTATATTACGAGAACTAATAAAATATTATATTTATATGTTTTATTAAAAAAATATATATTTATATGATTTCAAAGATATATAAATATATATATTCAATTAAGAGTGAATATTATATACACATATTGTGAGGGAGTATTAGAAATTTTTTTGGCGGCAGACAAAAAATTGAGCAAATTTCAGTTCCCTCCCAAAGACAAAAAAATTTGAGCATATTTCATTTCCCTCCCAAAGACAAAGCTCAATTTTTTTGGGCTGCCTCTATCCCTCCCAAAAATTGTGCAAATTTCGTATCTCGCTTTTCGTCTCTCACATGTCCTCCCCTCACTCTCTCTCTTCGTGACCTTCTCCACGACTACAGCAATGGCGAGTCCCCAAAGATCGAGATCGCACGAAGAACTTCTGGATTGACGATGCAGGCAAGCTTGCTTTCTCTTCATTTCGGTTCATAACCTTATTTTGATAATTTATGTTCTATACTATCATCCATGACTCGAATTTTGGCATTTTCTCTTTATTAGAGCTGAAATTGTTGCACTTTTAGGCGAATTTAGGGCTTTTGATCTAGGTATAAACTGACCGATATATTCTTTAATTCCGATTTTTTGTGTTTGATTGGCCTATATAATCTCTGATATCTAATCAATTTCTCATATCTATGTATCAATTTGTCAGATTTAGGATTTTACTCATAATTTGGTACTTTTGTTATCGTGTTGCATTCCTACATCGAAGGTGTTCGCTGAAATTCATCCATGAAACTTTCTTCAGATTTTGTAGGTTCTTGATTCTTTTTTCAGGTACTTGCAATCAATTTATCATTTATATGTTTTCAACTTGTCAGTGTTTAACTCATTTAATACACTTGTTACTGAAAGAAGCAAATTATGGCTAATTTATTGCTATATATATTTTTAAAAAGATACAGACTAATGAACAATCGGTTATTACCAGGTAAATAATGGTGCCGACAACAAAACAAGTCATACCTTTATTACGAGATAAACAATGAGTTCCCTCCTCAAAGAAAAAAGTACGTTAGATTCGGATCTAACTCAGTTTTCTTCATCCCAGAGAACTGAAAGCTCCTCTGTTGCTCAAGGTGATTTCTTTTGGTAATATGCTAAAATGTACTTCATTGTCTTTTAACCGAATTCCTTCTATAATTCCAGTATTAATTTGATTTGATTTTATACTTATATATATATTTAGGGCATTGGGAGTTTGTCTCTTGTTGCCCTATCTGCATCCCAATTTGCCACAATCGTTCTTCAAGTTGGCACCAAGGAAATTCAACCGAAGATAAAACTGATTTATGTTACATTTTTAATAATCTTATTAATTGCAATAAAAATTATGTTAACAGTACTGTAAACTATTTGCGGCGTAAAATTGTGTGTTCATTTATAACTAAAATGATAACCCACTTTGATCCTTCTAATCATTCCAATTCTTTTGATGCATTCAAATTTAAAAGTTCTTCCACGTAATTGTAGAACTGGTATAACATGAAAAACACAAACATTACCTCATTTCATCAATAAGTTAAGATGATCGTAAAGAAATTTCATATCATCACTCATTCAGACAAGATATACCAACTCTCAATTGCTAAATACTCTAATACACGCTGATCTGGACTCAGATTATAGTGAGTTTTCAATAGCTTTAAAAATAAATAAACGCGTCCATCATATTTTCTAAGTTAAACGTTAATGTTTTGGCAGGAGGGTATTTGTCCTTTCTATGGTCAAATTTTTTTATTTCATTTATTGGTATAATGCATTCATGGATGATGGACCTACTCATAGTAATTTAAACGCGATGCTGAAACAAACTCCCTGCTCCTTTGCCTATTTAACTTAAAAAACTGCACTAAACAAAATCAAATCCTCATAATAATCAAAAGGAAAAAAAATAATCTAGCATACTAATTCTGAAGCATGGATCTCAAAACAACTGAGGAGTGTGATGAAATGCTTCGAGCTCAGGCCGAGCTATATAGCCTAATATTCAGCTTTTACAAATCGATGGCCGTGAAATGTGCCATCGAACTCGGCATTCCTGATGCAATCCATTCGCATGGAAAATCCACGACCCTTTCTGAACTTCAAACAATCCTCCTGCTTCCGCAAAGCAAAAAGTCGCACTTGCATCGCCTCTTGCGTATGCTAACCAACACAGGCTTTTTCCAGGAAAAAAGTGCGTGTGAAGGCCACGAGGTGGCCTTCGATCTCACTCCACTATCTAAACTAGTAATTACTAAGCCTGGCTTTCCTAACTTGTCGCCTTTTGTCGGTATCGAGTTGGACTATGCGTTAGTTAAACCGTCCTTATATTTAAGTAATTGGTTCTTGGAAGAGGGTGACAGAGCGCCTTTCGAGTTGACACATGGTTGTACCCTTTGGGATATGACGAATCAGAACTCCGAATTAAACCAGCTCGTCAATGATGGCATGGCGTGTGATAGTTACCTTTTGATGGATGTTATTGTCAAGAAATGCAGCTCTGTATTTCAGGGGATAGAGTCACTAATTGACGTAGGAGGTGGGACCGGCACGACAGCCACGGCCATTTCGAAGAATTTTCCGCACGTAAAGTGCTCCGTTTTGGATTTGCCTCAAGTGGTGGCTAACCTTCCAAAAGACGGTACGGTAAAATTTATTTCAGGTGACATGTTTAACTTCATTCCACCCGCAACCGCTGTTTTATTTAAGGTAATTAATCATTATGAACTTAATTTCTTTCTTTTTTTATTAAACTGTGTTATGTTTGTGTTTGTAGTGGACATTGCATGACTGGTCTGATAGCGAGTGCGTACAGATTCTCCGCAAATGCAAAGAAGCAATTCCGGCTAAAGGAGGTAAGGCCATCATCATTGATATTGTTGTTGGATTCGGTTCTGACGCGAGGTCGAAAGAACCAGAACTCCTGTTTGATTTGTTAATGATGACTGCGGTTACGGGAAAAGAGCGAGATGAGAATGAATGGAAAAAAATATTCGAGGAAGCGGGGTTTAGTTCGTACAAAATTATTCCTGCGTTGGGAATTCGATCCATCATCGAGGTCTATCCTTAAGATCATCACATGATCTTTTCCATCGGGTTTGCTTCGGTTCGAGTCTTCAATAATTAGGACTCAAGTTTCTGTTCATGCATATGTAATTTGTGAACAATCTTCGAATAATTAATACCAAGTTGAATTTAAACAATTATGCTATGGACATTTATTTGTGTTTTTTTTTTTTTTTAATAAAATGAGGTCGGTCAAACACTCAAAAACATAATTTCATTATAATAATTCAATTCCGTTACCTAGACTCACGATTACAATAAAATAATTCTCAATTTATGCACCCAACTACAAATTTGGTGGCGACAGGTCTGCAAGTATCTCCGGCCCATTGTTTATCTACCACTCTCTCCCATCATTTCCTCCTTGTGATAGTCAAATTTGCCCAATATTAATAGAGATGGAATAATAAAGTAACAGATAGACTATCCATTTGATAATAATAATCCTTTATGGAGTACTCGTGGCAATGAATTTTTTGCAATCTTCCACGAAAATTGTTTGAATTTTTTTTTCTTTTTGGCATATGCAACCTCCAAATTCATTTGCAAGCAACTTCTTTCATATCACATCTAATTAATATGTTACGTGCAGATTTTGTGTTCGATAACACATGAAATATTATCGCAAATAATTGTGTAGTCGTTTAGTTCATAAATGTATCGTTTAAATGATTCAAGTTGTTAAGTTCCAAGCTTCCCAAGTTTCAAGTTTTCAAGTTTACAGGTGAATGCAGGTGGAGTCTGTACCGGACCATCTCCTGAGCAAATCCTTCCCCGTCTTTATCTTACAATATTCATTAGCATTTACTTCGTTGTCCATAAAATATGATGAAGAAGAAGATAAGTGAAAACGAATAAAAAATGAGTAGTATGGATCATGATTCTGAATATTATATAATTCTCCGTATATAATATCATATCTCATCTGATTAATTTCTGAACAACCAAGCACGCTTAAAATATATAGTATTGAACGCGTGTAACACGATTACATTGAAATACTCGGATGCAAGTAGATGCTACCATGACCATACAATCATAAATCATAATCATAATGATATATAAACAACAACGGATCTTGATAGATTTAACCAGAGGACCAGTAAAAAAATAACTAATAAAATTAAGCTGTGCAAAATTTTGGAGTCGAACAATAGATATTTAGTTAAATATAGTGTTTGCCGATTTTTTTTAAAAGATCATTGCCCCGACCTCTCCAGACTCCATAGATCTGATTTTGAATATAAATGGATACATTTAGTTATGTAAGGATTAATCTAATAATAATAATAATAAATTATTATCATTATTATTTTTAGTATTATTATGTATGTACATTAGCTCAATTTGTTTTTTTTAAGAAGAATCCCTGCTTTTTTTTTAATATGTTAAAGCCAGTTTAATATATTTTTTATAATTTCACACGAAAGATGTAAAAAGAGAGGGGGGTAGGTAAGGATGAAAAAAGAGACTAAAAGAAAGAAAGAAAGGAACAAAATGTAGTAGGAACTACGAAAAACTTCCCCTGACCCGGTACGGGGAATCATTTCCGCGCCTTCCATTTTGCTCCAAAAAGGTCCTTCGCTAGAGTGGGGTTGGGGGATGATGGTGCTCGGTGGAATTTGGTCCTCTTTATTTGGAGATTTAGCAATGGAGTGACCATATTTTTCCCTCGTAGAGAGGCCGGGGAAATATATTGTTGACTCCGTCCCAAACGTCCCGGGCGTATGGGCAACTTATCAAGAGGTGATAAGCCGATTCCTCATGGTTATTGCAATTTTTACACAATGGATGATGTGGCCAATTCATTTTCCTTAGGTTGTCACCGATTAGGATTCTTTCATTACTTGCCAACGATCCAAATTTTTTTACTTAGACGGGCGCTTTTATTTTTCATAGTGTCGTGTTCCATGTAGTTCGAATCCCCGGATTTATTATTAAAGTGTAACTTGAAAAAGTCGAGAATTTGTTGACATTTCCCATCCAAGAATGGTGATTCGTTTGTGGGTCATTTATGTTTGCTATTTGAAATCACGGAATTAAATTTTGAAGGTCCTTAATGAAATAGGAGGATTGGCTAGCGTTTATATTTTGCAAATCGAAAGTGTTAGTAATTCCATGGATCTCCTTTATGGTGGATCCCCACGTTCCTTCACGATCGGCATTAATTTTCCATAATCATTTTGCAAACCCTTGTTCAATTTATTAGGCAATGCGCCTGGACAATTTTGGTCTCCTTTCCATAAGAATTTTCTTGTTCTTGTTTTTTATTTCCTCTATTAGCCATTTGTGGTGCCGAAAGCATTGCATGAAGTATGTAAGTACTGTATTGGCACCAACTTAGCCAATACTAATGCTCCCCCTAGTGATAGATATTTTCCTTTCCGTCTCGAGAGCCTCGATTGCATTTTTTTAATCAAAGGGATGAAATCATTTTCCTTGATTTTTTGTGTTTAGCATAATGCCGAGATATAAACTTGGTAATTCCTTTTTAGAGCAATGTAGCAAACTTGCGATTGTCGGATGGAGTTCGTCCGGTACGGCTATTGGGACAAACGCAATTTTGTCCCAATTTATCTTGAGGCCCCATATCCTTTGAAAGAGGTTCAAAGTGTATGTTAGTATTTTGAGGTTTGTTGGGTGCGCTTGTTAGGAATTCGGGCAATCTTATTGCACAGTGGAACTCACCCGAATTCCTAAAGTCATGGATATGTTATTGCTAGTTAGATACGAAGGAAGAATTTCAAAAAATTTACCTCTGATTTAGTTCAAATCTGGTTGAAGGAAGATTTAAAAGATCACGTTAGGTATGCTCGAACCGGCACCATCCTCTATTGGTATCCACACGTGACTCGTTTAGATTGGATGTGAAGACCTCCGATGCTAATCGGATCCTTCCTCCCTTCAGAAAATCTACTGTCACCTCTTTCTTTCTTCTCAAGAAACTAGGCTGGCGGCTAGGATTTCTCTCTTTATCTCTATTCTGAATATTGAGAATGAAAACCATCAAAAGATTAATCACCTTTTATGAAGAGATATGTGGGTATTTATAATCAGATTTAGAAAATTATAGGTCTTCCAAATCTTTCATTTTCCCAAATGAATTAGTTCTAATTATTAATCACATGCATCCATACATGCATGTATCATCTAATGCTTACACATGTTCATCTTGATCTGATTTTATGTGTCCAATCCAAATTTGTCTTTGTGTGTGATCCTACAGATTTATTTAATGTTGGCAGCATATTAAATTTCCATTTAACTATGCAAATCATAATTGGCCTCTATCAAGTCATTGTGACTACCCAAATTAAATAAATGATTTGTAATCATCACCTATTTATCAAATAGATAAATTACTAGTTCTCTTGTTCATACGATATCTGTTGATCAAAGGCAGGGTAGAATGTCATCCTTTCTAAACCAACTTAACTATTTCCCGATCTAGAATCGGATTTAAATAAATTCGCATTATAATTAGAAGTGGCAATCGGACGGGTCAGGTCGGGTCATTTCGAGTTTGGATCGTTTCGGATTGCGGGTCGTTCGGGTCATCGGGTCGCGGGTCATTCGGTTTATGGTTCATTGGGGTACGGGTTGTTTCGATTTTCGGGTCATTCGGTTCCTGGTCGTTTTGATTTTTGGGTCGTTTCGGTTTTCGGGTTATTCGATTTCGGTTCATTTCGGTTTACGGGTCATTCGGTTCTGGGTCGTTTTGGTTTTCGGATCATTCGGGTTTCGCAAAATTTGATTTCGGATCACTAAATTTTCGCAAAATTTAGTTTTGTTTGTGAGTTTCGTGTCATTCGGGTCGTGAGTTTTGGGTCATTCGGGTCCGATGTTTCGGGTATTCGTGAAAGAAATACAGTTTCGGATCAACCGTAAAAGTGTACACAAGGATAAACGAACGTACGCGTTCGTAGGCATAAGAAACAGTTTTAGTACAACTGGCATAACTTTCAGTGGGAAACTCCAATTTGAATGGTTCAAATTGGGTTAGATAGATAATGAGATTATCTAGAACTTTCATATAGAAATATTGTTCATTTGAACGAAGTATCAGTGTCGTTTTAATGGAATACCGAAAGGGTGCGACCGTTTGACATACAGTTAGTAAAACGTCCGTAACTTTCGCATCCGAACTCCAATTGGGTTGGAAAGATAATGAGATTATCTACAACTTTCATGAAGGTTTAAAGTCGGTTGGAACGATTTAATATTTTCGTTTCAACAGAATACTGAAAGGGTGTCTGTAGTTTTCTGTTTGAAAAGGTGTATATTATATATACATATCTTTTGGCCCATCCTTATCCTATGTGATATAAATATGATGTTTCTCTCTCTCTCTCTCTCTCTCTCTCTCTCTCTAGTCAGATCATTCAGTCCAATAGATTCTATCTAGAGAATTATCCAGAAAATAGAGAGTCATCTTTCTAAGAGCGAAAGAGTGCGAAGGGAGAAACCGAGAAAAGAGTTTTTCTCGGTGTAGAGAATCGATCTAATCAAGCAAGTTCGTCGGTGCTTCGTCTAGGCAGTTGCATCCGCGACTGACGTCTTCCGACTCAAGGTGGATACACGTAGAGGAGCGACGCTTGTGGCTCTCTGACGAGCGGGTTTTCGATCACTTTAGTTTGATATATCGTTGTATGTGAAAACCCGATTCGGTCAACAAGTTTGGAATTAATGTGTATAGTGAAAATATGGAAGTTCGTTCCACGAGGAGTATATGCGTCGAAGAATGAATCAAAACGAGCCAGAAAAAGACAGAAAGTTTTCCAGCAAAAGGCAGAAACTTTTCTGGAAAAAGGCAGAAACTTTCGTTACGACGGAAAGTCCCTTAGATCAGATTTAATATTTGGTTTGGGGTTTTGAATTTGTATTTGATTAAGGGAATTTAAATGAGTTAATTTAAGCACTAATTAAGGAAGCAAAAAGAGAACAAAAATATCACACAAAGAGAGACAAAGATTGAATGCAAGAAACAAGATTTAGAACAAAGCAAAAGATTCATTAAACCACGAATTTTTTACACAAATCCAATTCAATTAAAACTACAAGAATTCCAAGAAAGGAAAGAAAACACCTAGAGAGATGAATTGAGGTTCGAGTCTCGTCTTGGATGCCTTCCTCGTTGCTTTGAGATGCTTAGTGAGCTAGACACCTCGCACAACTCGTTCCTTTCGTACCAATCCACTCGCCAATCGAAGTGAGCTCCGTACCGGTTGAGTGAACTCGAGATTTGCAAGGGATCAATTGGAAGGAAGCTTCCAATCAAATTAGAGTAAGCTCGACTCCTTGCTTGCGTGGATTCGGATGAAGGAAGCTCCAACCAAAACCCCACAACTCGATCTTCGTCGAAGTGTAGACCAATTCACCGAATGAAGTGAGCTTCAATTCGGTGATCGATCTTAGAGAATTATCGTTCGATTTTGCAATTATTGCGTGTTCTTGAAAGATTCTTGGACTTGCTGAGAGAGAGAGAGAGAGAGAGAGAGAGAGAGAGAGAGAGCGTAAAACTGTCCATAGGCCTTGGGGTCTTATTTATAGTGTCATTGGGGCTTTTCCATTGGCCGAGAGATGGGTAAGAGGATTGAGGGTAGTTGGGGGTGGTAGGTGAGGTAGGTGGGGCTGTAGAGTGGCAATTGTGTGAGTGGTTTTCGAGTAGAGTTTGGTGCAATCTCTTATGTTGATGATTATTTGCCTTCTCCTTCACACGTGTACCGAATATATCGGTATAATATATTGTTTTCACTCCTCTTGACGTGTTGGAGACAACTACACTCTCCAAATTCCCAGAATTTCCTTCTAATTCCTGTGATTAAGCAATAAAACACACTTAGTGAAGAAATATTCATGTTATCTCAAATATGATTAATAAAGTATATATAATTGTTCTTCACAAGGGCTAAAATCCCCAAATTAAGCATTAAATTTGTGTCTTATTTGCCTCACATCACTCTCCGATTGTGATCGAACCGGAGGAACAAGGAACGTCAACGAGCGGTGAAAGGCTGTGGAAGCGTGTGGACGTGGGACGCACGAAAGACAACCGGAGGCTTGTCAAGACGGTGGGAGACGTGTGGTATGGGACGCATGGGCTAGTCACCAACGTGACACAGGAGAAAGAAGGAATAGCGATCAACCCTTCGAGTGCAATCAATTTTGCACCGGTATGAATCTATCCTTCTATTGCATCGTACCCTCGAAGTCATGGCGTGATCTTGGATTTTGGAAACCAGACCGGGCCTTCATATCTGTTGCGCGGGCCCGGGGACGGGATTAATTCCCAACAGTGGTATCAGAGTGATCGCCATCGATTCGAGGGTCGAATCATAGTCGTATATTCGATATACGCACGGGTTATCAAAGTTCGTACCCGTTTGCATGATGTTACATATAGAGAAAGTTAAATTCCATTAAAATCACAAGTAGAATTCGCTAGAGATCGATCAAAAGTTGATTGAGAGTATCTAGGAATGATCGTGAAAAGGTTTCATGATTAATCATTTTGGAAACGAGCGAAAATAGACAAAACTGCAGGAAACAGCAGAAAAATCGCATAGTCCGTTACAACGGACTGGTTGTAACGGACTGGTTGATCCATTGTAACGGACACTGTATATGATACAAAAATTGGGGATTATCTGCGAAATTCACATAGTTCGTTATAACGGCCTGGTTGATCCGTTGTAACGGACCTTGTATATGATACAGGGATGTGAGGAGGACTCTGAATGAACGCATAGTCCGTTACAACGGACATGAGTTCCGTTGTAATGGACCTTGTATGTGATACGAGGATGCGGGGATGCCTTTGCCTTCCTTTGGAGTCCGTTGTAACGGACATGGTCCGTTGTAACGGAATGGTTCACGAGTTAAGTCCGTTGTAACGGACCTTGGTTGCGTTATAACGGACATGTTTCTGGAAATTTTGGACAAGATCCACAGTAAATACCGTTGTAACGGACCTGGGATCCGTTGTAACGGAGGCTAAGAGATTGGAGGGTCCGTTGTAACAGACTATGTTTCGTTACAACGGACTAGTCTCTGGATGGTGATTTTGTTTTCGCGATAACTTTGGTTACGAAGCTCGGAATTTTGAGTTCTTTATATCGATTTGATCGGCATCAAACATTCTAGCATATAAGATAATTAATTATTTAGAATAATTAGTCTCCCTAAATAAATCATATACATTTTGAAAAATCTTGTGATAGTGATATAATACGATTATGTCACGCATTTAAGAAAATGAATGTCATGATCCCTCATAATATTTAAGTCGTGGAAATGCCTTCCATGTCAACAACCATCGAAATTGGTATCACAATATGTGTGTTGTTAGGCCTTCATCATGCACACATGTTGTTGGTATTAATGGGTGGTAAGCGTTAAATGGCGACTAACGTGTTGTTAGGCCTTCGTCATGCACGTGAGTAGTCCATTTGAACGATACGTTTGATATGGTTATGACTTAACCGTCCAAGCCAATCCGATTGGAGTTCGGGGCATAGTTAGAATGCACACACGGAAATGGGATTGTATATGATACGATTCATCACCGAAATTCTATAAAAGTTGAGAGTCGCATATGATGCGATTGGATTATATCCTACCTAAATAAGTGAGATCCCACTCGATAGGCCTTCGTCACTTGTGGGAGGATTGTGAAATATGGATCTCGAGTGTTATGGAGCTTAATCTTCATCATCCGTTTATAATTATGTTTTCTAGCAACACCAAATATATCGATGAGATCGATATGATAGATGGCTTTTCGACCAGAATTACCGTAATTAACCTTGATAGTCAAAGAATAGTTCTTAGACTAAAAGGAACGTGTTGGACACGAAAAAGGTAGATTCAGGCCTCGAGGTTTAGGCTTTAGAGAAAGCCGGGTTCGATAAACTTTAAGAAGGAATCGAGCGATATTACATGCCTTGTGGTGGCATGTATAGACGCAAATTTCTCAAAATTGTTTTGAGAATTCGGGTGCATACGAAAGTAAAAAAAAAAAGCTCATGAAATAGTTTCAAGAGCTAGAGCGCGTTGAATGGTTCAATGCGGCTCAACGAGTAGGTTAATTTTAAGGCGCCTTATGGGTCTTTGATTAACACTCGCGTGTTGATAGTACGAAATTTGATCTTCGTGACCGAATATCATATGCATTCGATAGATAAGTCGATCCCGAAATTGCATAAGATGCGATTTAAATTTGAATTGAGGATGCTCGGAGCATCCGAGGAATCCAATGCATTGAGATGCGTGGATGTCCTTGTAATTCAAGGGCGGGATCGAAAGAAATATATGTCTAAGGGTATTTTGGAAAATATTTTCCAAACAGAAAGTTCGGACAAGGAGTTGTCCAAACTAATGACTCAAAGAACGGTGAAATCCGAGGAGGATTAAACCTAGAAGTTGATTGCTTCTTTTGGCATTGCCGTCTTGGCCATATGAATGAGATACGCGTATCTAGATTCCATATGATGGATTGTTAGAATCATTCGAATTAGATTCGATTGATTGATGCGATACTTATTTATTAGGCAAGATGACAAAGGGCATCATTCTCCAAAGGTTGGAGAAAGATCCAACGAATTATTGGAAATTACATTAAGATGTAAATGTTCCGATAAGTTCCGAGGCAAGAGGAGGCTATCGATATTTTGTTACGTTTACGGACGGTTAAAGTAGATACGCTGATATCTATTTAATGCGTGCCGAAACGGAGACTTTTGAAAGGTTCAAAGAGTTTCAAAAACAAAATACAAAATCGACTTAGCAAGAAAATCAAAGCCCTTTGATAGGATCGAGGAGGCGAGTATTTGAGCTACGCACTTCGATAGGATCGAAGAGGCGATATTTGAGTTATAAGTATTGATGATCATTTATGATTGTGGAATCATTTCACGATTATCTTCATTTTGGAACATTGAGATGTATTCGAAAAGAGGAAATGAACGCATGTTAGACATGGTTCGATAAATGATAAGTCAAACGGATCTTCCAAAATTTTTTTGGGGATACGCCCTTGAGACAGCGGCACTAATTAATGGTTGCATATAAGATATGGACCATAAACCTTCTAATCGGTACAAAAGAAGTCATATGATATATGGATCGGAATGGTTCCGAAGTTGTCATTTGTACAGATTTGAGGATGTGAGTATATTTCGAAATTTGTTTCGGTTAAACTCAATCCCAAATCTGAAAATTGTTCGTTTATCATATATCCTTAAGGAAACTAAATGGTATTAGTTCTAACGTCCCGACGAAAATGAGATTTTCATGGCTCGAAGAGATGCCTTCTTGGAGGAGGACATAATCCGCACAAGTTTTGAACTTGATGCCATTTATCTCTACGCGGGCTAGTGAGAGTAGAATAAATCTTGAAAGAGTTCGAGATATGAAAATGAACATTGTGCCGATGAAAGTTGACACGACTTCATCAAGAGTTGATGAATACGAGTCGAACACACAAAGGAATTTTTCGTAGATCAAGTAGGCTATATCATAAGCCGGTAAATACGGATTTATCGTTGCTAATGATGATAGATCGAAATCATATGGTGATTCGATATCCTACAAGGATGCTATGAAAAGTAACGGTTCCACATGGCAAGGTGTCATGAAATCTGAGATTCGATCAGTGTAAATTATCAAGCTTAGAACTTGATTTCATTACTTTCCGGATTAGACCCGTGAAAAGTCAATGGGTTTTCAAGATGAGAACAGACACGGATAGGAATATGCATATAACAAAGCGAGGCTAGTAGCGAAAAGTTTCAAGTATTTCATAGTCGGACTATGAAGAAACATTTTCACATGTTGCCGTGCTTTCACATTCTCGAAATTCTGCTTGTCATGGTCGCGTATTATGAATACGTGATATGGCAAAATGGATGTCAAAACCGAATTTCTTGACAGAAATTTTATGAAAGGATGTGTACTTGACACAACTTTACGGGTTTGGCGATTCATAAGAATCAGGGATATGATATGCACGCTTTAACGATCCATATGATGGATTAGAGAAAGCTTCTCGGAATTGGAATATTCGTTTTAACGAAGTTATAAACTGTTATAACATTGTCGGAACGAATGGAAACTTTGTGTACACATGAAGGTTAGTGGGAGCCACGTTATATTTCTTGTAACGACAAAGGATTAGGCGAGACCGCTTATGAATTAAGCGTGAAGATCTATAGGATAGATCTAAGAAGTTCCTCGTTTCTATATTATAGCACGTATATCGACATATTATTTAAAATGGTTTTCAACATATAACTCCTTGGCGGAGTTAAATCGAAATGTCGAATGACGGAAATTTTCTACGGCTCGATGTGAGACATCAAGCAGGGCGAAAATAATAATATGCTGCTTTACATTTGATGTGAGGATCTATTATATCTGTCATGATATGTATGTGGCTATCCATTGTACATATGAAGCGTCTAATTACCGTTAATGAAATCCAAGTGAATCACACGAGTTTGAATGTAATGCGATTACATGAGACTAACTCTTGTGAATGTATAATGGTTATACATATATATACATAATGTTATGTATATTTAAACCCATCGGGATTTGTATTGATAGCGGTGAATGTTATCCTTGAATACTTTGCAAAAGAATTCAGGATTTTATTTTATCTATAATGGTGTGGAGGACGTGTTGGTTATAAAGAGTTATAACAACAACAGTTTCCAAATATGGCACGTCCAAATATGTAGCACGACTTTCGATCACAAAGTGTGTACATGTTTTGCTTAAACGAAAACACGGTTATGTGGAAAGGTTCCACATGACCAATAGTTTATGATTCTATTTACGGAGGCGAGTATATTGCGGTTATTAATCGCAAAAGGAAGCGGTATGGATCAAGGATACATGACCAAACTCGAGTAGTCACGAGTTATCGGATTTATGGTTGTGTATTGCATGATACGCAATAGTACAAGCCAAAAATGCCGAGGTCAAAACCACTTTTAGTCAATACTCAGAAAATTTCATTTGATCCATGAAATTTTGTGAAAAGATGTGATCGTAGGTATTGGAAATGTTCCAAACCTGATGAAGATTAACACTAGCGGGAACGTACGAACCCGTTTACAAAACCGCTCTCTCTAGTCGCGCGTGACTGTCATGCGATGACTATGGATATGAGATACCTAGAGGAGGAAGAAGAGAGTAGAGTGTAGTTATCTAATACGATAGTCCTCGCAGGTTGTGGGTATGGAGGTACCCATAAGTAAACGTTGTATCACCCAAATACTTAATCCATATGAATGCATCCCTTTAAAAGTTTTGCTTACTTAAATTAATATGCATTCACCTTATATGAAAACTGTGTGCGGGTTGTGTAATTTGATTACATGAACCCTGATTTGAACTTTTGTGGACGTCGGCATAATACGTGATTATGTGCAGCGAAACCGTCACACTTAAAGTTTCATTTCTAAACAGTCCTAGTCATGATTCAGTTTGCTTAAGAGTGAAGCATATATATTATAAGATAATAGACAGAACATGTACACTAGTACGTTAGCCGAGGAGATGATTATGTTTTGCTAATCATAGGACAAAGGTGTTTGTCGAATCGGGAACGTAGATATATGCTAGGTGACATATATTGGATATGACCGAAGCCGCGAGACCATGACATGGTTTAGTCATTATGGATGAACTCGCGACGAGTAGGGTATTAGGTTATTCACACTTGAGGGGACCATTGATTGCGTTACGTGCGTAACACAATGCTTTGATATGACCTTACGCTCACCGTAACAGGGAGTCAAAATGGTCATCATTGGGTATTGTCCGAAACACGGAATTCAATGTGAGTCTCCAAGATAGGAGTTGTTTATTCCGAAAGGAAGAGATATCTCTTAGGCCACTCGATGAATTGATTAACGAAAACTACGGCCGTAGTCAATGATATTAATGGTTAATATCGATTGAAATTGTCAACTCAGTTCGGAATCGAGGAATAAGTATAGTTAATCAAAATATAAGGATGACTACCACCATGCATTTTGATTAACGGATATCGCTAACAAGAGAACTAATAACCGCTATTCGAGATAGGCACAACGATCACAATCATTTTTCGTGTTAACATGGGTAGCCATGATGGAGTGACTAGATCCCGCTCATGGACTTGTAGTGCTTTGGAAACAGCCTACTGCCATAATTAACCGAACCTACATGGCCACACAACGAGTCGTACTAAGTCGGGCTTGATTATAAAATTGGCACATAAGATGTGCATAGCTTGGTATTTTGATACGCGAGCTATATTCTCTAAAATCGTGCATATTGGATATGCATGAGTACCTTTTTAGGTAGATCTGAAATTGAGTGGGAGACTGAAAGAAATACAGTTTCGGATCAACCGTAAAAGTGTACACAAGGATAAACGAACGTACGCGTTCGTAGCCATAAGAAACAGTTTTAGTAAAACTATCATAACTTTCAGTGGGAAACTCCAATTTGAATGGTTCAAATCGGATTAGATAGATAATGAGATTATCTAGAACTTTCATATAGAAATATTTTTCATTTTAACGAAGTATCAGTGTCGTTTTAATGGAATACCGAAAGGGTACGACAGTTTGACATTAGTTTGACATACAGTTAGTAAAACGTCCGTAACTTTCGCATCCGAACTCCCATTGGGCTAGCCCAAATTGGGTTGGAAAGATAATGAGATTATCTACAACTTTCGTGAAGGTTTAAAGTCGGTTGGAACGATTTAATATTTTCGTTTCAACAGAATACTGAAAGGTGTCTGCAGTTTTCTTTTTGAAAATGTGTATATTAGATATACATATCTTTTGGCCCATCCTTATCCTATGTGATATAAATAGGATGTTTCTCTCTCTCTCTCTCTAGTCAGATCATTCAGTCCAATAGATTCTGTCTAGAGAATTATCCAAAAAATAGAGAATCATCTTTCTAAGAGCGAAAGAGTGCGAAGAGAGAAACCGAGAAAAGAGTTTTTCTCGGTGTAGAGAATCGATCTAATCAAGCAAGTTCGCCGGTGCTTCGTCTAGGCAGTTGCATACGCGACCGACGTCTTCCGACTCAAGGTGGATACACGTAGAGGAGCGACGCTTGTGGCTCTCCGATTGTGATCGAACCGGAGGAACAAGGAACGCCAACGAGCGGGGTGAAAGGCTGTGGAAGCGTGTGGACGTGGGACGCACGAAAGACAACCGGAGGCGTGTCAAGACGGTGGGAGACGTGTGGTATGGGACGCACAGGCTAGTCACCAACGTGACACAGGAGAAAGAAGGAATAGCGATCAACCCTTCGAGTGCAATCAATTTTGCACCGGTATGAATCTATCCTTCTATTGCATCGTACCCTCGAAATCATGGCGTGATCTTGGATTTTGGGAACCGGACCGGGCCTTCATATCCGCTGCGCGGGCCCGGGGACGGGATAAATTCCCAACAATTCGGGTATTTGATTTGTTCGGATTTCGGGTCGTTCGGGTTTCGGGTTATTCGGTTTCGGGTTGAGTTCAATTTCGGGTCATTCAGTTTCAGATTCATTTCGGATTCGGGTCATTCGATTTAGGGTTCGGGTTGTTGATTTGTCAACATTTTTGGTTCGAATTCGGGCAGGTCGGGTCACATTTTGCCAACTCTAATTATAAGATGACCAAAAATATGATTACATTTTGTGTGATTTGTTTATATCTTTTTTTATAAGTAAAATTAATGGTGTGTATTTTGGAGTCATCAATAATTATTGTTGAATTATATTGCATACTGCATAGTGCACCATAATTTTTTTGTGTGTGAATTTTCTTTGGATTTTCTATCTTGGATTCACTTTTGATTTTCTGATTGGATTCCACCTAACATGTCCTATACCATGAATGTGAGAATTTGTTTTCTTGTTATTTTTGCGAGACATCATTTGAAATAAAATTGGGTGATGAACATGCTTGCAAGAATAGCATGTGTATTCTTGCTTTTTTTTTCTTATCAAATACATGACATTGGAGCTTGTCCGAGAAAATAATAATTTGTCTTTCAAATTCCCTCCTATTACCTCTCATCAAAGAGGCCCTACGTGTAAACATACTTGTATTTGTTTTGTTATCTCAGTTGAATACCTCCTTGTACGATATTAGAATATTAATACATCATAACTATATTATAGAACTAGCTTTTTCTCCGCGCAATTGCGCAGGAGTCTTCGAATTTGTCATGATTTAATTTTTTCTAATGTGTAATTGGATTCTACATATTTTTTTATTTGATTGTTCACACATCTTTGTTTTGGTGTATTTTTAACTCCCTAATTTTTTTTGGATATTGTAAAAAAAAATCGCTATCTTTTTGTAAACTCCAAAAAAAATTCTCTAGCAAACTGTTATTTCCAAATACCCAATACAGATGATATCAAGAAAAAATTTGACCAAAATACCCTTCAATTTTCATACGTAATGATTAATTTGTTTATTTCTTATTAATTTTAAGAAAATTCATAGGTATTTCTTAACACGTGGTGATTTAAAAAAATGAAATTATTATATATTGTGTTTTAAAATTATTATTATATGATACAAAATTTTAGGATTTTTTTAAAATTGCAAATCCAAGGGCTAATATTCAATCAATCAAAGATGATGATCAAGGTCACATGATCAAAAAAATAATAAATTAATAATGAATAAACAAATCAAAGGGTTAAAATTGAATCAATCAAAAATAATGATTAAGATGACATGGCCAAAAAATTTGATGATGTGGAGCAAGGAGGAAAGAGAGATTTTATTAACTTTATATATATTAATAAATTTTTAAAATTATTACATGATACAAAATTTTAGGATTTTTTTAAAAATTGCAAATCCAAGGGCTAATATTCAATCAATCAAAGATGATGATCAAGGTCACATGATAAAAAAAATTAATAAATTAATAATGAATAAACAAATCAAAGGATTAAAATTGAATCAATAAAAAATAATGATTAATATCACATGGCCAAAAAAAATTGATGATCTGGAGCAAGGAGGAAAGAGAGATTTTCTTAACTTTATATATATATATTAATAATTATCCAAGCTCGTGTAATTATTTTTTTGAAGGATGAGTTAATTAAGTATGTTAACAAAATCACAAAATATCTCATACACATGAATCCATTTTCTTCGTTGACGAACTTGATTATGCTTTAGATAACATGGCCACACAATCATCATACTTGACTCAGTTTGGTTAATAATCAGACCAAATTTTATAGAGAGCATATATGGTGTCCCCTCGTTTCCCCCAGCGCATGCTGATTGAATCAGCATGACGCTTGCAATCAATTGGGGGCCGTATTGCCTCTCCGGAATTTCCCCCTATTGCCCATTAATTGGTGCACCGCTCAATATATATACCCTAAACCCTACACGCTTTCTCTCTCCTCTCCTTCATTTGCAGCCGCCGCTTCTCCTCTCTCTCTATCTCTCTCTCTCTCTCTCTCTCTCTCTCTCTCTCTCTCTCTCGATCGAGGCTGACGACGAGAGCTTCGTCTCGATTCAGGAAGGTGACGACGAGACGAAACCCTAGCTGACGAGACGAAACGAAACCCTAGATTGACGACGAGACGAAACCCTAGCTGCCAATTGATGACGAGACGAAACCCTAGCTGACGAAGGAGACGACGAGACGACGAAGGGGACGACGAGACGATGAAGGAGACGACGCACAAACCCTAGATTTCAGTGGATAATCGGGGTAAGTTAATTGATTATGTTTTAATTACTGTAATTACTCGTATTACCCGTTAATTCTTTGTTTTAAGTTACTGAGATTGCTGGTATTTACAGCAATTAGTGGTGAACTGAAAACCCTATTTCATTAATTGTTCATTTCAGTGCAATTAGTGGTGAACTGCAATTAGTTACTGAGATTACTGGTATTACCTGTAATTACTGGTATTACCAGTTAATTCGTTCATTTCAATTCATTTTTCTGGTATTTAGATTTGTTAGATTATCTGGTAATTAATTGTTCAATTTAGCTTGTCAATTAACAATTAAAATTTCTTTTTTTACCGGATTGACGGTTAACTGAGAGCGGTGGTGGTTTAAGGGGTTGGACCGGTACCGCAATCATGGAATGACGGTGAATTGACCAGAAGGGGTTGGATTGATGGTGAATTTTGGCACGAAGACGACGATTAATGGGAGGCGATGGTTGTTTAAGGGAGGCTTCGGTTAATTGGAGACGAGGATTCGCTGGGACTTTGTCGAGGTTGGATTGACGACGACGATTTGATGGAAATTGTGGAGCTTGGATTGACGATGACGAATTGGCTTCGATTGGGGAGTATTAGTTTTATGAGCGAGTAGAGTCGAGTTTTATGAGCGAGTATTAGTTTTGTGGAGCTTGGATTGTCGAGGTTTCTGATTTATGTAATGTAGAGTCGAGTTGATTGTGAGCGAGATTAATATTTAATTAACATGTGTAATAGTTTTATGGTTGTAATGGAGAGTCGAGTCGAGTCGATTGGGGACTGGTAATGATGAGATTAATGGTTGTATGAATTAGTTATGAATTGAATTAATTTTATAGTTATTAATGCTGAGATTTTTAGTTATTAATGCTGAGATTAATGGTGAGATTAATAGTTGACTAATTTAGTAAATTGAATAAATTTGGTTAATTGAATTAATTTTATTAATTAAATATTAGTCAGAACATATTTTTATTAATTGCGTTAATTTAATTATGTTGTTAATTATTTTGTTAATTAAATATTAGTCAGAACATATTGGTATTAATGAAACTAATGTTGTTAATTTAATTATGTTGTTAATTTAAAATATGTCGTTAAATAAATTATGTTATTAATTTTGATTAATTATGTTGTTAATTGAATTGTTGATTAATAAAGTAGAAAATTTTGAATGTAATGGGGGGGGGGGGGGGAGATTTTGAATTGTTCATCATTACAAGGCAAATGATGACATATGATGATTCAATCATCAATTGTGGGAGGAAATATGGGGGCATAGTATAATTATCCAATTTTATATGTAACCCTACAAAATCTTACAATTTCACATGTACCTCAGAAGAAACAGTGGACCTGTCTTTGCTATGATGGCTTAATAATTATCATTGTACCCAACTTACTCATGGGCTCATGAATGATATGGAGCCTCTTAATTGTGTCAATGATGTGATATTTTATCATGCATTATGCAATGCTAACCGAAGAAACGATAAAAGAGTAAATAAGTTTGATTTAACATATTACTAGCTTTATCCACACGCAATTGCGCAGGATGTTTTTTATATAATTATTTAAATAGAATTAACGTGTGTGCGAATTAACGCGCATGCGTTTGAACTAAATTAATCTAATCATGACATATTTGCAAATATTATGATGTCAATAGATGTATGAGGTTCACGAAATTAGTCTATCACGAATATAATTTTCTAATATAATTTGTATAAATAGCATTTGCTCAGGTGCTTTTAAATTCGATTAATATAATCAGGACATATTCACAAATTTTAATATGTATGTAAAATAGGAAACAAAGACCAAATGTAAATTAAGAAAAAATGTAAAAAAAAAAACCAAAATGTAAATAAAAAGGACCAAAACGTAAATTAAAACTAAAAAGGACCAACATATAAATAAAAAGGACCGAAATATAAATTAAAATGTAAAAAAGGACCAAAATATAAATAAAAAGGACCAAAATATAAACTTAAATTAAAAAGGACTAAAATATAAATAAAAAGGACCAAAATGTAAATTCAAAAATGTAAAAAAGGACCGAAATGTAAATAAAAGAGGATCAAAATATAAATAAAAAGGACCAAAATGTAAATTAATTTTTTTTTTTTAAAAAAAGCCCTTGATGACATGGCCTCATGTAAATGTAAATAAAAAGGACCAAAATGTAAATTAAAACTAAAAAGGACCAACATATAAATAAAAAGGACCGACATATAAATTAAAATGTAAAAAAGGACTGAAATGTAAATTAAAAGGACCAAAATGTTAATAAAAAAGACCAAAATATAAACTTAAATTAAAAAGGACCAGAATATAAATAAAAATGACCAAAATATAAATTCAAAAATGTAAAAAAAAGAGGATCAAAATATAAATAAAAAGGACCAAAATGTAAATGAAAAGGACCAAAATGTAATTTTTTAAACTAAAAAGAACCAAAATGTAAATTTAATTTTTTTACAAAAAATCCCTTGATGACGTGGACTCTTGTATGAGCTCCATTTCTTCCAACTTTATGAAATGTAAATAAAAATGACCAAAATGTTAATAAAAAGGACCAAAATATAAACTTAAATTAAAAAGGACCAGAATATAAATAAAAAGGACCAAAATATAAATTCAAGGACCAAAATGTAAATTCAAAGGACCAAAATGTAAATTTTTAAACTAAAAAGGACCAAAATGTAAATTTAAATTTTTTACAAAAAAACCTTTTATGACGTGGCCTCATGTATGAGCTCCATTTTTTCCAACTTTATGAAATGTAAAATAATCTCTTGCTCAATTAGGTTATAGATTCATTGACAATTTAACATATTCATTTGTATTATTTATTTAATTTGTCACTGATTACTGACACATCAATAAATTAAATACAATGGAATTTAAAGGAGAGAAATATATTTTTCCTTATATTGACCAGAAATATATCTACTTGCTTTTATTAAAAAAGAAGATTGAACAGTAAAAGAAACGGTGACTTTTCCTTTCTCCTGAAACCTTTCCCTCTATATAACATGGATCAATGCATTGAACAAAAGCAAGAATCTCGCAATATTATATAACCTTCAAAAACATTCACATACTTTTGAGCCATGGATTCCAAAGAAATTGCTGAGTGTGATGAAATGCTTCAAGCTCAAGCCGACCTATACAGCCTAATCTTCAGCTTTTATAAATCCATGGCCCTAAAATGCGCCGTTGAACTTTCCATTCCTGATGCCATCCACAATCACGGCAAATCCATGAGTCTCTCTGAGCTGCAAGCCGATCTCTCGCTTCCAGAGAGCAAAACGCCCCACTTGCACCGCGTCATGCGTCTGCTAACCCATTCGGGTTTTTTTAGTGAACAAACTGTGGGAGAAGAGGTATTCTACGACATTACTCCAATTTCGAAACTCGTAACTAACCACATGGGACCGATTAACTTGTCAAATTTAGTCGGTATTGAGTTGCATGAAACGTTAGTCAAACCGTCTTTATATTTGAGCGATTGGTTCAAGCACGAGGGTGGAATAGCGCCTTTTGAAATGATGCACGGTTGTAATCTTTGGACAATGATGAGCGACAGCCCTGAATTAACCAATCTAGCTCACGATGGGTTAGGTGGCGATGGCCATTTTATGGTAGATATTATTGTCAAGAAATGTAGCTATATTTTCGACGGGGTCGAGTCGTTACTCGATGTGGGTGGTGGCATGGGGGCCATGGCTACTGCCATCTCGGAGAAGTTTCCTCACATAAAATGTTCTGTCCTCGATTTGCCTCATGTGGTGGAAAATCTTCCAAATGACGGTACCATAACGTTTATTGCCGGTGATTTCTTTAGCTACGTTCCACCAGCGAAAGTTATCTTACTTAAGGTGATTTATTTAATTAACAAGCTTTCTCTTGTTCAATTATAAAAAAACACATATAAGGTGATTCTATATCAAATTTCTAATCATGTTTGATTTAATTTCTTAATGATGCATATAGTGGATACTACATGGTTGGGCTGATGAGGAGTGCGTAAAGATTCTTCGACGGTGCAGAGAAGCACTGCCTCCAAAAGAAGAAGGAGGCAAGGTTATAGTTTTCGAGAAGATTCTCGGGTCTACTGATGACAAAACAGAGAAAGAACCTCAACTTCTGTTTGATATGCTAATGATGACTGCGCTTACGGGCAAACAACGTCACGAGAATGAATTTCAGAAATTATTTGAAGAAGCAGGGTTTAGTTCTTACAAGGTTATTCCTGTATTGGGACATCGATCGATCATCGAGGTCTATCCATGATATTATAATGTGATTATGAAGTCTTTAATATGATTAATTTCAAGTTTGCTTACGTTTTGTAAAAGTGTGAGTGATTGGTATGTTGTGAAAAAGTAAGTATTTATGTGATATATAGAAGTTTGATTCACATATTTCTTATATATATATATATATGTGTGTGTGTGTTAAATTCAACGTAATAGTTTTCCGTACATTTTAAAATTGCATTTGCACTTTGAAATATATGTTAATCTGTAACCCTGGTTGAGTGTGTTGAAGAAAATAAGATAGTTCATTTTGATGAGTAACATCCAAACAACATAACTCACTTAGTTGAGTGTGATAAACAAAAAAAAAAACATTCCGAGACTCCGCCAACTGGAAGGAAGGGGTGTGTCTTCCTAGGTTCAAGTAATGGAGTGGCCAGTGGGAGTCGAGGGGCGCGCAGCGGGGCTCAGTCGCTTTGTTGACTTCTTTTCTTTATGAATCAAAACCTTTCTTCCTACATCAGCAGATTTTTTGTTAGTTGCAAGGAAAGACGGTCCAATCCCGTTCAAGAATAACTTGAAATCCACCTGTTCAAATTTATCAATTCAGATCCTATCACACTAAAAAATTGACAAACTCACTCGGGGAGATGCTTATTTTTTAAGCCCAAGGCAATAAGAAAGAGGGCCTTCAGCACGATGAACCTGTCTTCAGTGGATTATTATAGTTGTTGTTTTATTACATATGTTGTGAGAGATTATGAATTCAAATATAAATTTAATTAACCGTTGATGAAGTCAAGTTAACTAAAACAAAGGTGATTATCCCGATCTTAACAGTCGGTAGTTATTATTATTTCTTAATATCCAATCATATAAACTTGATTTTTCAGCTTGTTTTCCTTTTTAAGCAAGTCCTCTTTACTCTTGTTTTCTTCGATACCTTCCGCTCTAAACAGGGCCCAACTTTGTCTTAACATTTTTTCACATGAATTTTAATTTTGAATGTGTGGTTCCGGAATAGCAGTGTCAGTTGGTAATTTTGTCGTCAACTTATCACTTAAGCGAAGCAGGAGTTCGACATGAAAGGGAAAAGACTCAGAAGAACAAAAAAAACGAAGGAGATGGGCAGTACCGTCGGGTCCCGAAGAAATCCATCAAAGGACCACCCATACATTCCTCTACACCCCCTATGCCTCTTCCTCACCACCCATTCTATACTCGACCCTCACCTCGACACACACTGAAAATCACAAAAGAACAATATACAGGAAGAAGAACAACCACTCAGCTACATGAGGCCAACGCAGGCCCGACTCCAGGTTCTCGAGGACCCGGCATCTATTTGGAAAACGGTTTTTTTTTTTAAGAAAATTAAAGAGGGCTTGGATCCTCTTGTAATGTTTTCATAACTCATGCAAATATTTTTTACAATAATATTTACATTCCTGGTCGAGGTATTAAAAATTTTCAAATGGATCAAATAGTGACCTCTGTCCCATTTTCTAATTACTTGTAATGTTTATTTTATAGAAAATTTTGTAACGAGTCATTTTGTCATGGTTTTAGTTTTCTGCATCATCTCCAATGTTATTTCGTGTGATGGATCATATTTGCCTCATAAAAAAAAAACTGCATAAATATATAATAATTAAAATTCTTTCGAAAAAATGAAAAATAATAGATTTTTGGATTAGATAATTGGAGTCTCATCTCACTTTCAGTGATAAGTCATATTTGACTCATAACCAAAGAACTCTCATTACATATACAACAATTGTTTTCTTACATATATTGGTCCATATTATTTTGAAAGAGCAAATATAGTACTATTTTAAAAAGAAAAAAACATAATAGATTATATACAAAAAATATAGTTCAAAAAGTAAAACGCAATTATAAAATATATATCGCATATTTTAAAATGTATCGGACAAATTAAAAAAGACGTCTAAAAATATATATGTCATGACTTATAAATCAAACACGTTGTCTGCTTCCAATACGAATATGACTTATCACGAAATACGATATCCGATATTCAATTTCGAATATAAACTAGCACGGTACCCGTGCTATTGCGCGGGTTCATTGTAAAAAAAGAATCCGACTTTCTTCTGATTTATATGTAAAAACTTTAACATTTCGATCCAACATTTTGAGAGAATTGCAAAGCATCGGACTGAACTCATGGTTAGTGGAAATTATGCAAATCAGTCCTGGGAGACGGCATTCGGCCTGTTATCATAACTCCCTTCCTGCAAATTTGATACAACAAAAATTAATTTTTCTTTATTTTTTTCTTCTTTTTTGAGAAAAAGTACTTACAACAGTGAAGTACTCAGCCTTATGATCGATCCTACTAAACCCACCAAAAAGTGCAACGTCTGAATCCAGAACAGCCTATACAGATTGATAATTATTTATTAATTTATAAAATCTCACATGAGATAATAAATTTAACAATTAAAAAGAAACCTCGTATTTGCCGGATTTAAGGCAGCCAACATGGTAATTACTATTAGGGCATGTTTGTTTTGCAGTAACTCTGACAGCTAGTAAGTCGACCTACTGCATTTGTTTATTTTTTGTTGTTTGGTTTGATGTGATTTGTCAAATTACTGCAAGTCGACTTAAATTGTCTCTCACTTTTCCTGTAACTCAAGATTCCCTCAAATTTACATGAAGTGGAGATACATCACGACCATAGTTAGTCATTCGTGATACGCGAATAATACGGTACGTAATACGTTCGTGTATAATTCAGATCAAACGTTTTTCAAGTCGGTTAAATATTCGGTCAAATAAAACACAATACGCTAATAATTCGTCAATTCGCTTATTCATCTATAATTATGTTTATGTTACATAATACGGATGCAATAATTCGGTATATAAAATTATATAAATGTACAATTGTTTATCCATAAATAATTCGTAATTATAATTATTTTATTAAACAATATTTATTTTAGTTCAAAATTATAAATTTATATATTATTATTGATATTTTGATTTTCTTAATCATTTTTGGAAATTTATGTTTTTTTATTTATTTAAAAAAATTATATTTTTTTTCTAAAAAAACGTATTATACGGAAATACGTGTATTATTCGTGTTTTTTTAAAACAATTATAAAATACGCGAATTATTCATCAGGTTGAGTACGGAAACGTCAATACGTATATTATTCGTAATACGTAATTATTCGTAAATTATACGGGTATTATTCGCAAATTGAACAACTAAATTCACGACACAACCTCCCGTCAAATATGTATTATATTTTCATTGTATTAATTTAAAAAATTAATCAAGCACAATAATCTGAATAAACAAATAAACACTACTCACAATAATTTAAATAAATAAATAGACACAACTCGAAAATACCACAAAAAATTATTACATTTTAGTATAAGTATAAATTATATTTTCATTGTCTTAATATAAGAACCTAATCAATCACCATAATCTCAAAATAACTAAAATTATATTAAATATTAATTTTTTATATTATTTTTAAATATTTTTAATTATTTTGTCACTTTCTTAATATTTGTAAATATGAATTCTATTTTAAATATTTGTGTTTTCTACTAATTAGTAATGAAATGTGACGCTAGACTCATTATTAATTCAAAGAAACCGGGAAATATTTTAAATATAATTAATATTTGCAAAAACTATAAAAATTGAGAAATATTATAAATTATTTTAAAACATTATTAGTATTTGAGAATATTAAAACATGATGTATACAAAATTAATATTTATATAAATTTTTTATTTATTTAAATTATTGTGTTTGATTAATTTTTTAGTTATCAACTGAAAATATGATCCATACTTATATTTGAACAAAATATTTTTTATGTCAAAATTATTTTCTTTGAAAAATATGATTATTCCCGGTACAAAATACTTATAAATATGATTTATTAACATTTGATAAAAAATTATGATGTTTATTTTGATGTTTTTCAAATAATATAGATTTTAGCCATACATATATATGGGTGCAGTGTGGGTTAATATATCAAGGGAAAAACAAATTTCTACATCTCTCGACCTTTCGAGAGTGTCATATCTCAAATTTTCAAAATTTTTGGTCTATTCACTATTGTAGTAAATCTGAAACATATTGTGTTTTCTTATAAAATTTTCCCTAAATTTATTTTCAAATTTTAATACACATAAATCAAGAAATTTCATAATTCAATTACATCAACCAAAACATAAAAACTATAAATTCAGTAATTTCAGTTTCGTGAATCCAAACAATAGAACTTGAAGTGCATTTCCGGAAAGTCGACTTGCGGAAAGTTAATTTACTTGATGTAATTTCTAATACGATCTACCAAACATGCCCTTAGAGAAACTGCTACTCCAGTGGAAGTTGAAGGCAAAGACCAAATCGCCCCTCTCAAACACTATTATCTTGTCTCCTTAATCTCTCCTCGACACATATTACTGCGCCGATGCCAGGAACTAATAAATTTCATTTTAAATTAAAGCCTAAAATATAATTACAAAAATAGTTGATAAATAAATAAACACACAATGTATTTTTGCTCGAGATACTGCATCGCCTCGCTTGCATACCATGATATGGAAGATAATCCGCATCTACCTACAAAAACACATTAATATCATAACAATTATAACAATAATTTAATTTAATTATTTTTGAGGTCAAATAAACATACCAGATCAAACCTCCGACGACATTTGTCATAACCACTATTATTTGCAGATATATCTTAGGTCACATAAAATAGATGGCATAAGCATTAGATGGAGAAAATATCATGGTTCGAGGAATCGGCGATTCCAACTCGGAATCGGCGATTCCAACTCGGAATCGCCGAGTTCAACCCGGAATCGGCGGGCACCTTGCCGATTTTCACCATTTTTACTCGGAATCGGCCGTCGTGAGTGGAGGGCAAGAAAAATGGAGTTAAACCCGAAAAAAAACGACAAAAACGAGACCTGTAGCTTGCTGTCGTGAGTGGAGGGCTCCAGCTTCGTCGTGGAGGGCTTGGCGTAGGAATCGCGTGCGTCGTGGAGGGCTCCCTGGCTCCCTGGCTCCATGGCATAGCTCCATGGCGGAGGCGTTGGGGTCGCGTAGGGGTCGCGTAGGCGGAGGCGTAGGGGTCGCGTGCTCTGTGGAAAGTAAAGGCAGAGAGAGAGAGAGAGAGAGAGAGAGAGAGAGAGAGAGTTGTGTGGGCCGTGGGGTGTGGGCCGTGGGGTGGAATTGGAAATTAGTTAAATCCAATTTGGAATAATGTAAAGGCAGAGAGAGAGAGAGAGAGAGTGTGTTTTTTGTATTGGGTATAATATGTAATTAGATTGATGTGTTTAAATATTGTTTTTAAACATTTTTACATTTTTGCCGATTCGTATGGGGTATAATATGTAATTAGATTGACCGTGGGGTGCTCTGTTTAAATATTGTTTTTACATTTTTGCCGATTCGTTGACCGATTCCGATTCCGATTTTGCCGATTCCGATTCCGATTAGTCTTCCAGGCATTCCCCGATTCGATTTCCGATTCCGATTTTCAGAACCATGGAAAATATATAACGCCCCAGCCGAAGATGGATACGGCATTTACAGTCCCTGAACAGAAATAATATCCGAATTATTTTCCTTGATTTATTGTTCAAACTATGATGAATTCTCCTAAGTTCAGCACTAATTTCTACTTTAAACTATGATGAATTCCCTGAAGGATGTGATTGGTGCCAATAGTTTTGTACTGCCTTCACTTCTTATAGACCGTACGTAGTCATGGTGCTCGACGAAAAGCCTAAGCTGGGGGTGGAAGTACGAATGGGATATTATACTTTTGAGAGAAAATTTAAGTAAGTTGATTGCTTCATGAGATGGATGAAGGATATGTTTTCATAAATGTGTTACAGGAAGATTTTTCTAGTGAATTGTATAATGGTATAATTGTAATATATTTTGTATAATGGCATAATTGTATTATATTCGAAAATGAATTGTATAATGGTATAATTGGTTGGTACGTTTGGTACGAGTGTGTTGTTCTAGTGATGTTTTACTTTTAAATTTAGATGATAAACATTTGCATTTTTCGAGCATTTGTTGGTGGTCTTGGTTAAGAAATTTAACAAATCAATATTCATCAATGTAACATTTAATTAATTTTATTGCATCACCAAAAAATAATTGTTTTAGAAGAAACTGCATTAATCCTTGTATGAGTTAACATATTAGAAGACAACATTCTACTAATCGACATTCTTTCAAAAATTCAAACTATTAACTAATAACTAATTTTAAAATCCTATATTCGAAAGTATATAAACTAGACTATATCCTCACTACCAAATTTATTTTCAACGGCATAATATCTCAAATCCAAATAGAGAGAGCTTTTCAAACTTTCTGAAGACAAACTAGTGGGTTGTGCTTCAATGGGAGCCTCGATTGTGCAGGTCTGTAACAGCCTCGATTGTGCAGGTTCGTAACAGAGTACAACTCAATTGCTCAAGTGTGCATGTCTTCCCAAATAAATATCTCGCATTCTAGGCCCTGTTTGTAATATCATAAAAATAAGGGTCAAAATGAAAATTTGTAATTTCTTCTTTAGAAAGAGAACTTTCTGAGTAAAAAACAGTATTCAAAATCTAAATAGATAGCCAATTAAACCAGTAGCACAAGAGGAGGCAGAAAAGGGTAGATATCGTGCCGTTGAACCAGGATACGAGAGAGGAACCTCGATCATGTGCAAGATTCTTCACCAGCGATTCACAAGACTCTTCGCAGCGATATTCTTCGCTGGCAATTCAGCAAGAAGGGGAAAGAATAGTAGGGCAGTAGTATGTGCTGGAATTGAAGAGAATGAACTAGTGCTAACCCTTTGCAGCGATTTACATTTGTTCCGCAATTATATCAAATTAAATTTCAATTATACCAAATCCCCCCAGATATTACCTAATTACTCTTAATTTATGCCTCAATTATATCTGAATTGTACCAAAATGCACTTTATATAATGAGGATGGAGGTGATTGGTACCAGTCGTACCAATCTCGTAAAAAATAAATCCAAAACAGCTCCCCTCTCACATCTCTCTCGAAAAAAGATTTGAATCTGTCGCACGAGAGAGAGAGAGAGAGAGAGAGAGAGGGGACCCAAAATCAGTGTTTATTAGCTCAAATTTGATCTAAAACAAACTATAAACTGTAAAAAAACTCACGTTTTGTGCTTCCTTGAAGTGTTTCTTGAATTTACGAACCTTCCTCTTCCGGGTACGCTCGTCGAGGTCGAAGCGCCGACCATGGCGGTTCTTCGACAGGTACACGTGACATCCTTTTGCTGGAGGTGTGGAGGTGTGGCTCTTTGTCGAAACTCGAGAGGAGGAGATTGGGCTAGGGTTAGGAAGCGGTCAAGAGAGAAAAGGTTTGGGCAGCATGTATTTGTTCTGTGAAATCTCAACCATCCATCAAACTAACTGACGGTTTGGATTGGAACTTCAAATAAGGACTCTAAATAGGAACTCTATGGAACCATTCACACATACATATATATATATATATATATATATATATACACACACGCGCGCGCGCGCGCGCGCGCACAGTGCCGGAATTAAGGGGGGATCAAGGGGAACCTTGGCTCCCCCCATGATTTCTAAAATTTTGTATTGTATAATGGTAGAATTTATTATTTGGTCTCCTTTGTGAATTATAATTTTATGTTAAACATTGTAGATTGTGAATAATAAAATTAGATGCAAATATAAATGGACCAAGCCAATTTTCCTCGAATAAAAAATAATATATTCTTTCATTTGAATATTATATTCAAGACATTAGTTTCTTCCCAATATAACAAATTGATCATGTTTTTGAGAACCCCACCATTATTTTTTAAAATAACCCAAGATTCTCTTCAAACTACGAACAAAATATAAGCAAACTAGAGAAAACAAGTATCTTCTTCAAGTTTCTTAAACTCCTCAAGGTTAGTAATTAATTTTATTGAATTTATCTTAAACTTGCAAAATCTAGAAATAAGAAAAATAAAACTAATTGATAAAATTAGAACAATTACTTGGGAATTTTCATTTATGGATAATATAGTTGTAACAAATGTTAGTTTTTAGTTGAAAAAATTGAAATATTACATTTTGAATATGAATTTTTGATTTTATCGTATGTTTAGATTTTTACATCTCATTTTAACTCTTCCGGTTTCGACGGCAACTATAGAACGTGCTTTCTCGGCAATGAAAATCGTGAAAACAAGACTCCGTAATAAAATAGAGGATGGTTTTTTAACTAACTATTTGATTGTTTATATTGAAAAGGAAATTGCTGAATCATTTTCAGCAAAAAAAATTATAGAAGATTTTGATTTAATGCAAAAAAAAAATGAGTTCCGCTACGTTTAAATTAGATTTTATTTTGGATGTTTTATTGTTTTGGATGAATATATATTTTTGGATTTTACTTATATTTAGTACTATTATGTTTTTTTGTTATTTTTCATGTTATATTTCAATAATGTTAGATCAAAAAAATTGGCCCCCCCCCCCCCCCCCCCCCCAATTTTTGACATTGTATAGTGCTTATTTTTCATGTTATATATATATATATATATATATATATATATATATATATATATATATATATATATATATATATATATATATATATATATATATATATATATATATATAATTGGCATGCATCGAATTGTATGTTGTAATATAGTTGGCAGGGAATATTCTTTAGTTGTTGCAGATATGTATTTGGCGGAATATGGGATCCGCTGATTATAATTATTTTTTAATGCGAGTTTAATCTTGTTTTTAGCGAGTTAAATATGGCGGAATTGGAGATTCCACCAATTTTGCAATAACGGAAATTGGAATTTTGTTCTTGGTTATTTTTGGACTTAACTTATGCACGTGAAAAGGCCACTTTTGTATGAACATATAGGGATGTCAATGGAGTGGGGAATCCCCGTCCCCGTGGGGACCCGACCCAAATGGGACGGGAATCCCCGATTACTTGTCCCGCAGGGTGGGGATGGGGTGAGGACTTTGCTCCGGATGCGGGGATGGGACGGGTACAGGAATAGGTTGCCCCGTCCTACGGGTTATCCCCGTCACATGTCCCGCGGAACTCCAAATTTAAAATTATAAATATATTTTTAAATTATTAATTGTCGGTTTAAAAAATTCTAACTCTTTACTTGCTCTTTTAAAAAATTATAAATTATATCTTGCCCTTTAAAAATTTACATTATATCTTTTTACTTTCCATATTATTGATAATTTTTAAATTATCAATTTCTCAATTTACTCTAGTTTCTTCCCACTCTTGACTTTTCTCATAAACCCTAAGGTCCCTAATTAATTTACCTGTCGCAATTTTTTTCTCTATACTCTGTTTGAATGTGAATAAATTTTTCATGATTATTTTTTTTGAATTGGAACTTGGATAAATATAGATATGACTAAATTGTTTGGAGGTCAACTTTTCTTTCTCTCTCTCAAAGCAACTCTTTAATTTTCTTCATCTATGTGTAATTTCAAGTACCGTGCCTTTTTTGTTGATGCGGATGAAGATTATGAGGTAATTAAAATATAATCCTTGATAAATAGTTTTAGTATCACATTATATATTATTAATTTTGTATCATATTCTTATTCGTTAATGTAGATCGAGACACATGTTGAAGCAAGCACATCATAAGGTCCTTAAATGGCTAAAGTGAAATGTCAATTTTTGGTAAAATTTTCGAAAAATATTTATGTTTATCATCTTTTATGTTCTAGGATTTGAGTAATATTTGTATTAAGTTTGCATGATGTATTGAATGGTTTAAAAATGATATTTGTTTGTTATTTTTTATGTTTCTTTGAATTGTAATTTTTATGAAATTTTATATTTGAGTAATTATTTTTAATTATTAAATTATATAAATTTGGGATTTTTCTGTCAATTTGGCGGGTCATGAGGATCCCCACGGAGACCCACGGGGTGGGGATGGGGCATAAAATTTGCCCATGAATTGAAAGGAGTTTGGGGCGGGGAATCCCTGCGAAAGGCGGGTCGGGTATGGGGAGTACTTGCCCCGACCCCGACCTGCCCCCATTGACATTCCTATGAACATAAACGTACGCTTTAAAAGAAAATGTATTGTCTCTTGCAAGTTATTAATATTTTTGAAAAAGAAAAATAGTGTGATTCAGTGTATATTATCAGTATCAGTATAATATTGTAAATTCTATTGTTTTCTCTGTTCAAAAAAAATTTACAATGTAATTTCAGTAAATATTTTTCATCAGGTCTCCAAAAATTCTCATCAAAATTTGCGACTACTTATTAATACATTTTTTTCTAAGTCTTTCTCTCTCCAATGTTTACCTGCTTGTCTACATGAGTTATCTCATATGTTGCACAGATACTTTAAAAATTCTGAAGTATCCTGAAGATACAGATATCAAATACGGATACAGGTATGAAGTGTCACGATACGTATCGAATACATCACGTGGCGTATCCGATTATTTTAACATTTATATTTTTATGAACGATGGAGATACAGTTGGGATACTTCAGGATACGGCTGAGATACTGCATTTATGATAGTTCGGCCCATTATATATTTTGGTCCATAATATTTCTAAATAAATTATATATGATATTTCTAAATTAGTTCTATGATATTTCTAAAATAAATTTAAGATATTTTTATGATATTTGTATTGTTATGTTGATTTTATTTATTGTCATAATATTTAATTTAAAAATATTATTAAGTAATTATTTAATTATTAATTATATACAATACAAATATATTAAAATAATTATTATATACCGTATCGGTGATTTTTTTTAAAATTATCGTACTGTCGCATATATATCGCATGGGACACAATATGTATACCATATCGGTGCAACCTATATTATTTATGTCAGCACTCCCTAAGCTCTCAGAATTTCCATAATGCGTTTTGTCCTTGAACAAAAAGTCTTCATTTTTCTCATAAAATTCTACATAGAGTAGCAATAACTCCTCTACAATGTCCGTATAGAATCTCGTTGCAATATTTAGCTTTGATATTTTCATCAAGAAAGTGGAAATAGTTTAATTTCTTTCTTATTTACCAATCCCCTTATTTTGCACCTATCTTTAAGCCTTCTCATGAAGCCACATCATCATCTTTATCTTGATTATTAACATTTAGATTGTGTGATGTGGATTCATCATATCCATTAATATTATATTTGATCATTTAAGACATGTATTTTGTATTATTATTTTTAAGTATTAATTTGAACCATTAGATGTAGTGATGTGGTTTAATCTCAATCATTAATTTTTTGTTAGATTTTTTGAAGATCATATTTTGTGTAGCCATGTATGTGTTATTATTTTACACTATGTTTTAAGCATTCTTAGAAATCCACATCATCCTACACTAATGATGTGGCATATTATTATTGGTTAGAATCATATTATACCAAGTCTAATCAATTGTTTAACATTTCATATAAGATTACATGATCAAATGTGAATACAATGGAATATGAAAAGTTTATATATGAAATTCTAATAATGTAATATGTAATATTATAAAAAAAATACAACATATAATAGTACCATTTTGGAAATTTTATTTTATAAACCCATCAAATATATTCATTTTATTTTTCTCTTTATTTTGACATCCATATTAGCATAGTTCATACATACCGTTTTTCATAATTTCTATTTGTAAAGATATCATGTAAGAAAATACAATGCAAAAAAATACATATTTACATAATATATTTTTAAGAATTTTATTTGCATAATAGAATTTTTAAGTATAATTATTTATTTAAATTTTTTTTATAGCAATAAGAATCTCATATAATACTAAGTAGATTATATTTGTGTTTTTAATCAAACAAGATTACATGATAAAATGTGAATGCAATGAAATATGAAAAATTTATATATGAAATGCTAATAATTTAATATTTAATATTATAAAAAATACAACATATATTAGTATTATTTTGGAAATTTAATTTCATAAACCCATCAAATATATTCATTTTTTCTCTTTATTTTGACATCCATATTAGCATAGTTCATACATACCTTTTTCATAATTTCAATTTGTAAAGATATTATGTAAGAAAATACAATGCAAAAAAAATACATATTTACATAATATATTGTTAAGAATTTTATTTGTATAATAGAATTTCTAAGTATTATTATTTATTTAAAAAAAATATGTAACAATAAGAATCTCATATAATACTAAGTAGATTATATTTGTGTTTTTAAGCAAACAATTTTTTTGAAAACGTAATAGAATTAAAAAAAAAAATTATCCCAACTTTTTTAAGTTATAAACACCTATCAAATTGTATTGCTATTTTACAAAATGTAGAACAAAAAATTCATATGAAATAAAATAATTGTATTTATGTTTATTATAAATTAAATTTTGATATTATTTATTAAATTACTTCCACTATTAAGTTTTATATTATTTTACATTTTTCATTGCATTTGAATCAATAAAAAATATTACTATATATAATTAATAACGTGTTACTACATATGTTGTATGATTCATTATTTTAATATTTGATATTGTATGAATTATTGTGAACAATTATATAATATTTGTTGTTACGTTTTTCGTAAATTAATATTGTATCTTATTCTAATATATTATTATATAGTGACATTAATATAAGTATTGTTATTTGATTAAAAAACTGGAATTTTTGTTATCATAATGTAAAATAATTGTAAAACATATGCATAATCATAGATAAATGAATTCAAATTTATATTATATCTTATTCTAATATTAATCATACAAATATATAATTGTATTACAATGAAAAAACATAATTTACATTCTCGCCGCGTAGCGCGAGTATTCTCCTAGTAACTATTAAAGGCGATTTGCAAACTTCAATTCTCAGCACCGGTGAATCTTGAATAATTTTTTAGTAGGACCATAATATGTATCCAATTACCCATGATATATTAGATTTGTCAAATATGTCTTAACATCATATGATTATGATAATTTTATTGTATAATACATAAAATAGATTGCATCAAAGTGTTCCTAAAATATGTTTTTTTAGGTGGAATATCTAAAAAAAATTGGAAGACTATTGAATTGACTGAGTTCATTTATCAAGATTATGTCTTGATATCTTAATGAAAATTATATTAATCAACTCAACTAATAATATTATTTTAAGAGTAATTTTATCATGTGCCTTCGTTTCCAACCACATCTTCTATATCACTAATTAACAATTAATTGGTAATTAATTAACATGATCATTGACATAAAAATACTCAACTAATAATTAATTGATATTGATTAAGAATTATTAATGAATATTTACTTTAATGGCTATGGGTCAAATTAAGAATTATTAATGAATATTTACTTTAATTTGATTAACACCTCTTATTTTAATGGCTATGGCCTATGGGTCAAATTAAGTTCAAGGGGACCAACATCCTTAGCTTGGAACTTATTGAATTATTTCTTTCCTCACGAATCAACCACAGGCAATAAAGAAGAGGCCACTCACACAAACACAAACACAAGCACAAGCACAAACTTATTGGGGGACGACCGCTCTCCCGAACTCTACTAAGTTCCGCCCCTGATTAGAACACCCTTTTTTTTTTGTTTGAGAAAACACAAACACAAGCACAATTTCTCATGGAGAAGAACAAAAATCAATCAGCACAAGAGGAGAGCACAGTACTCCTCGAAACCCAAACAGAATTATGGAACCACATCTTCTCCTTCCTCAAATCCATGTGTCTAAAATGCGCAGTCGATCTCGGCATACCAGACGCTATCCACAAACACGGCGAACCTGCAATTACTCTCTCTGAGCTGATGACCGCACTTTCAATTCCTAAAACAAAAACGAAATATTTGCGTCATGTCATGAGAATGTTAACTCACTCGGGCTTCTTTTCGGTTCGAGACGGTTCCGAGGAAGAAACTTATAGTCTAACTCCTCTTTCTCGTCTACTTGTTAGAAATGACGAAGGAGGTAACCTCTCCCCATTCGTGCGTGCGATGCTTCACCCTATTCTCGTAGAACCGTCTCTATCCATGAGTTCCTGGTTCAAATCCGAGGTAAAGTTTTCGACTTTAAATTGACTACCAGTATATCTTATTGTCAAGTGGTCCTTGAATCAAATTACTAAGCAGGTATCAACCGAAGCAGAACCATTTTCTAAGGCGCATGGTATCGATCTATACGACATGGCTCGCGCCAACTCTCAATTTGGCCAAGCCTTTAACGAGGCGATGGCGTGTGATGGCGAATTCGTGATGGATGTGCTCCTCAAAGACCATGGAAATATTTTTGATGGTGTGACTTCGCTAGTGGATGTAGGAGGAGGGTCGGGAGGTACCGTCCAAGCAATCTCGAAGGTTTTCCCGGATATGAAGTGCGTAGTTTTGGATCTCCCTCAAGTTGTCAGAAACTTGGAGAGTGAAGGGAATATAGAATTCGTGGCCGGAGATATGTTTGAGTATGTTCCTCCTGCCGATGTTGTGCTTCTAAAGGTTAGTCTTAAAAGTTTGTAAAACAATTAGACCGCATAGATTTTCTAAATAACGGGACTCTAGTACGTGTTTGAATGTATTATTTAGTGGATTCTTCATGGATGGCACGATGAGGAATGTGTGAAGATATTGCGAAAGTGCAAAGAGGCCATTCCCCCGAAAGAAAATGGTGGCAAGATTATAGTCATGCATTTGGTGGTTGGTTCGAAAGGAGAGATGAAATCCAAGGAAACACAGTTGCTTTGGGACATGATGATGATGGTTGTGGTCGGGAGTCCGGAACGTGATGAACAAGAGTGGCGAAAAATCTTCACCGATGCGGGGCTTAGTGATTTTAAGATTTTGCCCGTTCTTGGACTCCGATCTGTTATTGAGCTTTATCCTTGATCAATTTCACTTCTTTTACATATTCCCGGTCAGAAGATGTTAACGATTGATTCTGAATTGGATTATTATGGGACTTCGGTCTGTTTTGGATTTGTATGCTGATTGATGATTCTGAATTTTTACTTGTTGATGAATCAATAATTAAAGATTAAAAAAATTGATGTTTGAAAGTGTATTTTCCTTTATTTGTTTTCAAAAAATGTATTTCTTTTAATCATGAAATGGATGTTGGATTGGATTTACGTACATATGGGTTGGGCTCCCTCCTCTATATGGGCCAATTGGGTTTTATGTTGGTAATGTAATTTTTTTTTCTCTTTTAATTATATTGAAATTGTGTATCTTTTTGTTTTATATAGTTAAAACTAAAAAATGTAATATTTGGAATTGTTTTTTAAGATTTTTTTAGAATGATAATATTGAAGGGAAATGCTGGTAAATTAACGGAACGGACTACAAGAATCCGACTGATAGCATACTCATGAGAATTTTTATGATAGAAATTTACTCCTAATAAATTAAATTTTATATATTATTCAAATTGAAGGAGTATTTAGTATATATTTATCAATTAATACTTCATGTTTTTCTTAATTGATTTTAAAGATAAGAGTCATAATTAATTGATAGATATCTAAAATATTTTTTTTATTAAACTGCTATCAGATAGACTACATGAATCAAGCTGAGAAAATACCAAATAAGGGAAAGAAGCGATGAACTTAACCAGAACAAATCTCGATCTCGATCTTACGATAGGAACCAACACTATTCAAAAGTTGATACGTCAGAATTCAAAAACACTTAAACATTAATGATAACAACTAATCATCTCTTTCCATCGAGTTTCTCATCTCGATCAATTTAAAATAACATCCTAACAACTTGCCTCATCGAAGGCCTATTAACCGGCATATAGCTGGTACAAGCAAGGCCAATCTTCAGTACTTGACAAATACTCTCCTTATGACTCGAGTCAAGATTTGTGTCAATGACATGGTCAATCCCACGATGCTCGATTGTGCTTTGGACCCATTTCACGAGGTCGATAGTTTCGCCAAATTCAGGATCGATGGGTCGGCGACCCGTTACAAGCTCTAGAACAACGACTCCGAAGCTGTACACATCGCTCTTCTCGTTTATATGAAGTGTGTATGCATACTCTATAGATGGAAAAAGATCGAACGTTAGAATATTTTTATTTTGATTATTTGTTTTAAATGTAAATCTTGATTTCATTATTATGGTTTTGTTTTCCTTTTTAGGGTTTATCAGTAATAGAGTCACACTCAATTACTCAATTATGTTGTAAAACTAAATAATTCCAAGTCCCTGATCTCGATCAAAATTAAAAAAAAAAGTAAACATACCTGGTGCGATATAGCCACACGAGCCAACAACCGCATGCGCAGAAATAGATTTGGGACCCGGCTCAATTTCCTTTGCAAGCCCGAAATCTCCCAATTTCGCGGAAAAGTCCCCATCGAGCAATATATTATGCGACTTTATATCTCTATGAACAATTGGTGGATTGCAATCATGGTGCAAATAACAAAGCCCCTCGGCCGAATTTAATGCGATTTTATACCTTTTAGGCCAATCCAACATTAACTCTTTAGAGCCATGCAATTTATCGCTAAGACTACCATTTCGCATGTATTCATAAACAAGAAGATTATTGTCATTATTAGTGCAACAACATAATAGTTTAATAATGTTTTTGTGCCTGATTTTTCCTAATATAGAAACCTCGGTGTCCAAACTACCGGTTTTTCGGTTATGACCGTTATTGAATTCGACTAACAGTTTCTTCACCGCAACTACCTCTCCATTTCTAACAACTGCCTTGTAAACTCTACTGGAGGATCCAGTACCAATTAGATTCTCTTCGTTTAGGCAATTAATTATTTCATTCTCGCTGAAACCGAGTTTCTGAAATGGAGTTAGAGTCCACCTGGCAGCTTCCCGCGCAAAATTTTCCTTTTCAAAATTTGTATACTTCAAATATAAACAAACAATGCTCGATGTTATGACGATTAGCGCGAGTAACATGATGCAACTATTAAGCCATGAAATTTCTTTACGGTTCGAACTCTTTGTTTGTACATTTTCGCAAAATAGACTGGAAAATTCGCAGAGGCTAGGGTTTCCTAAGAAACTATCTCTATATATATTTGACGAGAAAATTGGAGGCAATGGACTGTTGAGTTGGTTATATGATAAATTAAGCGCGCTAAGTTTTAGATTTTCCATTTCGATTGGAACTTCACCAGTGAGAGAATTACACGATAAATCGAGGGAATTCAGAACCGGTAATTCTGCAATCTCACTAGGAATCCTTCCAGTGAGGTTATTATTTGCGAGGTTTAATTGTGATAGTTTCCTTAAATACCGAATCCCTCTAGGAATTTCTCCGGTCAATGAATTATTATGCAAGTCTAGAATACCGAGCTCGATTAATTCCTCTAGTGATTGGGGAATTTCACCACTTAATTGGTTATTGGACGCTGAAATTTGATACAATTTTGATAAAACTCCAATTATGTCTGGAATTGAACCGGTAAATTGATTATCCGAAATAAAAATTTGAGATAAATTACTAGCGAGAGAAATGTCTTGCGATATAACACCAGATAAAACATTCGCACTTAAATCGAGCAAATTTAAATGCGGAAGCCCCCAAAGAGAAGGAGGTACTTCACCATACAACCTATTATGATGCAATCTTAATCGTTTTAATGGCAAACAGGTACCAAGCTCTTCAGGAATGGTACCAGTGAACGTGTTATTGAGAAGTAATAATTCTTCTAATTTCCCCATTTCGCAAATTCCTCCAGGTATTTTGCCAGTGAGAAGATTATATGACAGGTCGAGAATAACCAACGGAGTGTTTCTGCCAAAATCAGATGGAACCGTATCAGTGAGGCTATTGTTATATAACCTAAGATCATAGAGGTACCGACATTTAGAAAGAGTTGAAGGAATTAAACCAGAGAGGTTATTATTATAAAGAGCAAGGCTTTCGAGTTTCGGCACGAGAAATAAATCTTCTGGTATGAGTCCTGAGAGATAGTTCGTAGACGCATCAAAGTTTATGAGAGATTTTAGATTTGAAAATCCTGCGGGAATTGGGCCGGTGAGAAAATTGTTATAAAGCTCAATTTGTATAAGATTTGAGAGGTTTGTGAGAGACGAAGGAATTTGGCCAGTGAGAAAATTGTAAGAGAGATCGAGTATCATGAGACTCGAAGAGAGAAGAGACAATGAGGGGGGAATTTTGCCCGTTAAGTTGCATCTTGCAAGCCAAAGGGTTTTCAAAGAGGTGAGCTTAGAGAAAGAAGAAGGAAGAGGAGACTGATTAAAAGGGTTGTCAGAGAGGTTCAGTTCTTTAAGAGAGGTTACATTTGTGAGAAAAGAGGGAAAAGGCCCAGACAGTTGATTCTGAACGAGAGAAATTGCAGTGAGGACTGGGAAGAGAGAATACGATGAGGGAACCTCTCCTGAGAAATTATTGCCAGCAAGATTTAAGTAAGTTAAACTACGAAGTAAATGGAGAGAAGAAGGGAGGGGCCCTGAGAGGAAATTAACCGAAAGATCGAGGTGTGATAGGGATCTGCAATGGAGGAGAGAAGAAGATTCAAGGGTGGAGCTTAAAAGGTTGCCTGAAAGGGATAAAAAAGAGAGTCTTCTTAACCGGCAGAAAGAGGAGGGAAATGAACCAGATAGCGAACTGGAGGGAAGGGAAATGGAGAAGACAGAAGAGGAGGAGAGGGTGCAAGTAATGCCTGTCCAGTTACATGGAGTAGGGTCCTTAGGGTTCCAGTCAGAGAGAGAAAACTTGGAAGAGAGAAGAATGAGGCCTTCTTGGTTGAGAGAGAGAGATTGGAAGGTGAGGAGAGAGAGAAAGGAGAAGAGGAAGATGAAGAAAAACAAGAAAGATGACATGGTGATGAGTGTGTGAAGTGTGTGATTGGAGTGTACTTGTGAATGGTGAGAAGAATGGTGGTGGGGGTTACTATAGTAGTACATTTTGCATATAAAACCCTAGAAATATTATTTATTATAAAATAACCCTAGAGAAAATTCACATTAATATTTACACCATAAAAAAAAAATTCTGAGGCAAATAATGTCAAAAAAAAGTTTGAAAATTATTCGGTTAACCGTATGAATAACGGTCTATCTGTAAATGTATTTTTGCAAATGTATTTTTGCAGATCGGTCATAAATTCAATTCCTTCATTCAATTTTGGGTCGCTAAAGTTGTCATTACGATTTCTTAGAATAACGTATTTCTTCGTAGAAAACAAAATAATCTATTTTTTCTGAATTATGAATCAACTCATAATTTGAAATGACGTACGATAGTAAACTAAGAAAATATTTTCATCCACCTAATATAATTAATTTGATTCTTTAAGAGTATATATGGGGAGTTCTATCATACACCCTTTTACAAAGGTATTTTGGGTATTTTAGAAATAAATTATATTTGTAAAAGGGTGCATCGTAAAATTTATCTTTTATGGAGATTTTTGTTTAAATGAACATAAAAATATTCCATTTTAGTCAAAAATTAATTGATAAATATATTTGATATCTTATCTTAAATATTCATAAATGGATAATTACTCCAAATACCCTTGAAAATGGATGTATGATAAGAAAATGGGTGTATGATAGAAGCCCCCGATATTTAAATAAAGAAATTTTAAAGGTTTATACGAAAATATGAAAGTTTATATTTGTGTGGTGATTAATGTTTTGCACCTAAACAATTAATGCTATCTTATGGTGAATCTAAAGATTTAATTCAAAATGCAAATGATATGAGTCTACGAAGAAAAAAGAGAAGTGATAATTTTTTGGATTTCTTTCGAGGAATGTACAGATATTATCAAAGGGGGTATATGTAGAGTATTTCTAATTGGTTAATTGAAAATAAATTAATTTGTCAAATATTATTTTCATGAACCACCACCCTTGTAAAACAGTAATGGTTTCCACCAAACCCACCAAAATATCTTTGGTAAAAATATCTGAGCCCCTTAAACGTGCATATTTAGTTCCCTGATTGCCCTAAATAAACCCACCACAATTGTATGTGTTTTATCGCACTTTGTCTAGCTCTTTGTTTGATCAATATCCCCAACTCCACGAGTATTGCAATGATGAGATTTACTAATTTTATGATTTGGCCATAAATGATATTTAATTATTTTGTAGGGTTATACATGAAATAAAGGCAGTACATGATGCGAGGCATGCATGTTTATTTTCTTTGTTTGTCTTTATGAAAAATTTGAAACAGAACTTCCTTTCAAGACGCTACACAATAAAATCACGAGATTTTTGGTTTAGCACCTTTAGCCAAATAATTTTTTTTTGAGCGAGGTGGGAGAATGCCGAACTCATTTTTAGAAACAAGAAAGAGGTTTAATTTTACAAGAGTACAAGTCCACGTAATTAGGAATATAATGAGAGAGGGCCTAATTTCCTAATTATGTTCAGGGGCTATGCTATGGAGGTGTTGATGCGGTGCGCCGAGTTTTGTTTGCTTCCTGCCACGCCCTCGCCTCCGTTTGCGTCTTTGCAAGTATATTATATGTTAGGGTGTTTTCTTTGCATTGAAGATCCTCGCATTTCGTTCCTTCCAAGCGTTCCGAGCTATTTCAAAAAACTGGGAATTCCAAAATAATTTTCGATTCTTTTGAAGTTTGTCTCTACCTTCCTTCCACGTAGTTGCCGGGTCCATTCCTTTGGATGGCATAGATTTGCCTCTGTATATAGAGTTACCCACATATTGGATATGTACGTGCATTTTTGGAATAAGTGAGCGGGCGATTCATCGTTTGAAGTACAATTAGGGCAAGACCTATTGTTTGGTCATCCGAGTTTTTTTAAATTATCGGTCGTTAATAGACGGTTTTGGAACCATAGCCAAATGATTTTTTTTAATTTTAAAGGCGTATTTGACTTCCATAGTTCCTCGTTCCAAGATGATCTAATTCTCAGGTTCCTCGAGACCTCATATGCCGAGGTCGTTGAGAAGGTCCCATCTCCCGTCCATTTCCAAATCATTTCGTCTCCATTTTGCATTTGTATATGTTGTACAGTGGTAGCCACGAGAGTAGTTCCTTGATGAAGAATGAGGTGGTGGATTGGTCATTGGTGTGCTAAACCTCGACCATAGATGAGGTTTGAAAAGTCTCGGTCTAACGATCATTTTGTTTCTTTTCTAGGTTCCACAATCATTTTGTTAGTAGGGCTATATTTTGCTTCTCAAGATGCGTTACGCAGGCCCTCCATTTTCTTTGCGCAGTTGGTAGATCAACTTGCTTACACGTACGCCAATGCTTTTCAAGAAAACTTAGCTTTTTATACAATAATAAACAACCATATTTATCAACTATAATGACATTCACTCAAAAATTCAGGAAGTCTTGGGATCGGCTAGTTCCACTTTTTAGATTACATCGAATTTTATATTTTGTAACAAACATTTTTTTAAAATGGTAGATTTTATTATGAATATCTTGACAATTTAAAATAGAAAACAAGCTATATTTATCCTAGTAATTGTATTCGTACTGATGATCTTCTCTTATCTGTTATCTGCTTTGGTACTTATTCAAATTAAGTAAGAGATGAAATCAATAAAAAATAAGAAAAGCACGACATCCACTTAGAGGATGCAATGGCACTCGCAAGGCGGTTGAAAAAGACATACAAATTTTTTCCCAATTTACTAGGCACGCATCCCCACTACATGCATCATTTTAGTTCCATAGGAATGTCCTAGTAGTTTTGTCTATTTCATTTATGGTCCATTTCGACAATCCAAACGCTTGCATGTTGGTAGCGCGTTAAGAATCGACTTTGTTAGGACTGGCCTTCCACCAAGGGATAACATACCCCCTTCCATGAGTCTAAACGGCTCCTTATTTTCGATATCAATCGGTTTGCGCACCGTTGACGGTAGTCCTAAGTATAGGATCGGCAAATTTTTCTTTTGAAAAAGCAAGATGTCGGATATTAAACTATGGTATTGATCCGACACGAATATCGGGACAAAGGCACTTTTTTCATAGTTAATCTCTAGACTCATATTTTTTCTAAAAAGGGATAGTACTCGGTTTACAATACATAAGTTGGATGAGGTGGCCTCGACAAGGATTATCATGTCGTTGGCGTATTACAGGCCTTGCGGAACAATGTGTGCCCCTTGTGATAGTAAGGGGCAACTCTTTTGATCATTTGCTGCAAAATACCGGAGACGATGTTGACTACTAATGGAGAAAAGGGGTCAACTTGTCTCAATCCTTAAAAGTGTCGGAACCTTTGACCTCCCCACCCATTTGCCACCGCGTATGAGGATGTGGATTGAAGAAGATGGCAGATCTAACATGTCCACCATGTTGGGAAGTCGTGGAGATTTAGAAGTATGTCTATGAAATTTCACGAGACACTGTCAAATACGTTTTGGAAATCTACCTTTAGCATCACGGACGGTATCTTTTTCCTATGGTATAACGAAATTACCTCCCTTGTAGTGATGAAAGTTTCTATTATTCTTTGTTTTTGTATGAAAGCGGTTTTCCTTTTTGAGATCATGTTCGGAATCAATGGTTGAATTCTATTTGCCAAAAAAATTGAGATAACCTTGATTCGGAGATTTATGCAACCTATTGGGCGATAGTCTTCCAAACCTTCGGCCCCATTTCTGTTGGGGACCAAAGAGATAGCCGCATGGTTGATGTGCCTTAAGTTGAGGGAGTGGTGTTGGAATTTGTCAATTAATTCAATTAGATCATCTTTTAGTATGGGCCAAAATTTGTTAAGACATCCGGTCGGGACTCCATTGGGTCCGGACGCCTTATCCTTTGGTAGTTCCTTAATTGTGGTTTCTATTTTGATTTTCGATATTGGGTCGCTTATACTTTGTAACAATTGTCCAGGGCCCATACTCTGATATAATGGGCGAATATCGTATTTGTATTAGGATGCATCCACGGTTTCCATGATATTCATGTAGTGCTCACTACAAGTCATGACAATTTCTTTTGGATCCGTTAAAATTAAGCATGAGATAATGCACAAATAGTTACATGTTATTAATCACATTTAAGGAAATTAAAAGTTTTCAGATCTGGTGATAAATAATCATTAACCTCTTCTTATTTAACAGGAGAATGAATATTATTCATTCTAAAAAAACAAGAAACGGAGAAAATCTTTTCTCTTAACCTATATGTCAAGAATTAGGTTTCACCAAATTTCTTTGAGAAAGAGAAGGAGGTGGTGATTGTGAGATTTTTGTAGAGAGGAAGAGACGCGACTAGCATCGAAGTTCTTCACATCAAGTCCAAGTGAGACTCAACTAGCACCGAAGTTCTTCACATCAAGTCCAAGCGAGTAGCGTGTAGATACCTCTAGAGAGTGGTGCCGAATTGGAGCATCGCGTATAGTGATCTACTTGAAATATTCACTGGATATAATCGAAATCAGAGGTATATTATGAAAATCTTCCTTCGTATCTAAATAGCATACAATATAGATCCGCTATATTAGGGTTTAAGATCAATTATGTTGTGCAATATAGTTTTTCAAAATCCTAACACTTGTTGCATGCCTTTGTTAGATTCTCCATTTTATTTTTGTAGTTAAGAGTCGTGTCGGTCCTTAAATCCGGCATTCTTTGCGGCCAATTGGCATTAACAATGTCCCACAATGTGTTTCAACCGGGACCTCTCTCCATTTTAATTGTTGGTCTCGGCCTTCGAGTTGATTTATTGATCGGTAATTTCAAGGATGCATGGTCCGAGGTAGTTGCCGGTTAGTCCCTAAAGAAGATATTGACTTGCGAATGAAATAAATGTGTGGAAACTAGTGCTCACTCCAATTTAGAGAATGTCGGATTTTCTCTTTTTTGGACCATGTAAAGTCGCGGACATGTAGGGGCGTCTCAAATAGATTTAGGGTATCTATCGTTGATTAAATTTAGAGAGAGAGTGAGGGTTGTGTGAGTTTTCAGTCGACTCTTACGTATGCCTAATTGCATCGAAATTTCCTATGAGGATCCATGGCAATTTATTTTGAGAGTTGATGAGTTCTAATTCTTGGAAGAAAGCATCTTTTAGGTGATCTTCTGTTGGACCATATATAATATAAATTATAAATTATAAATTTAGTGCCCTTGTCATTTTGAAGAGTAGTGTTAAGGGAAAAGGAAAGAGAACATGCATGACAAGGAGAAATTATGGTTCCATGTTGTTAATAGGGCTCCTTTGGAACCATGTGAATTCGTGTTTGAAAGTGCCGATGAGAAATAGATGCTCTAATCATATATAGTCCGTTTGGTCCATCCCATCGGAGTCCTAATCCTTGTTCCTTGCCTTTGAAGTTTTACCTATAATTAAGACACGTTCGTTGTTGTTCATAAGATTGTTAATTATTTTGTCCTTCAAATCCTTAGTTATTTTGAGGTCACTATTGACATGTTTATATCAATAGAGGAGGTTTGCCTATCAATCATTACTTCAATTTGAGTTTTTTTTTTTTTTTGAAAAATAAGAAGCGGAGCTTCTTTTGATATATTAAAACAAGTTTAATACATCATTTTAATTTTACATAATCATGTAAAAAATATCCTAGTCTTAAGGAAAAAAACCAAAAATTTAGCAAGAGAGAAAGAAAGTCTAATTCCTCGACATTTGAGAATTCGCCGTGATGGTTATGTGGTTAGGAGTAGAGGCGACCTAGCAAACTTTTCCCCATGTCATCGCTTCGCGCTTGATCCTTTGTAGTGTCGAGGAAGGCGGTGTGGGTTTTTGGTTGAAAATTCGGTTGTTCCTTTCCTTCCAAATCTCCCAAATCGTGGCTATGAAGTAGGTGTCGATGATTTCCTTTTGTTCCTTGGATTTTTTGGCACGCGTGTTGAGCCAAAAATCCCATATGGCGTCGCGGGTCTCGAAAGGGGATCCGGTGATCGTTCCGACCCCTTGCCAAACCATCGTTGCATAAGGGCACGTTACGAGGAGGTGAAATGCCGATTCCTCGGTATTGTTGCAATTTTTGCAAGTCGTCTCGTGCGGCCAATTTCTTTTCCTTAAGACGTCCCCCGTTAGGATTCTTTCATTTAGAGCTAGCCAAGTAAAAAATCTCGTCTTTAGGGGGGCTTTTGTTTTCCATATGGTGGTGTTCCATGCGCTAATTACGCCGGGATTAATTAGCAACTTATAGATGGCGGAGGTGGAGAAGGAGTCCGTTTTGCCCATCCAAACTTGTCGGTTCGTCGATGCCTCTATCTCGTGTGCAATCCGAAATTGGGGGAGGAGGGAGTGGAGGTCTTTGATGAAGTAGGAGGAGTGGTGGTTCAATAGATTTCCTAATTCGGAAGGGAGATTGACTCCGTAGATGTCCCGTATGGTGCTAGCCCACATTCCTTGATTGTTTTGGTCAATTTTCCACAACCACTTTAATAGTAAAGCAATGTTGTGGGTTTCTAGATTTAGCAACCATAATCCTCCATTTTCCTTTGGTAGGCATACCTTATCCCAATTAATTAGGCAATACCCGCCGAGACATTCTTGATCCCCCTTCCAAAAAAAATTCCTTGTAATTTTGGTTATTTCCTTAAAGAGTCATTTCGGGAGGCGAAAGCATTGCATGAAGTATGTTGGAACCGCATTGAGTACCGACTTCGCGAGGACTAGTCGTCCACCTAAGGAGAGGCACTTTCCTTTCCATCCCGATAGTCTCGATTGCATTTTTTTAATTAGCGGGATGAAGTCAATTTTCCTTGGTTTCAATTTGAGTTTTAGTTTGATAGTTCTGCAAACATCATGGATCTTGGCAATTGTTTCGTTAGACAGTGGTGTTTGAGAATTATACTCTATGTCGAGCAATTTCAGTATACCCTCTCTCTTCCTGGCTCGATGTATTTCCTTGGTCGGTCTCTATTAAAAGACTTAATTTTTTCAATAGAATCAGGTTTAATGTGGTTGTTGGACTTCTTTGGAATTTTTTGTAATATGAGATTTTTGATACAAACAGCCTCTTTTTCATTCATTTAAAGCCCACAAAAAATATTTTCTTTATTTTAGTTTGGACAGACCTTGACTCCCTATCCGGGCTTTTAGCTGGTTTTGGACTTGGTCCGAGTTTGATTACTCGTAAAAGAGAGTTTATATGATTAAACATTGGAGATTTTTTGAAAATATGAAAATTAAATATTTTTTTTTTTTTTGGTTTTAGACATCTATTTCGGTATTTTTGAAAAATAGGATAAATTTTTTTTAAGGTCTCATATTTCACTTTTTGTATTTTTACGAATTTGAAAAAGTTAAAATTTGTATGCGTTAATTCTTCAATAATAAAACCCTCCACTATTATATTTTTGGTTGGCACGTCTTTACATTGGAATTATAACATTCAACCATTCCTTTTGGTTTCTTTACCCTCGAATTATAACTCCAACTAAAGTTAAAATTCCAAAATGAGAAGAAAAAAAATTAGATCCATTTGCTCTTCTTTTAAAATATTAATTATTATATTATATTATTATCATGGTAATAATTATATTATATCATATTATAATTATTATTATTGAATAATCATCATAATAATAATAATAATAATAATAATAATATTGTAACAAAACTATTCTAATAATTATATTATATTATATCGAAATTATATTGTTATAATTATATTATTATATTATATTATTATATTATATACTATATTTGAATAATAAATTAATTATATATTTTTATTTCTATCCATATAATTAATATATTATTATATATTATTGTAATAATATATAGTAGTTATATAATAATTATCATTATATTGTAAAATTATATATTAACTATTATATAATAATAATTGTAGTAAAAGTTATATTATATAGTAATTATATCATAATAATACAATTGTAAACATTATTTCAACGTGTTCAATAATAAAGACCAATATTTTCTAAACAATTAAACAAAAAATTATATTTTCCAACATCTTATAATTTAAACATTCCAACATACTGCGGAATTATCAATTTGAGAATATTTTTCGCCCGCCACCTTATTCCACATGCCAAACAACCCCAAGTCATGTCACGGTCAGGTGAAGTATATTTGGGAAAATAAAATGCATGTTCAAACGGAGGCGGTCAGGGGTGGATCTTGGAGCTAGGGACCTCCTCCCCCTCGTCTCCAAGAGCTTCGAAAAACGATGCATATGTAATGTAGTGGCTCGTTATATTTTTTTTATTACAATTGTGCAATTGTCTATGTTTGCCCCTCCTTCCCAATTTTTTTTTAATGTTATTTCAGTAATACGAGACCGACAAAATACGAGATGATTGTACAGCTATCACATCCCCTTGGTATAAAAAAGAGTAAATTGAGAGGCTCGGTGTTCCTTTGGCTATTCGGTATAAGATACACTAAATCTCAGGAGAACCCGTGTTCGATAGAAATGGATTGGGCTGGTTTTTGTTCTTTCTTTTTTCTCTTTATTTTTTAGTTCTTTTTTCTTTTTAATAGAAAGTTCTTTAAATTTTATAGACGTGAAAAATGATATAGAAAGAGAAAAACTTGAGTAGCTTGTACATAATTTTATATATGAAAGTATAGGAATACAGAGGTACAAAATTAAGGCCCAAGCGAAAATGTTTTTAAGACCAAAGCCTAGCGAACACCAAAAAGCAGAGCCCAAGCAGTCATATAAATTTCGTTGCAAGTAACAAAACATTAAAACTCGAGCAAAAGCAATTCTTTTCCACCAACATATCATATTTAACTAAACTTGTTCAAGCCACTAAGTTACATAAATAAAGTACCTTAAAATACAAACCAAATCTAGCATCCATTGAATTCACAAAATTCAAATCAACATAACATAAAGTACACAATATTCTTCATACCACCTTCACTAATTAATAAGTACATAATTTTAGGGTACGTGGAAACTTATATAATCCCTAGAATTTCCCTGCAACAAAAAAAAGAAAACAAAATAAATCATTAACACAAATATACTAACCCGTAATAAAAAAAATCGTACCTTCAAACTCCCAAGGATTATAAATCCTCAAAGCGGAGTAGCACAAAGGGCAAAAAGGGCATTTCCACTCTCGGCCTTATCAATTTCATTCCTTGCACGAATCTTATCGTTCAAAGAGAACCCGAAAAGCCTACAATCTTTCTCGGATTCTACCTTCTTGCAATTCCCACTAGAAAACACATTCCCCATCTCAAAGCTCTCACTACTAACTTCCCCCGAATTATTATTATTATTATTATTATTATTATTATTGTTTCCATTATTATTATTCAAATTACCGCCCAAATTGTTGTTGCTCTGAAAGACGAGAACAGAGGAAGGGGACGAAGCTTGGACGGACCAAGGAGGATACGAGCCGAGAAGAGGGGTAAAAGGGTCATTACGCTTGAATGGTGGTGGGAAATTGGGTTGCGGGTAAATTTCTTGACCTTGCAAGACCTTTTGGAATCTAAAACTAGATTCTCCAAAGCCCATGCATGGGTACGTAACAATATTATTATTGTTAGTAGTACCAAAGTTTTGATGAATATGAGGATTCATATTCCTCATATTCATTTGGGGATCGAGAGCACTAATGTTATTAGAGCTCTTGATAAATTCTTGACCTTGCAAGACCTTGTGGAATCTTATCGACTCCACCAAGTCTGAGCGCCCAACTCCGCCTATAAAAATATCAGAAAATTAATAAAATTTATTTAAATTTACTTTGGGAATTAAATTAATAATAAGACTTACTTGGAGTAGGGAAGTTTAAAAGTTTGGTTCTTTTGGAACTCGGTACCGATAACGAGTGAGAACCAGAACCGGTACTGATCGGCTCGATGTCCCAAGGAGATAGCCTATTGTTGTCTCTGTTCGAGTTCACGCTATTATCCCATCGTACCTATCAAAAAATATATAAAAAATATTACAAATAATTAATATAATAAATAAAATAAAAAGGGTATACCAATAGACATCTCCATTTCGAACCGGACCACCTCGTGGGGTCCACTTCACCAATTCCAGTTATCATGCCAGTACACCTAACATTAAATGCATTTAATATCAAATGAAAGGGGCATTTTGGTCAAAAATTAAAAATATTTGACTCCTATACAAGAAAAGTCAACAAAGCTTCCAAGAATATAAGAAGGGGCCTTTCAAAATACACAAAAAATGGATTTAAAATATTTTTGTTTCAAACCTTCTCTCCGCAGAATCTTCAGATTCGTATCGCATTTTAAACCTCGTACCGATCGATAATGGATAAACGAGTGACTTCGAGAATTTCCCAAACGGTATTATGAAATCTGACGAGCTCGACCTTGTATTGAAATAAAATTATAAACTAATATATTTATTCAGTAGTTAAAGATTCATGCATTCTTTCAGTTATAATTAACGGTCGATGAGATAGACTAGATTCCAAAAGGGCAAATATGATATTTTTATTATTGGAAGAATCAATGTACTGCATAACATACCTTGGATTGTAATAAACCTGAAATTCCCGTTTTGCAGATACAGCCCTGGAAATTTCCTGAATCGCTCCGAGACCGGAGTTATGCCCATAAAAAGGCACATTTGTATTTCCAATTTTAAGCTGCACGGCCCTTCTTATTCCAAGCCTAAGCTCCCCGTCATCACCTCTAAAAATACAACAAATGAAGGGCAAATTTGATATATGTGGAATAAATTTATAAAAGTTGTAGATAATAGGAAGGAGGATAATTTTGATAATTTTGTTTTTACGTACCGAAGAAAAAGAACTGCGTCTCCAGAGACGAGTTTCTTCTTATTAACAAACGCACTCCATCCAGTGGTTAAAAGATGCCTGCGTGGCTGGCCTGCAATTAAATCAAATAGTTTTCGTCATATAAATGATACAATGATATAAAATAGTATATTATACTGAAAAAATGGTATAATATAATACCTCTGTATATGTGGCGGAACCGCCATTCTACACCGTGTAAATCTTTCGCGACAAGTTCTTGGGAAGGCCTTTGTTGCACATAATCCTAATAAATAAAATAATAAGTATTAAAAATCAAATCAATATTTTAGAAAATAAAGTTTCCAGCATTTAATAGGAAATAAGACCTCTGTTTTTTTAATTAAAAAAATAGACCCAAACATAGTGATTTGATTGGAAGACATTTCAACAAACTTAAAACTTCCAAAAAGAGAAAAACATGATATGAAAAATAACAAGATAAGTATTACCAATGGAGGAAAGCAATCTTCAGCGGCTCGGCGAGGAACTGAGAAGCCGCCATGTGTACTCGTGTCAGAGGCAGTTAGGGTTTTGCAGAACATGTGAGGCATCACTGTGCTTCTCTCTCCTTCTATCTCCTCTGTTTCACCATCCTGATCCATTCCTCCATTACTCAGCTTCTTCTCTATCTCCTGAAAAATATTTCACTTCAAAATCAGCCTTCTTTACAGTACGTACGAGAAGAAAGGTTTCCATCTTTGAATATAAATTTATAAAGGGCGAATTATTTGGAGAATATTTGTAAAATGAGTGATTCCTTTTAGTGGTTAAAAGAGGAAAGATTGTTCGTGTAAATGAAGAAAGTTCAAATCATTGGCTAGAAACAAACAAAAACACCATTAAAACTCAAACGAACTACTAAAAAGAGGTAACGAAAGCAACCCACAAAATCTCACCTCATTTTCAGCCACGAGAGAAAGCCGAGCATAAACCTCATCAGTGTTCGCATCAGCCTGAATCACAAAACGCAACAAAAATTTAGATTTCTCAAACCACAAATGACCAAATCAAAATCATTGGAAGAAGCACAAAAAAAATCTGACATGGAGTTTCACATCGACGACTCGGCAGAAAACTTGAGGAGGCAAAGGCAACTCGTACTGGTAACCACCCCCAATATGCTCGACCAAATGCTCCAAATGACCTTGAGGCAAATAGACAACGACACTTCCTTTCTTAGGAAGAGAAATCAACGGCCCAGCACAAGCATGCCAAAGTTCAAGACACATCGCCGGCTGCCGGACATGCTCCGCCGCCTCTTCCTCCTCCTCTTCCTCCAGTGAGTTCAAATCGATCCCCATCATTCCCTTTCTCCGAAAACCCACTTCAAAAAAGACCCAAAATACCCAGAAAAACAAAAGTAGAGGGTATAAATAGCAACAGAACCCAGGATTTAAGGGGAGCGATACTGAGTAGGTTCAAATAAATTAACATATAGCAATGAAGGGGTGTTATTAATTTTGCTCTTTTGGTGCTACTGAGCAAGAGGGGAATAGAGAGCGTAAGAGATGCTAAAAGCGGGTCGGGTCAAAGCGACTGGCTAACCAAACCCGACCGTACAAGCCATTACTCCACTCTCTCTCTCTCTCTCTCTCTCTCTCTCTCTCTCTCTCTCTCCCCTCTCTATTTCTCTCCTTTTGTTTCTCTCTCTCTCTGTCACACATCCCTTTCTTAAAAAAAGAAACAAGGGTCTATTTCATGCCTGACCTGCAAAAAAACCTTCAAAATATCATACATACCCTCTCAACCTTATTAAATCACAAATACCCTCATAAATCATACACAATATTATGCATTCATTACAATATAAGGTATAATTTTAGGGGTACGAGTGAAAATATAGGAATGAAATAAGGTTTTTTTTCTTTTATAAGACTGTAGAGAGATACTGCAGGAGAAGACTGACAAGGAGCAGATTACCAATTATACCCCTCGTCGGATGGGATTTGTTTGTATTGGAAGGAATGGAAAAGAGATAATGAATGCAGGGGTAGAATGGGCATTTAGGAAGATGGGGAAATCACTTTCTCCTCGCTTTTATCGGTGAGAGGACTGAGCTGAGCTGCTCTGCTGCTATGCTGCTGGTCGGCAGAGCTGCAGCTCTAGCTTTGTTTCTTTCTTTTCTTTTTTTTACCTTTTTCAGTTTGTATTTTGGATATTTGCAGATGTATCCATCAAAATACGTGTATTCTTAAGAGTATTTTACCATAATAAGCCATTCTAAAGTTTGTTTATGCAAATAAAAATTAATTTTCATCTACATGTTATATTTCCTTTTACAAAAAAATTAATACATTAATAATACACTAAAATTCTAAAAGCATAAATTAAAATCAAAATTAATATAATTGAAATTGAAATTCCATACAAAATTTAAACACCATACTTTTAGTTTGAATTATATTAGACAAAAATAACAATACGAATTAAAGTTAAAATAAAATAAATATCCCATAATAACAATATTATCACATAAATCAAATAGAATTCTATGGCGAGGTAAGCATCAACTCAAAATCGACATTATTCGATCATGTGCACGTGTCTCCATCAGAACCGCTTGAATACAATTTATCATCGTTAACTTTTCGTATCGGGATCAGTATCATAATCATAATTATTATAAAAATTGAGCATTAACTAATGTCGAGCTAAATCAGATCAGGACAATCCAAATGCAAAGAATGTCGTCCAAATGTCGAATCAATAAGATTGAGTTACTTGAACAACCGACTTAGCATTGTCAGGTTAGTTGACAACGGACTAGCGATTAATCAGTATGTAGTCAAAAGCTAATCAAGACTTTTGTGACAAGATCACATATACCCAAAGTACGTAAAATTCACAAAAAAAATCACTAATTACCTAATGGAGTATTTTGTAGAACTCGATTTTATTGTTTTATTATGTAAAATATATACTAGTGAATAAATGATAATATTTTTTGTAAGCTGGAATTTTTTAATATATAATTAAATTAAATTTTCTATTAAATTAAATGTTATTATACAACAAGACTTAAAATATATTAAAAAGATTATAAATAATAGTCAAGCTATCCAAGCAATCATTGTGCGGCTATCCTATTTCTCTTCTCGAGTTCTCTACGGCGTGTTGTAATTTTTCCATTTAAACTTTTGACGCTCATATCAAACTAAAAAAAGTGATCACGACCTCATCTTAGTGTATGCATATTCACGTAACTGTGTGCGGGTCATTCCAAACATGTTCAGCATTAGTTTTTAAATTGCATAACCGAATTATAACATTATTAGAAATAGCGACTTATTAGACTATTCACGTAAAGCATATTGTTTTTCTTAATTATTGAATTTCTTTTTTACCAGATAAAAAAGAAACAAAATTGCATGTAGATTCTCGATGAGGAGGCGTCTTTTTTAGACGATTTGTTATTTCTCTTTTTTGTTAATGATTTGATACTCTCTGTCATTTCTATTACACTTATATCGCTAGGTCAAAACAAAATTACATAGTATATTTAAGTTCTTAGCCTCTAGTTTTGAAATTTCGCAGACGAATGAAGAACACTCTTATTCTTGTTAATCCGATTCAACTAATATAAATTATCATTCTCGTAAGTAATGCATTTTTTTAACTCGAGATGAATAGACAAATACAACTGTTATGGTTTAGATGGAAAAAAAAAATTCGACCGGTAAAAATGATACATTTATAGATACACAAATTGTATATGAACAACTACTCTCTCTAATTTCCCGAGAAAGCTCGATGCGGGTCTTTTTGCCCAATCTTATTTATGCATTAATATCGATTGATTTGTTTTCATTGACGAAAAAAATAATTTTGAAAAGTCCATTCTTCAAACAAAAGACATGTTCTTTATACACAAGATAGTTAATTAATTATATTATAAAAAGAAAAAGATCCGAGAGCGAAAATTAATCATTTTCTCAGCAAAGAAGGCATTATACTAGTAATCTTCTCTTTTCAATTTCGTTTCGAGATATTACATATTCATCTTATTATTATTTTCAAAATATTAGAGTACAATATTTTTTCAATGCATGTAAAATGTAAACACTATATATGATAAATTTTGACAATAAGATATTTGAAAGGATAGAGATGCAAAAGTGCATTATAATTTTGTTATTACTTCATTAGTGATCACTTGTGTGCTAATTTTATAATGCCTTTTTTTTAGATTTGGGCGTTTTGTTCAGGCGAGATCAGCTGTTGCCCCCAAAAGATTGCCAGTACAGCTACATAAATTTGGGCTGGGGTTGATAGAGGATCTGGGAAGAGTTCATTTTTGTTGGAGCAGCAGCGAGTTTGCTGGGTGATTATTTCTTTCCTTTTCTTGTCCCAACTGTTATGTTTGGTCATGTACTGTGTCTGTGAGACCTTCATTATCTTAATACTTCCCTCTCCTCTCCTCTCCTCTCCATTTCCTTAACTGGAGATCTCCAATTACATTTTAATATCATAAATACCCTTCAAAAATATAGTAAATATTATCAATACCCTTGAATTTTATTTCTCGAAAGAGGGAAAATACCATCGCTTTTTATTCTCTTAATATGTTGCCGACATGCAGGCATCAGATGGTTTCTCGCGAATATTATTATATGCAAAATATCAGTGATTGAGCGAGTGAATTTGCGATAATAAAAGTATCATTATTTAAAAAAAAATGCTTGAATTATTTTTTTTATTCGTTCGCGGGGAAATATAATGTGATAAAATAAAGCTATTCAACTATACTTATATAATACTTCTTAAGTTTGTAAATACTTATAGCATTATTAGATGAGTGACGCTACAAATTTCATTTTTGTTTCCAGAATTTACATTTATATGTTATGTCGTCGTATCTGAACGAATGAAAATAAAGTGGATAGTTTACGCTAGCTATTCGGTAAAATGACGTAGCAAGTGAGTAAAAAATTAAGAAAAAATATATCTTGCCCCCCAAACTCATTCCAAACTCCTTGTTGAATTGGCAGAGAAGGGTTAGATGAGTTGATTAACATTTCTAATTGACCTAACTAAATTTTAATTAACACGTTTATTTGACACGTCAATAAGTTATAATATGTTATTGTTAGTACATGTTGATTGACGAGTCAATTCGATTGAAAGATTAATTAAATCGCTAATTAAATCAATTAATAATACTAATCAATTCACTTAACACATTCTTACGACCTCATCAAGGGTGTTTTTTTTAGTTTGGGGCACCGTATCAAACCCCAAAAATTAATGATAAAATTTGATTTATATAAACAAACTCACTGGACGCACGTACAAAATATTTTGAGATTTTAAAGGGACATGTATGATACATTGTAAGGTAGAAATGGAAGTGTCACTGGCAAATTATACTTCTCTGTGTATAATGGACAATAGACTATGAAAAAAGTGACTTTATTTTTGTAAGAAAAGTTGGTCTTACTTGCATGATTTTTATCTTTTGTGTGTCTTTTTTGTATTTCCAAAACAAATATTTTTCTTAAAGAATGCAACATCAAATGACAAGACGTAGAACTAATCTGCTTTTACGGGAGCCGTGTTTGCTCCCGTGTGGTCATTTCTCTGCATTTCCTACTCTACAATTATCTGTATAATCATTGGCCCAATCATACCAAAAAATATCAAACATTTAATAGATATATATTTTTGTATATATAATAATGTTATAATTTTGAATTGATTTTTTAAAATTGAATATATTAATGATACAGTTATAATAATTCATAACCGTTTATTGTAATCATGTCATTCTGATAATTATTTCCTAATAATATCATTGTATTTTAGCAAATGTTTTATTATTGGTTGATTAGTTCAATTATTTGTCTGTTTATTTATTAAATATATGATGTATTTATTTGTACAATAATTATTGATTAAATAGTGTCATGTATAAACATTATTATTATTTTTTATAAATAATATTAAATTAATTTTGTTATTTTTTTTGTCAAGTTTGGACATTCATAAGGAGTCACCTTATCCCAATTGTTTTTAACTATTTGACTATGAGTTGTGTATGGGAATAATTTTTTTGAATCACTAATTTTATAAAAATTATTATTTGTATGTAAACATTTATCTATCATTATTTTAGAATTATTTATAAGTAATCAAAATAAACTACATCATCGAAATTGTTTATGATTAATATCGTATGGTTTCAATTCAACTTCCAATCACATATTTGAGTTGTTCAAGTGGATTGTATTGAGAAAAAATAATTATAATAAGAAGAATTTGAATACGATATTAATATTGTATGCATAATTAATTAAATGAATCATTATAATTACAAATGATTATTTTAATTTAGTCTCATGATGTTTCATTTTTCTCGTGTTCTTAAAAAAAAACAAAGTTGGTCAGTAATTTACTGATTAATCTAAGGTCCAAACATTATTTATTATAAATTGAAGCATATAAATTTATTCGTTCATTCTTCTACAATATATGAAAAAATATTTATTAATTTAAAGAAATTTCATAATTTTTTTAACAAAAACTCATAGGCAATTAGTTACGTTAAAAATCACATTTTGTATAAGAATCAACATATAACTTTAACATTTAATTTCACTATTTTTTATTTGTATAACTAAATATTTTGGAATCATATTTAAATGTTTTTCAACCAAATTAAGGATGTACCAGTATAACTAAATGTTTTTCAACCAAATTTTGGAATACGATTGTACAAGTATTCGAGAGAATTAAAACATATAGTTCATGTAATGTATTATATGGGTCACACAAAGACACTAAAATTTGACACGTTATACAAAAATATGTTCATAATTTGATATAGAAAAACAGCACATCATTTTGTTTTCTCCTTTTTTTTTACTACTCCTAAGTTAACACGGCTCCTTAAAAAGTATCTATGTTTGTTTGCTTTGCTTTGGTTTGAAATTGGCAACATTGATCTCCTATGGTTTTGTTGGTATTGAAAATTTGTAAATATAATAAGAAAAAATTTCAATATTATTTTTTTATTTTTTTGGATATCGTAAAAATAATCCTATTTTTTTAGAAACTCTAAATATATTCCTCAACCAAAATTTATTTTCAAATATATATATATATATATATATATATATATATATATATATATATATATTGGATTGATTAACTTATGAGAATATACATGGTATTGTCATTACATATATTTTCGTAAGAAATTGAGTTTTAATTCTTGTACCTGAAGTTATCACTAAATTCCTTATATCCGAATCGTGATACTTATATATGATTCTTCGTTATCTTTAACCGGATGACTATACGATCATTATGTTGAAAATTTTCGTGCTCATTTACCATACATGATGCAGCGGATACCTGAAGTTATCACTAAATTCCTCGTTTCGATAGTATTCGTTACGGAAGGAAGAGTTTAAGTCATACCTTCGCCAAATTGATGGTGAACGACTGGTTGACGTTATTCTTCTGTCTAGCACGTTCTCCTCCTGGATTGAACCGCTTAATTGATCACAAGCCTTCTTATTCTAAGACCTCTACTCGAAATCCACCGTGAATTCGTCTTCTCAGATAGTCAATGGTTGTCCTAATTCAATATTTGAGTACTTGCGTTATTTATATCACCAAATTAAAAACCAAAAATGGAGAAACTCTTTTTTTTTTTCTCCTATAAACCAGTCTCCTCGAGTAGAATAGTTTTATTAGAGAGAGAAATCTTATTTTTGGGATATATACACATATCTTGATAAGATCTAGTGAAGAGACACCTCTCGAAACATAAAAACTCCATACACCCTTTGACCATTTTGTAACAACGAAATTGGTAAATCTTTCACACCAAATTCAAGCCTTCACGAAAGTGGTAGATAATCTAATTATCTTTCCAACCCAATTTGGCCCAGCCCAACTAAAGTTTGTATGACAAAGTTATGACAGTTTTAACAACTGTATGTAAAACTGTCGCTCCCTTTCGATATTCCATTAAAAAAATTTGATAAATAGCTCCAATGAAAAATAACTCCTTATACAAGTTCTAGATAATCTCATTATCTAACCACCCAATTTGAACCATCCAATTGGAGTTAGTATGTGAAAGTTATGACAGTTTTACTAAAAAATGTTTGAACTGAATTTTCTTGTTTTATTGATAAAATCATTTATTATCATTTTAACTATGTATATCTAATATACACAGTATTAATTTCGTGTCTATCTTAATATATATCATTTCGCATTATTGAATATCACATGAAGCATGATGAAGAATGTGAATAACTAAGATTAGATTTGTTCCTTTCACGTGATGAAAAAGATATCCCCCCCCCATGAATTAGGATTGAAGAGTAGCCACGATCAATACAATTAACATGTGTTGTTAATACCAAATTGGCTATTCAATATAATTCTAGACCAGGAAAGAATGAAGTTGATTTAGAAATGATGATAATTTTTCATGACTTTGATCAACAAATATTGAGATAACAAAAGAACTAGTTATTTATCTATTTAATAAATAAGTTATGATCACGAATCTTTTATTTAATTTGGGTAGTCATAATATCTTGTTAGATGCCGCTTATGATTTACATAGTTAAATGAAGATTTATAAGTATGATATGCTACACAAATGATTAATTGCACGATGTTATTCACATATTGATTTGGAGAAATAAATCCGGTATATATAACAATCAAACTCTTCATTCTTACCTAAGCTTGACCTAATTTTTTGGACAGAAAAGAGAGAGAGGTGGTCGTCGATTTTCTGAAGAGAGAGGGAAAATTCGACTAGCATCGAATGTCTCCACAGCCAGTTTGAGCAGTCGCGTGTGGATACAAGAGAGAGAGGCGGTATATATTGATTTGGCTGCATTGTAACGAACGTTGATGAACATCAATAAAAATATTGAGTTGTACGAGCTCGATTCATGCTCCAGGCTCTACAAAAAAAAACTAAAATTTAAAATAATTGTGCATACTTATGGTATGTTAGATTTGTATTTTTTTTACTCAAAAAAATTTCATGTTAATCTTTAAAATATTTATTAAAAATGAAAGATATTTATTTATCAAACAATACAAATAACTTCTTCAACTTATAAAACATATTTTTTTCAATAAACATGAATGATAAAAATTTACCCGACATAAATAACTTCTTGAACTTTTAAATGTAATTATTCTTATTTTTAGGTATGTAAATTTAAAAACATCATAGGATTTTGCTTTTATTTATGTCAATGCATATTTTTTTATTATCTTATAGTTACATTTTTTGTATCGTATTAGAGTACTAAATAAATGTTTTGAATTGTGTGAGATTCAAATATTTTATAATTATTTTGTCATGATCGAATTTTTTTAATCAATATGATTTTTATTTTCACAAATTATTATGCTTGTTCCAAATTCGCCGCGAAGAGCGGTTAATCTCCTAGTATATATCAAAAGTTATGATACTTCGTAACCGGCATAATGAAACCAAAAAATACACAAACTACCACAAAAAATGTAAAATAAAATAAAAAAATGATCTGAAAACGGACAAGCAAACAATGAAAAAAAGATTAAGAAGATTAAAACGAAAGAAAAACGATCACAGTCAAATGTCACATTTATTGTGTCCGCTACGACCTCCTCGGTAGTATTAGCTGCCGGGATGTGTGCAAAAGAATCAAAATGAGCCCGAACCAGATGCCGGTATTAAGAAATATCCCAGATTAGTGGTAAAACAACCCGTGCGCATGAACATATAACTGCGGTCAATCCCGTCTACTTGCTCGGTTTGTTGTCTCAATGTATTGGTCGGCGGGTGTACCATGGATCTTTAACATATCTGAAGACGAGCCAATTAGAGTTGCTCAAACATGTTCGAAACTTCCAAATACAAACGGCTCGGTCGAATCGGTATGTAAATTATGATTATCGGGTATTTACTGGTATGCTTGATTTTGATTTTGAAAAATCAAACGAACCAAATTACACTATTAGGATTGAAATGTTTCCTATATATTCCAAATATCTCATTTAACTGTACTACTGTAGTTTAACAACAATACTAATCATGATACATATAAGCATACAAGTGAATAGCACTGCACACATTATATCTATTCATTTTTGCAGAAAGTCATAAAAAGAAATAGAGACTGGACCCTCTTATGTTTTCGTCCAATCCTAAACACAAGTACCAAGGATGAAAAAAATAAAATGGTTCATACGTACATGGTCCATGTAGAGATCTATTTAATTGCAAGCTACCTTGCTTGTGTCTTCGAAATGGGCACAAGTAGTCCCCTTGATCTGGATAGATGATGAGGCAACAGTTCTATATACATGGGATATGGTTTATAGCCACTAGAGCCCCAATATTTCCCATGGAGCGTGGGATCTCGCTAACACATGATAAGTGAAAGCTACATGGATGGTAATCATTTATATGTAATCTTTTTTAGGAAAAAAATGAACAGGACATGTGTTTATAAAGTTTATTCAAGAAAAACTCAGTTGATCTGAACATAATTATAAAACTCACGTTTTGGAGTCCAGTCCTCAACGAATCTTGTCCCAAATCAAATGAGGAACAATAATCTAGGAAGAAAAATTGTGAGAATTTTTTTTAAAATTTGAGGGAGCAGTAGTACATAATTTTCTAGTTCTATCGTAAAATACACTGATATATATACTGCTGTTCAAAAATCTAGGATGAGACAACTGCCCCTAGTTCTTTAATAGATCTGCTACTGCCAGTCCTAGACTTCGATCAAACAGTTAAATATAACAAAGAATCATATCAAGCCATCATGATCAACATATAAGGAATTGCTAAATGATCTCGGGTTAAATTAATCTTAATTTGGAATAAAATCATGACTTAAATCATAAATATTCTTATTATGTAGTCAATCATTTATGCATTTTCAATATATATTTATGTTATGTATTTGATATTTACATGTTCATGATTAATAAAACATGGTCATCAATATTGGAATATACTAGCATCCATATAGGCAGTCTGCCACTGCCAGTCCTAGACTTCGATCAAACACAGTTAAATATAACAAATAATCATATCAAGCCATCATGATCAACATATAAGGAATTGCTAAATGATCTCAGGTTAAATTAATCTTAATTTGGAATAAAATCATGACTTAGTAATAAATATTCTTATTATGTAGTCAATCCTTTATGCATTTTCAATATATATTTATGTTATGTATTTGATATTTACATGTTCATGATTAATAAAACATGGTCATCAATATAGGAATATACTAGCATCCATATATGCACTCTATTATTTAAATATATCTCTCTCATAACACTTACCTATGAATATGATTATTTTAGATATGTGTTACTTTCTGTTTTACAATTTTATTACTATAATCACGTATTATAATAATATATAAATTACTAATACATATCATGATGATTTAACCTATTATTAGTTTATCAAACAACGAACACACTATTAGTAAACATATAATATGAATTCAATCATAATATAATAACTAACCACAGTCATTTACACATGCACAAAAACAATATTAGCCTAGGACATATTCCTTTCATGGGTACCTGGGGCAGAATAACTCTGTAGTCCATCAATATTCTGATATTTGGCCTACGGGCAATGTAATCAAAAAAAAAAAAAAAAAAAAAAAAAATTCTGATATTTCAGTACCTGACTACACAAGGGATTTGTACTTGGCTTTTTATGGAAAGAGAAAATATGCTAATTGGCCCTCCAAGTTGATGCGTGACAAAAATAAATTGATTATAATTTTTAATCGACTCAACTAAATGTTAATTAATACTTTTAATTGATACGTTAACAATTTATAATATGTTAATATTAATACATGTTAATTAACGTGTCAATTTAATTAAACGATCAATTCAATCGTTAATCGAGTCAATTAATAATACTAATCAATCCATTTAATTTTCTTTGTCACCTCATAAAGACTGTTATTTCATGTTTATAGGTTGTCTATATAACCCGGTATAGAAAAGGATAATTTTACCATCTCCTTATTTCCCTACCATATCCTCTATTAATTGGTGATTAATTAACATGATCAATAACAAAAAGACACTCCATTAATAATTAATTGATATTGATTAAGAATTGTTTATTTACTTTCATTATATATAAATTAAATGTTAATCGAGTGTTCTTTTATTAATTAATTGGGTGATTAATAGTTAATGTGTGATATAGAATGTGATGGAGAAATGTGGAGGAACAGTAAATGACCTCTATGGAAAATTACAAGACGTTCAAATACTCAGAACACAAACAATCCCGATTGTGACGTATCGACCTAGGAGATACGTAGAGCCGAAACAAGTATAAGAAGGATGTAATAATTACTTCAAGTACTTTGATATAGTTTGTTTTAATACTACATCACTTGTTTTATTTACATAAACATCTTTTATGTCGTGGGTTGCGAGCGATGACAAAGATTATGCCAGTTAATCTTTCTACACATTCTAATTATGATTTTTGTACTAAAAGAATATATATATATATATATATATATATATATATATATACACACACACACACACACACACTCAATTTGCTTCGTTTCGGTGGCGGATTCATTAAGAGACTAGGGAGAGGCAGCTGTCCGCTCTAGATTTTTGAGCGATAGTATATATATGTAATTATGCCAGTGTATTTTATAATAGAACTGAAAAATTATATACCATCGTCCTAATGATTACCAAAATATTTAAATTGAAATTGAAAGAAAAAATTCGTATCGACAAAATAAATGTTTAAACAAAAAGTATGGCACATATTATCTTAACAATGCGCACACATATATAACCAAACTTATTAAACATCACACAGAAAGAACTATCGTTGTTGCCGGTTTCTAGTCCTAATGTACTCGCAGCTAAGATTTTCAATAGAAACAAAAAAAAAAACAATTGTTGGAGTGTCAATATTTTGACATGTTTTTATTTGTTACCTTAATTTTTTTTGTCTTTATAATTATATTTTCTTAATTAACAAAAAAGAAGATGTGTCTTTTCACTACATGAAAAAACGATTTTTGCCGATCCATTTATCACGGCACTTATTTTTTTAGCCGTCAAAAACACTTTTTTATCTTGGCACATTTTTCACGGCTTAATTTTTGAGTGACGATGTTGCAAGAACAACATTGGCTTAATTAGGAGAGATTTCAAATTTTTTTTATCAAATAATTATTATATTTTATTTATGATGATTGGTACATCGGGCCGGATCTATGAAAAAAAAATTAGACAAAAATTAGACTACAAATCTCTGTCAATGTTTAGAAATGTTTAGATGGAGAGGTAGTGAAAGGTTATGTTAATCACAATCGTTTATTATGACTTAATCAATGATTGAAAATATTTTGTTTATTTTTTTTGTCCAATAATTTGTTTATTGATCCATTTTCTTGATATATATATATATATATACTATTGATAAAATTGTCTAATATAGTTATTGTTTACCTGAAAAATCATAGTTTACATTCTTTTTTATTTAGATTACTTCAATACATTCCTTTTTTTCCTGAAAAAATCACATGTTATTACTTAAAATAATGTACGACAGTTAATTAGTTTATGAATACAAGATGGAATGGAGTTGTTGAAAACTCGAAGCACAAGGAACAACTCGAAAAAGGGAGTAAACAAGGAACACGAAACAAGTGATCTCCATCAAGTTAAAATGTCTCCTCACGACTGGAGCTAAAACAAAAACAGAACCTCACATGGTAGGGTTTTGCTTCTTTTAGACTGCATTAATGGTGTAGGGTGCAATGGATCCACGATGGAACCCATCCAAAACCAATGAGAATGCTCCATGTCGGCTAGTTTATGATGTATACATATTTTATTGGCTACGTCCTAATGAAATCACTAGATGGACAATACAAACAAATTAAAGCTAAACAGTTTTTCTCCATTGAGATCCAAAGGGTTTTCAATTCAGAATTATTACCTGCTCCTTATTTTGGACCCATCTTTATGTAATTTCCTCATGCCACATCATCACAACTCATGCCACATCATCACAATTATTTCAACCATTAGATTTTGATATGTGGCAATATATGAACCATAGATTAATTTTTGATTTTATGTGATTATGTTTTATCTGTAGATATTTATGTGTTTATTATTTTACACATACTTTTAAGGAATTTTAGAAGGCCACATCACCTTACACTGATGACGTGTCAAAATATTATTTGTTCGGTTCATGTTGAACCAATTGTATTTGATTTTGAATTTTTTCACAATATGTTGCATTATCAATTGTGAATACAAATAGAATGTGAAGAGTTTAAATATCTAACATTAATAAATTAATATATAATATCATAAATACATCAAATATTGTTATTATTTTCATAATATAAAATAAAAAAATTAAGAAATATATTCGCTTGAATTTTATCTTTATTTTGAGATCCATATTATTATATATTTAATATTTTCTCTAACTTAAAATTATGAAAATAATTATGTAAAAAAAATATTAAAATAAGTATAATTACATTAATGACTTGTAAGCCTAATAATAATTATTTTTAAAACTATAATTGATAAAAATTGCACATACTATTAAGTATGCTATTATTATATATTCAATACTTTTCTCTAACATAAAATTATAAAAACAATTTTGTAAAAAAAAATATAAAAAAATATAATTACATTAATGACTTATAATCCTAATTATTATTATTTTCAGACATGTAATTGAAAAACATTGCACATCCTAATTATTATTATTATTTTCAAAACAATTATGTTATATTTGCGTTTTTACTTAAAACATTTTCATGTTAATCTCTAAAAGAAATAATGAAATATATTTATTTACTAAACACAAATAATTTCTTTAACTTATATAATATTTTTCAATAATAAGCATGAAACATAAAAATTATTAGACACAAATAATTTTTTTAAACTTTTGCAATGTTACTATTGTTAATTTTAGATATGAAAATTTAGAGTATCGTATGGTTTTGATTTTTGTTTATGTCTACGCATGTTGTTTTATTATTTTATAGTAACGGTTATTCTTTTTTGTATATGTTGTATTAAAATACTAAATAAATATTTGCAATGTGTGTAATATTCAAAAATAATATAATAATTTTGTCATAATCAAACTTTGTTAATCAATATGATATTTATTTTTATAAAGTCTTATATTTGATTCCGATAAATCATAATTATATATTATGTGTATGGTAAATCAAACGAAACAAAACCGCCGCGAAGCGCGGGTAATCTCCTAGTTATGTATAAAAAGAGATGAAGAATGAAGGACTAATTATTTCATTTGGGTTTTTAATGATATAATACTATTGAGTTGAAAAAGTGAAATACAGAAAATAGAGGAAAATATTAATTTTACTCGAAAAGAAAAAAGAAATGAAGAGATGAGAACTGAGAAGAGAAGTTTTTTCTGTTTCATTTATTTCACTTTCATACTTTCATATTGAATTTAGTATCCAACAATTCCTGCTAGTTAGTAGAACTAAAAAAATATTTTCTCAAAAAAGAAAAAGAAAAAAAAGACATAAATATAATTATGCTTTAAATAAAAAAATATAATTAATATATTAAGGGAAATTTACAAATAATCCTCTAACTTTTCTTGAATTTACAAAAAAAACCCCTAACTTTTGAGAAACTCCAAAAAAAAACCCTACATACAAGGTTTTATTTTCAATTACCCCCCTATAGGGGTATTTCATGGTATTACAATTTTTTTGACCAAAATACTCCTCTATTCTTTATCTTTAAATTTAGGGAAATTTACAAATAACCCCCTAACTTTTCTTGAATTTACAAAATACCCCCTAACTTTTGAGAAACTCCAAAAAACCCCCTACATACAAGGTTTTCTTTTCAATTACCCCCCTATAGGGGTATTTCTTGGTATTACAATTGTTTTTACCAAAATACCCCTCTATTCTTCATCTTTAAGTTTAATAAACATATTTTTGTATTATTTTATCAATTTAAAATCATTATAAATATTGTTTAACGCATACTAATTTAAAAAAACTATATGTCATATACATAATTTTATTCTTTTATTATTATATATTTTATCATAAAAACTAAAATTAAATAAAAATATGACATAAAAAATATTCCTGGAAATATCTTGACAAATTAATATTATTCTAGTATTTAATTTTAATGTTAAATAGTTGTTAATAAAAATAGTTACTAAATAGTATTTTTTACCAAATTAGCAATGCATGAGTGAACATCAAAACTAGCATTAAAATAATATTGTCGTTAGTTCTAGTTTCAACAGCTAATTTTATTTCAGCAGTTTGTTTTGTAATAATTATTTTTATTAACTATTAGCAAATTAGCTGATGAAATCAATAGTTGTTAATAAAAAATAGTACTACAAGCTAGCTACTGAACTAAAAATAGTTACTACAAAACGAGTTGCTGAAATAAAAATAGTTGTTGAAATTAAAATTAGCGGCAGTATCATTTTAATCCTAGTTTTAATTTTCACTCATTCATTGTTAATTTGGCAAGAAAAACTATTCAGTAATTATTTTTATTAATAACTATTTAACATTAAAATTAAATACTAGAATAATATTAATTTGTCAAGATATTTCCAAGAATCTTTTTTATATCATATTTTTATTTAATTTTAATTTTCTTTGATAAAATATATAATAAATAAAAGATTAAAATTTGTATATGACATATAGTTTTTTAAAATTATTATATGTTAAAAAATATTTATAGTGATTTTAAATTAATAAATTAATAAAATAATACAAAAATATGTTTATTAAATTTAAAGATGTAAAATAGAGGGGTATTTTGGTCCAAAAAAATTGTAATACCATGAAATACCCCTATAGGGGGGTAATTGAAAAGAAAACCTTGTATGTAGGGTTTTTTTTGGAGTTTCTCAAGAGTTAGGTTTTTTTTTGTAAATTCAAGAAAAGTTTGGGGGTTATTTGTAAATTTCCCATATATTAATTATATATCTATTTTTTTTTAAATAACCTTTTATCTAAATAAAGTTTGTATGTTTAATTTACATTATTATTTATACAAGTTCATTGGAAATATTAGAATCAAATTTCAACTGTATAGATATGACTGATATCATTTGAGAATGTTGTAGATTCAATTTCATGGAAAATAAATTTTTTTTTATCATACTTATCATAATACTTAAAAAAAATTAATGGTCGAAAATATTTACTACATGATTCATTATTAAATAAATTTTGAAATTTCTTTTTATTGCTTTGGATTTAATTTAAACTATATAGATAGGCTTATGATGAATTTTTACTAAGTTCCGAGTTCTTCTTCATAAAAATCTAAAAATTTATTAAAATGAACGGTTGTGAAAATATGTTATCGATTTTTTTAGATAGAAAAATAAAAATTATACGGTTGAAATATGATTTTGATATTTATATTATGTGGAATTATTGTCGTTGGCCGACGTTGGCCACATAAAAGTGTTGCCGATTGATCATATCCCACATATATAATAAAGTTTGTACGTTTAATTTACATTATTATTTATACAAGTTCATGAATTCATAGTCTAGTTGGTTGAGTGTGAAATACAAAATATATAATCGTTCAAAACTATATCCTATCTTAGAAATTCAAGACTCATTGACATTAATAAATGAAGGATCACCAAGACTTCTCCATGTACTCGTTTTTAATTATTTATACAAGACCCGTTAGTGTAACATCCCAATTAGTGGGGCATAGAAAAAACACACATCATGATCTCTGCAAAAGGGTTTTTTTTCTTAAGAAGGTCCTCCCCTATGGTTTGACACAAATTGAGAGTAAATTTTCGAAATAACCCATGCACGTTAGCGTAAGTTACTAAAATAAACAACTTTATTGTTGAAAAATTGGTATCGGAGAGATAACTATGTATTGTGTTGCACAAATACGTGTGCCATCATCATATCCATCGGATACAACAATACAATATTTTTACATTCAATTTATGATACGATAGGATATTGTGATACAGATACGGATGCGGCTGTTTTTTTTAGTATTCACGCAACATAAATTATGTATAATGTAGTGATTAAATTGACATATGATAGCAAAAGGAGGGTAAATAAATTGTTAGATCATAGATACACAACAACTATACGAGCGTGAGAAATCAACTTATTACAAACATTTCATAGATATAAGGATATGATTGGCTGGAAATTTTTTTACCACATAGAAAATAAACATTCAAACTAAAAATTATTAAGAGTGAATTATCATTTAAATTCAAATTTCCTATTCAAAATAAAATTATTTCCCCTCAGTATCATTATGCTATATATAAACTCTCTAAATCGTTTCATATCAAGTTACTTATATTTTTATAAATTATTTAACCTCTTAATCAAGACAAAAACTGATAGGGTAACGTTATTTCTAAAACCAAATTATCACCCCTAATTAAGAGTAAATTATCTAAAACGAGTATATTTTTATAAATCTCTAAAATATCACCCCTAATTATGACATTTACTATAAACAAATAATTCATTAATTGTTGAAACATATATTTCTTAAATTAACATACAAAAATGACTATTAATGCAAAATAAACAAATATTCAACGTCTGCGCTTTGTGTAATTATGTAATCAAGAATAATATTCGTTCAATACATTCATACTTAACTTTATTTAATATTCACTCTAATTGTTATGTTGGTTTAAGAAATATCTTATTTGCAAATTAATAAAATTAATTGATTAAAATACATACTTTAACTAAAAAAATATTTTGAAAACTTTTGTAAAAACATAAATTATCAATCAAGACAAAGAAATATCAGCTCTAGAAATAGTACTACCCAATCTCCCCCGATATCTTCACCTTACATGTATATAATTCGAGATGCAGAAGTAGAACTACCCAATCTCCCGATATCTTCACCTTACATGTATATAATTCGAGATGCCGCCAATCTTGATAATCTCACTGATTTGAATCATAATTTGCTTAAGGATGTGTCCCCCAATCTTAACTAAAAAATGGAGATAACAAGGCTTGTTATTTTTTTATGATTGCATACAAAGGCTAGCTCAAAGTGGATTGGATTTAGGGGCCACAAAGAAACCCCACTACTTTGTCTTGTCTCCCTCATTGGGTTTGTTCTTTGTGTTCCTCTTGCCACCATAACATGCCACATGTTATATCATTGGTAGATTCACTTTCTTAAGATCAATTACTAAGATCAAGTGAAACTATGACTGTCATGCTTCGGATCTATAAGAATTTCATTATCTAACGAATTCATCTCCTACAAAATTAGGAGTTCTTTTGAATATAAGATGTTTTTTGCGACATTAATTTGTAAAATAAAAGGGTTCTAGTTAATCTTTGTTTGTTTGTAAGTTTAGGGTTATGGACAAGTAAAATGATAGCTTCATTTTGTTTTTTTGTCAATTGCATTGACACATTTTGATTCGTCAACTCAAATGATTTTTATTTGTACATTTATTTTCGATAGTGATATTTGAACTTGAAGTTTTAACTTTCTTTGAAAATTACCACTTACCAATGATGATTTATGAATGAAGTAGCTCCATGAATGAATGGCGAGCATTCCTGACAAAACAATTATTCAATTTTTCGAAAAACTGTCAATGATTCATAACTCAGATGATTTGATTGACACAAAATATCATTTGTTGTGTTAGATTGTGAGTTCAAGTTCATACAAAATCAAATAAAAAAGGACCCACATTTCGTATCCGGGATTCTCCCTAAAAAAGTGTATCACGAAAGACCAAAAAAAAGTCACCTCTATTTTATTTGCCCGGAACTACAATGAACTTGAAAAGAAAGACTATTTACTATTTACTATGCTTTTCAATTTCATCACAAATATTCTTGATATGACACTAATGGCTATTTAACAATTCAATTAATGTATAATTAACACATGACACACAATTAATACCGAAAATTTGTTAATTAATACATGATCATTAAAAATACATGTTAATTATACATTAATTGATTGTTAATTATTCAGGTTAGTGTTATATGAATACTAATGATGTTGTGGTAAATTTAGGGAGCACAGTATAATTGCCCAAAAAAAATATACACATCCACTTCAATGCAAATATTAGTCTAATTTCATAGAAGAGCTCAAATTAGAAGTAACATTTGCAATTTCTTTTTTTAGGCACAAACATAAAAAAAGGATAATGTAGGGTTTAGGATACACATAGGGTTGCCCCTTAGCTATCAAACTCTCAAGCATTTAGTACTGACTTTAATGCCAACACACTAGCTAGGTTTAGTGGGCAACTTTATATATATATAATAATAATATAGATCATAGATTCATAGGTTATCAGGTTTATGTATGTGGACTCTTTTAACTTTAAATCCAACTTTTGCTAGTTGTTAACATACATGATATACAAAGGAAAGGAGAATTCTACGTTGCTCTCCCCAACACTAATTAATACATTAATTAACAAAATAAATTAACAATTAATTCATAATTATTAAAAATTTAATATTTAATTAAGGTTCCTACTAATTAACGATTAATTACAAATATTTCAAAATAATCAATCATGAATTAATCGTTAATTTATTATGCTAATTATAATATTAATTAGTGCGGAAGAAATCTAGGGAAATAATAGAGGGGCAAAGTAGAAGGCCTCAAGAGGAAATATGTCAAAATCTCTCTAAATTTTCTGAATATTGCTGAAAAACTTGAGCTTCTTAGATTTACTGTTCAGCTTTATATCACACAAGTTGAAAATTTGAACATTTTAAAATGTTTGTCTCCAACCATACATTCATAGGTTATCAGGTTTATGTGTGTGGCCTCTTTAATCAACTTTAATCCTACTTTTGCTAGTTGTTTAATCCTTGTCTCCAATCCAAATAAGGCAGAAATCCTGCGGCTTTGCCTTGTCTGAGTTAATATACAATATTATTCAAAAACTTCACCTTTTTAAGACAGTGATTATTTAACCCAATTTCTACGTGAAACTACTTAATTTTGTGGCTATCCCAATAACAATATTGATGTTACATACACTCAAGCTCGTTCGGTGAAAGATGAAATAGCGAGCGGAAGAACACTGAACATAAGAGTGGAAGAGTTGTCTATTTGATTTTATTCTATTAGTAGCAGTATATTATATGATATGATATGATAACAATTATTGTTGTTATTGTTACCAATTTTTTTTTTCTCTTAATACTCAAAATATATACATAACAAAAAAAATTCAAATCAAACCTCCAAAATTTTCGAATCCCAGGACCCTATCTCGTAGGCCCGTGCCTATATATATATATATATATATATATATATATATATATATATATATATATATATATATATATGCGACGGAAACGTCAATATGATAATTTATAATCAATCAAGATTGTTTCTCAAATTTATGTCGTTTGGATTACTTTTAATATTTTACAAGGAGTCTTTGCCTATGTTGCACAGATACGACGACACGATAATTCTTAGTAACTCTAGAATACAATATGTTATATATACATCATTTATATTATTTTAATAAAATTAAATATATACTTAATACAATTTTAATAAATTATACAAAATTAAAGATATTGTATTGTTATTTGGATATATCATGTAGAAAAAGAAAAATAGAAATACGTGATATAAAAATCTTTCGAGTAATAAGAAATTAAATTCTTATGTTGAGTAAAAAAAATAAAAATAACGGGCCGGTTACATTGGATTCGTATTCACCCGTATTGAAACCGTATCGAGATGTATATAAAACTTATCTTGCCGTATCGAAACCATATTGTTAAGAATTTTAATATTAAAATAATTCGATACGCGGTGGTCGATAAGCATCCAACAGAGACATTTTGTTTTTGTTTTGAAAGCAGCCCCACAACATGTATGTCTTTCCTCTCCGAAATCTGAAGTCATAACTAAAGTCGTGATTAAATTAATCATTGCACGGTATAACACGTCCATCCAATGCAAAGGATTCACAATTGATGTGTGTGTGTGTGTGTGTGTGTGTGTGGGGGGGGGGGGGGGGGCATGCACTCTTTTTGGCAAAGGGTCTAACTTGCTTTATCCACACTAATAAAAAAGATTCCTTTTCAATTATGTAACATTAATGTATATAGTGAGGTACATGAAATGTGTACATTATATATTGGACAAACATTTTGCCACTTGTCGAACCATCATAAGTTCACCGTATTAAAAAGGTTTTTGTATGTAGCACAATAGCAGTGTTGAAATCAGCAAGTTGTAATAATGAAAAAAATGTAGAAGAAAATAATTTTTATTTTACCGAATAAAAAACAAATACAATATAATAAAAATTTGAAAGAGTGATTTAATAACTTAATTCATGTATCTGCTAATTTATGTAATTTTTTTTATTTAGCTAATTTAGCAAGCACGTAAACAATAAATCATAGTACTTTGATTCGTAAGATAATCTCGTAATATATAAATATTGTCAATCGTTAATGTTTGACACAATAAAATTATATATTGAAAAATTCTTGACTTCGTGTCTCATCGACATCATATAATTTTTTTTGTATCACGAATAACAAGCTGTTAAGTAGCCTTCAAAACAACAAATATAAATTTCGACTGTATAACGATATCCAGTTGTTTAAATACAGGATGGTGGAAATCAAACAAGAGAATTTCAAACCCAAATACATTACAAAAAAAATAAAAAAAATCACATGCCCATTGGGCCATACTAACTGAGAGAACAAGAAGAGTTGAATAATTCAACTTCGGCCTTGATTCCTACTTAGCCCAGCAGTTTCACACATTGATCTTCTTCTATATGGGCCTCATGGTTATACATGATTGACATATTTGTAGATCCATAAATGACATTTTCATTTCTCTGAAAGGTATGTTTGATATTTTTTTAGATTTGTCCAACACAGGAAATTATATTATACTTATGGATAAAGTTGGAAGAAATGGAGCTCATACATGAGGTCACGTCATCAGGGGTTTTTTTGTAAAAAAAATAGTTTTTAAATTTACATTTTGGTTCTTTTTAGTTTAAAAAATTATACTTATGTAAATGAAAATGTCATTTATGGATCTACAAATTATACTTATGTATAAAATTGGAAGAAATGGAGCTCATACATGAGGCCACGTCATCAGGGGCTTTTTTGTAAAAAAAATAGTTTTTAAATTTACATTTTGGTTCTTTTTAGTTTAAAAAATTATATTTTTGTCCTTTTTATTTATAAGTATAAAGTTCGAAGAAATGGAGCTCATACATGAGGCCACGTCATCAGGGGTTTTTTTTTGTAAAAAAAATAGTTTTTAAATTTACATTTTGGTTCTTTTTAGTTTAAAAAATTATACTTATGTAAATGAAAATGTCATTTATGGATCTACAAATTATACTTATGTATAAAGTTGGAAGAAATGGAGCTCATACATGAGGCCACGTCATCAGGGGCTTTTTTGTAAAAAAAATAGTTTTTAAATTTACATTTTGGTTCTTTTTAGTTTAAAAAATTATATTTTTGTCATTTTTATTTACATTTTGGTCCTTTTTACTTTAAAAATTTACATTTTGGTCCTTTTTATTTATATTTTGATCCTATTTTATTTACATTTCAGTCCTTTTTTAGATTTTCAAATTTACATTTTGGTCCTTTTTATTTATATTTTGGTACTTTTTAATTTAAGTTTATATATTGGTCATTTTTATTAACATTTTGGTCTTTTTTTATTTACGTTTCAGTCCTTTTTTACATTTTAATTTATATTTCGGTCCTTTTTATTTATATGTTGGTCCTTTTTAGTTTTAATTCACATTTTGTATATGTATAAAGTTAAGAAAATTTCTCCCATTTGGTTGCTCCATGTCATCTAATTTTAATAATTTACATATGTACATGTTATTTTTTAATAGTGTTAATAAAGTCCTAAATTTTGGTACCATATAATAATTTTAAAAAAGTTATTATATATTTTATTTACGTAATTTTAACATTTTGACCTTTGCATTTTTTTCTTTGCAAAAATAACATAAAATAATAATAAAACGAAGAGAAAAGTCTGTTTTTGGTCCCTAACAAATATCAAAATGTTCAATTTGCCCCCTGACTTTTTTTTTGGGTCATTTTGCCCCCCAATCTTTCAATTTTGTTTAATTTGCCCCCCAACCTTTTAAGTGATAATATTTTATTCATATATTTTAAATTTGACCCAGTAGTTATAACCCGACCCGCTAATTTTAACCCGACCCACACCAAATTTCAACCCGATCCACTAAAGAGGACAAAATTTCCATCCTTCTCTGGCAGCAGAGCCTTATCTCGCCCAAAGAACCTCTCTTTTACTAAGTTCAATGAAAATTTGCAGTAACTATTTACTATCTTTCTTATTTTTTCTTCTTATCTGTTTTGATTGTTCTTGTGATTAAACAGGTTGGAATGGAGTTTTGGGCGAGATGGGCACACAAAGCACTGTGGCACGCCTCTCTCTGGCACATGCACGAGTCTCATCACCGGCCGAGAGGGAGAGATGAAGATTGGAGGAGAAGAAGCAAGAATGAATATGGAGGTAAGTGAAATGGGTGAATGAAGGGGGGCATGAAGAAGATTGGAGGAGAAGAAGCAAGAATGAACGGAGGAGAAAGAGACAGCAGCGAGAGCGAGAGAGCGAGAGAGAGAGTGGAATGGGGAAGGATTCAGTGGAGAGTGGGTCGGGTTATAATGATGTGGGTTGGGTTAAGAGTATGTGGGTTGGGTTAAAATATATGAATAAAATATCATCACTTAACACTTATTTAACTGTATTATTGGACGGAGGGGGCAAATTGAACAAAATTAAAAATGTTGGGGGGCACATTGAACAAAATTAAAAGGTTGGGGGGCAAAATGACCAAAAAAAAAGTCAGGGGGCAAATTGAACATTTTGGTATTTGTTAGGGATCAAAAACAGACTTTTCTCTAAAACGAACAACAATATTACAAAAATACATTCCAAATATTTGAAAAATAAAATATCATGAAACTATTAAAGAAATAAATAAAAAGAGAATGAAAATAAAAAAAAAATCAGATGTTTAAACCGATATTTTTCTATCAATATATTTTCAAGATATTTATTTTATTATTACCCGATGCTATTTTTTCAAACATAATAAATGAAATATTAAAATTATATAAACTCAATTTGTAATTATTATATATTTTTTGTAATCACTGCATGTTAAAAATGTTTATGAATTTTCTTAAAAGTAATAAAATTAATAAAAAATAATAAAAATATATTTTTAATTATTAAATTTGAAAATAGAAGGGTATTTTTGTCCGTTTGTTTTTAAGATCATTCATAAGAGTATTAGGAAATAAAAGTTTGGTAGAGGATCAGTTTTTTTGAAATTTACAAAAAGATAGATTTTTTTTTATGTGTGTACAATCAGATAAAAAAAATGTAGAATCTAATTACGTATTGAGAAAAATAAAATCATGACAGACTGAAGACCTCAGCGCAATTGCGCGGGGGGGGGGGGGGGGGGGGGGGGGGGGGGGGGGGGGGGGGGGGGGGGGGGGTGGGGGGGGGGGGGGGGGGGTGGGGGGGGGGGGGGGGGGGGGGTGGGGGGGGAAGCTAGTATTATATGTTACGCGGATATTTCAAAAATCGAACTGCATCATATCGGATACTCGTCGAATAAGTATCGGATATTTCACATGACGTTTCGAATATTTTATTTTAAAATAATATCACACTTTTTGGATACTTCAGGATACATGTCGAATGATACTTATAATATAACCCATCAATAATTGTACTTGAAAAACAAAAATATATATTTTAAATCGAAATAAATAAATAATACATTGAGGTAAGTAACTAAATATAATAAACATTTACTTAATAACAAAATATTTCTGTAATAACAAAATTTTAATATATTTTATGTCAAAAATATAATATATAAAAAATAAAACATATTAAATATATAATTACAATTAATAAAATAATAAAAAATTATATATAATAGACATATCATATCTTATGTTTTTTTTAGATTACCGTATCGCCGTATTCGTATCGTATCAGATACGATATCCGTACCCATATCCGTGTAACAGAGATGAAATATATTTGGAGATTAACGAAATTATGCATATACAATGTTTTGGCCTGAATTAACCTACAATTAGTGAGTTCCTTGCTTCGTTGCCTAACAATGTTTATTGTTTTATTCATCTATGAAAACATAATTAAGATTTGAAGTAATATTTTTATTTGATAGAAAATATTTGGATTTTTAGAAAATATGTACAACATACATTGAGTAAAAAATATGTTTATTAGATCAAAAAAATAATAAAGATAAAACAAAAGTTGTCATATTTCAATATTAAGATTATTCCGTACATGAAATAAGATCACCCCATGTTGCTTACTAAAATAATTAATGATAGTGTCTATATTTTTATAAGAACAATACAGAACTTGTTCATAACAAAAAAAAAGAAAAAGCTTATTTTCTACTTTTATTTCTATTATTATTTTTTATTCTTGTCAATACTTAATTGCAGATTTCTTAATTTTTTATTAAAATAATTGATGATTTCTCAGTTAGGATAATAATATTGGTTTCTTATTGTGAAACTCGTCATAGATCGATAGAAACGTGTAAATCGATCTAGACAAACCTTGCAATCGTTGATTCGGAAATTCAATTGAGAGCCTAAACGGCGCAAGGTATCTCCAGATGCGTAGATACTTGTAAACAATCGAATCGGTTAATTGAACAAGTAAATGGTGATTTAAACCTACATAACAACCATCTAACGAACCCCGTAACAAATATTATGTGTCAACTGTCGTAGTATTATATTTCTATATTTTAAATTACTTAAGCTTCTGCACAATACCACTTACATTCCATTAGTACGGAAATTAGACCTTATGATTGCCTATTCACCCCCTCTAAGTCTAGATTAAACAATACTTATTAGGCTAAATTGATTATATAACTCCACTGCTACAAAATACATATCCGATTCAGTTCTACAAATTACCTATTATGGATAATAGCTACATAAATATGATGCAGAAGGTATGATATGCATGTTTCATTCAATTATGAATTGTTGTTAGTGGAGATCAGGAGAAGAAACAATTTGTTATATTAGTGATCATAATTGCTTGGTCTATGACCTAAGAATAGTCTAGGTGTATTTGGTTTTGTATGTTATTTTCGTGTATTTATAGAGCTTAAAGGCTAGTGGAAGGATAAATAATTCTTTCATAATTTTTGTGATCGGACCAATTTGATGATTTGAATTATTTATTGAATGGATTGGGCTTCTGCGAATTATTGTTTTGATTATCGAGTACAAGAACTATTAAGTAAAAGATACAATGTTTTGATTAAAATGTCAGAGTACAAATTCTTAAAAATTATTGAATAGAATAGAAGGATGTATTTTATGTCAGCATTATTGTTGCGCTAAAAACTCTATAAATTTGTGTGATTTGTGCGATTGATTTTGTGCGATTAATGTGGTACCAACATGATTTGTGCAATTGATTTTGTTTTGTTCGTTGTTTAAGAAACTTCCACCAGTTGGTGTATTAGTTAGACGCAACATGATTTTGTTTTGATTTATAATTTGTAATTTTTTTCATCGTCAAATCTTGGATTTCTTTTTGCTAATTTAAAATGCTAATCATAATCTAAGGTGGTGTTTTTACTGAACTTATTATTAATATTTTCCACATGACATATTTGTTTTCTCTAATACTTCAATTTTATATTTCTTGATTATCAAATCATAGTACTTAATATATTGTTCTTTTAGGGCACCAGAAAATATTTTCAGATGCGGATTTTCATTCAATAAAAATTGAATTACAAGTCAATAAAAATGAAAATAAGCAAAAAATAAATCCCGCATATAGATAGAGAAGAAAAACTCTAAAGCATTGGTCGTGAGGATTGCTGACAGTGGCGAATCTTACCCCAAATCAATGAGGGGCGGTAATTTATGTATGATTAGGAACATGCTTAGAAATTATCTAAATGAAATATTCACACACAACTATATAAATAATCATTTTATTGAATAAATAAATATTACATTACATATCATTCTTGGATATTACATATGTCTAAGACACTATTTACTTCAATTTAGAGTTGGACTTGTGGTGTTTATGTTTTGTGGAGTTTGATTTTTGATAATTTTGATTTAATTAAGTTATGTTTTTTTTTTTGAAGGAAGATCGACAATGTGTCGAAACCTCGAATATATTAGATCTAAATCAAGTGTTACAGTTTACAATGAATGGTCGATATATTTAAAAAGGAACCTAAAAAGAAACATAAAAAACCTAAAAAGGAGCATAAAAAGCCTACGCTATAGTGTCTAGCAATGTTTATTCCAGGATATAGTGTCTTGTAGGGCAAGGTTGAAAACCCGTGTTGATGATTGCGATTTGTTGTTGAAGATAGCATCGTTACGGGATTTCCAGATATTCCATATGACTGCTAGCCGTGCTGTTTGCCATATTTTTGAGGTATGGGAGGAGGACCAGAATTCTATCGGCTTCGAGGTTTGAGGTGATGTGTCGAGAATTCGAGCGGAGAGGTTGGCCCATATTCGTTTCGAGAAATCGCACTCGTGTAGTAAGTGTTGGGATGTCTCTTCTTCAATTCGGCAAAAAGAACATACTTGGTTGTTCGGCCAACCCCTTAGTTGTAGTTTGTCACTAGTTAGTATGCATGATTGTATGGCTAACCAGCAAAAAAATCGTACTTTGAGGGGGGGACTTAGCTTTAAAAAGCATGGTGTTCCAAGGGCAGGTAACACCAGGGTTTATGAAGAAGGAGTAAAAATCTTTTGATTTGATCGCTTGGTTCTTCGATTAGTAGAGAGTTGAAGGTATTATACATCGGTACTAATTTAGCCAAATCCTTTATTGGTTAAGTTATGTTATTTTAGAGTTTTAGCGATATTAAGTTTTTTAATTAGTAATGTGTTAGCTTATTGATAGATATCTTTTCTGACCCGTTTAACAATGCTGATTATGGATACAATATGGAATTTAATATCTGGACAAATGTGTATTTTCTCCTACTCATCTCATGTTATATTTCTAATCAATAATTATGTAATTGTATACACTTTGCATATTTGCATATTTGCATGTAGTTCAATTTTTTCCTTATTTTTATCCTTTTAGTTTTTTTTTGTGTGTATGTAATTTGCCCATGGGCGGCTCACAAAATATGCGTTCAAAATGGAGGTACTAATTTATAAGGAAGCATAGTTCTGAATTTCGGAATAGCAATGATGTAAATAACATTTAACATCCTATAACGTTTAGAATTTTTAAGGAAGCATAGTTTTTTAACATCCTATAACGTTTAGAATTTTATTGCAACGAGTTACGTGTAACTGAGCGACGTAACATTTTTAAAACGTACAAAATTAATAAATATTATGCAATAATATCATGAAATATTTCGTGCATAAATATTAAAAAATAAACCATTTTTAGTCATTTTTGAAGTTATTTTAATTAATTTACTATTTTTTCACACGTCCAATTCAAAAAGGAAAATGTTGGACATACCGCTAGCTCCGCCCCCACATCTTTGATGACGTGGATATTGTTTAACACTTTAAAAATTAACACTTCAATTCATGATTTAACATCTTAATTGTATGTTCAATAATAAACTGAGATAATTAAATCATAAATTAAGATGTTAAATAGTGTTTTTGTGTGTTAATTTTGAAGGTGGTAAATCATATGCACGTCATCAAGGATGTGGAGGGAAAGTACTAGAGGGTGTACATCACTACTCATTCACAAAAATGAAAAAACTCATCGAGATTTTCAAAGGCACAATAAAACTGCAATGTGCAGCGTTCATCATCCAAACAATACTATATATCGCGGTATAGCGACGCTATCTTGAATTATTTGCGACCATGAATGATAAATAGAAAATGCAAAAATTGTAATGCAAATGGATTGATTCCAGATTGCGATGTTATGCAAATGGGCTGATTGGGTTGGTTTGGGTCAATCGGTTTTCTTTTATTTTATGTTATTAAGATTAAAAACGCAGTCAATGGGTCCATAGCCTAGTTGGTTGAGTGTGTGACACAATAAATCATATGTTGTTAGAGATTGTGGGTTCGATCCCCATTGACATCAATTGATGGAGTACACATGAGCCTTCTCCATTATTATAAAAAAAGAAAGACTAAAAACGCAATAAATAGAAATCTCCATTCATTAATATCAATAAGACTCACGACTCATCATATGTTTGATTAAGATTTAGTTTGTTTTGAGCCTAATCCTAGTTCTCAAATTTATTTTGGTCCATTCATCCATTGCTAAGCTAGTCATAATATATGAAGAGAAAAGGACTGAAGAAAAAGACTATGAAGAGAAAAAAAAATGTCTACTTAAATTCGTAATATGAAGGGACAATTTAGAAGTAGCATGTACTGGTGAGTTTTCCAATTAGGCCAAAATCAAACTCCGCATGTCACGCTAAACAAATGTAGGATTTATATTTATATTTAGAAAAATTATAATATTTCCCCAATTTCCACTCACTTATCGTGATGAAGTAAGCATGACATCATTTTATCGTGCCCTTGATTCATGAATCCATTTTGTACCAAATTAATTAAGCGTTCAATTAATACCTTAATAAAATACAATTAAAAGTCTAATTAATTAATTTTTAATTAAGCTAATTGATGATTCAATGAATTAATTTTCAACTAAAATAATCAAATTAACATTAAAAATTAATAGGGAGAGATTTTTGGAGTTGGATAAGAGCTCCCAATTACTATTCAACTTATCATGACTCATCACCATTTCCATAGTGAAATATTGGGGCACAGTAGAAAGGTTTTTATATTGGGAAAATATACTTGGCCTCTAAACTCCAAAAAAAATGTCTTGATGAGGTGACAAAAGTGGATTAAGTGGATTGATTAGTTTTTCTAATTGACTCGATTAAATATCAATTGAAACGTTTAATTGACACGTAAATAATTTATAATATGTTAATATTAGTACATGTTAATTGACGTGTCAATTCGATTAAACAGTCAATTAAATTGTTAATCGAGTCAATTAATACTACTAATCAACCCAATTAAACCCACTTTTGCCACCTCATCAAGACATCTTTTTGGAGTTTGGGACTCAATATATAATCCTTTTTATATTTATATCGAATTTAAGAATGGAAGGAAAGATTGTATAAAATACTACAGATACATAACTACCAATGGTTCTATTATTTAGTCCCTCGAGCAAACTTTTCAAGCTTCCTCCACCCACAATGAATGATATAATCTTAATCAAGAAATCTAGTTTTCTATCAATTTAACACCTTTTTCTTCTCGTCTTCATAATTGTACTTGAAGAAGCTCATTCGTGAAAGTTGTTTTCTTGCATTAAATAGGTTGGTGTAATCTGGTTTGCTCATCTAACTTATCATGTTTAAGTAGGTTCATAATTAGTTTTCATAAAAATATCTTTGTACTAACTACAATTTGTTTTGCACTATAAATGTTTTATAATAATTTGGTGCTAACAACGTTAAATTGATAATTTTGCACTCCACTGAAAACGACAGTCCATGATCGTTCACTGTTCACTGTCCGAAACAACGAACTCCGGAGTTGTCCACTGTCCGGTTGCCTGGTCTTTTCTCGCATAATGCTAGCCCTACCTTCTCTTATACATTTTTTATATTATTTTTATCTTTTTATATATTATATGGATAAAAGATATGTTATTTATATCGTTTTATTATTATTTATATCATTTCTCTATTGTTTTTATATTCAAAATCCGTTGTTATTTACATTTTTATACCATTTTTTACTATTTTTACTATTTTTTAATATCTTTTATTATATTTGTTGCTATTATTTATATTTTTTTTCTATACTTGAGATTAAATATATGTTGTTATTTATATTTTTTAATATTGTTTATACATTTTTGTATACAATGAAAAAAAATATTGTTATTTATATATATATTTTTCGTTGTAAAATGTATAAATATGAATGTGAAATGTATAAAAAAATTACCTAAATATTTATTTATTTTTTTACTGTTATACAGATAAAACTCTATTTTTATTTATAATTTTTTCATGGTAAAAAAACAAATATGAATTTGAAAGGTATAAATATGAAGTTTAAAGGTATATAAACTACTTAAATCTGAAGGCAAAAGGTATATTGGACGCTGCACGAATATTAGATGCTGCCCGAAAAAATTGATCGCTCATTTAATTTTATGTCTGCGTCTTTTTTTTAGCAAATGTCTTTGTCACATGACGCTATGCGAATAAAATGAACGATCGAGAATGCAATCAGGTGAAGTGCATTAGCAATCCTCTAATAAATAATGTGCATAAACAAAACAAACAAAATAAGATATTTACTTATATTTTTTGAACCATTAAGTCCATAGGCCTATTTATTATGCCTCTCAATTTCAACAAAATTGCTTGACGTGACAATAACACGATTTATTACCAATTCAATTAACATTAACATAGAGTAATGAGAGAATCACAAATACCAATCACAAATATGACATACATGCCTAAGTTTGTGTTTGATTTATGATTCATATATGCATAATTAACATTATAAACTTAGTTATTTGTGACACATGACACACAATTAATATCCAAATTTTGTTAATTAGTACATATTAGTTACTTGTTAATTTTATGTTAATTCGGCTATTAATTATTCATGTTGGTGTCAGGACAAAATATCTTGATGAATTTGAATGATGAAGTATAATTTTCCTTTATATTTTTTCGAACACAAACTTTAATGCATCAAATCTTAAAATTTCTGATTTATCATGAAAATCATTAATCTCTAAAATTACAAACAAATTTCACATTCCCCCCCTATTTTGATGAATACATAATGCTTTCAATTCCAATTATCACCAGCTAGTTCTTAGTGGGATTCAACTCAACCTAATAAATTTCTATCAAGCCAAATAATGAAATTGTGAGGTTTGCATATTCAACTTCCATTTACCCTAAATATGATCCATTCGATAAAACAAATTTCATTTTACCTTTTATTTTCTGAAAATCTTATTTTGACTGGCTAATTCATGAATCAGATGTACACCCAAAAGGCAAAAAACATGATCAAGGATAATGTTCATTTCATGAAATTACTAAACTAGCTTCGTCTAAGTTCTAGCCTATTAATGACTTGTCATTGTTGTGAAGCACATGCAGCGTGCACAAATTATCATCAGTGCGTAGCCCCACACATCCACCCCCCCACAATCTTCGCCCCTTCAGCCGGCCTCTACTTTTTGTCTAGCCTATAAATACACTCGTTTCTGCGACACTACTCTTTCATCTCTCTCCAATGAATTTCACCATGAATCAACTCTTCCTCTCTCTCTTTCTCCTTCTAGTGTACTCCTCTCTCACAACCATCAATGCAGACCGTCTTTCATTCAGCAAAATGTCACGCACAGGGCAGTCTAGCTCTCCTACAAGTCTTCCCCCCCAAAGCCAGAGCGAACACGGTTACGGCCTTTACGGCCGCCCTGAACAATTCGAACCCTCCAGCACCAGTACCAGCACCAGCACCAGCACCAGTGATACTATAAATGTACAAAATGTCTCAACAACAAACCCAGATGAGAAGTCGATGAGTGAAAATTATAAGAATCAATACGACAAGGACCAGTTAGATCAAAACACGAATATTAACACCCCTAGTAGTTCTGAGTTCTCGAATGAGTTTAGTGGAGGAAGATACGAGTCGAATGGTAATAATTATGATCGAGAGAGGAGGTACAGGCAGTATCGGACACAGTATGGCATGAGCGATACGAGGTTGATGGATAATGGACGATACTATTATGACGTGAATTCAGAGAGGAATGGGTATAAATACGAGTCGAACCCGACGAGAACTAACTCGGAGGAGTATAGAGAGTATGGATTGTCTCATGGAGGAGATGGAAATGAAGGTTATGCATATGAAAATGAGAACGAGTTCAATAAGAATGGCAATATGAACGAGTATATCCCTTGAAAATGTCGTACTATATTTCGTTAGTTATGTAACTTATTGGGTGAGGATATGCAACAATAATTTAAGATTTTAATTTCTTGAATCAGTATGTTTGTGGTGTTGTGAGTAGAAGGGATATAATGATATATAGTGATACTTATTGGTGTAATTTTGTTCGTGATACTATTTAATTTAGGGTGAATTGTACGGTATATCCATTTTGTTTAACTTCCATAATAAATCAAATATAAACCAATAAACCATTCGAACAAAAATAATAAAAAAAAGGAGTAAATTGAGAAGACTCGATGGTTTTCCATCCATTATTGTCAATGAGATTCGAACTCAACATCTTACACAATATATGATTTTTTTGTCTCACACACAATCACTAGGCCAGAAACCCATTGACTCCAACAAAAATAATAATCTACATTTAATCGATCATACCAAGCAAACAAAAATGCATATACCGTATAATTGTCCTTAATTTAGGATTGAATAGTTTAAGCCTCAAATGAAACTACCCCTATATTGTAGTTCCTATCTGAACCATTCTCCTTTTAATTATGGGGAAATTTGCTATATATGCCAAGTTCATAAATTATAGGAGTTATATATTCATTCCCAAAACTCACTTCATCACACTTGATGAGGTAGAAAGAGGAAGGTTAAATGGGTTGATCAGTATTATTAATTATTTAATTAATTATTTAATTAAATTGACACGTCAATTAATATGTATTAATATTAACACATTAAAATTATTAAAGTGTCAATTAAACATATCAATTAACAATTAAATAGGTCAATTGATAATACTAATCACTTCATTTTATCTTTTTGTCACCTCATCAATATGATATTGAGATTAGTTTGCGGGGCCAAGTATATTTTTCCTTAATTATACTATATATATATGCGGTTATTCCTTAATACTCTGCATAATTTGTTTGGGAATTTTTTTTTATTTGATTCCTAGAAACACAAGCCATGAGTAAATGGTATTTTTTGAAGAGGACATTTACCTGCCTCCATATTTCACCGCAACAACTTTTAGGAATTTTGTGCCGGTTCCGGTTAAAGCCCTTCCTTATCGTAACTAACACTGTAGTTTTAATTAACATGATAAAGGTTAGAAGAAAGAAGAAAATAAATAAAAAAGAACATGAACTAATTTTGATAAATTAGCAAAAATAAATCTCCTCTATATTATGTAAGAGATTAATTTGTTGAAGTAGAGTTGCGACTGTACCATTCTTCGTACCAGCTCCAAATACACAATCTGAAAATTTTCACAAAAACCCACACATTCATCAAAATTACAAAAGCCAACTTGTCCACGTAACTAGTATCATATTTAGAAAACATTCATATTTGAGACCCGAAATAATATTTCAAGCACCATTATTAGCTCAAGTAGTTGATGAGAAATCATTAGTGGCAATTCTGATTTCGATAATAGCCTTCCGAGACTCTATCTTAGCCATTCTCACAGGTTTGAAAAGAAATTGAAATTGAAATTGTAAGAATTAATGAAATCATAATCTACTAATTACGTTCTTGATTTGTACCAGAAAATAAAACAAAGTAAATAAAATGGAGAGTGCAAATGATCACCACCACTCAAACTGAAAACATTATGGGCTTCGTTGCCGCGCTGGATTTTCCTTGCTGGTCTAATATACATAGAAATTCAAAAACATTTCAAAATTCATATTTCAGAATACAAGTTTAAGAATATGAATGAGAAATGTAATCCAAAATTAGTAATTGGTATATTATTTACATTGATGGTTCGTAGTCGTAGGGTATAAAATAAATACGATTGAACATAATAAACCAGGAATTAGGGCACACACCGCTCATGAGCTTAACAAAATAAATGAAGAATTATCCAAAATCAATATAAAAACAATTGAAACATGAATTTGTACCCATTAGGAGAGATTAAAATATTAATTTGTAATAATTAGCAGAAATTTCAAAATCAATACTCTTCTATGAAGTTGAAGAAAAGAGTTAGCTGAGATTGAACTTGAAGGACTACAAATTTACAAAATAACCTTCTTTTTGGCGAGGAATAGAGGCTTTGACGAGAGGTAGAAATTCCTGTGTTTCGCGAACTAGAGAGAGGCTTCCAAGAGCTCCTTGTATACTTGGCGAGAGGAGAGAGGCTTCTACGAGATCTCCTTGGCGAGAAGGTTCCTTTGGCGAAGAAGAAGAGGAAAGAGGATAATGACGGGTGGAGAAATAATCCGGGAGAAACTCTTGGCATAGATGAAATCATGGTTCGAAATATCGGACTCGGGCTCGGTCGGTCTCGTCGACTCGGGACTCGGTCGACTTGGACGAGTCGAAAAAAAAAATCGGACTATTGATAAAAAAAATCGAAAAAAATACAAAAAAATAAAAATATATTTTTTTTAAAATTGACAAACATTATAAGAACTAATTCAACTAATAAAAACTCAAATTAGGACATAACATAATAAATAACATAATTTTGAAAGTTGGAATCGGATCAGAGATGATTTCAGAACAAAATGATTGAAAAAAAAAACTGAAAATAAATAACTATGTGTAAAAAATATAATATTTAATAATAGAATAATGTATAAATATATATTGTTTATATGTGTATTGTATTTATTTACAAAGAACGATTTTAATACGTATAAAGATATGTTGTATTTATTCAGATACGAAAGTATGCAAATAAATTTTAATCTCATTTTAATTGAGATAATACTCTATTTGTGTAATAAATATGCTAGACGAGACGAAATTTTTTGAAGATGAGCATCAATTAATTTATATTAATATTTGATTGTTGTTTGTTAAATTTTGTTAGTGGAGGAATAAATATGGATATTGAGTATATGGTGTTTTTGTAAGATAAGAATCATACTTAATTTTTTGAAAAAAGTTTGTTTTTAGTTCCTTACCTTTTCTATAAAGTTCAATCAAGTCCTTAACGTTTCGGTTGGATCAATCAAGTTCTTTACCTATTTTATTTGGTACAATTAAATCCTTCCATCCGTTAAATACTGATTAGATTGTTAAATAATTGTTTAAATAATGATGTGGCAGTTTGTTACATATATTATTGGATGACATGGCAAAATGTCTTTTCTAAACGTACATTTATAATATCAATAATACCACCCCTAAGTAAAATATTACACACACACTATCTCAAAGACTTAAAAATATTTTAGTTTTATCCCAAATAAAATAACGTCTCTCCCACTCAAAACCTTTGATTCCATTTTTCTCCCTCAAAATCTCAAGCTTCAGGATCACCGCCGGCGAGCTCCATTATCATTTGTCTGTCGTTGCTTGTGGTGCTTGGCAGGATAGTCTCTTCCTTCCTCTTCATCTCTCTATCAGTTTCGTCGTCGATTCTTCCTCTCTTCTTCTCTCTTCGCTATCCCAAATCTCCAAAACCCTCGCTTTGTGGTGCTAGATGGTACATGATACGATAGTATGGGGAGAAACTCGTCGGATTCATAGATGTACTCTCTCCCTTTCTTTCTCTAACTTAATATGTTAATGTCGACTCTCTCTCAGTAATTTTGTTTTGCTGGATGGATTTAGCTCGAATTGTCTTAATTATTTGCTTAATTTATCAATTTTATCTCAAATCTTCAAATGATACTAACTAATTGATGATTTTTTGTTTACATATATGATGACATGTAATGCTAGGATTCATGTATTTCATGGCGGTAAATTTGTGTACGATGATTATGATTGCGAGTATATTGATGGTAAAGAAGAAATGTTGGATAATTTAATTGGGGGAGATGAATATTGTGATATTTTACGCTTGATAAAGGAGAAATTATGGCGCGGAAGATTTATCGAAATTGTATTATATAGTTTCGGGCCGTTGCTTAAAGGAGGGACATGAGATTTTGTATCGAGACGAGTCAATAAACTAAATATTTGCATGGTTTGATCGGTTTAGGAGTATTGATGTGTATGTAGAGCATTTATGTGTTGACGAGGAAATTGTGTCGAATCAGAGTTATTCGAGGAAGTACTTATGATATGTGATATTGTGTAATTTTGATTTTGAACATATATGAGTTGAATATATATATATATATATATATATATATATATATATGGGTGATTTTAGATTGCTATATATTTTATTACGAACTTAATTGTTGATGGTACATATAATTCATTTCGCACACAATTACAAATCTAATTTCTACCGGTACATACAATTACATGTTATTTATTACAAACCTAATTCAAGCAGCAAAATAAATCATCACCCACCAATTACAAACCTAATTCCACCATTTCAAACAAGTATATACCTTTACAGGCTGCATTCAATTTTGCACAATATTACATACAAATCATTACATAATCGCACCAATACAACCATCACTTTGCTCTAACTACATACTAGATAGTGAAGTGGAGGGGACGATACTGGAGATGATCCGGCATTTCTATTAATATGCATCTCGAACTTCTCTACCTAAATTCATAAAAATAATTAAAGTAACAAGCAAAATATAATTATAGTTGAATGTTTATCTAATCAATTTTGCGACACTGGTTTCTTGTCGTGTATCCCCAACACAATCTGCATAATAAAAAAAAAAAAATTGTTTAAATCATTATTAGGGATATAATATCCAGAGAAAACGAGATTTAAGAAAAATAATCTCACCGTACCAGTAGGGAATGGGGTTTTAGAGTAGAATTTTTTTTCTCATTAAAACACTTGTATCACCCAAAAAAAATGAAACACAAATTATTAGAATAAAATAAGCACCCTAAAAACAAACAGTAAGTGAAGGATTTGGATTGAAATTAAGTGAAGTTCTGAAAATCGCTAACCATCAGACGTTAAAACTAATGAAGTATCAGTTGCCTTGATGCGACGTAGAAATGGATCCTTCCTGCTGCTTAATGAGAGTTTGGTGAATTGAGCCATTTGGCTCGGATTTCTTGAATTTTGCTGACTGGTACAAGCAGCTTCTTTCTTGTAATAAATATGAAAAAAAAATAGGGGTAACGAAGAGAAAATAAGAGAGGAATAGTGGGCACCAGCGATGATACTGAAGACAATATTGAAGACAGAGGAAGAGGGAGGAAGGGACTATCGCGCCCAGCACATGCGACCAGAGAAGCTCAGGCGATAAGAAGCGAGGTGGTGGCTGGTGAGGGTTTGGATGCTCTCGCTTGGGGAGGGAGGGAAATATTTTAGTTAAGTTTTGAGTGATTGGGAGGGAACGTTTAATATTTTTACTTAGGTGTGTTTTATTTTTTGATATTAAAATATAAGTTTAGAATATAAATTTTGTCATGTCATCTTATAAATTATGTATTATGTTGCCACGTCATTATTTAACAGTTAATTAACTATCTAGTCAGCAGTTAACGGAAGTAAGAACTTGATTCATTGATTGTACCCAATAGAAGAGTTAAAGGACTTAATTAACCATATAAAAACGTTCGGGACTTAATTGAACTATTTGTAAAAGATAACGGATTAAAAACAGATTTTTTCCTAATTTTTTATACATAACCGTGTGTTTTTCGTAAGATGAGATATAAATATGAGTATTAACTTTTTATATGGGTGTTTTTGTAAGATGATATTAATTAATCTAGAGATATGATGTGCAAATTTATAACATACAACGTGTGTTCCAAATTTACATATAACAATAAGTAATAACAATTTAACTATTTATACACAACAATATACGAATATTGTCCACATAAAATCATACTTGACTTTTTTTCATCATTGCCTGCACAAGAACCAAAATCGTGTTGAACTCTTTCATCGTTTCATCTTCCCCAACTACTTTCCTGTACATTAAATTCATTTATTCTACTTCCTCCTCTCTAACTTATCAAGCAGAAAACAACTAGATCACAATAATTGCCTTGCTCATTCATTTCCATTCGCTGCATAGACCACTTTTTCTAAAATAAAATAAAATAATCGATGACTCGGGTGCGACATATTCGGACCAGACTCGTCTCGGGTGTGTCCAAATCCGACTCAACTCGGCCGAGTTTGAGTTTTTATTAACTCGGCCGATATTACGAACCATGGATGAAATACATGGAGAGAGGCTCTCCGTGTATTTTGTAATACATAAATTTTTTCGATATGCCACTATTCAGGAATTCCTTAACTTCAAATACAATACATGATAAATCAAACAAGGAATTTTGAACAAATCCTGTATTTCAATATATACATATCCCACAAAATCCCTCATATCAAACATGCCGTTTGTTCTCTCTTATCACTCTTTCGCCTTCACTCCTTACTCCATCTCTCTTCCTCTACTTCTCCTTTTCTTTCTTCTTTCGCCATAAGAACTCCGAAGCTCTCGGGGAGAGTTTCATGTCACATCTCGCCATCGCGGAAATGATACGACTACCTTCATAGGTGTTAAACTTAAATATCCCACATTCAGACATTAATCATTACCTTATATAACTCAAGGCATAACTCAAGGCATATTAAATCTCCCAAAAATCTTATCTGAACGCGAAGATCTAGCTGCTCGAGTGGTTGAGTGTGTTGCAGTGTAAACCAGAGGTATTGGATTTGAATCCCAGACTTTGCAAGATTTTTTTTATATATAACATTCCTTTTTTTCAACAAAAACTATTAATACTCGGCCTCTCCTATGTTTACCGTCTGGTTATGTCTCTGTATCAAATATAAGAAATATCCGTCAAACATATCATAAATACAACCAAAGACTCGAAGGTACAATATCATCAGGAAGGCAGACAATACAAACTGAATCTCAAATAAATAAACTCTCTCAATTAAGACTAATGTCTAATGAGGTAGTCTCCATGGATCTAACATTGTTGGTTCAAATTTTCTAGGGTTTGATTATCTCAAAATAATGTCGATACCACTAATCTATTTGCGAGAGTGACATTTATAGGGATATAAGACATAACCCACAAAAGGATGGCACTAAAACGCATAATCAAGTGAAGACATCAAGACATAGAAGATTCCGCAAGTTGGGAAATCATACAAATCACCAAAACAACTTATAGGTATCACTAAACTTGTTTATGAACTATTAAGCTCAAAATTGTTGGTTCAAATTTCCTGGTAGTTTGATTATTTCAAAACACTGTCAGTACTAATGTATACATCCAGAAAAGTGCAGGATAACATAGGTACGATACGAAGATGAAGGAGGACTTGTGAAGGAGGAGTTCATTGGATTACATCAAGAATCAGGACATGAAGTCTCAAGATAAACAAGAAAAGAAGAACACAAGGAAGGCCATTGGAATACATCAAGACTCAAGATGTTGAAGCCTTCCGTGAGTGGGATACGCCACAAATAAACCATAGGTACAAACCTAGTAGAACTCAAGTAAAATCATGTTCAAAATAACAAAGAGTTCAGTCAAGCAGGAAGTGCGTTCTGAACGAACTCAAAGTCCGTTCAGAACGGACTTGCTAAATATCAAAACTGAAAAGCTTGATTAGAACCAAACGTGTCACAGGGATGTGTGCGTTCGAACGAACAATCATGTCCGTTCGAACGGACAATTAGAATCCGTTCACTCACCTTCTGAGTGCGTTGAACGGACAATCTTTCCTGTGAACGGAAATATGTCACAGGGATATGTGCGTTCGAACGGACAACCTGGAATCCGTTCACCCACTTTTCAGTGCGTTGAACGGACTCGTGTTCCTGTGAACGCAAAATGCTATGTATAATTGAGTCCGTTACGAACGGACATTGTCCGTTTGAACGGACCCAAGATGTACTTGCACGTTATTTTGAAACGGCTAATATAAACTTCAAGTGCGTTCTGAACGGACTGTATGCGTTCGAACGCACTGCAAGTTTTCTGAAGGATTTCTATAGAGAGTATAAATAGAATCCTTCATGGGTCTCTCTCTCTCACCTCCTCATTTTCAAACTTTCAAACCTAAAAAGAGAGAAACCCTAAGCTGTGATTATCTATATCCATTGATAGCTTGAGAAACCTCTTTAGATCGTTGATCTACTTTCGATATTCTCCACTAATCGTATCCCACTCACGTGACCGATCACGTTGTAGCTCGATTAGTGAAAAAGTGTAATAGGCTAGTGCAACAAATTGTAAAGAGCCTAAGCTATAGATCGATAGAAGCGTGTAAATCGATCTAGGCAAATCCTTGTAATCGAGTTGAGTTGGAATTCAATCGAAGGCCAAAAAGAGGCACAAGGCATTCCCGGAGACGTAGGTACTCGCGAATAATTGAGTCGGTCAATTAAACGAGTAAAGGGTGAGTTAAAGCTACAAAGCAACCACCTACCGAACTTCGTAAACAAACATCTTGTGTCAAAGTGTTTGTACGGTATCATCTTTATCATCCAAATTATTATTTATTCCGCACCGTAAATTAGGTTTAAATCTAAACTAAGTATAAGTTAGATTGCCGAATTTACCCCCCCTCTAGGTTAGAATTAATCAACAATTGGTATCAGAGCAGGGTACTAACCATCTCTTAAATTTATTAAGGATAAACTTGTACTTTACGATCTAATGGCTGAAATTAATCCCATGAGCGCGGTGGAAGCAGCCATTCACTCTCTCCGTATTGAACGAGGTCTAACTTCGACACACCACCAGCCCATAATTGCAGACGCAGAACCTTCCTCTCCCACTCTAAGCTCGACACATGACAAAAGTTATGAGGTACGTACGAACTCTCTATATGGTATCAAATCGTTACCCAGACCTGAATTTTCTCCCGCATCCAAACTAGAAATCGAATCTTGTGATGAGTTTCTTAGGGATGAAGGTAACTCTCAACTAAATGAGGGTAAACTTGAAAGTCCCACCCAAGCTCTCAAGGATAAGGTAGCTTCTCTTGAGCTGTCCATTTTGGCATACAAAACTCAAATAAATGAATTTAAAGGATTTTCAAAATGTGAATGTAAAACCCTAAAATGTGAGATTTCTCATTTAAAAGTCGAAATTCAAACTATGAAAGTTGAAAATGAGTCCTTGAAGAGGGCATGTACAATGATTGCATTGATTCCCCCTTCATTGGATGATGTCTTAAAATCGTCATTAACGGGACAAAATCCCAATGATAAATCTAGTTTAGGACATAAGAAAATTAGCAATAATAATCCCAACCTTTCGATATCTCAAAATCAAAAATCTAAATGGAAAAACCATAAAGTAAGTAGTCATGGAAATGCTTTTATGTACCATGATTACAACAAAGGTAAATATGCTAAAAATGAACAACCTAAACGTGTAAATAATAATTATAGGAACAATCATTTTACACAAAAATCACAACCCAGACATACTAATGTGGGACAAACCGAGTGTTTGTTCAAAAGGGGACCAAACGGGTATTTCTATGAAGTGACAAACTACACCGAAGCTTCATATCAACAAGAGTTCCCCAAACATTTCACCAACATGCATAAACAATTTAAACAAAATAATGTTAAGCAAAATAAACTCAAATCAAATAACCTATATCAAATGCCAAAATCGATAACCTCTAAGAGAAGTAATCCGAATAAACTCTCGGACTATTTTGTGAAGAGTACCACACCCACAAATAAGCCCACCGTAGCATTTTGTAACTATTGTTGCAAAATCGGTCATGTCTCAACCGGGTGTAATCTTCGCAATCCAAAAGTGGCACAAAACGTCATGTGGATGCGTAAAGATCGTCACTCAATGGGTTCCTCTACCTCCCTTGGTATAGGACCCCCTAGGGTGTAAAAACCTAACCTGAGACACTATACTCCCTAGTATACCATACCATAAGCCAAACATTTAGGGGGAGTATAGTCGGTAAGAATTCATATTAGTCAATTTCAATTTCTTTTTGGTTTAACTAATATGAATTTCTTATAGATGGGCCTAACTTCCAGAACAAAGTCATCAAAATGGTGTCTAGATAGTGGTTGTTCTAGACATATGACTTGGGATCGAGAGATGTTCAAATCTCTCGAACCGTTCAAGGGAGGAGACGTTACCTTCGGAGGAAATCAAAAAGGTAAAATTATTGGTATCGGTTCAATAGGTACCTCAAATTGGACTTTAGAGAATGTCTATCTTGTAACTGGACTTAAACATAATTTGATTAGCATAAGCCAATTATGTGATACCGGATATTGTGTGAAATTCGATCAACTCTCATGCTTAATTGATCGAATGAAAGACAATACCACAGTATGCAAAGGAACCCGACACGAAAATCTATACTACTTTGATTTCGAATCATTCGTGCCGGGAATCCATTGTCTCACTGTATCAGAATCAGTATCTCGATTATGGCATAGACGGTTAGGTCACATTTGCATGAAAACTATACATAGGTTGTCCAAAAAGCAATTAGTTAGAGGACTTCCCTCACATAAACTTGAACTAGAAGGATTATGCGATGCGTGTGAAAAAGGTAAGCACACTAGATCGTCCGGGTTCAAATCAAAGAACATGATCACCACGAATCGACCTCTTCAACTCATCCATCTTGATCTTTGCGGACCAATGAGCGTTACAAGCATAGGTAATAAAAGGTATATGTTTGTTATTGTGGATGATTATTCACGTTTCACATGGATACATTATTTACTTCATAAGAGTGAAACGTGTGACAACTTCATCAAATTTTGCACTCTCGTTGAAAATGAAAAAGGCACCTCAATTGTCACCATTCGAAGTGACAATGGAGGTGAATTTCGAAATGCAAAATTTGATGAATTTTGTCATAAAAAGGGATATATACGCGAATTTTCAGCTCCTCGCACACCTCAACAAAATGGTGTGGTTGAACGTAAAAATCGAACGTTAATTGAACTTGCCCGTACCATGCTAAGTGAGCATCCGTCTCCAAAATATCTTTGGGCTGAAGCCACTAACACCGCATGTCATGTGGTGAATAGGGTTAGCTTAAGGCCTATTTTGAAGACGACGCCATATGAGCTATGGTATGGGGGAAATCCAAATGTCTCTTACATGAGAGTATTTGGATGCAAATGCTATATCTTGGATGAATTGAGTAATCGAGACAAACTCGATCCAAAATCCATTGAAGGAATATTTGTCGGTTACTCAAGCACAAGTAAAGCATACCGAGTTTACATACGATCAACACGAGTCGTATGTGAATCCGTTCACGTACATTTTGATGAAACTAACAAGGAAGCCGAGAAAGGTAGCTTAAATGTAGGTGAAGTCACGGAAACAATTGCTAAATCACCGAGAAAACAAGCCGAGCTAGAATATCAACACTTCGACATAACTCTTGATGAACCTCCGAGAGAAAACAATGATCCTCCAGAAGAGGAAGAACGGGAGGAAGAGGAAGAAGAGAGTGAAACCCCTTACCAAATCCCCGAGGTTCTCCGAGAAGTACCCCACCATCCTCTCACAAACGTTGTTGGAGATCCCCGAGAAGGTGTACGAACTCGGTCTCGTGTCCACAACTACGTAGCTCATTGCGCATATCTTTCTCACACCGAGCCAAAATCCTTCAAGGAAGCAAATCTAGATGAAGATTGGATTATCGCAATGCAAGAAGAATTGGAACAATTTGAAAGAAATCAAGTTTGGATGTTGGTTCCAAAACCCATGAATCGTTCGATCATTGGGACTCGATGGATCTTTCGAAATAAACTTGATGAACACGGAAACGTAGTACGAAACAAGGCGAGACTCGTCGCTCAAGGATTCAAACAACGAGAAGGGATCGATTTCGAAGAAACCTTTGCTCCAGTGGCTCGTCTAGAAGCAATACGACTCCTCCTAGCTTACGCCGCTATTGAGGGGTTTACACTATTTCAAATGGACGTCAAGAGTGCATTTCTAAATGGTGAAATCGAAGAAGAAGTCTACGTTGAGCAACCACCGGGATTTAAGGATCCTAAATTCCCCGATCACGTGTGCAAACTCTCAAAAGCCCTATACGGATTGAAACAAGCCCCACGAGCATGGTACGATCGACTATCCTCATTTCTCACCTCAAATGGTTTCGTGAGAGGGATAATCGACACCACCCTCTTCACACGTAAGAAGGGAGTATCCATTTTACTTGTTCAAATTTACGTAGATGATATTATTTTTGGATCAAGTGATGCGGCTCTTGCCGAAGAATTCTCTATTCTTATGCACAGTGAATTTGCCATGAGTATGATGGGAGAGTTGAAATTCTTCTTGGGTCTTCAAGTCACACAATCAAGTGAAGGAATTTTCGTCAACCAATCAAAGTACACTCGCGAATTATTAAAGAGATTCGAGTTGGACCAAACTAAAACGAGTGACACTCCAATGGCAAAGGAATCAAAATTGGATGCGGATGAAGAGGGCGAATCGTTCGACATTACGTCCTATAGAGGAATGATCGGAAGCCTTCTTTATCTAACGGCAAGTCGTCCCGACATCATGTTCGCCGTATGCTTGTGCGCTAGATTTCAAGCTAACCCCAAGGTATCACATTACACGGCCATAAAACGCATATTTCGTTATTTAAAAGGTACAATTGAACTTGGGATATGGTACGGGCATAGTGGGAACCTAAACCTAGTAGGATACACTGATGCGGATTTTGCCGGATCCCGAGTTGATCGAAAAAGCACTAGCGGTACATGCCAATTTTTGGGAGGTTTACTTGTATCATGGTCAAGTCGGAAACAACACTCGGTAGCCTTATCGACGGCCGAAGCCGAGTATGTCGCAGCAGGAAGCTGCTGTGCTCAATTACTATGGTTGAACCAAACCCTCGGAGACTACGGTTTGAACTTCCGTAAAATCCCCATATTGTGCGACAACAATAGCGCAATATGCATCTCGAAAAACCCTGTCCACCATTCACGAACCAAGCATATCGACATACGTCACCACTTCATTCGGGATCACGTGGAAAAAGGCGATGTAAAACTCGAATGGATAGAGACTCAAAATCAAATTGCCGACATCTTCACAAAACCTTTACCATTTGCTTCTTTCTCCGATCTACGACTAAAGCTAGGTATGTTATCTCTCAAGAATTAAAATTCAGCATATCGGGTCTAGTCTCATGTAGTTGCATAATCATTGTATAATCATAAGTACAAATAGAGTTGTCAAACTAGGGTCAGTGCTTTGGGTCAATACATCCGGGTCTCAGCTCAGTATCTAGTCCGTTCGAACGAACAAAAGAATGCGTTCTGAACGAACAAATGAACTAAACAAATACCATCTTGCCAGACTCAAGTCCGTTCGAACGAACGAACAGTGCGTTCTGAACGGACAGATATATATGATTATGACTGCTTTTCATACTTTGGCGCCTTTTACCCAGAAGCGTGTACGTTCGAACGCACACAAATGTCCGTTCGAACGGACTCGTCGTATTTCCTCTCCATCTGCATGCAACCGACCCTCAGCAATGGACGCTTTGTTTCATCTTCTCATACGAAGAGACTTAAGAGGACACGATTTACATTCTTGAAATCCTTAACCTTATCTTCTCTTTCCAAAACTCCCTCTCTTCTCTCTCTCAAAAGCTTGATTTCATGGATGCCAATCGAAGCCTCTTATCAAAAGGGAAATCCAAGGAACAGAAGAGAACAGGAGAAAGCTCGAAAGCTCAAGAAATACCACCGCCTCCATCGATTGTTCACATGAAGAGAGGCACGCCAGCCAACAGGCCTAATCACAGCGCACGAATGCAAGCAGATTACGATTTCACTGATCCGAATAACGATTATCTCTTTCGAAACCAGGAAGCCGGACTCCTTTTCAATAGCGTTGTGGTAAGGAGACCCCTCTCAAAATCTTACTATTACGAGTTTCCACGAAATTGTCCTATTCTTTCCAACAAGATCGAGGAAATCGAGCGAAAATGGGGATTTGCAAACCTTGCGCGTCTCAACGAAAGGTCGTATGAGATCATCACTCGGCTATTCTATGCAAACGCCACTTTCGATCATGCCCAAGATAAGATAACCTCGTTTATTCTCGGTGAGGAAGTCGTAATCTCGGTGCAGAATTTGTGCGACTTGTTCGGGCTCAAAGATGATGGAGAGCGGGTGTACAACGACCGCTGGGGGAAAATTGAAACCGAAGGGTTCGAAACCATGAAGAAAGTGGTCACGAATAGATACGCATCACTATCAGCAGTGTCACACTTGGCCGCTCCTGAAAAATTCGTCTGGATAATTGGTAATAACATTCTCGCTCCTGTTGAAAAATTGAGCGTACACCTCGAAGATCGAAATATCTTGTTGTTATATCGCATGTGGTACGAGGACCAACTACCTGTCCATGTGCCTCATCTCATATTAAGCCACATGGAAAGCGCCATGAACATAAGGAATGCATCGTTACCCTATGGAACATTGATCGCACGAATGGTGAATCTCCAAGGAGTCTCGATACCGGTGGAAGATTGGGATTTCCGACCTGAACCATCGATCAACCTCGCGTCAAAATTAAACCTTCTTCGTCAAAGGTTTCGGTATTCGGCCCAAGCTCATGAATGGATTATCGATCACCCAGATGAAGAGGGAGCGTTCCACCTTCCTCCAAATCCTACCCGTTGGTTGGAGAGAGACGATCCATCCGACCAGGGCAGTGCAAACCAGGCTCGACCACGTGAGAGGAGTGAGAGTGTAAGAAGCTCGAACGTCCCGATGGAAAGGGATGAAAGGCGATTCGCTCACATAACGTCGTTGTTAGAGGCAATGAATAAGCGTATGGAGAGACATGAACGAGGGATTCGAAATGAAATTCGAGAGGGCATGCAAGTTTCCGAAACAAGGATGCTCGAGAGAGTAGAACGTCAATTTTCCGACCTTTACGGTCATCTTGAAAACCGTTTCGGGTCCTACCCTGAACCTCGAGAACAAGCCAATCCTCCTCCTCCATCTAATCCCACCGCGAATCCGTCGAGGTCCCATTCGGGAACTTTCAACGTCGACAACTTCTTTGCGTCCGGTCCAAGCTATCATCCCGACCCGAACCCTTACCCCGGTCCCAACGAGATGTAATCACCGGCGGCGCTATAAGTGTCTTGTGTTGTTCTGTTTATTTTTATCTGACGTGCATATGTGTGAGACCTTGTGTTGGTTGTGTTTGTTATGTTTGTAGAATATGTGTCATGCCATGTTATGAACAAACTGTTTTATGGTCATATTGTCAGTTTAAACTGTTGCATCTATTTTGGTTTTTATTATTTATTTTTATAACCTATCTGTCCAGATGCAAGTGCGTTCGAACGCACCACTTTTTCCGTTCAGAACGCACACACAAAAACTGTTATATTTTCTTAAAAATCTGCTAAATTTTGAAAAGATTGTCATCATTCCAAAACAAAAGAATTTGATCATATTTACGAGCTCATACATTCATCAATTCATTCTTTGAGGGGGAGCTCGCATTTAGGGGGGAGCCTTCCGTTGTTGAAGTCTCCTTGGCCCTTTTGATCTCTTTCAAAATGGGGGAGAAACGATCGTACGGAAAGTTCTCAACTAAATGATGAAACTCTCCGAACCGACAGTGTTTTGAAATTAATCAAAAGGGGGAGTTTGTTGGTTCAAATTTCCTGGTAGTTTGATTATTTCAAAACACTGTCAGTACTAATGTATACATCCAGAAAAGTGCAGGATAACATAGGTACGATACGAAGATGAAGGAGGACTTGTGAAGGAGGAGTTCATTGGATTACATCAAGAATCAGGACATGAAGTCTCAAGATAAACAAGAAAAGAAGAACACAAGGAAGGCCATTGGAATACATCAAGACTCAAGATGTTGAAGCCTTCCGTGAGTGGGATACGCAACAAATAAACCATAGGTACAAACCTAGTAGAACTCAAGGAAAATCATGTTCAAAATAACAAAGAGTTCAGTCAAGCAGGAAGTGCGTTCTGAACGAACTCAAAGTCCGTTCAGAACGGACTTGCTAAATATCAAAACTGAAAAGCTTGATTAGAACCAAACGTGTCACAGGGATGTGTGCGTTCGAACGAACAATCATGTCCGTTCGAACGGACAATTAGAATCCGTTCACTCACCTTCTGAGTGCGTTGAACGGACAATCTTTCCTGTGAACGGAAATATGTCACAGGGATATGTGCGTTCGAACGAACACACATGTGCGTTCGAACGGACAACCTGGAATCCGTTCACCCACTTTTCAGTGCGTTGAACGGACTCGTGTTCCTGTGAACGCAAAATGCTATGTATAATTGAGTCCGTTACGAACGGACATTGTCCGTTTGAACGGACCCAAGATGTACTTGCACGTTATTTTGAAACGGCTAGTGCAAACTTCAAGTGCGTTCTGAACGGACTGTATGCGTTCGAACGCACTGCAAGTTTTCTGAAGGATTTCTATAGAGAGTATAAATAGAATCCTTCATGGGTCTCTCTCTCTCACCTCCTCATTTTCAAACTTTCAAACCTAAAAAGAGAGAAACCCTAAGCTGTGATTATCTATATCCATTGATAGCTTGAGAAACCTCTTTAGATCGTTGATCTACTTTCGATATTCTCCACTAATCGTATCCCACTCACGTGACCGATCACGTTGTAGCTCGATTAGTGAAAAAGTGTAATAGGCTAGTGCAACAAATTGTAAAGAACCTAAGCTATAGATGTTGGGGAATATCCCCGGCCCCGGGCCCGCGCAGCGGATATGTAGGCCCGGTCCGGTTCCCCGATTCCCGAGATCACGCCACGACTTCGAGGGTACGATGCAAATAGAAGGTTAGATCTTTACCGGTGCAAAATTGATTGCACACGAAGGGTTGATCGCTGCCTTCTTTCTCCTGTCACGTTGGTGACAATACGCGCGTCCCACACCACGCGTCTTTCACCGCTCGTTGACTTCGCCGATTCGCTTGATTTCGTCTCCGACTCAATCTACTCGTCCGAATCGATCACAATCGTGAGAGCCTCAGTTGTTGCTCCTCTACGTGTATCCACCTTGAATCGCAAGACGTCGGTCACGGATGCACCTAACTAGACGATGCACCGGTGAACTTGCTTAATCGAATTGATTCTCTAAACCGTAAAACACCTTTTCACGGTTTCTCTCTTTTACACCTTTTCACTCTCTAGAAATTTGTCTCACAATTTTCTGGAAAATTCTGAATGAATTGCTTAGTTAAGATGAGAGAGAAAATCCTATTTATATATAATAGGATCAGGATTAGCCAAAAGGCATGTATATCCAATATACACCCTCTCACACAGAAAACTGCATGAACCTGGTCAGTATTCTGTCCAGACGAAATTGATAAATTTCTCTGACAGAAAATCAACCAACACGAAAGTTGTAGATAATCTCATTATCTACACGACCCAATTTGGCCCAGCCCAATTGGAGTTCGTATGCAAAAGTTATGACTGTTTTACTAACTGTATGTCATACTGTTGCACCCTTTCGGTATTTCACAGAAACGACACTTATACTTCGTTCATATGAAATATATTTCTACATGAAGGTTATAGATAATCTAATTATCTATCTTACCCAATTTGAACCATTCAAATCGGATTTTCCTACTGAAAGATATGGATACGAATGTACGACTACATTCGTTTATCCTTGTGTACACTTTTACGGTTGATCCTGAAACTGTATTTCCTTCAGTCTCCCACTCAATTTCAGATCTACCTAAAAGGTACTCATGCATATCCAATACGCACGATTTTAGAGAATATAGCTCGCGTATCAAATACCAAGCTATGCACATCCTATGTGCCAATTTTATGATCAAGCCCGACTTAGTACGACTCGTTGTGTGACCATGTAGGTTCGACTTAACGATGGCAGTAGGTTGTTTCCAATACCTACAAGCTCATGAGCGGGATCTAGTCACTCCATCATAGCTACCCATGTTAAACGAATAATGATTGTGATCATTGCGCCTATCTCGAATAGCGGTTACTAGTTCTCTTGTTTGCGATATCCGTTAATCAAAAGGCATGGTAATAGTCATCCTTATAATTTGATTAACTATACTTATTCCCCGATTCCGAGTTGAGTTAACAAATTTCAATCGATATTAACCATTAATATCATTGACTGCGGCCGCAGGTTTCGTTAATCGACTCATCGAGCGGCGCCTAAGAGATATCTCTTCCTTTCGGAATAAACAATTCCTATCTTGGAGACTCACATTGAATTCCGTGTTTCGGACAATACCCAATGATGACCCTTTTAACTCCCTGTTACGGTGAGCGTAAGATCATATCAAAGCATTGTGTTACGCACGAAACGCAATCAATGATCCCCTCAAGTTTGAAGAATCTAAAACCCCATCCGTCGCAAGTCCATCTATAATGACTAAACCATGTCATGGTCTCGCGGCTTCGGTCATATCCAATATATGTAACCTAACATATATCTACGTTCCCGATTCGACAAACTCCTTTGTCCCATGATTAGCAAAACATAATCATCTCCTCGGCAAACGTACTAGTGTACGCGTTCAGTCTATTCCCTTGTAATAGTAATGCTTCTCTCTTAAGCAAACTGACCCGCGACTAGGGATGTTTAGAAATGACACTTTAAGTGTGACGGTTTCGCTGCACATGGTCCTCAACCATGTCGACGTCCACACAAGTTCAAATCAAGGTTCATGTAACAATCATATTACACAACCCAGCACACAGTTTTCATATAAGGTGAATGCATATTAATTTAAGTAAACAAAATTTTAAAAGGGATGCATTCATATGGACTAAGTATTTGGGTGATACAACGTTTACCTATGGGTATCTCCATACCCATAACCTGCGAGGACTATCGTATTAGATAACTACACTATACTCTCTTCTTCCTCCTCTAGGTATCGCCATACCCATAGTCATCGCATGACAGTCACGCGCGACTAGAGAGAGCGGTTTTGTAAACGGGTCCGCACGTTCCCGCTAGTGTTAATCATCATCAGGATTGGAACATTTCCAATACCTACGATCACATCTTTTCACAAAATTTCATGGATCAAATGAAATTTTCTGAGTATTGGCTAGAAGTGGTTGTGACCTCGGCATTTTTGGCTTGTACTATTGCGTCTCACGCAATAAACAACCATAAATCCGATAACTCGTGACTACTAGAGTTTGGTCATGTATCCTTGATCCATACCACTTCCTTTTGCGATTAATAACCGCAATATACTCGCCACCGTATATAGAATCATAAACTATTGGTCTTGTGGAACCTTTCCACATAACCGTGTTTTCATTTAAGCAAAACATGTACACACTTTGTGATCGAAAGTCGTGCTACATATTTGGACGTGCTTCATCTTTGGAAACTGTTGTTTGTTATAACTCTTTATAACCAACACGTCCTCCACACCATTATAGATAATAAATCCTGAATTCTTTCGCAAAGTATTCAAGGATAAACTTCACCTCTATCAATACAAATCCCGATGGGTTTTAAATATACATAACCATTATGTATATATTTGTATAACCATTATACAATCACAAGAGTTAGTCTCATGTAATCGAATTACATTCAAACTCATGTGATTCCCATGAATTTTATTGACGGTGAACTAGACGCTTTATTTGTATGACAGATAGCCACATACATATCATGACAGATATAATAGATCCTAACATCAAATGTAAGGCATCATATTATTACTTTTCGCGCTGCTTGATGTCTCACATCGAGCCGTTGAAAATTTCTGCCATTCGACATTTCGATTTATCTCCTCCAAGGAGTTTACATGTTGAAAACCATTTTCAACAATATGTCGATATATGTGCTATAACATAGAACGAGGAACTTTTTAGATCTATCCTATAGATCTTCACGCTTAATTCATAAGCGGTCTCGTCTAAATCTTTTGTCGTTACAAGAAATATAACGCAGCTCCCACTAACCTTCATGTGTACACAAAGTTTCCATACGTTTCGACAATTTTATAACAGTTTATAATTTTGTCAAAACGAATATTCCAATTCTGAGAAGCTTTCTCTAATCCATCATATGGATCGTTAAAGCGTGCATATCTTATCCCCGATTCTTATGAATCGACAAAACCGTAAGGTTGTGTCAAGTACACATCCTTTCATAAAATTTCTGTCAAGAAATTCGGTTTTGACATCCATTTGGCCACATCACATAGTCATAATATGCGACCATGGCAAGCAGAATTTCGAGAATGGGAAAGCATGGCAACAAGCGAAAACGTTTCTTCATAGTCCGACTATGAATTGCATGAAACTTTTCGCAAAAAGCCTCGCGTTACATATATGCGTATTCCTATCCATGTCGGTTCTTCTTCTTGAAAAACCCACTCACATTTCACGGGTCTAACCTAGAAAGTAATGAAATCAAGTTCTAAACTTGATAATTCACATGGATCGAATCTCAGATTTCATGACACCATGTCATGTGGAATCAACTTTTCATAGCATCCTTGTAGGATATCGAATCATCATATGATTTCAATCTATCATCATTAGCCACGATAAATCCGTATTTACCGGCTTATGATATAGCCTACTTGATCTACGAAAAATTCCTTTGTGTGTTCGACTTGCGTTCATCAACTCTTGATGAAGCCATGTCAACTTTCATCGGTACAATGTTCATTTTCAAATCACGAACTCTTTCGAGATTTATTCTACTCCCACTAGCCCTCATAGAGAGAAATGGCACCAAGTTCCAAACTTGTGCGCATCTAGTCCTCCTCCAAGAAGGCATCTCTTCGAGCCACGAAAATCTCATTTTCGTCGGGACGTTTTAACTAATACCCTTTAGTTTCCTTAAGGATAAACGAACAATTTCCAGATTTGGGATTGAGTTTAACCGAAACAAATTTCGAAATACACTCACATCCTCAAATCTGTACAAGTGACAAATTCGGAACCATTCCGATCCATATCTCATATGGCGTCTTTTGTACCGATTAGAAGGTTTATGGTTCATATCTTATATGCAACCATTCATTAGTGCCGCTGTCTCAAGGGCGTATCCCCAAAACATTTTTGGGAGATCTTATTGACTCATCATTTATCGAACCATGTCCAACATGCGTTCATTTCCTCTTTTCGGACACATCTCAATGTTCCGAATAAAGGCAATCGTGAAACGATTCCACAATCATAAATGATCATTAATATTCATAACTCAAATATCGCCTCTTCGATCCTATCGAAAGGTTTAGCTCAAATACTCGCCTTCTCGATCCTATCGAAAAGCTTTGATTTTCTTGCTTAGTTGATTTCGTATTTCGTTTTTGAAACTCTTTGAATCTTTCAAAAGTCTCTGTTTCGGCACGCATTAAATAGATATTTTCATATCTACTTTAACCGTCCATAAACTTAACAAAATACCGATAGCCTCCTCTTGCCTCGGAACTTATCGGAACATCATATGTAAATATAATTTCCAATAATTCGCTGGATCTTTCTCCAATACTTTGGAGAATGATGCCATTTGTCGTTTTGCCTAATAAATAAGTATTGCATTAATCAATCAAATCTAATTCGAATGATTCTAGCATTCCATCACATGGAATCTAGATACGCGTATCTCGTTTATATGACCAAGACGGCAATGCCAAAAGAAGCAATCAACTTCTAGGTTTAATCCTCCTCGGATTTCACCATTCTTTGAGTCACTAGTTTGGACAACTCCTTGTCCGAACTTTCCATTTTGGAAAACATTTTCCCAAAATACCCTTAGACATACATTTCTTTCGATCCCGCTTTTGAATTACAAGGACATCCACGCATCTATATGCATTGGATTCCTCGGAAACTCTGAGCATCTCCAATTCAAATTTAAATCGCATCATATGCAATTTAGGGATCGACTTATCTATCGAATGCATATGATATTCGGTCACGAACATCAAATCTCGTACCATCAACACACGAGTGTTAATCAAAGACCCATAAGGCATCTCAAAATTAACCTACTCTTTGAGCCGCATTGAGTCATTCAACGCGCTCTAGCTCTTGAAACTATTTCATGAGCGTTGTGTTTTACTTTCATATACACCCGAATTCTCAAAACAATTTTGAGAAATTTGCGTCTATACATGCCACCACAAGGCACGTAATATTGTTCGATTCCTTCTTAAGTTTATCGAACCCGGCTTTCTCTAAAGCCAAAGCCTCGAGCCCCGAATCTACCATTTCCGTGTCCAACACGTTCCTTTAAGTCTAAGAACTATTCTTTGACTATCAAGGTTAATAACGGTAATTCCGACCCAAAAGCCATCTATCATATCGATCTAATCGATATATTTGGTGTTGCTTGAAAACATAATTCTAAACGGATGATGAAGATTAATTCCTAACCGTGCGTACTTAATCTATATGCTTATATGATAATTATATGATAGTGTTATTTTATCGAATCGATAACCCTCATACCGATACGGGACTCCAAGTCCATAACACTCAAGATCCATATATCACGATCCTCCCATAAGTTGCTTTGGCAGACGAATGGGATCTCGCTATTTAGGTAGGATTATATCCAATCGCATCCAATGCGACTATTGAACCTTTATAGGATTTCGGTGATGAATCGTATCCAATACAATCCCAGTTCCGTGTGTGCATCCTATCTATGCCCCGAACTTCCAATCAAGTCGGCTTTGGCCTCAACCCTTACTGGCTAGAACGGTTAAGTCACAACCATACTCATCGTATCGTTCAAATAAACTACTAATAAGTCGGCTTTGGCCTTAACCCTTATCAGTCCCTATTTAACGCTTGCCACCCCGTCGATGACTACAATAACCCATGTCGGCTTTGGCCTTAACCCATGTGAGACGTAGTACCGATCATAGTGGTTGTGAATATGGAAGGCATTTCCATGACTTAAATATTATGAGGGATCATGCCATTGCACGTTTCTAAATCCGTGACATAATCCAATTATATCACTATCACAAGATTTTCATAAATGCATATGTATTTATTTTCATAAATGCATATTATGAGGGAGTCTAATTATTCTAAATAATTATCTAATTATATGCTAGTATGATTGATGCCGATCAAATCGATATAAAGAACTCAATATTCCAAGTTGTGTAGCCAAAGTTATCACGAAAACAAAATCAGCAACCAGAAACCAGTCCGTTGTAACGCAACATAGTCCGTTACAACGGACCTCCAGTATACTTGGCACTCCGTTACAACGGAAGTCCAGTCCGTTACAACGCTATTTATTTCGGAGTTTGGCCAAATTTTGCCAGAAACATGTCCGTTACAACGCAACCTAGGTCCGTTACAACGCTATTTTCTGCAAACTTTCGTCCAAATTTCCAGAGACCAGTCCGTTACAACGCAACATACAGTCCGTTACAACGGACAAACTGTGTAGAGCTCCGTTACAACGGACCCAGTCCGTTACAACGGACTCCAATAGACACCCTAGGCATCCCCGCAACCTCGTATCAGATACAAGGTCCGTTACAACGGACTCCAAGTCCGTTACAACGGAATATGCAGTTTTCACGGTCCTCCTCACACCCCCGCATCCTATACAGGGTCCGTTACAACGGACTCCAAGTCCGTTATAACGGAATATGTGTTTTTTCGAAAAATTCTCAATTTGCTGTATCTGTTATAACGGACTATGCGATTTTTGAACTGCTGTTTTCGCTCGTTTCCAAAACGATCAATCATGAAACCTTTTCACGATTATTCCTAGATACTCTCAATCAACTATTGATCGATCTCTAGCGAATTTCACTTGTGATTTTAATGGAATTTGACATTCTAAATATGTAACATCATGCAAACGGGTACGAACTTTGATAACCCGTGCGTATATCTAATATACGACTATGATTCGACCCTCGAATCGATGGCGATCGCTCTGATACCACTGTTGGGGAATATCCCCGGCCCCGGGCCCGCGCAGCGGATATGTAGGCCCGGTCCGGTTCCCCGATTCCCGAGATCACGCCACGACTTCGAGGGTACGATGCAAATAGAAGGTTAGATCTTTACCGGTGCAAAATTGATTGCACACGAAGGGTTGATCGCTGCCTTCTTTCTCCTGTCACGTTGGTGACAATACGCGCGTCCCACACCACGCGTCTTTCACCGCTCGTTGACTTCGCCGATTCGCTTGATTTCGTCTCCGACTCAATCTACTCGTCCGAATCGATCACAATCGTGAGAGCCTCAGTTGTTGCTCCTCTACGTGTATCCACCTTGAATCGCAAGACGTCGGTCACGGATGCACCTGCCTAGACGATGCACCGGTGAACTTGCTTAATCGAATTGATTCTCTAAACCGTAAAACACCTTTTCACGGTTTCTCTCTTTTACACCTTTTCACTCTCTAGAAATTTGTCTCACAATTTTCTGGAAAATTCTGAATGAATTGCTTAGTTAAGATGAGAGAGAAAATCCTATTTATATATAATAGGACCAGGATTAGCCAAAAGGCATGTATATCCAATATACACCCTCTCACACAGAAAACTGCATGAACCTGGTCAGTATTCTGTCCAGACGAAATTGATAAATTTCTCTGACAGAAAATCAACCAACACGAAAGTTGTAGATAATCTCATTATCTACACGACCCAATTTGGCCCAGCCCAATTGGAGTTCGTATGCAAAAGTTATGACTGTTTTACTAACTGTATGTCATACTGTTGCACCCTTTCGGTATTTCACAGAAACGACACTTATACTTCGTTCATATGAAATATATTTCTACATGAAGGTTATAGATAATCTAATTATCTATCTTACCCAATTTGAACCATTCAAATCGGATTTTCCTACTGAAAGATATGGCTACGAATGTACGACTACATTCGTTTATCCTTGTGTACACTTTTACGGTTGATCCTGAAACTGTATTTCCTTCAATAGATCGATAGAAGCGTGTAAATCGATCTAGGCAAATCCTTGTAATCGAGTTGAGTTGGAATTCAATCGAAGGCCAAAAAGAGGCACAAGGCATTCCCGGAGACGTAGGTACTCGCGAATAATTGAGTCGGTCAATTAAGCGAGTAAAGGGTGAGTTAAAGCTACAAAGCAACCACCTACCGAACTTCGTAAACAAACATCTTGTGTCAAAGTGTTTGTACGGTATCATCTTTATCATCCAAATTATTATTTATTCCGCACCGTAAATTAGGTTTAAATCTAAACTAAGTATAAGTTAGATTGCCGAATTTACCCCCCCTCTAGGTTAGAATTAATCAACAAAAATTAGTCAAAGAAATATATTCGAAATCCATCAAAATGATGAAATAGAAAATAAGGCTGACAGTAGGATGTCCGTTATAACGGAACTCATTGTCGGTTGTAACGGACATACTCGTCCTGATTCAAGAATGGCAAACACAGTATAGTCCGCTATAACGGATTAACCAGTCCGTTATAACGGACACAACCAAAGCGTTGTAACAGAAGTATTACCGTTATAACGCTAATTAAATCCAAACTTGAAGAAAGCCACAGAACTATGTCCGTTGTAACGGACAATTATGTCCGTTGTAACGGACATTTAACTCACTTCAGTATACCAAATATTACTCATTGTCCGTTGCAACGGAATGACCAATCCGTTGTAACGGACAAACACCAACCGTTGTAACGGAATGAACTCCGTTATAACGGATATATAAAACAAACCTGAAGTGAGGTCATAGTTGAACGTCCGTTGTAACAGACTATGTAGTTCGTTATAACGAACTCTTAATTCATGAACTCCGTTATAATGGACCTTATTTTCGTTGTAACGGACTATGAAAAATACGAATATATTGGCTGTAACGGCTAGTTTGACTTTTGGTCCGTTGTAACGGACTACATGTCCGTTGTAACGGACTGTGCAGAAAAAGCAAGATAAGGGAAGGGGCTATGTGTTCTATAAATAGAACCCTTCCCTCATTCTCTCTCATCATCTCAACTAATATATTTTCCCAATCAAAAGAGAGAATTCTAGCTTTAAATCTTGAGCTTAATCATCTAAACATTCTTAGAGATTATTAGATCCAATTTCGAATCCACTACTAAACGATTCCCAACTTGCGTGACCGATCACGACTAGTTCGTTAGTAGTAAATTGTAATAGGCTAGTTACTAATTGTAAAGCCCGTCATTGATCGATAAATTCGTGTAAATCGATCAAGGCAAACCTTGTAATTGTTTGAGTTGGGTATTCAATCGAAAGCCTAAAAGGCGCAAGGGAACCCCGGAGACGTAGGTACTTGCAATCAATCGAGTCGGTCGATTGAGCAAGTAGCCGGTGAGTTAAAGCTACAAAGCAACCACCTACCGAACTCCGTAAACAAATATCGCGTGTTATTTGTTTCGGTATTGTAATTCTTTCTCTAATTTATTTACGCTTCCGCACAAAATTGTAATTATATCCATTACCGCAAAATTGGACCGTAGAACTTCCTATTCACCCCCCTCTAGGTCTAAATTAAACAACAAACATGATCCCTAATGGCGATATCTACTTCAAAATCTCGTAACAATGTATTTTAAGAGAAAATATAACCCCCCCCCCCCCCCAAAAAAAAACTCAAATCTCTCTTAGATATCTTTGATGCGTCAATTGAAGATGTTTAAATGAATTGATTATATTCTAAATGAATAGTTAAATTGATTGATTCAATTAAAAAATCTAATCAATCCATTTAAACACCCTCGATTGACGCATCAAGAATGTTTAAATGAAATTGAGGACACCATATCAAATCACGTATTTTAAATTTAAATGAGTCAATGGTCCCACATCACAGTTGATTGATTGCGAGACACAAAAAATCATATGTTTTGAGTGATTGTAGGTTCGATTCTTATTGACATTAATGAGTGGATGATTCCATTTATTATAAAAAAAAAAATCTAGATCGAAAAAAGAATTATTCTTCAACGAGAGATCTATTAAATGTACATTTGGCCCAAATAAGTAAAGCCCAAATACTCTAGGCGGGTTTTACAACCCAGAACACTCATCTCTCTCCTCAGTCTTCTCTGTTCGTCTTCGCAAATCATGGCTACCCGAGCCGCCGCCAGATCGCTTTTCCGATCATCTTCATCCCTGCGGTCATCCTTCATCCGACCAACATCCGCCCGGGCTGTGCCTTCTGGCATTCCCAATCGCAGTGGTGTTGCCGCTCAAGCATCCCGCTTCATGAGGTTCGTATCACAAAACTTCAGATTTGGATTGCTGTTTATAGTGTTATTATTGAAGAAAAAAGTGTATTTGGTTCTCGTCAAGGTCGCCTGTGGAGATGAGTTCGTTTTGTGTGGAGTCGCTAATGCCGATGCATAGTGCGACGGCTTCAGCTGTGATGAATTCTCTTTTGGTTGCTTCTAGAAGAGGTTGTGGATGGCTTTCAGAAGGTAAAAAGTTTCCATTTTTATGAACCTTTTTTTTCTGATTTGTGCTGTGATTGAATTGAGAAGCATTTTCTACTATTGTTGATTTTACTTCTTCATTTCATATTTTTTGTAATTTGGGTCAGATTTTTCTGTAAGATAGATAATATAATTTTAGTTCATTTGAACAATTTGGATGTGATTTTTTTTTTTGGATCAAATGAATTTCGAATTTTAGTATAGTTTTGTAAATTACTTTTTACTCAACTCTTCAAAATTAATATTGCATTATTTTTATATACTTCTCTATGGTTTTGAACCAAATAAAAGGTGGTTTTTCGCTAGTTTCATTTTTCTTTTTGTTTTATTCTTGTAGGACAAGATGAAACTAGATGAAGTTCAAGGCCTCTAAGGTGATTAATTTGGGACAAATAACTTGGTTTTTGCATATAATCAAGTCCACTAAAGATATATAGTAACAATGTGTTCTTATTTTTACCTCATAAAAATATTGCACTTGGAATTAAATTTTTATTTTTCAAACGAAAGTATATTGTGAAATAAATAATTTTTTTTTTTTTGACAAATATTATTTATTTTCTTATTTAATCAATTTTGTTTGTTTGTTTCTACTTTTTTTAATTTTTAACTTGTATGTGTAGTTCTTGGGCTTTACTTCGCATATTTTCATTCTCAATTCACTTCAAAGATTTAAAAAAAAAAGAATTTTGCAAAGTAATTTACTGATAATTTTGTTATTTCAACCCAGCTGGCAAAGATGATGTGTGAGAATTTCTTGATGGATTTCTAGAAGAAAAAGATTAAATTGTCCAATAACATCTAAACCGCAGGTCCGATAAAACTTTTCTGCATAATTTTTTGCCAGCTTGTTCTTATATAAATGAAAATATTCGTTTTTATTGTTTTTCAATCCATTAAATTCGAACTTCTGTTTTGAAACATGAGTGCCTTTTTTTGTAAATTGTTTTATTTTTGCTTTTATTATGCCCCATGTTTATTTTATATTTTCAATTAAAAATTATTGTTATGATTAAGAGTCAAACATACATGTATAGATAAATTAGCGTATTAATTCAATGTTGTTTTTATTTGCTTAGACCTGTGATTAATCATGATGAAGAGCACTTGGGTTTCGAGAGAGCGATCCAACTTCACTTTTTTTTTTGCTCTTTTGCATTTACGTTTTTTTCGAGGGTTATTTTAGAAAAGTTACAATTGGATTGTAATAATTACAAAATTTTGTACTTTCTTAATGTTCATGAATATTGTACTTGTAGATGGATGAATTTTCTTTGGATGGACATTTTAGCAGCTTTTCTTCGTTAATAATGACGAGGTACTTTTGTTTTAATTTTAATGTTTTGGAACTGTAAATCTCTGAGAATTTGATAGATTTTTTTTTCTCCTTTTAATCACATCTTGAAGTTCCTTTTGAATGTCCATTTTTAGTTGTTACTCATAATGAGAAAATGTAATAATATGTCAAAAAATAATCTTTTTCTCTCTCTTATTTTATCCTGGCAAAAAGATGCGCGATAGATCATCATGGGGGCATGATATTTGTGTCATAGTAATGGTTGAGTTGATGTAGCACAAGGAATACGTTTGTGTCACGCAAAAAGCACGAGGTTAAATCAATTTTGAATATAAGTACAATGGCTCGAGTTGTTATTAGATATCGAAAAAGGCGTTGAAAACAAAAGGAAACAAAGAAACATCCGTTAATGAGATCACTTATTTGCGACAAAATATTTGTTAATGGGACACCAGGGAAAATCAACAATTTTTTGTTTGGCAAAAATAATCTTTCATACCAACGTTTTGATAGTTCAAGCGGGTGGTATTTAGCCTCACTTCTTAGAGGTGCAGCGCTTGATTCTTGAGTGCAGTTGGACCAGTGTTATTAAAACCGGACAGGACCGGGTGGTCGGACCGGAAAAAACCGGATCCGGACCCATTTCCGGTTCGGTCCGTTTGTAATACCGGATTTGCAATTAAACCGGTCAAAACCATGAAACCGGCCGGTTTTTAAAAAAAACCGTGAACCGGATTAACATAAAAAACCGGTCAATCTTTTATTCTCCTATGTGAAGTTATCAAAGTAATTTTTATTATTTTTTCTTCTCTTCTTTGCGAATTACCACCTATTGAAAATAAATCTTGTCTTCTTTTTTTATGGAAATTAAACTAAAAAACTGAAAATAAAAATTCATTCGAGAGATTTATTGTAAATTATCAAGGTATTTTTTCTCATGCTTATGAACAGTACAAATATACCTATTACAATTCGATCACTACGAATTTGCTATTCGATCACTATGAATTTGAATGTCAGAATTTACAAAATAGGATGGAAACATAAGACCAAATATTGGGCCCAAGACTATTAACATGTTTTCTTATCATCTGATATTTTATATTATTTTGGAGTATTTCATATTGAGTATAATTTTTGTACGCTTAGATATGAATATATATTACAATTTCATTTACATGATGAGGCTTAAAAAACTTTGAAGAAACTTCTAATTTCTAAATTTAAAAAACTTAGTTTTGAATTTTAAATGTATGCAGCACTTAAAAAAAGAAGTTAAATCATCAAATGATATTATCATTGTATTTGATATATATAACTTTCTACTAGATTTTCTTTTATGTTTTCAAATATACTTGTAAACATCATTTATACTTTATATTATATTCTATATAGGTGTATTAGCAAAATTAACGGTTCAACCGGTTCACTCCTGGTCTGACCGATGAACCAGTGACCCGGGACTCGGCCGGGTCGATGTCCGGTCCGGATTTACTAACATTGAGTTGGACTATGAAGAAATTTTCTATTAGTATATCATTTAGTTTCTAGTGTGTGTGTGCGCGCGAGTTCGTGTGTGTCTACGGGGTTGTAACAAAAAAAACTAATCTTTCATCAATTGCCGATATTTAGTAATGATGATCGATATATTGTAATTGACAAAAACAAATTTGTTGTCTTTGAGAGTTTTCATCACCTATAGGCTATACTCACAAATGAGAGTTTTGAGTTGATATTCTCAAACTGTTCTTCTAATATTTGTGCTCAAATAATCACAAATTAAGTCTTTCCAAAACGATCAAATGATCGGTGTTTTTTAAATCTAATAGCTGAACTAGCTTTGGTTTTATCCAGAAGTATGAAATTGTACTTTTATGCATTATTTCAACATACGAGATGACATGTATTGATGTAAAATTTAATTTTGATATGAAATACAATTTTATTCCACAATATTGTGTTTTACTTGTGGTGAATCACTATTTGTGTAATTAATATTAGTATTGTTTTATAATAATTATAAATATATAAGCTTGTTTAGAGTATTAATGTAAATTGAAGTAAAAAATCATGTTATACATAAATTTGTCTTGAATTACTCGGTACATTAATTAAACTGGAAGCCCATATTTAATCTCAATTATTAGTTTATGTAAGATCAATACGGGATAACACTCCTGAAAAATAATTGATGTGGTGCATTAAAATATTAAAATTTTGACTTCAAAATTTAAATATGCTGATCTCATGTTAATAACTTTTCAAAATGCCAAGTGTGCCCCTGAATCAAAAATGTAAATGTGAAGTTTTGAATCAACTGGCTGTTTTGTTTTCTTTTTCCCTGTAGTTCTATATGTATATTCTAAATCTTGAAATAAATACAACTTCATTCCAAATTTTGAATTTTTTTTTATATGTAGCATCCAAAAAATCCCAAATTGCAAGAATAGCACTCCAATTCTCCAATTTGGAGAACTAGCTCATTCGCTACAAAATTTGGTGAAAGAAGATAAACTTTCGTTAGAAGGCCTGGAAAAGCGTTTAACCATGATTTTTGCACGTTAAACTAAAAAAAAGGCTAATTAAGCCACTTTCTCCAGGCTTTTTGGCGAAAGTGGGAAATAATATATTTTTTATTTTTTTTCTAATTATTTTCATTTTAAAGCGATTTTTTTTTGTACTTTCCCCAACTCAATTGGCGAAAGTGCAACCTGTTTAGAGATTTTTTTGTAAAATTTTAGGGACCTATATGTAAATCTGTCATTACTTTTTACAATTATATCCAAACTGAATTCTATTTGTTTTGTTTAATTTTCTATTATGGGTGAAATGATTGTGTGAAATCTGAGAGCTTTTATTTTGAATTTTGAATTTATTTATATTTTTCTATTAATTATGGCTTAATGTGAAAATTTAGCATTACAAGTTTTTATTTATTTGAAAATCTACAAAAATTAGTTCTGCATTCTTTATCTACGTGTGCATCGTTTTCATGTTTGGAGATTTGTCTACTTAATTAGAAAACAAAATGATAAAAAAAAAATTCGATAATTAGGTTAAACTGCTATGAAAAATTTCTCATTTTTCTGTCCTGTTTTGTAAAATAGATTTTACTGGCATTGCTTTCTAAAATTTTAAATTATTAAAAAAATCTTGCTTAATATTAATTGTGTCTAGATTGTTTAAGATTTTATCTCACTAAATTTCATTTATTTCTCTACTTGTCATGATTTTGAGAATTTGATCTATCAATTGTTGTCATTTTAATAATTACCAAATTAATTTTTCTATTTGTTATTTTAGAAAAGATGCAATTGATTTATAATAACTACCAAATTTTGAATTTTTTCAATGTTCATAGATATTGTACATGTAGATGGATGAATTTTCTTTAAATGGACGTTTTAGCAGCTTTTCTTCGTTCAGAATGACGAGGTAATTTGGTTTAGTTTTTAGAGATAGTTTTTAATGTTTTGGAATTGTAATGCTTTTTTTTAATGATGTAAATTGGTTTAGGTTTTAATGATTCTCTTTGAAAATTTTGTAGTTTCTAATGATTCTTCATCACATCTTGAAATTCTTTTTGAATCTGGATTTTTGTTGTTACTCTTAATGAGAAAATGTAATGATATGTTTTAAATATATTTTATTTTTCTTCTATATTTTTTGGCAAAAAAATTGTATGATTATTGATACATATTCATGGTGGCATGATATTGTTATGGATACAATACAATCAAAGTAGTTGAAAGAAAACGAAATCATGTGTGTCACACACAAATCACGAGCTAAATGATTTTCTTAATATATGTATAATGTTTCAGATAAAGCAACACAAAGAAACATCAATTACGAGATTAATTTCTTTTCTGAGAAAATATTTGTTAATGAGACCCCAGAGAAAATCACAAAATTTTGGTCGAGAATACATGATGTATATAAGGCAAAGTTTGGAGAATGAAGAGGCTAGGGACAAATGCATCCAAGAAATGGACGGCTTTGTTATTTGTGGTGGCCTCCGTTTGAGCGTTAGTAAGGCACAGCAGCTCCGTTAGTTTTTTTTATGTTTTTATTTTTGTGTGATATTCGACTCTGTTAAAAGCTTTGTTTGATTTGTTTTTATTTTATTTTAGATAAATTTGAGTTTTTTGTGGATTACGTTTGCATGACTTTAATGCTATTTTTCACAACTTTGAATTTGAATATTTGTTTATGTATTGGATTTGAGAAATGGACGTGCCCTGCGAAGATGAGACATATGATTTTGTAGGCTAGGTCTTTTTTAGTTTAAATTGTCAATTGTTATGTTATCAACGTACTCATTTACAAATTTGCAAATTAAAAAAAAATTTGGAAAATAAGAAAAAAATGATCAAAATGTAAAAAAGACCAAAATATTAAAAAAATATAAAAATATAAAAAAGGAACGAAAATATAAAATAGGAAAAAAATATCAAAATGTAAAAAAGGACCAAAATGTAAATAAACCAAAAAAAAGGACCAAAATATAAAATAAGAAAAAAGGACCAAAATATAAATATAAAAGGACCAAAATGTAAATATATCAAAGAGGTGACGTGGAAGCTTAAAATTGCAAGAAATTTGTTTGATTTATATACAAGATATAAAAATAGAATTAACTCGTGTGCGAATTAACGCTCGTGCATTTGAACTAAATTAATCTAATCATGACATATCTGCAAATATCATGATGTCAATAGATGCATAAGATTCATGAAATTAATCTATCACGGATATTATTTTCTGATATAATTTGTATAAATAGCATTTGTTCAGGTACTTTTAAAATCGATTAATATAATCAGGACATATTTGCAAATATATTTGATATCAATAGATGCATTATAGTTAAGGTTCATTAAAGGATCACAATGTGTCGAGATGGATACAACGGGCAAATGACAAAAAAACTCGCATAGATTTGAGGTTACAAAATTTCATATATACCCGTGCAAAATGAGCAAATACAAAAAAAATTGAAAAGCAAAAAAAGGACCAAAATGTAAAAAGGAAAAAAATTCGGTAAAAAGGAAAATTACAAAAAAAAAATTGAACTTACGAAATTGCATACATAACCCTGCCCAATGAGCAAATTAAAACAAATAGGAAAATAAGAAAAAATGATTAAAATGTAAAAAAGTACAAAAATATAAAAAAGAAGAAGATAAAAATGTAAAAAAAGACCAAAATATAAAATAGGAAAAAATATCAAAATGTAAAAAAAGACCAAAATGTAAATAAACCAAAAAAAGGACCAAAATGTAAAATAAGAAAAAAGACCAAAATGTAAAAAATGACCAAAATGTAAATATAAAAGGACCAAAATATAAATAAACAAAAATAAGACCAAAATGTAAATGTATCAAAGAGGTGACGTGGAAGCTTAGAATTGCAAGAAATTTGTTTGATTTATATATAAGATATAATTGCAGCTTAGCATAGTTCTTTGGATAGATTCATGTAACAAGCTAAAAGACTGTTCCCTTATCAATTGTTGTTGTGTCCAAAACTTCAAAAATCAGGATGTATCGAATCGAATACCGATATCTGTATTAGACTCGTTGGATACGTATCGAATTATTTTGTTATGAAATAATGACGCGTACTTCTCAAATACTTCGCCGATACTTGTCAGATATTTCTAATGCATGAAATATTATAGTCGAGAGATAAAATTTAAATAAATACAAATACAAATAAAAATAAAAAATAATATATATAAGAATAACTAAATATAACCAATGTTACAGATATCGCATATCGCTTACAGATCGGTGAGTCACCGATAAGAGATATGACCGACATAGCGGATTCATAACGGAAAATATCAGTGGTATAGCGATACTGTACTTTTTAATATTAATATATTAAATTAATTATTATAACATTAATTTATTTTGAGTTTCTTAAACTAATTTAAATTTTACATGATTAATATTCAAAATTTAACAATACACATAAATTTTAAGTTAAACTAAATATACATTTAAAATTATAACATAAAATTTACAAATAATACAATAAACTAAACCAAGAAATTGCGTTCATGAACCATCGGTGTGGATGCAGCTGCCCCCAATGAAAATCTAACCTCGTCCGGGTCAAAATCGATTTCATTTCCGACAAAAAATATTAGATAAAGAAATAAAGAGATGGAAATAATTGAGTCAAAAATATTATTGAAAATATTGTTAAAAGATGGGCCGGTTCAAAATAATATTTTCAAAATAAATTATGTTTTAAATCCAAATCGGTTCAAATCGGTCCAAATATCGGCCCATATCGTCCCATATCGGTCCGTGTATCGGTCGACCGATTTACTCAACTGATACGGGGCATATCGTAACGGAGGGACACTGATTAGAAATATGAAACCGACATACCGGTCCATATCAGTGATATTTAGAACAGTGAATATAACACATACTTTATTTTACGACTTGAACTAATGATTACATCTATATAATTATTGATATATTAAAATTAATAAAATATATGAATTATACTTTATAGAATAATAAAATATTTTATATATAATAGATGTATCTTATTCTATGATTTTGAAAAATTGTCGTATCAACATATCTGTATCGTAATACGATACATGTATTTGTATCAATTAATAATAGATCGTTACATATTTTATCGGGTCATTTTAACTAGCTTCAACAAATTTGTCCTATTCTAAACCAAGCACCATCAAATCCAACAAAATTCAATTCCATAAACTTTTATTGGTACTAGAAATACCATCGCTTCGCTTCGGTCTATTTTCTATAATTTTTCTTTGATATTATTTTAGACAGGTGATTTAATTCGCCAATATATTTTGTCGGCAGCTTATCAAATTATTTTTTATATTTAAATTTTGAGTACAATATATTGTTTTTGTTCACCTTCTTAAATATAATTTTGAAATATATAATATATATTTTGATTTTTATGTCATTTGATATGTGTAATATACATTTTATACCTTCAAATTTTATATATTTTACAGAATGGCTAACAAATATATGATGATCTGGTGAAAATATTTTTATCGAATATGTATACATGATTATAATTATAACATACTTTTATTTTAGATGATATTGTCATTGTTATTATACAAAAGAATAATAATTTTGTTATAATAATATAATATTTGTAATCTTTTATTCGATTATAGATATTTGTAAATTTGATATCGTAAAACATTATTTGTATGTTAGTAAATTAATAGTTGGACAATTTTATTACAAAAATAATAGTCTTAGCAATATATATATATATATATATATATATATATATATATATATATATATATATATATATATATATATATATATATATATATATATATATATATAGAGGATGGCTAAGATACTTAATTAAGTATCATGAGTTTGGTACTTAAGACTTTTTAACCATTAGATTTGTTTTGAGATTTGTGCATTTAATGATTAGCATAAACTGATATGACAATATTTAATAATGAGTATTTATAGCATTAGAAAACACAAATCTCAAAGCAAATATAATGGTAAAAAAATCCTAAGTACCTAACTCATGATACTTAATTGAGTATCTTAGCCATCCTCATATATATATATATATATATATATATATATATATATATATATATATATATTATATATTTTTACTTTTTTAAGAATCCTCATTTTGCATTGTTATATATTTTAATATTTTTCTTGAAATACACATATTCATAAATTTTGTAAAGATATCATTTGAAAAGAATCTAATTTTATACACATGAAATATTAATATTTCGTCAATAAAATATCCTCAATTGTTGTTTTTAAGATATTTTATCATATTTTCCGTTCAATATGAATACATATTTTTGGAAAAAAAATGTTCATTTTAAATTATCGTAACCATTTATTTTTATCACATTTTTCGTTCTATATGAATACATATCTTTGGAATATATGTGTTCATTTTTTAACTATGGTAACAATTTGTTTTTATCATATTCTCCGTTCTATATATAAATACATATATTTGAAGGAGCCGGTTCCGTTGAGTTCTTATTTTGAGTCCTTATTTTGAGTCCGAATCTTAACCGTTCGTTTATTATTGATGAGGAGCTGAGATTTATTTACCCCATGGTGACTGCCCCAAATCACTTTGTCTCTGCCCCAACCTTGCTCTCCTCTACACGAGTTTGCTCTCCCTCTCACACGATACGAACCTCCCCCACAGCTTGCCTTGCTTGAAACCCTAGACCTACCTACCTAGACCTACCGGTGCCTCTGTCTGCTCGCGGTTGTCCTGTTAACGCCGCCATGTCAATTCTTTGTGTTGCTTGAATCTCTCTCCAGAATGTTTGTATGCCCAGAACCTATTGTTTGTTCTTATTCTCTTCAATTTATCTGTTCGTGAATCTTTTAAGATTTTAATTCCATTAATGTTGTTTTGTAGGGGAAGAATCGGATTCTGAGGCGTTCTTCTTTTGACAGAGAAAGGATACAGAAGAAAAATCAATAGATTTAGGGATTATTGATAATCAGGGGCTTAATTAGGGGTGATTACTCATCATTGATAATTAGATGGATTATAGATTATGGAAATGAATGGGAAGCAAAACATATTTGAAAAAAGGATTTGTGAAGTAATAATCATCACAAATAAAAAACCTCGGAACAAAACCCTACAATTTGTGAGGAGGTAATAACCACCACAAAGAACACCCTACCCTTCCCCTTCTCGTGTAACCAGTTCTCCTCAATCGATCGAGCCTAGTGATTCTCCCCCTCATGGGACTTAGTGTGCAAATCAGAGTCTTTAGGGGACCAGCTATTTGGAGAGCAACGGATAAAAACATGGAGAGGAATTGGAGCTCCCCTTTGGTTTTGAGGATTGTACTCAAATTTCCAGGTGATAAGGATCTTTGGAAATACTTGTTCAGAGCCTCTAGAGGACAGGGGTCTTGGGGTTTACTTGCGCAATTCAGTCTCTAGAGTCTTTGAGGACTACTTGTCCGGCCATGACTTGTACCGGTATAGACTGTTACAAATGGCAACGTACCATTATAGTTTGGATTGGATGGAATTTTCTCTAATCATATTAAATTTGCACATGCACTTTCTAAAGATTAATTTTCAGGCTGTGAGTAATATTTTCTTGTTTTCTTTCAGAGACCGAGATGGGCAATAAATGATGATAAAGGAACAGGCGAGATGGATGAGAAAATTGGAATTAATAAAGAGAAATTGGAAGTAAGTGCCAAAATTTAAGCCAACTAGGATGCTGTTTTATTCCTTGCTTCAAGAAATGATGAATGATGTTTTAATTTAATTTGGGTCGCAATGAGCACTCTTTAAGTTATGAAATAGATTTGGTGTTTATTTTGTATTATGAATTGTATTTAATGTTGTCCTTCAGCAAAAAATGTATTTTGTGTTTAGAATTGAATGGATATCGATGTCTAATTTGAATGGTTGTTTTGAATGTAGTTTATCAATTTGTTGCAATTTGATATTGTAAAAAACACTTGTTATAAATAATCGTAATTTTAATTGATGTAGGAATGGATGTCTTCAAGTTGGATAAAGTATGTTTTTAAAATGTTTGAAAGGTAGTTTTGAGAAGAATGGATACTTAAAATTATTATTATTATAAGATATAAAAATGAACTTTACAAGAAATTTTCTTGTTTATGAGAGTCATTAAGAATATTGATGATCATTCATAAATAGGTAGAAAGTCATAAGAATATTAGTGTAATAACCACATAAACTGATTGTTGCCTAACTAGACTCAATTAATAATCAATGTTGGTACCACGAACAATAACACGTACCAGTAGAAAAATCCGCATCTTGCCTTAACTAGGCACTGATTATTATCTATCATGATTTCTCCTCAGGAGCCGCACACAGTAGTGTGCAAGATTCATCATCAGGACAATTGGATTGCTTGAAGCGAGGATGAAGAGAAAAGCTTAGGGTTGATTGCACGAGAGAAATAGGGGTTGGATTGCTTGAATCGACTCAGTCTCATGAAAGTGAAAAGTAGATTGATCATGTGAAGAGAGGAGGTCTCTGCGATCTCTAGAGGCAGCTCTTTTCAAAAATAAATCTGAGCCGTTAATTAAAATCAGATGAAGGGTTTAGATTTGGACTCAAAATAAGGATTCAAAATAAGATCTCAACGGAACCGGCCCCATATTTGAAATATGTTTTTTCATTTTTAATTATTGTAACAGTTTATTTCTATCATATTTTTCCGTTTACATATCTTTGGAATATCTTTTCCATTTGTAATTATTGTAACAATTTGGAACTAGTGTAGTTAAAAAATTAATTTTTTTTTCATTTTTAATTATTTTAACAATTTATCTTTATCATATTATCCGTTCTAAATAAATACATATCTTGGGAATATTTTTTTTTTCATTTTTAATTATTGTAACAATTTCTTTGTATCATTTCTTCTGTTGTACATGAATACATATCTTAGGAATATGCTTTTCAATTTTAATTATTGTACCAATTTAGTTTCATCATATTTTCCTGTTCTATATGAATATATATCTTTGGAATACTTTTTGCACTTTTAATTATTGTAACAATTTCCTTTCACTATATTTTTCCGTTCTATATGAATACATACCTTTAGAATATATTTTTTTCATTTTTAGTTATTGCAACAATTTATTTTTATCATATTTACCGTTCTATATGATTATCTTTGAATTTTTTTTTCATTTTTAAATATTGTAGCAATTTATTTTTATCATATTTTCCGTTCTATATGAATATATATCTTTGGAATATTTTTTTTCATTTTTACTTATTGTAACAATTTTGAATTAGTGTATTTAAATAATTAAAACTTAAAAAAATTTAATAGAGACCGCAAAACCTGGGAATTAAACTCTAGATCTCCTCGATTGACATGTTTTTTTCCCATGCATTCCTAACCATCACGCCATCGAGTATGTTTGCGACGCTAGCCTGTTTTTTCTTTGTAATATTTTCTTACGCGCAAAAGAATTAAAAAATAAGATTTTTTTTTAATAATAAAAAAAAAAGAGATTTAAATGTGGAATCTATTGCTGGGAAACGATTCAGAACATGCTCCGAAGACGACTAAACCTGGATATATAACATACTTATTCTTTATTTACACGTGCAATACCTCATAACTCCCTTAATTTTAAAAGAAAAGAAGAGCTGGAAAACAAAATTCCCAATTCACACACACTTAATTCAAAAATCCCAATTTTCAAATAATCAACAATTCTTCTCTAATTACAAATTCGTGACACTTTGTTGTTAGGTCTTTATTTTGCAATTCACATGATTTTAGTGGGTCTTAATCATAACAAATTTATCGAAATGGTAGATCTGGCCAATTTCATGCTAAAAAATAGAGATTACCAGCCTTTTACTAATAAGAACATCAATAGAAATTCAGATGAAAATATCGAAAAACAAGAATCCAGTGATGTTATATACATTGAATTAAATTTATTGTAATGTTAGGTTTTATATATCGAATACAATTTTTATGTATATATGTGAGTGATCTTTATTATATAGATATATGATGCTGATTCTATAAATATGAAAAATAATAATTAATATTTTCGTTTTTAGAAGGACACATATGATATTTAGTGTTTTTCGAAGGCCACAATTTTTATCGAAATAGTAGATCTTTATTATACTAGTTTGCTATATACTGAATTTTGATAAGGACAAATTTGATATTTTCATTTTTAGAAGGACACATATGATATTTAGTGTTTTTCGAAGGATATATACGAAATTGCTTCAAAATAGGATTTATTAGTCATCTTATTAATATTTACTAAATAGGTAGTTTTATTAATTTATCTTAATTACTTACGCAAAAGACGTTTTATATGAGAAACTAACGATAAAAAATTATAAGCAATAAATAAAAGCTAATTAATATGGTTCGGACTATTATAAGAGGGCTGTTAGTACCTCCGGAGAAAACACATTTTGAAACGTCGCATCGAATCAAATAGCGCTACATGACAAAGAACAACGATAAAAAAAATACGCGGTTAAAAAATAAAAGAGCGGTCGTTTTTACGAATAACACCTAATATTCGGATATTGTTACATATAACTTTAATCTTCATATTTTGATAGTTGCTTTTATATCTTTCACACCTTCATATTTATACATTTTTATAATGAAAAATAAAAAAAAAACAAATCTTTTATCCATAATGTAGAAAAAAAATATAAATAACAAGTATTTAAATATTTTTAATCCATAATATATAAGAAAGTATAAATAACAACAAATATTTTCCATAGTACAGAAAGATATATAAATAATAGTAAAAATATAAATAACAACAGATAATAATAAATAACACCAGGTTTATAAAAAAAATATAGTGAAAAAATATAGTGAAATATAGTAAAAAATATATAAGTATGTACAAATAATAATAAAATGTAAACAACAACAGATCTTTAATTAATAGTATAAAATAAAATATAGTAAAAAAGTATAAATAATAACATATTTTTTATTTATAGTACAGGCAAAATCTACAATAATAAAAAAAATACAAATAATAATAAAAACGGTATAACAAACAACAGATCTTTTATTCATATTATAGAAAAAAATATAAAATAATATAAAAAGTATAATAACGGATGAAAAAGAACCGAACAATGAGCAGTGCGTATATTAGCGTGGGGGCGAGTGAAGGATTTCATGACGTTCGTCAGAGTAAATATCAAAAATTTATTCCAACAAAGTCGGGAATCGTCTTACTTAAGCTAATTTTCTACTCTAATTTATTTTATTTATCCTACAAAAAGGATTATAATACAATACCGAAGATCTTTTAACGTAGGTCTGGTCCTCTTTGGTTCACCCTTGAATCCGAAACAAGAACGGCGTCGAGTCCGTGCTAGCGTCCTCTTGTCCGCACCTAGCTCCGTCGCCCGTTTCTGATCGATTGCTTAATCAATCAACGTTTCAACAAACATTTCAAGAGAAAGAGAGACTGGCTATAGAGAGAAAATTCTTGTTACAAAATGCTTAGCCAGTTCTCATATTTATAGTCCCTAAACATTAGGTCAAAACCCTTTGAAAATTCGTAATCAAGGCTTGAACAAAATTCGAAGCAGCACATTAACTCCTGACCATTGGTCACTGTTTCTGTCATAACGTCTTCTAGAAAATTCCAAATGACTTGAAATTTTCACCATTAGAAACTACATTCAAATGGCTACAATTTACATAGGTCATTTGTACAGAATGGTAAAGTTTTGCTATTTCAAATATTTGTTCAAACATGCCTCAAAATCTGTCTCGAATTTATGGTCATGATTCATGTTTATTTGGATTTGTCAATTTCTCTTCTCAATATGTTTTGGGCTTGGGCTTGGGCTTGAAACAAATTATGATATGTGCTACATATATTATTTTCATAATATGCACATTTCATTTAATTTATTTTCATGCTAAGTAATCATCTCATATGACATAATATTTTACATATTTTCTATTTGTATCTGTATTTCATACAACATGAAATATTTATACATAGAAAAATATATAATATATTTCTTGTTTCCCATTCAGTTGGTGTGACCTATATCGAGGATCTATGTTATGTTGGCAATGAAATAAAACATTTTATTTCATAAACCGTAAGCGGTATTCTAGCTATACATTACGGTTACCCAAATAACTTAGATGTTTAGTAACCCTTTTACGAAACGTAATCCTTGTGATATTGATTGTGTCAACAATAAGAACCTCGCTCTGATACCAATTGAAGGATTTCATGACGTTCGTCAGAGTAAATATCAAAAATTTATTCCCACAAAGTCGGGAATCGTCTTACTTAAGCTAACTTTCTACTCTAATTTATTTTATTTATCCTACAAGAAGAATTAGAATACAATACCGAAGATCTTTTAACGTAGGTCTGGTCCTCTTTGGTTCACCCTTGAATCCGAAACAAGAACGGCGTCGAGTCCGTGCTAGCGTCCTCTTGTCCGCACCTAGCTCCGTCGCCCGTTTCTGATCGATTGCTTAATCAATCAACGTTTCAACAAACATTTCAAGAGAAAGAGAGACTGGCTATAGAGAGAAAATTCTTGTTACAAAATTCTTAGCCAGGTCTCATATTTATAGTCCCTAAACATTAGGTCAAAACCCTTTGAAAATTCGTAATCAATGCTTGAACAAAATTCGAAGCAGCACATTAACTCCTGACCATTGGTCACTGTTTCTGTCATAACTTCTTCTAGAAAATTCCAAATGACTTGAAAGTTTCACCATTAGAAACTACATTCAAATGGCTACAATTTACATAGGTCATTTGTACAGAATGGTAAAGTTTTGCTATTTCAAATATTTGTTCAAACATGCCTCAAAATCTGTCTCGAATTTATGGTCATAATTCATGTTTATTTGGACTTGTCAATTTCTCTTCTCAATATGTTTTGGGCTTGGGCTTGAAACAAATTATGATATGTGCTACATATATTATTTTCATAATATGCACATTTCATTTAATTTATTTCCATTCTAAGTAATCATCTCATAAGACATAATATTTTACATATTTTCTATTTGTATCTGTATTTCATACAACATGAAATATTTATACATAGAAAAATATATAATATATTTCTTGTTTCCCATTCAGTTGGTGTGACCTATATCGAGGATCTATGTTATGTTGACAATGAAATAAAACATTTTATTCCATAAACCGTAAGCGGTATTCTAGCTATACATTACGGTTACCCAAATAACTTAGATGTTTAGTAACCTTTTTTACGAAACGTAATCTTTGTGATATTGATTGTGTCCATTCCTTGCCTTTATGATATTGTGATTAATATACAAACTAGTGATGTGTCATCTTTGTATTATAATCATTTTTTGATCTCTATTAAGTAAATTATAAATATATAACTGCACTTCAGTTATATTGGATCCATTCATAATTCTACTTTATCAAGGGGCCCATAATATCATTTCTCATAATGAATAAGTGGCAACGATACTATTGACATGTACTCTCTTTCCAGCATAAGTTACGTACAAAGAACTATTACTTTTATCACCACTTATTAATAAGCAGCTTTTAATAATAATTACGTTATGCATTCCTCATGTGAAAAAGATACATCTCTCAATCTTAGAACCAGAGACACGATGAAAACATTCATGACACTAACACAATTCATATAATGTTTCATCTGTTAGGTCTGTTCAATATATGAAGCTTTTCATATATTCGTGTTATTAAATGATAATCTTTTATCAACGTTTGCAGAATTGCAACGTGCTTTTAATCAACACGACATTCTTATTATGTATATTAGTGTTCCTGCTAATATCCAAGACATGTGAACATTTTAGAGTTCAATATTTTATTATCACTTAAAGTTCTGCGATTCAAGACCAAGTGCATCTTCTTGAATACTTCTAAATGAAAATATAAAAACTCATGGAACAAAATGTAAATAACATCCAATTCATAAAAATAACATATAAAAATTATCCAAATATTAATAAGTTTTAGAACACAAATCTAACAGTGAGAATAACAAACCTGATGGATATGAACAATTCCGAAGTGCATGGACGGGCAAGGGCAACTTCGGAATAAATTGCACTGACGATCATTCGACGTTCATTTCTGTGAAGTGCAAAATCATTCTTCCAAACTAAAATGATAACCTTGATCGATTGTCGCATACTTCATTGGTCTTTTTAACTGACTTCCACAAATTTGTCTTTTGTTGGAAACCAAGCACCTATTATTCGAACAAAATGTCGATGCCCAAAAATGCTACCAAGTAAAAATCAATTCAATAAACTTTTATTGGTATAAAAACAAAAATCCCAATTTGAGCCCTTCCATCTATTAACTGATGACTGTATTGCTAAGTTGTGCTGTGACAACCTATGACATGTCATATTTGATGACGTGACAATATATGACAATTCATATTTGATGACGTGACAACGTAAGTTATTTTTTTTCAATATTTGATGTCGTATTTAAATAAAATATTTGATATGTCATATTTAAATTAAATAGTTTATGTTATCACGTCATCAAATATGACCTGTCATATGTTGTCACGTCATCAAATATTTCATGTCATACGTTGATACATCATAACTTAACGATACAATCATCGGTTAATTAATGAAAAAATCTAATTGAACCAACTCAAAAAATAAAAAACTTGATTGACCGAATTAAAAAGATAAAAAATTTAATTGATTATAACAGTCGATAAAAATAAACTTTTTTTCCAAAATGAATGCAGGACTTGAGGCTACGTCGTTATTTCTCTCAAATCAAACGGGCTTATATTGTCTTCAAGCCGGATCCTGGGAAGAAAAAACTGAACCCGAATTCCTATCCAAAGTCCGATCCACAAAACAAACAGAATCCGTGTCGACGGGCGACATCTCTCCCTCGATTTATACATCCATTATTCAACTAGGGTTTTCAACTTCCCCAATTTCTCGACCAATTTCTCGACCAATCCATTAATGGCGACGGTTCAACTAAAGAAGATCTCAGACGGCAGTGCGGGCACCGTCCCCGCCAAGAGGAAACCAGTATTCGTAAAGGTGGAGAGTCTCAAACCAGGTACGATCGGCCATACCCTCACCGCCAAGGTTATCTCTTCCAAGCCTGTTGTCAATAAAGTCGGGGCCAATTCTCGTGCTACCAAGATCGCCGAGTGCCTTATCGGTGATGAAACTGGTTGCATCATGTTCACTTCCCGCAATGAGCAAGGTTAGAGTTTGACTAATCTCTCTCGACTTAAATCTTTTTTACTGTCAATCATTTTCAAATATCAGTTTGTAAGAGGCCTCTTTCTTGAATCTGGTTTTCTTCTTGGTATTCTTTGCATTTGTATTTTTCTGCATAGCCGAGTTGTTAACAGTTCATTTAAATAGGATCAAAATACCATTTTTGTGCTGAAAGATCGATCTTTAATAGGTATAAAACAGTAGTAAGTTAAATAACTCATCTTGATTTAATCTTTTTCTCCGTTACTCACTTGCATTATTATTTGATCGAATCACTACAACTCAAACAGATAGACTTTGATTATACAGTTTCCTTAATTAATTTCGCATTTTGCCAAAAATATTCTCAAATAACTTTTTGTTTTTGCAGTGGATATGATGACGCCTGGTTCGACAATCATAATTAGAAACGCAAAAATAGACATGTTCAAGGGATCGATGAGGCTCGCAGTGGACAAATGGGGCCGAATTGAAGTGGCAGAACCTGCCAGTTTCACCGTCAAAGAGGACAATAATCTCTCTCTCGTTGAATATGAACTCGTCAGTGTTCATGAAAAGTGAAAATTTTAACCTAATATGTTAATCGTCTATGAATCTTGTGATATTTTCTTTCTTTATGTTTGGCGTTGAATCTTAGATTTTAGGGAAACGTGGTATTTTTCGTTTTGGATTCGAATTGTGTAGCAAACTGGATTCCTGTTTTTGTGATATTTTCATATGATGTTTTATTGATGGTTCTTATTAGTAAAAAGGCTGGTAATCAAGCTGTAAAAGAAAAAAAACACTAATTTGATGATTATGTTCACGCACACGCACAAACAAGCACACGCATTTTGATTTCAAGTGAAAAAAAGAAAAAGAAAAAAATGAAATTTGATGATTATGTTCCATCTTTGGTCTTACCATACACGCTTGAAGTTGAACTCATCTAATCAAGTTCCCAAAATAACACTAATTCATGCTTAATTTCCAAATTAGTAGAAAATCAATTTTCTAGTTTAAAATATAAATCCGTGTATATAATACATATTTTCATTATTATATATTTTTGTATTAACATATATATTTTTTTTATTGAAGGAGGTTTGACAAATGTGTGGAGACCTCGAATATATTAGATCAAAGAAGTGAAACGAAAGAGAGAATTTGGGGAGAATATATAAGACAATATTCTTATTTTTTTTTGAAAAGAATCCTAGGCCACGAATCGTAGCCATTATAAGTTTTTTTTTTATATTGATGCCGTCGGGATTCGAACCCACAACCTCTACAACATGATGGTTTATTGTGCTGAACACTCAACCATCTAGGGTATGGGACCATTGACAGTATTAATATTAACATATATTTTTGAGAACTACACATTGTGAGTGAGTTCATTTTTTTTTGTAGGACATAGTGAATAATTTTAATTTAAATCATTTTGGTTGAGTAAGAGTGTTCTTCGTTAGTAAACACTCATATCGGCTAAATTTCGACTTTCCATATATCGAATTTGGTCGATTTTTGACAACTCCTATCCGAATCGGCCGAATCTTCGAATTTTAATTTTAATATTAGTGGAATTAGAAGAATCGTTCGTTCAAAAGTCAGCCGAGTTTTTAACAAAGTCTGTGAGTTTTAGCGACTCTACAAAATTTAGATAGTATTTTTACTATTAGTTTTGTTATAGTATATTATAATATTCTTTTGTTAATAATTTTAATATTAAAACTGTAATGAATATTGAAATTATTGAAATTTAATTAATAACTTAATATCAGTACATCAATACATGGCAAATAGATTAAAATGATTATATAGATATGTATGTTTTTTTTACAATTATAATCATATATATAGTAATCATTAAATTTGGCTTTTTATAAAAAAAATTCATTTCTTTCAATGCGACTTTTCGTCAGAATACGACTTTTTGATCCAACTACTTTCGGAACTATGATATAATGCGTAATTCTAATGCAATTGAAACTCAAAATTTTTTTTTTTTATATATATTGGATATATAATGTCAATTTTGAATTCTAATTTTAATCATTTTTAGGCAAATTATGCCTACATAATGAATAGAAAACACAACTGTGAAAAAAAAAATCTATTTATTTTTGTTGTTTCGTAAGCCTCTTCGGTTGCGAAAATAATGCATACAAGGTCTCTGTTGACCCCTTCCTTATTAGATATGAAAGTTCCGTATCGTTAGTGTATGTAAACTCGTATCCCTATCTAATCTGCTTAATCTTCTCCTTCCTTGTTCGATTTGTTTAGCTTTGACGATTTCTTCTTTTCTGCATCTTGCATTTAAGCAATTTATCTCCATTGTTGCTATTTCTTATTTTCGATACAAGAGATTTGGTGGGATCTCACATATTGTTATTCAAAAATTATTGAAAAAGACTATGACATTCATATATTCGTTTTTTATTTATTTATTATATATAATGACATATAAATATATTATATTATGTGTATTTTTTAATAATAAAGTATGCATTAGCAAATATATTATATTATGTGTAATTTTTTAATATAGTATTTTTTAAATAATTTATTTTTAATAAAGTAAGTATGCATTAGGTTAACAAATATATTATATTATGTGTAATTTTTTAATATACTATTTTTTATATAATTTATTTTTAATAAAGTAAGTATGCATTAGGTTAACAAATATATTATATTTTGCCTTCTTTATTTAATATATTAATTTATATATTTATTTTTTAAGTATATATTTATTTATACGTTATAAGTTTTGAAAAAAATAGAATGGGCCCGAGAGGTCTCACGTCTATCACATATATAGATTAAGAAAGAAGTACATTGTGTATTAAAGTTAATAATAATAATAATAAAAATTATCCTAAATCAAAATGCAAATGCCTAACTCAACTGAAGTCATAATCAGAACAACTAAACACTGTTAAAGCAACAAATACAAATAATTAGGAAATGAAATACCTTGAAACCCTAAGTTGTACATCCAGAAATTTAATTCCTTTAGAAAACCTAATCCAAAAACACGTTATTTGAACCCCTCAAAACGAAAAAAAATTGCTATGAATTGAATAGAAAAATTTCTTAGTGTTTGTACAATTGGTGAAAAGTTATGTAGTAAAACATTCGATCCAAACCATCTCAAAACAAATCATGGGACTCCTCAGAGCGTTAAAATAATTGTATGAATCGAAAAACAAACTTTCTTAGTGTTTGTAAAATTTGGTGAAAAGTTACGTAGTGAAAGATACGATACAAATGATCTAAAAACACGTTATTTGAACTCCTCAAAAGGTAAAAAGAAGGCTGTAAATCGAAAAGAAAACTTTTTTAGTGTTTGTACAATTTGGTGAAAAGTTACGTCGTAAAAGATTCGATCCAAACCATCTAAAAAAACAAGTTATTTGGGCTCCTCAGAGAGTTATAAGATTGTTCTGAATCGAAAAACAAACTTTCTTAGTGTTTGTAAAATTTGGTGATAAGTTACGTAGTGAAAGATACGATACAAATGATCTAAAAACAAGTTATTTGAACTCCTCAATAAGTAAAAATATTGCTATAAATCGAAAAGAATATTTTCTTAGTGTTTGTACAATTTGGTGAAAAGTTACGTCGTAAAAGATTCGATCCAAACCATCTCAAAAACATGTTATTTGGGCTCATCAGAGAGTTATAAGACTGTTATGAATCGAAAAACAAACTTTCTTAGTGTTTGTAAAATTTGGTGAAAAGTTACGTAGTGAAAGATATGATACAAAGGATCTAAAAACATGTTATTTGAACTCCTCAAAATGTAAAAAAATTGATATGAATAGAATAGAAAATTTTCTTAGTGTTTGTACAATTTGGTTAAAAGTTACGTCGTAAAATATTCGATCCAAACCATCTCAAAAACAAGTAATTTGGGCCCCTCAAAAGGTAAAAAGATTGCTATAAATCGAAAAGAAAATTTTCTTAGTGTTTGTACAATTTGGTGAAAAGTTACGTCGTAAAAGATTCGATCCAAACCATCTCAAAAAACAAGTTATTTGGGCTCCTCGGGGAGTTATAAGATTGTTATGAATCGAAAAACAAACTTTCATAGTGTTTGTAAAATTTGGTGAAAAGTTACGTAGTTAAAGATACAATACAAATCATCTAAAAACATGTTATTTGAACTCCTCAATACGTAAAAAGATTGCTATGAATCAAATAGAAAACTTTATTAGTGTTTGTACAATTTGGTGAAAAATTATACAATAAAACATTCGATCCAAACCATCTCAAAACATGTTATTTGGGTTCCTTAGAGCGTTCAAATAATTGTATGAATCGAAAAAGAAGCTTTCATAGTGTTTGTAAAAAATTTTAAAAAGTTATGTAGTAAAAGATATGATACAAATGATCTAAAAATACGTTATTTGAACTCCCCAAGACATAAAACGACTGCCATGAATCGAATAGAAAACTTTCTTAGTGTTTGTACAATTTGGTGAAAAGTTACACAATTCGATCCAACCCATCTCAAAACAAGTAATTCGGACTCCTCTTAGCATTAAAAGAATTGTATGAATCGAAAAACAAACTTTCTTAGTGTTTGTAAAATTTGGTAAAAAGTTATGTAGTGAAAGATACGATACAAAGGATCTAAAAACACGTTATTTGAACTCCTCAATACGTAAAAAGATTGCTATGAATCGAAAAACAAACTTTCTTAGTGTTTGTAAAATTTGGTGAAAAGTTACGTAGTGAAAGATACGATACAAAGGATCTAAAAACACGTTATTTGAACTCCTCAATACGTAAAAAGATTGCTATGAATCGAATACAAAACTTTCTTAGTGTTTGTACAATTTGGTGAAAAGTTACGTCGCAAAGTATTCGATCCAAACCATCTGAAAAAGAAGTTATTTGGGCTCCTCGGATAGTTATAAGATTGTTAGGAATCGAAAACCAAACTGTCTTAGTGTTTGTAAAATTTGGTGAAAAGTTACGTAGTAAAAGATATGATACAAATGATCTAAAAACACGTTATTTGAACTCCTCGAAACATATAAAGATTACTTTGAATCGAATAGAAAACTTTCTTAGTGTTTGTAAAATTTGATGTAAACTTACGCAGTAAAAGATTCGATCCAAACAATCTAAAAAACAAGTTATTTGGGCTCCTCAGAGAGTTATAAGATCGTTATGAATCGAAAAACAAACTTTCTTAGTGTTTGTAAAATTTGGTGAAAAGTTACGTTGTGAAAGATACGATACAAAGGATCTAAAAACACGTTATTTGAACTTCTCAATACGTAAAAAGATTGCTTTGAATCGAATTGAAAACTTTCTTAGTATTTGTACATTTTGGATGAAAAGTTACGTAGTAAAACATTCGATCCAAACCATCTCAAAACACGTCATTTGGACTCCTCATAGCTTTAAAAGAATTGTATGAACCGAAAAACAAACTTTCTTAGTGTCCGTAAAATTTGATGAAAAGTTACGTAGTGAAAGATACGATACAATTGATCTAAAAAGACGTTATTTGAACTTCTCAAAAGGTAAAAAGATGTCTATGAATCGAAAAGAAAACTTTCTTAGTGTTTGTACAATTTGGTGAAAAGTTACATCATAAAAGATTCGACCCAAACCGTCTCAAAAATCAAGTTAATTGGGCTCCTCAGAGAGTTATAAGATTGTTTTGAATCGAAAAACAAACTTTCTTAGTGTTTGTAAAATTTTGTGAAAAATTACACAGTGAATGATACGATACAAAGGATCTAAAAACACGTTATTTGAACTCCTCAATACGTAAAAAGATTGCTATGAATCGAATAGAAAACTTTCTTAGTGTTTGTATAATTTGGTGAAAAATCATGCAGTAAAACATTCGATCCAAACCATCTCAAAACACGTTATTTGGACTCCTTAGAGCATTCGAAGAATTGTATGAATCGAAATAGAAGCTTTCATTGTTTGTACGATTTGGTGAAAAGTTATGTAGTAAAAGATATGATACAAATGATCTAAAAACACGTTATTTGAACTCCTCAAAACATAAAAAGATTGCCATGAATCGAATAGAAAACTTTCTTAGTGTTTGTACAACTTGGTGAAAAGTTACGCAATTCGATCCAAACCATCTTAAAACACGTAATTTGGACTCCTCATAATGTTTAAAGAATTGTATGAATCGAAAAACAAACTTTCTTAGTGTTTGTAAAATTTGGTGAAACGTTACGTAGTGAAAGATACAATACAAAGGATCTGAAAACACATTATTTGAACTCCACAATACGTAAAAAGATTGCTATGAATCGAATAGAAAACTTTCTCAGTGTTTGTACAATTTGGTGAAAAGTTACGTCGTAAAATATTCGATCCAAACAATCTCAAAAACAAGTAATTTGGGCTCCTCAGAGAGTTATAAGATTGTTATGAATCGAAAAACAAACTTTCTTAGTGTTTGTAAAATTTGGTGAATAGTTATGTAGTGAAAGATATGATACAAAGGATCTAAAAACACGTTATTTGAACTACTCGAAACGTAAAAAGATAAATTTGAATCCAATAGAAAATTTCTTAGTGTTTATACAATTTGATGTAAACTTACGTAGTAAAAGATTCGATCATATCTCAAAAATAAGTTATTTGGGTTCCTCAGAGAGTTATTAGATTGTAATGAATTGAAAAACAAACTTTGTTAGTGTTTGTAAAATTTGGTGAAAAGTTACGTTGTGAAAAATACGATACAAAGGATATAAAAACACGTTATTTGAACTCCTCAATACGTAAAAAGATTGCTATGAATCGAATAGAAAACTTTCTTACTGTTTGTACAATTTGGTGAAAAGTTACGTCGTAAAATATTCGATCCAAACCGTCTGAAAAACAAGTTATTTGTTCTCCTCGGAGAGTTATAAGATTGTTATGAGTCGAAAACCAAAATTTCTTAGTGTTTGTAAAATTTTCTGAAAAGTTACGTAGTGAAAGATATGATACAAAGGATCTAAAAACACGTTATTTGAACTCCTCAAAACATAAAAAGATTACTTTGAATCGAATAGAAAACTTTCTTACTGTTTATACAATTTGATGTAAACTTACGTAGTTAAAGATTCGATCCAAACAATCTCAAAAACAAGTTATTTGGGCTCCTCAGAGAGTTATAAGATCGTTATGAATTAAAAAACAAAATTTCTTAGTGTTTGTAAAATTTGGTGAAATGTTACGTTGTGAAAGATACGATACAAAGGATCTAAAAACACGTTATTTGAACTCCTCAATACGTAAAAAGATTGCTATGAATCGAATTGAAAATTTTCTTAGTGTTTGTACAATTTGGTGAAAAATTATGCAGTACAACATTCGATCCAAACCATCTCAAAACATGTTATTTGGACTCCTTAGAGCGTTCGAAGAATTGTTTGAATCGAAAAAGAAGCTTTCATAGTGTTTGTAAAATTTGGTGAAAAGTTATGTAGTAAAAGATATGATACAAATGATCTAAAAACACGTTATTTGAACTCCTCAAAACATAAAAAGATTGTCATGAATCGAATAGAAAACTTTCTTAGTGTTTGTACAATTTGGTGAAAATTTACGCAATTCGACCCAAACCATCTTAAAACACGTAATTTGGACTCCTCATAGTGTTAAAAGAATTGTATGAATCGAAAAACAAACTTTCTTAGTGTTTGTAAAATTTGGTGAAAAGTTACGTAGTGAAAGATACGATACAAATGATCTAAAAACACGTTATTTGAACTCCTCAATACGTAAAAACATTGCTATAAATCGAAAATAAAACTTTCTTAGGGTTTTTACAATTTGGTGAAATGTTACGTCGTAAAAGATTCGATCCAAACCATCTCAGAAACATGTTATTTGGGCTCCTCAGAGAGATATAAGATTGTTATGAATCGAAAAACAAACTTTCTTAGTGTTTGTACAATTTGGTGAAAAGTTATGTAGTGAAAGATATGATACAAAGGATCTAAAAACACGTTATTTGAACTCCTCAAAACGTAAAAAGATAACTTTCTTAGTGTTTGTACAATTTGGTGAAAAGTTACGTCGTAAAAGATTCGATCCAAACCATCTCAAAAACAAGTTATTTGGGCTCCTCAGAGAGTTATAAGATTGTTATGAATCGAAAAACAAACTTTCATAGCGTTTGTAAATTTGGTGAATAGTTATGTAGTAAAACATACGATACAAGTGATCTAAAAGTACGCTATTTGAACTCCTCAAAACGTAAAAAGATTGCTATAAATCGAATTGAAAACTTACTTAGTGTTTGTACAATTTGGTGAAAAGTTACGTCGTAAAAGATTCGATCCAAACCATCTCAAAAACAAAGTTATTTGGGCTCCTCATGGCGTTAAAAGAATTGTATGATCGAAAAACATACTTTCTTAGTGTTTGTAAAATTTGGTGAAAAATTACGTAGTGAAAGATACCATACAAATGATCTAAAAACACGTTATTTGAACTCCTCAAAACGTAAAAAGATTGCTATGAATCGAAAAGAAAACTTTCTTAGTGTTTGTACAATTTGGTGAAATGTTACGTCGTAAAAGATTCGATCCAAACCATCTCAAAAACAAGTTATTTGGACTCCTCGGAGAGTTATAAGATTGTTATGAATCGAAAAACAAAATTTCTTAGTGTTTGTAAAATTTGGTGAAAAGTTATATAGTAAAAGATACGATACAAATGATCTAAAAACACGTTATTCGAACTCCTCAAAACGTAAAAAGATTGCAATGAATCGAAAAGAAAACTTTTTAGTGTTTGTACAATTTGGTGCAAAATTACGTAGTAAAAGATTCGATCCAAACCATTTCAAAAACAAGTTATTAGGGCTCCTGAGAGAGTTATAAGATTGTATGCATCGAAAAACAAACTTTCTTAGTGTTTGTAAATTTTGGTGAAATGTTATGTAGTAAAACATACGATACAAATGATCTAAAAACACGTTATTTTAACTTCTCAAAACGTAAAAATATTGCTATGAATCGAATTGAAAACTTTCTAAGTGTTCGTACAATTTGGTGAAAAGTTATGTCGTAAAAGATTCGATCCGAACCGTCTCAAAACACGTTATTTGGACTCCTCATAGCGTTAAGAGAATTGTATGAATCGAAAAACAAACTTTTTTAGTGTTTGTAAAATTTGGGGAAAAGTTACGTAGTGAAAGATACGATACAAATGATCTAAAAACACGTTGTTTGAACTCCTCAAAACGTAAAAAGATTCATATGAATCGAAAAAAAACTTTTTAGTGTTTGTACAATTTGGTGAAATAACGTGGTTTTAGTTCCTTTGTATCGTATCTTTCACTACGTAATTTTTCACCAAATTTTACGAACACTAAGAAATTTTGTTTTTCGATTCATAACAATCTTATAATTCTCTGATCAGCCCAAATAACTTGTTTTTGAGATGGTTCGGATCGAATCTTTTACGACGTAACTTTTCACCAAATTGTACAAACACTAAGAAAGTTTTATATTTGATTTATATCAACTTTTTACGTTTTGAGGAGTTCAAATAACATGTTTTAGATCAGTTGTATCGTATCTTTTACTACATAATTTTTTACAAAATTTTATAAACACTAAGAAACTTTGTTTTTAGATTCATACAATTCTTTTTAACGCTATGAGGAGTGCAAATAACGTGTTTTGAGATGGCTTGAATCGAATGTTTTACTACGTAACTTTTCACCAAATTGTACAACCACTAAGAAATTTTTATGTTCGATTCATAGCAATATTTTTATTTATTGAGGAGTTCAAATAACGTGTTTTTTGTCGATCCTTTGTATCGTATTTTTCAGTACGTAATTTTTCACCAAATTTTACTTCTTGGGAGTTTTCAGATGCGTTACAAATATCCGAAAAATATCTAATATTATTTTAAAATAAAATATTAGAATACGCCACGTGAAACATTCGATACGTATCCGACGAGTATCGGTATCTGGTAAGATATCCGATATGATATAGCTTGTTTTTCGACGCACCCGCGTAACATGGCTACAATTAATCGGCCTATTTATTTAAGCGTTGTTTTAAGTTTTTCAATTGATCTCTCTCTATTCACTCGTTATTCAGCTAAAAATAACATTCCGATTATCAAAGACATTTCTCTAATTATTACCTAAACATAGTTAAACGCTAACAAACTCTAATCAACGTCGAATTTTAAACCTCTCCAATTCAACAAAACCTTTAATTTGAACCAACCATTTTCAATTTTACCTCCAACTCTTTCTTTATTAACCACACGCTCTTCATCTCCTCTCCAAAATTCATTCTTTCTAATCTCATAACAAACGATCATGGCTTTCCGCACCACCGTCGTCCTCTTTCTCCTCGTGCTGTCCGCCTCCATTCTCTCTTCCACATCATCTCCCCTGGACAAATCATTGGGTCTCTCTTTCCTCAATTCAAAAGATGTTTCTGGCCATATTTTATCAAGGGGCAAAATCGGAGACTTCGTGAATGATGAGTTCGGCTCGGATCTCGAAGCATCTGTACGTCGTGGATTGGCTGTCAGTACCAGGTACATTAGCTACGACGCTCTGAAGAAGGATCGTGTGCCGTGTAACAGGAAGGGAAATTCGTACTACAATTGTCAGAGGGGAAAGCGTGCGAATCCCTACAGGCGTGGGTGCAGCATCATAACTCATTGCCAGAAAATCTACGATTAATCGATCCAAATGAATTTGTATGATTGTTTACAATTTGTGTAATTGCATTAACATACGTTTGCTAACTGGAGGTGTTCTTTTTATTTCTTGATTTTTATTAGGTTTGGTGATTAAATAAGTATCGATTTTGAATATTGATTGTTTCTAATATTTCTATTTTAGGTCGTCACTTTTATTATTTAGGCTTGTTCTAATGTGTCGTCCGTTATTATTATGATAATTCTTGTCTTTCAAAAAAATTTATTCTTTCAAAAAAATTTATTCCGACCATTTTGATTTACGGGTCATTCGGGTCGTTTCGGTTTTTGCATCGTCCAGTTTCGAGCATTTTTTATTTTCTGATTGTTTCGGTTTTCGGATCATTCAGTTCCGGATCATTTCGGTTATCGGGTTGTTCGGGTTTCGAAAAAATTTCTTGTACTCGTAAATCGTAATTCTGCATTACATAATAATACCACAACGAATACAATAATTTTTAAAAATCCCATTATTTTATGATTTTTTATATCTAGCGTTAAAAAGTAACCAATTTGCAAAACTATAATTGAACTTGATCAATTTGTAAAAATAACACTTTCGTCGTGCCGTTTGGCGAAAGTAAATACGTTTTCGTCAAGGAACTTGGGGAAAGTGATACAATATGATTTTTGTATGTTAATATGTAAAAAAAGTTGATTAACCCATTTCCGCCACTTTAGTTGGCGAAAGTTGAAAATGTCACCATAGAACATGTGAATATACCTGCACTTTCGCCAACTGAATTGGTGAAAGTGAAAAAAAAAATATTTGTTTGCTACTTTCGCCAGTTGGGCTAACGAGAAAATGACTTCATTAACTTTTTTTTTTCCACGACAACACGGTAATAGAGAATGCTTAGATTTTGAATTTTGCAAAATATCAAATCTTTATATATTTACCTCTACACATTATAAGTAGGATCGTGTAAAAGTAAAACTGAAGTTTTTTTTACATAAAAGAAATAAATTTAGTATCTACCATACAAAATCTCAAAATATCTAGCACGTGCATCTGTAAAATATGAAATTTCATCAATAATTATACAAAAAATCTTGATTGATGATCAATATATTTGTAATATTGTGGAAAATACAATCTTAATTTTAGCCCGAAGCACAGCAAGGAAAACTTTAGGCCTTGTTAGCTCACATAGTTTGATGGCTAGGAAGTCAAGAAAGCCAAGTCTTCGATGGATTTGTAAATTTGATGTTCGTTCCATTATTAAGAATTGAAGGAATTAAAATCAAAACTTACCCAAATCCATAAAAAGTACATATTTTGTTGGCTTTTGCAAACTTACCTAAGAATTGATTTTCCTTGTTTTGGTCAAAAAAGAATTAAATTGTTATTTTTATCCATCATAATAATTATTGTTTTTTTCTTTACCTCAAGATATTAAATTTAATTCAATATAAACATTACGTTTAATTTGTCCTAAAATTAAATTGAATCTAATTAATAATTTATTTTAATATCGGATATTGTATACCGCATTCGTATACGTATTCAAAATAGGATATCACATTTGTATTCATATCCTAAATCGGATAATGGATACTGTATTATTATCCGAAATGGGATATCTGATATCGTATTCCTATCCGTAATAAATCATAATAATTTTAATAAGAACTATTTATTGTAATAATAATAATAATAATAATAATAATAATAATAATAATAATAATAATAATAACGTTTTGATATAATTAAGAAAAAAATATAACACATACAAAATTTCATAAAAATTAATTATGGAATATTTTATTCATTCCCTACATTATGTCCTATTATTTTTATCAAACACCTTTTAAATAATAAAGTATTTAGAAATTAATAATAATAATAATAATAATAATGTATTTAGAAATTAATAATAATTATAATCACAGTGATGTAATATTTAGCAATTATTAATAATAATAAATGATAATAATTGTAATAAGAAATAATTATTGTAATAATAATAATAATAATAATAATAATAATAATAATAATAATAATAATAATAATGTATTTAGAAATAATAATAATAATAATAATAATATATTTAGAAATAATAATAATATAATTAGTTATAATAATAATAATAATAATAATAATAATAATAATAATAATAATAATAATAATAATAATAATAATAATAACGTTTTGATATGATTAAGAAAAAAAATATGATAGTTATAAAATTTCATAAAAAAATAATATAATTATGGAATATTTTATTAACTTCCTGCATCTAATCCAATGATTTTCATTAAACACCTTTTAAATATCCTACATTTATAGTTTTTGTATTTTTATGCTATCATAGTTTCCTGATATTTATATATTGGTTTCCTGCTACTATACAAAACTGCCCTAAACACGTTTAAAAAAAAAGTAAATGGAGAAGGCTCGGTGATCCTCCATCCATTGGTGTCAATGAAACTCGAACCCACAATCATTCACAACATATGATTTTTTGTGTCAACACTCAAACATTGAGTCACGAGCCCATTGGCATAAAAAAAAACACGAAATATAAAAATCTTAAATAACAAGGATATTATCCTAGTAATTAATCCAATCATGATCTTGTGAGAACAAAGATGTTTGAAAGACAAGACCGATTATAATAATAATGGATTAGATATTAGAAGAAGATTCAAAATAAGAGTGATGCAATTTCAAAAAAATAAATAAGAGTGATGACCCAAAAAAATAGGAGTATTAGAAACAATCAATATTCAAATCGATATTTCCTTATTTTATCATCAAACCAAAACAAATCAACAACTGTTAAAAAGATCCCCAATTACCAAACATATGTCACTCCAATTCATAAATTGTTAATAAAATTACACACATTCAACTTGATCGATTAATCGTAGATTTTCTGGCAATGAGTTATGATGCTGCACCCACGCCTGTAGGGATTCGCACGCTTTCCCCTCTGGCAATTGTAGTACGAATTTCCCTTCCTGTTGCACGGCACACGATCCTTCTTCAGAGCGTCGTAGCTAATGTACCTGGTACTGACAGCCAATCCACGACGTACAGATGCTTCGAGATCCGAGCCGAACTCATCATTCACGAAGTCTCCGATTTTGCCCCTCGACAAAATATCGCCAGAAACATCTTTTGACTTGAGGAAAGAGAGACCCGACGATTTGTCCAGGGGAGATGATGTGGAAGAGAGAATGGAAGCGGACAGCACGAGGAGAAAGAGGATGACGGTGGTGCGGAAAGCCATGATCTTTTGTTATGAGATTAGAAAGAATGATTTCGAAATTGTTGAAGGAGAAGAGGGGAAGGGCGCGGGGTTAGTATAGCGGAAAGTTGAGGGTGAAGTTGAAAAATGGTTAAATTTAGAGGGTTTGTTGAAGTAGAGGTGTTTAAAATCCGATGTTGATTAGAGTTTGTTAAGAGTTTTAACTATGTTTAGGTAATTAATTAGGGAGGAGAGAGAGAAAGTGTTATGATATATGGTATGTTATTTTTAGATGAGAACGAGTAGAGAGACATAACTGAAAAACCAAAATGACCTTAAAACAAAATGGGCTCGATGGCCCGTACTCCACTAACCATTTGGCGGTACGTGACGTATTTTTTTTTGCAATGATGTTTTGTGTAGTTTTATTAAAAAAAAAGATGTTTCAATAAAAAATTTAAACTAAAAGATTTAATTGTATTAACTGAATTGTTTTAATTGTATTCTTAATCTCCTATTTATAGTACTCTGTTACACTATTCTGAAGAAGACGAGGATCTCTTGACCGTTGTTATTAAGGATGTCAACGGAGCGGGGCCGATTCTGAGAAGTTTCTTCCATATCCGAATCCGAACCCAAAATACCCGCGGATAAAAAATCATATCCGAACCCGAACTCGTTACCCGAAAATCATCAATACAAAATCTAAAAAAAAATTCTAAATAATTATTATAAAAATAAGTAAAATTACCAATAATTTTATATACATAAAACAAAAAAATTATACAAAATACATTAAAAATGCAAATATTACAAATAATTTATCCATAAATCATCAAACAATTTCATTTTGGATATTTTCGGGTATTTTGGGTTCGGGTTCGGATATTTATTTTGGGTTCGGATTCAGATATTTTTTTGGGTTCGGATAACCCGCGGATAAAAATTCACCACCATACCCGAATCCGAACCAGGAACGGATATTTTTTCGGATAATACCCGATCCACGGGTATTTTTCAGATATTATCATCCGTTCGGGTCGGGTAACCGCGGGTTCGGATTCTATCCGATCCAATGACATTCAATGATTTTATTATCTCCAGTAGAGTTATGAATTATTGGGCTTTAGTGTTCTATCTTTTATATGGGTAGTTATATTTTGTAATGGGCTTAGATTTTATTATTTTAATCATTGGACTGTAGTTCAATGATATAGCGTAAATTCATGGATTGAATGATGATGATGAGAAAGTTAGTTAATAAATCATTGGCTCAGATGAGCATTAGTAGTATATAAGAGTACTTAAATCTAATCTCTGTTTAAATTCTGTCGTACTCGACTATCTTACGACGGTAGTTGCTATTCACAACACATAACCACATAGCTTATCTATAAAAGAGTTACAAATACAATGTGTCTTGTTCCCAGAAGATATAATCAATACTAACAATGATCATGAAAAAAAAAACAAAAATCTCAAAATAAATTAAATAATTAAAAATGTACAAGTACCAAATTTTTGATATTTAATTGAGTATCTTATCTATAAAAGAGTTAAAAATGTGTGTGTGTGCGCGCGCGTGCGCGCTCGTGCGGTATGTTGAAGAGACGATTCGCTGATATAAGTTTTGCAAGCACAAAAAAGAGTTGTTTTGTATTGATAATCGATGAATGAACAAAAAGCCTTGCATGAAAAATAAGAACTTTCAGATGTTTAGACTATTGAGCGGCGATACATTGAAGACGCGAGAAAACCCCCGCATAAAATACAATCAAGCAAAAGCTTTGTGTTAAATTGGTAAGACCACAAAAGAGATTCCTTGTGTCTAGTAGCGAGTGGTGAATATTGGTATTATTCATGTGAGTCAAAATTTGTATGGCGATCATTATCAGGAAAACATTGTTCATTTAATAATTTGATCAATTGAAATCAAGAAACCACAATGAGGATTTTCGGTTGGTAGTACCTTTTTAAAAGCCACTTATATAGTGCTTGCATGCACTATATACCACATAGAGTAAGTGTAGACCTACAAAAAAAATACCATTTATAGTGCTTGCATATACTATATTTTTTTGAGAGGGGAAATTTTACTCTGATCCCTAGGCCCTAGCTAATTTCACTTGCATATATCCTATATATGACTATGATAATTAACTTATGATTAAACGAGCAACTTGAAAGGAATAACAACCAAACTGTTAACACCATAATGTGGTGTATTTGGAGGGAAAGAAATTCTCCCATCTTCTTAAGGAAGGCAAAAATGGTTGGCCTAATCCAACAGGTAGCAAATACATTTCAAGAGATTGGATCACTAAAATATGAAACTATTATAACTTTCTAAATCATCATGTAACTGATCTCGTAACAATTCCTTTTCTATTTTATATATGATGTCAAATGAATCGAGCATGGATCGTATTTGATGTTCATTTAGAAATTAGCTATAGATAATGTGCGAGCGAAATTGAAGAACATAGTAGTACATGACCTCTTTTAAAAGACATGATTTCATATGCAGACCGATATAAGAAATTCAAAATTCCATAAATATTTGTGTAAAAACAAGAAAATGTCACGGAAATCCTACAAAAGTATCACGTAATATGTACTCCTATAAAGCCCGAAAAATATCATATATATTTCTTCTCTCATAATTTCCCATATACAATAGTATATATTTTTATAGTTTGCAAAGGCAATAATTACCATTTTCGAGGGTATACATGATATTGTTGAGATTTTATAGGAGTATTCCTTATATTTTTAATTTTACATGGGTACGCATGATATTTGAGATTTTGTGGGGTATACTTCAAATTGTACCTTTTTGAAATAATCTTTAGAAAGCTCATAGGGTCGTTAAAACGGTTATAATACTGGAGTTAGTCGTACACTATCAAGATGATAAAGTTGGATTTATCTGAAATTATAAAAGATATCTCACTTTCAAATTAAAAATGGTGAAGTTGATTTTTCTTTTTAAAAAAGTTGAAGTTCATATTTAAGTTGGGTGTTAATTGATTTAAATAGAGCCGTCCAGCTTTTACTCGGTGTACTATTTTGTTTTTTTGTTTTGATGTATCCATTCAGAATTTATTTTACTTTTTGAAGAAAAGGCATAGTCTTTTTTATAAAACAAAAATTAAGAAAAGTTTTTTATAATAATTATAAACGTGTTTTCAAGTTAGAGTACTAGAAACGAAAAAAAATGAAAAAAAATTCAGCTAAGCTCCTGAAGGAAAAATTCCTTAACACTACTTTTACCAAGTTTTGGGCTACTTGAGGGATCTTCTTGCTATGTTAAGTGTCGGTGTTTTTTTTATCTCGGAGTATGTGTTTGTTTCGTTTTTTCCATATGTTTCGTTGTCCATGGGAAAGTTCATTCTTTCCTTTTCCTTGGCAATTATTTTTTCTATTTTACTTGAGGGGACGTAAGAGCCCTCTCTATTTTTCTCAAAAAAAAAAAAACTATTTTTTCTATTTGAGTTTAGTGTATTAAGTAGGTCTCCTCGCATCACTAATGGTTGTCGTGAACTAGCCAATCGATCGATCAATTTTCATGCCGCTTGGGTGTATGTGCATGAGACTAAAATGTGTTTTCTCGATTTGTGTGTTACCTCACAAAGCACACATTTTCATATGTGTGGTCATCATCTCTTTGTCAACCTATCCGGTTATTTAATTTGTTTCGCATTGCTAGTCATACCAAAATTCTATTTTTGTTGGTGCTTTAAACTTCCGTACAATTTTTTTGCCAAGAGTTAATTATTCCCTGGTTCCTCATGATGGAGTATGCCAATTTGGCCGAGAAAATATCCGTGGAAACCCAATTCCACTTAGTGATTCCGTCACTTTGACTCGTTATTGTTACTTTATATATTGAGATTAATTCTGTAAGTTGTTTGAGAAAAACAAATTCCATTTTTTCCCTCCAAATTCCTCACGGAGTTTATATTATTTTTTTGAACATACACGTAACCTATATGTTATCATTTTGGTCATCTAATTTCCATAATCATTTTAATAATAAAGCGTTTTTTAGTTGCTATGCCTTGTATGCCGAGTACCCCATTATTTTTTTGGAAGGCACACGTTTTCTAATTTACTAGGCAATTTTAGGGCGTAAATTTATCACCTCCATTCCACATGAAGTCTCTCATCGATCTATCAATATCAATTATGCACCATTTTGGTAATTTCATAGTTTGATGTATGTAGGTATCACATTTAGGGTTGCCATTAATAGGATAACCCCCCTCCCCCCGGTCGTTAGGAATTTTTCCTTCCAAAATCGTAATCTTTTTTGGATTCTTTTGATCAATTCCATCGAAGATACTTTATTCGGTTTATTGGCCTAAAAAGATAATCCGAGATCTGGTACTGTTTGGTTTTCATAACATATAATATTTCGGATTGTGTCAAGATGTATTTGGTATCGATGTAGGGGTAAAAGAACTTTTTGCTTATTTGTAAGCCAGAGATCTCGTAGAAAAAAATCAAGGCTTTCTTTTATTATTTTAAGGTTGTTTGTGATAAGAGGAAAATAAAGCACATTTTTGATATCTAATTTGGGGATTTTAGCCCTTTTGAATCACAACTTTATATATATAATTGTTCATATTTGAGTTAACACGAATATTTCTTCACTAAGTGTGTTTTATTGCTAATTACAGGTTTTTAGGGGGAAATTCTCGGCAATCCAAGAGTGTAGTTTCCTTCGTCTCCTCGCGCCGTTAAAATCGATATATCATACCGACCAATTTGGTACACGTGTGAAGGAGAAGGCAAATAATCATCAACATAAGAGATTGCACCAAACTCTACTCGAAAACCACTCACACAATTGCCACTCTACAGCCCACCTACCTCACCTACCACCCCCAACTACCCTCAATCCTCTCACCCATCTCTCGGCCAATGGGAAAGCCCCAATGACACTATAAATAAGACCCCAAGGCCTATGAGCAGTTTTTACGCTCTTTGGAGCACTTCTTCTCCCCTCTCTCTCTCTCTCTCTCTCTCTCTCTCTAAGCACTTCCAAGAACTTTCAAGAACATCAAGAACCATTCAAGAATTACTCGAATTCTCGAGTGATTGTTTGCCGGACTCGAAGCTTTCTTCATCCGGTGAATCAATCCAATCGAAGCAAGTCAAAAGAAACATCGTCACAACCGGACTCGAAGCTTTCTTCATCCGGACTTCATCGGGATTGAGAGTGGAGCTTTCTCCATTACCGAACTCGAAGCTCTCTTCATTTGGTAAACCTCTCCTTCTTCGGTTGATTTGTGTTTGTGTTCTCGAACGGACTCGGAGCCTTCTTCATCCGGGAGAGTCGACTAATTCGAACGAGAAGTGCTCGGACCGTCCTAGCTTTCTAGCGGTTCGAGCATCGAGCGATAACACTAGACGAGGAAAGGAGCTCATCTTGGCACGTTGAAGCTTGCTACTAATTCTAGGTGTATTCTTTCTATATCTTGAATTTCTTGTATGTTGAATGATTGTTTCAAAGTTGTGTAAAGAAACCCTTGTTTGAATCTAGTTCTTGCTTAAATCATTGTTTCTTGCATTCGATCTTTGGCTCGCTTTGTGTGATATTTTTTCTTTCTTTTGTTGCTCTCATTTTACTTGCATTTTAGTGCTTAATTAAGACATTAATTAATCTCTGATCCAATCTTAATTCAAATCCTCAAATAGAATAAATAACTTGAAATCCAGTAAATATTCCGTTATAACGGACTCACATTGCGTTGCAACGGACTAGACGGTTGGTCCTTTAATATCCAGTTGGTTATACTTCCGTTGTAACGCATCTAGAGTTAAGTTGTAACGGACTATTGAGGAATTTTATATAATAGGATCAATACAAGTCCGTTGTAACGGACATAACGGTTCGCTGTAACGGATTAACCAATCCGTTACAACGCAACCCTTGTCCGTTGTAACGGACCATCACTTGCGTTGGAACGGAAGTTCCTCCGTTGTAACGAACTTCTACTTCACTCTATCCATTAGAATTTTCATTGTATTCCGTTGTAACGGACTCACATTCGTTACAACGGACTATTTTGTTGAAAAGTTCCTGCCTTTTTCTTGCTTGTTTTGATTCATTATTCGACGCATATACTCCTCGTGGAACGAACTTGCATATTTTCCACTATACAACTATATTTTCCAACTTGTTGATTGAATCGGGTTTTCGAATGCAACGATAATTTTTCACATCAAAAACCCGTTCATCAGTTTGCATGTTTCTAAGAAGATGACCTTATCATGAGCGAATTGAAACACTTGAGTGGGTAATGTTGTGGATTTTTGTATTAAGGGGTCGATTTTCCAAATTATATCAAATAATAGAGGGGATAATGGGTCGCCTTGTCTTAGTCCCCTTTGGTGGAAGAAAAAATCGGATAATAGGCCATTGGTCTTTATGTTTGAACTAGAGAAAATGGTCAAATTATGGATTCAAAGTATCCACTTATCGGAAATTATTTTGTCTTTCAAAAGACGTAGAATAAATTTCCATGATACCATGTTAAGCACTTTTTTGAAATCTATTTTTAACATCACGATTGGTATTTTTTTTTTCTTTTTAAAAATAACGAAGTTCTCTTACCACTACAAATGTTTCCTTAATTGCTCGTTCTTTAAGAAATGTCGTTTGTTATGGTGTATAAGGGAGGGTAATAATGGTTTTAGTTTTCTAGCCTCTAGGCCATATTTTAGTTATAATTTTAATTGGAATGGATAATACACTTATCGGTCTAAAAAATTTAAGCGAGTTTGTATTTTCTTTTTTAGGTATTACAGTTATACATGCTTTATTTATTCTCCATAGACCTAATTTATTGTCTTACAAATTATTTATCAAATTCATGATTTATTTCCTCATAGTTAGTCACATTTGTCTCATGAATTCGGCCGAAATTCCATCCGGTCCCGATGTCTTTCCTTTTTTAAGTTCGTTTATTGCTTGGTGTATCTCAAATTCCTTGAAAGTTATTGTTAGGGATGATAGGTCAACATTGTTTCGTACGGGATTTATTAAGATCTCAAGGTTCACATTATGTTCAGCCAACCTCTTTGTTCCAAGAATCTCGGAGTACTATGTGGTAAAAAGACTCAACATTTCCATTTTATCGGTAAATGTGTTTGATCCTTGTATGATATAGGGTATTGAGTTATTGAATCTTTTAGCCGTTGCTATTGCGTGAAAGTATTTCGTGTTTTTATTTCCTAGTTTTAGACATATAAAAGACGTCCTTTGTTGCCATTTTGTTACTTGATTTATTGCTAGATTTTTCATTAATTCTCTTATTTCTATTCTCAATCTCCATTCGTTGTCGTTTGGAGGATATTCTTCTTCTTTTATATCTAGGTGCCTTAAAACATCTTTTTTTTTTTAGAGTTGTTCGTTTTACTTTTTGAAAGCTTCTTTAGCTCAAAGGTTGAGTTCTTTTTTGATCTTTTTGGTTTTGAAAATGAATGAAATAGCCGAGTTATTGTTACTTGGTGGTTGTTCATTCCATAAGTTTTGGAATTCCTTGTTATGTCTTGGTATGTAAGGCAAAATCTTTTCAATTGTTTCGTTTTTGGTCTTCCAATGGTTCCTATAGAGATATTTAACTTTAGAGAAGCGTGATTAGATGTTGTAGTTGGCAAGTCTACAAAACTAAGGACTATGTTTAAGTTTAAGAGTTCGTGAGAAAGAAAAGCTCTATCTAACTTAGTTAGAGTGGTAGTTAGTATTTTACTAGATTATGTATATTTTGTACCCTGGTTTTGTTTAGATTTAATTGTTCTATCAGGTGGTTGAATTCTAGAATTAAGAAGGGACCAATATAATTGCTTCTAATACGATTTTGTTCGGCCAAAGAGAGATATCTAAGATCATCGCTTGTAGGCCCATATACATTTGTTAATAAGAAAGTAAAGTCATTTTAAGATTGCACTAAGGTGTTTAGACAAAATCGTGAAGGCATCGTGTCTTGAATTTTGAATGCTTTTGTGAATGCCGTCATTTGACCTCCACGAGAGCTATCGGCATTTTTTAAGTAGGAGTTTATAAATTTTGCGGGGTACACTTTTTCATATAAAAATAACATGTATTTTCTAAATTAGTTTATTGCCTACAAACAATGTTGCAACTAATATCTCGTACAGAGTCGATGGTAACCTTAAATTTATCATGATTGTCAAGTTCCCTAACTATCCAACATAGATATAGAATTAAATAGTTTATCATTTCACAAAATAATTAAACAAAATGGCCTCCCCATTCTTGGCCCTAGTTCTCGGAAATGTTATCTTCCCCACAGTCCGCTTGTTGCTCATTTTTCTCGGATCCGTAGCTTGCATCGCCAAGATCCCTTTTTTTCTAAAGAAATAAAGCCACAAAAATTAGTATCTTTGTCTAGATTACTATTTTTTGTTTATATACAGGAACACCTTTCAATTATCTGTAGTTTGGATTTTTGTTTGATTTATATTTTTAGGGAGATAATTGTTTTGACATGTTAAGATTAATTCGGGCTTCATTTGTTGGGATTTATCTCCTTCAACTAGTTCGAGTTTATAGGGGTTTTCATGTATATGTCTTATTTTCCCTAACTCAGTTATATGTTCAATAAGATTTGATTTTCAACTTTCGGTTTCAAAAATCATATTAGTTTTTTTTTTGGTTCAAGCCCACATAAAAATCTAAGCTCATTATATTCATATTTTCTAACTTCTATGATATTTTTTTTCATTTTGTAGGGATTCTGGAATATTGGATCTTGTTTTATTTTTTCCTTTACTAATTGTTGAATTCTGCGGTTTTGATATTTTTTGTTTTCACTTGGGTTACATCCATCAAAAAATGTCACTTTCTTTTTATCTCTACCAGATTTCATTTTAGCAAAGTTTGAATATTTAAGAAAAGATGTTTTTACAAAGACACTTTTGGAGTATGCATATATATTTATTTTAGAAAAAAACTCAATTTTACCTCCTCAACTCTTCAAACAAATACAAGTTACCCCCCAAACTTTAATTTGTTATTTTTTACCTCATGAATTCTTAATTTTTTTCATTTGTGTCTCTTCCATTAGTTAATTGCATAGTCATCGGTAAACTGATGATTTGGCACTGTGCCGTGACATTTTTTTAATTAATTTGAGCGATGACGTGACAAATTTAAAAACTATTAAATCCAAACCCATTAATTAAATTCAAACCCATTAAGGCCCTGTTCGGGACCTAAGTATTGGAAGTAAGTTTTGAGAGAAAGTGAAGTTTTATGTGGATTGAACAAAAGGGGTGTTCGGTGAGCTATTTTTTATCCTAGTTTTGAATTCCTAAATAATGAAAATCCAAGGATTAGCCTCAATTTGTTGGCTTTTGAAAACTTACCTAGGAGTGGATTTTTGCTTGTTTTGATGACAAAAAATTAAATAATATTTTTTATCCAACATAATATTTATTGTTTTTTTTTCTTTACATCATAATAATAATTTTAATTCAACATAAAATGGACATTTAATTAGGTAGTAAATTAATTCAATCCAAATATTAATTAATTTAATTAGAAAATTATAATAATAATAATAAATAATAATAAAATAATAATAATAATACATAATACATAATGAAAATTGTATTTAGATAATCATAATAATAATAATAATAATAATAATAATAGTAATAGTACATAATGAAAATTGTATTTATATAATAATAATAATAATAATAATAATAATAATAATAATAATAAAGTAATACATAATTAAAAATGTATTTAGAAAATAATAATAATTTTAATTATAAAAAAAAATACATAATTAAAAATATATTTAGAAAATAATAATAAATGAATAATAATATACATAATTCAAAATTCATTAGAAATTAATAATAATAATAATAATAGATTAATACATAATTCAAATATATTTTGAAATTATTAATAATAATAATACATAATTACTAAATATATTAATAAATTATTATTAATAATAATAAATTAATACATAGTTAACGATGTATTTACAAATTAATAATAATAGTAATAATAAATTAATACATAATTAAAATGTATTAATAAATTATTAATAATAATAATAAATTAATACAAAGTTAAAATGTGTTTTGAAATTAGTAATAATAGTAATAATAAATTAATGCATAATTAAAATGTATTTAGAAATTAATAATACTTACTACTACTACTACTACTAATAATAATAATAATAATAATAATAATAATAATGTAGTTAGAAATTAATAATATTTTTATTTTGATATGATTAAGAAATAAATATTATAGTTATAAAATTTCATAAGAAATAATACAATTATGAAATATTTTATTCATTTCCTACATTTAATCCTATGATTTTCATCAAACACCTTTTAAACATCCTACACTCGCAATTTTTGCATTTTCCTGCTACCAGAGTTTCCTGATATTCATATATCGGTTTCCTGCTACTATGAATTTCCTGCTGCTACACAAAACTGACCTAGCAAACACGTCCTAATTAATTAAACTCAAACCCAAACCAAACCCAATAATTCATATCTCTCTCTCTCCACTGTTCCTTGGTCTCGAGTGAAAATGTACGTCCCTCTCGCGTCTCCCTTCTCCCTGGTTTGAGGCTTGAGCCCGCTCCTTCTCTCAGTCTCTTCGTTGCTCTCTCAGTCGCTGCTGGTTTGAGTCCTCTTCACTGTCCCTAACCCTAGTAAACGCATCGGAGTTCTCCTTTATTTTCTTTTATTTGCTTGATTGTGAGTCTTTATTAGGATTATCATTTTAGGATCATATTAGACTAAATGGACTGAATTGAGCTTTATTTTTTAACAAATTGGTGCTGAATTAAGAACTAATATCGCTGCATTAGTCTTTATTATGTATAATTTGACAAATTGGGTATTAATTAGGGATAGATATGGATGGTTTTTGTTAAATAGGGCTGAAATATTGTCAAATTGACCGAATTAGGGTTTAATTTCGTTTATTGATTTGTATAAATTATAATAACATGTTTAAATTTGTTTAACACACGAGGTAATTAACTCGAATACTCGATATGTGGCTAAATTAAAGCATATCAATTAAGGGTATTGATATGTGATCAATATCAATTAAGGGTATTGATATGTGATCAGTTAGGTTAATTAAAGCATATCACTAAAGCATACATTGAGTATTGGGTATTATATGCGATCAATTATGTTAATTAAAGCATATCAATTAAGGGTATTGATATTTGGCTAAATATGTAAAATTGACTCAAATTGTACATAGTTGAGGCTGATTAAGTGATTAGTGTTAATTTGGTATAATATTCCATTCAATTCTCTAATATTTAGTTTTCAATGCATATTTGTTGCTTTTGCAACCTTGCAGCATGTGCTAAGTATCTCGGCAACGGCTGGGACCCGCGACGTCCTAATTCAAAATTTGAATTGATATGTGGAGTTCGCAATACTCAACGACAAGGTTTTTTTTCAGGTTTACTCAAAATTTGGGTTATACTCGAAGTTGTATATGGAATTTGTGTTAGGATTTGTGATTTGTGTCTTGTGTATATTGAGATATATGTTGTGTTAAAAGTTAATGATTTAGTATTTTAATGGATTAATTTGTACAAGTTAAATGTGTATATCGAGATTTATGTTGTGTTTAAGTTTATGTTTTAGTATTGTAATGGATTGATTTGTACAAGCTAAATTATACATCACATTCAAAGTATTGCATTTCAACATAAATGGTACCAAAATAAAACATCAGGCCAGTGGTACAGAAATGGTACCAAAATAAATCACATGATTGGTACCGAAATAAAATAGAATAAAGTTGGATAAGAAAAATACAAAAACCGGTACTGGTAATACATATACCCAAAAACAAATTTCAAATTATTCTAAAATTGATTATGCTCTTATGATAAAACATAGTAGGCTTGTATTTCATTTTGGGCATTTTGATGAACACGATGGCAAAAGGTGGAAGTATCCCATCCCAAAATCACAATAAACCAGAATTAAAAAATAATTAACACAAATTAGTATAAAACACCAGTAATTACTCAGAAATTGGAGTAATTTCTGGTGGAGGGTCAATGGATGAAGATTTGTTGACTTCCACATTTGAACTTGAACTGAAAATCGAATATTGCTTTTGATCCGGCGAAGTTTCAGTTGAAATTGAGGAAACTTGGTTCCTTCTTTTGGCAATCTGCAACAAATTTACTTAGATGAGTTCCATTTCCGCAAAATTCAATCAACCCAAGAGAGAAAAGAGGGACCTGTTGAAGCAGATTGTTCTGCATTTCGAGAACCTTCTTACTCTTTTCAATGGTGACCCGAGCTCTATCATCGGCACCGTCCTGATCATCACCGGCATCCTTTTCCTTTCCACTACTAACAGCTCTCAGTCTAACCCCATTCCACCTTCCTGGTCCAGAAACCCTCAAATTCCCAGTATTAGCCACCAAAAACACACAATTGTTACTCCTTCTCCAATTACTCCTCCTCTGATAACCCTGCACGATCAAATTCTCAGTATTCCCCTGCACGATCACAATTGATCCTCAGAGAGAGAGAGAGAGAGAGAGAGAGAGAGAGAGGAGTGGGCGAGAGAGAGAGAGAGTCCAGAGAGAGAGAGAGATTGGGCGAGAGCGAGAGCGCGAGAGAGAGAGAGAGAGAGAAGCTTCACACTCGCGTTAATGGTGAGGAGAGAGACGGGTTGAGTGAGAGAGGGATGTTGAGTGAGTGGGTTTGGGTTAAAATAATGGGTTTGTGTTTAATTAGTTGTTAATGGGTTTAATTTACTGAGTTAATGAATTCGAATTAATGAGTTAATGAATTCAATTTATTTGTATAATTTAATATTTTTTAATATTGTCACGTCATCGTTCAAATTAACTAAAAAATTTCACGTCACAGTGCCACGTCATCAGTTAACTGATGACTATGCAGTTAACTGAGCAAAATTAAAAGTCCAGGAAGTAAAAAGGAGCAAACTAAAGTTTGGGAGATAACTTGTACTTTTTTGAAGAGTTGAGGGAGCAAAAGTGAGCTTTTTTTTTTCTTATTTTTAATGAGCAAAAGGGATGTTTTTTTTAATCTTTGGGGTTCATTTTTTCGGACTCAATATGTTGTCCATTCTAAAGATATAGTAACCTACGCCTATGTAATAATTGCGACGGATTATGTAATGCAGCATCATTTATTTAGTAGAAATTTCTTATGAGTATTATTATTAAGTGTGTATGATGTTGATTTTAAGCTTGAAATAAAATCTTGAATGACAATCTCGATCATATAATCAAAGTACGTGATTTTGGATAGTGAAAATGTGAATCAAAGTAGATGCTATTTTAAAAGGAGTCCCTAATAGTACATATGATGTTTTGTGGAGACAAATGTACTTGTCTAGGAAGTTGTGTACTCACACAAGTATGGTTGCAAACTGATGGTCACGTTTTACTGATCATTGATACCGGATATCAAGTTTGGAACATGGGTATGTAATAGAGATTACATGCTGGATTGACCATTACATGGGAATATGCATGGTCATGATCATCAACGATGCACATAACAGATAGTCTGGTAAATCCTACTACATGAGGTTTTCATGGATTCTTGTGTGTGGAGTTTGATGATTTGATACATTTCTATACCTTCATGATTGATGGTTGATGGGATGTTGTAGGACATGAAGTAAAGCACGACGAAGGATGTGATCAACCAGGACGGGATTTGTTCCCCTCTCAAAAGGAGATACCTTTTGGCCACCCGTTGAGCTGAGACTGAGAAAATGCATGATCATGCTCAGGATGTTATTAACATTTTTGGTAATAATCATTATGAAGGGAATCTGACGACCCCGAGCCCCGCGCAGCAAAAGTGAAGGTCCGGTCCTGTTCCCTAGTCCCAACGTCACGCCATCTCTCCGAGAGTACGATACAGTATAATGAAAGTACCATACCGTGTGAAATTGATCACGCTCGAAGAGCTGGTCGTTTTCTTGTTCTTAGCCTCTCCTTTGTGCCTTTTGAAGGAAATACAGTTTCAGGATCAACCGTAAAAGTGTACACAAGGATAAACGAATGTAGTCGTACATTCGTAGCCATATCTTTCAGTAGGAAAATCCGATTTGAATGGTTCAAATTGGGTAAGATAGATAATTAGATTATCTATAACCTTCATGTAGAAATATATTTCATATGAACGAAGTATAAGTGTCGTTTCTGTGAAATACCGAAAGGGTGCAACAGTATGACATACAGTTAGTAAAACAGTCATAACTTTTGCATACGAACTCCAATTGGGCTGGGCCAAATTGGGTTGAGTAGATAATAAGATTATCTACAACTTTCGTGTTGGTTGATGTTCTGTCAGAGAAATTTATCAATTTCGTCTGGACAGAATACTGAACAGGTTCATACAGTTTTCTGTGTGAAAGGGTGTATATTGGATATACATGCCTTTTGGCTAATCCTTATCCTATTAGGTATAAATAGGATTTTCTCTCTCATCTTCACCAAGGAATTCAGAAGTAATTCAAAGCAATTCATTCAGAATTATCCAGAAAATTGTGAGACAAATTTCTAGAGAGTGAAAAGGTGTAAAAGAGAGAAACCGTGAAAAGGTGTTTTACGGTTTAGAGAATCAATTCGATTAAGCAAGTTCACCGGTGCATCGTCTAGGCAGGTGCATCCGTGACCGACGTCTTGCGATTCAAGGTGGATACACGTAGAGGAGCAACAACTGAGGCTCTCACGATTGTGATCGATTCGGACGAGTAGATTGAGTCGGAGACGAAATCAAGCGAATCGGCGAAGTCAACGAGCGGTGAAAGACGCGTGGTGTGGGACGCGCGTATTGTCACCAACGTGACAGGAGAAAGAAGGCAGCGATCAACCCTTCGTGTGCAATCAATTTTGCACCGGTAAAGATCTAACCTTCTATTTGCATCGTACCCTCGAAGTCGTGGCGTGATCTCGGGAATCGGGTAACCGGACCGGGCCTACATATCCGCTGCGCGGGCCCGGGGCCGGGGATATTTCCCTTCAGTGGTATCAGAGCGATCGCCATCGATTCGAGGGTCGAATCATAGTCGTATATTAGATATACGCACGGGTTATCAAAGTTCGTACCCGTTTGCATGATGTTACATATTTAGAATGTCAAATTCCATTAAAATCACAAGTGAAATTCGCTAGAGATCGATCAATAGTTGATTGAGAGTATCTAGGAATAATCGTGAAAAGGTTTCATGATTGATCGTTTTGGAAACGAGCGAAAACAGCAGTTCAAAAATCGCATAGTCCGTTATAACGGACTTGGTGTCCGTTGTAACGGACCCTGTATAGGATGCGGGGGTGTGAGGAGGACCGTGAAAACTGCATATTCCGTTGTAACGGACTTGGAGTCCGTTGTAACGGACCTTGTATCTGATACGAGGTTGCGGGGATGCCTAGGGTGTCTATTGGAGTCCGTTGTAACGGACTGGGTCCGTTGTAACGGAGCTCTACACAGTTTGTCCGTTGTAACGGACTGTATGTTGCGTTGTAACGGACTGGTCTCTGGAAATTTGGACGAAAGTTTGCAGAAAATAGCGTTGTAACGGACCTAGGTTGCGTTGTAACGGACATGTTTCTGGCAAAATTTGGCCAAACTCCGAAATAAATAGCGTTGTAACGGACTGGACTTCCGTTGTAACGGAATGCCAAGAATACTGGAGGTCCGTTGTAACGGACTATGTTGCGTTACAACGGACTGGTTTCTGGTTGCTGATTTTGTTTTCGTGATAACTTTGGCTACACAACTTGGAATATTGAGTTCTTTATATCGATTTGATCGGCATCAATCATACTAGCATATAATTAGATAATTATTTAGAATAATTAGACTCCCAAATAAATACATATGCATTTATGAAAATCTTGTGATAGTGATATAATTGGATTATGTCACGGAATTAGAAACGTGCAATGGCATGATCCCTCATAATATTTAAGTCATGGAAATGCCTTCCATATTCACAACCACTATGATCGGTACTACGTCTCACATGGGTTAAGGCCAAAGCCGACATGGGTTATTGTAGTCATCGACGGGGTGGCAAGCGTTAAATAGGGACTGATAAGGGTTAAGGCCAAAGCCGACTTATTAGTAGTTTATTTGAACGATACGATGAGTATGGTTGTGACTTAACCGTTCTAGCCAGTAAGGGTTGAGGCCAAAGCCGACTTGATTGGAAGTTCGGGGCATAGATAGGATGCACACACGGAACTGGGATTGTATTGGATACGATTCATCACCGAAATCCTATAAAGGTTCAAGAGTCGCATTGGATGCGATTGGATATAATCCTACCTAAATAGCGAGATCCCATTCGTCTGCCAAAGCAACTTATGGGAGGATCGTGATATATGGATCTTGAGTGTTATGGACTTGGAGTCCCGTATCGGTATGAGGGTTATCGATTCGATAAAATAACACTATCATATAATTATCATATAAGCATATAGATTAAGTACGCACGGTTAGGAATTAATCTTCATCATCCGTTTAGAATTATGTTTTCAAGCAACACCAAATATATCGATTAGATCGATATGATAGATGGCTTTTGGGTCGGAATTACCGTTATTAACCTTGATAGTCAAAGAATAGTTCTTAGACTTAAAGGAACGTGTTGGACACGGAAATGGTAGATTCGGGGCTCGAGGCTTTGGCTTTAGAGAAAGCCGGGTTCGATAAACTTGAGAAGGAATCGAACAATATTACGTGCCTTGTGGTGGCATGTATAGACGCAAATTTCTCAAAATTGTTTTGAGAATTCGGGTGTATATGAAAGTAAAACACAACGTTCATGAAATAGTTTCAAGAGCTAGAGCGCGTTGAATGACTCAATGCGGCTCAAAGAGTAGGTTAATTTTGAGACGCCTTATGGGTCTTTGATTAACACTCGTGTGTTGATGGTACGAGATTTGATGTTCGTGACCGAATATCATATGCATTCGATAGATAAGTCGATCCCGAAATTGCATATGATGCGATTTAAATTTGAATTGGAGATGCTCAGAGTTTTCGAGGAATCCAATGCATATAGATGCGTGGATGTCCTTGTAATTCAAAAGCGGGATCGAAAGAAATGTATGTCTAAGGGTATTTTGGGAAAATGTTTTCCAAAATGGAAAGTTCGGACAAGGAGTTGTCCAAACTAGTGACTCAAAGAATGGTGAAATTCGAGGAGGATTAAACCTAAAAGTTGATTGCTTCTTTTGGCATTGCCGTCTTGGCCATATAAACGAGATACGCGTATCTAGATTCCATGTGATGGAATGCTAGAATCATTCGAATTAGATTTGATTGATTAATGCAATACTTATTTATTAGGCAAAACGACAAATGGCATCATTCTCCAAAGTATTGGAGAAAGATCCAGCGAATTATTGGAAATTATATTTACATATGATGTTCCGATAAGTTCCGAGGCAAGAGGAGGCTATCGGTATTTTGTTAAGTTTATGGACGGTTAAAGTAGATATGAAAATATCTATTTAATGCGTGCCGAAACAGAGACTTTTGAAAGATTCAAAGAGTTTCAAAAACGAAATACGAAATCAACTAAGCAAGAAAATCAAAGCTTTTCGATAGGATCGAGAAGGCGAGTATTTGAGCTAAACCTTTCGATAGGATCGAAGAGGCGATATTTGAGTTATGAATATTAATGATCATTTATGATTGTGGAATCGTTTCACGATTGCCTTTATTCGGAACATTGAGATGTGTCCGAAAAGAAGAAATGAACGCATGTTGGACATGGTTCGATAAATGATGAGTCAATAAGATCTCCCAAAAATGTTTTGGGGATACGCCCTTGAGACAGCGGCACTAATGAATGGTTGCATATAAGATATGAACCATAAACCTTCTAATCGGTACAAAAGACGCCATATGAGATATGGATCGGAATGGTTCCGAAGTTGTCACTTGTACAGATTTGAGGATGTGAGTGTATTTCGAAATTTGTTTCGGTTAAACTCAATCCCAAATCTGGAAATTGTTCGTTTATCCTTAAGGAAACTAAAGGGTATTAGTTAAAACGTCCCGACGAAAATGAGATTTTCGTGGCTCGAAGAGATGCCTTCTTGGAGGAGGACTAGATGCGCACAAGTTTGGAACTTGGTGCCATTTCTCTCTATGCGGGCTAGTGGGAGTAGAATAAATCTCGAAAGAGTTCGTGATTTGAAAATGAACATTATACCGATGAAAGTTGACATGGCTTCATCAAGAGTTGATGAACGCAAGTCGAACACACAAAGGAATTTTTCGTAGATCAAGTAGGCTATATCATAAGCCGGTAAATACGGATTTATCGTGGCTAATGATGATAGATTGAAATCATATGATGATTCGATATCCTACAAGGATGCTATGAAAAGTTGATTCCACATGACATGGTGTCATGAAATCTGAGATTCGATCCATGTGAATTATCAAGTTTAGAACTTGATTTCATTACTTTCTAGGTTAGACCCGTGAAATGTGAGTGGGTTTTTCAAGATGAAGAACCGACATGGATAGGAATATGCATATATGTAAAGCGAGGCTTTTTGCGAAAAGTTTCATGCAATTCATAGTCGGACTATGAAGAAACGTTTTCGCTTGTTGCCATGCTTTCCCATTCTCGAAATTCTGCTTGCCATGGTCGCGTATTATGACTATGTGATGTGGCCAAATGGATGTCAAAACCGAATTTCTTGACAGAAATTTTTATGAAAGGATGTGTACTTGACACAACCTTATGGTTTTGTCGATTCATAAGAATCGGGGATAAGATATACACGCTTTAACGATCCATATGATGGATTAGAGAAAGCTTCTCGGAATTGGAATATTCGTTTTGACAAAATTATAAACTGTTATAAAATTGTCGAAACGAATGGAAACTTTGTGTACGCATGAAGGTTAGTGGGAGCTGCGTTATATTTCTTGTAACGACAAAGGATTTAGACGAGACCGCTTATGAATTAAGCGTGAAGATCTATAGGATAGATCTAAAAAGTTCCTCGTTCTATGTTATAGCACATATATCGACATATTGTTGAAAATGGTTTTCAACATGTAAACTCCTTGGAGGAGATAAATCGAAATGTCGAATGGCAGAAATTTTCAACGGCTCGATGTGAGACATCAAGCAGCGCGAAAAGTAATAATATGATGCCTTACATTTGATGTTAGGATCTATTATATCTGTCATGATATGTATGTGGCTATCTGTCATACAAATAAAGCGTCTAGTTCACCGTCAATAAAATTCATGGGAATCACATGAGTTTGAATGTAATTCGATTACATGAGACTAACTCTTGTGATTGTATAATGGTTATACAAATATATACATAATGGTTATGTATATTTAAGACCCATCGGGATTTGTATTGATAGAGGTGAAGTTTATCCTTGAATACTTTGCGAAAGAATTCAGGATTTATTATCTATAATGGTGTGGAGGACGTGTTGGTTATAAAGAGTTATAACAAACAACAGTTTCCAAAGATGAAGCACGTCCAAATATGTAGCACGACTTTCGATCACAAAGTGTGTACATGTTTTGCTTAAATGTAAACACGGTTATGTGGAAAGGTTCCACAAGACCAATAGTTTATGATTCTATTTACGGTGGCGAGTATATTGCGGTTATTAATCGCAAAAGGAAGTGGTATGGATCAAGGATACATGACCAAACTCTAGTAGTCACGAGTTATCGGATTTATGGTTGTTTATTGCGTGAGACGCAATAGTACAAGCCAAAAATGCCGAGGTCACAACCACTTCTAGCCAATACTCAGAAAATTTCATTTGATCCATGAAATTTTGTGAAAAGATGTGATCGTAGGTATTGGAAATGTTCCAATCCTGATGATGATTAACACTAGCGGGAACGTGCGGACCCGTTTACAAAACCGCTCTCTCCCATAGGTAAACGTTGTATCACCCAAATACTTAGTCCATATGAATGCATCCCTTTTAAAATTTTGTTTACTTAAATTAATATGCATTCACCTTATATGAAAACTGTGTGCTGGGTTGTGTAATATGATTGTTACATGAACCTTGATTTGAACTTGTGTGGACGTCGACATGGTTGAGGACTATGTGCAGCGAAACCGTCACACTTAAAGTGTCATTTCTAAACATCCCTAGTCGCGGGTCAGTTTGCTTAAGAGAGAAGCATTACTATTACAAGGGAATAGACTGAACGCGTACACTAGTACGTTTCCCGAGGAGATGATTATGTTTTGCTAATCATGGGACAAAGGAGTTTGTCGAATCGGGAACGTAGATATATGTTAGGTTACATGTATTGGATATGACCGAAGCCGCGAGACCATGACATGGTTTAGTCATTATAGATGGACTTGCGATGGATGGGGTTTTAGATTCTTCAAACTTGAGGGGATCATTGATTGCGTTTCGTGCGTAACACAATGCTTTGATATGATCTTACGCTCACCGTAACAGGGAGTTAAAAGGGTCATCATTGGGTATTGTCCGAAACACGGAATTCAATGTGAGTCTCCAAGATAGGAATTGTTTATTCCGAAAGGAAGAGATATCTCTTAGGCGCCGCTCGATGAGTCGATTAACGAAACCTGCGGCCGCAGTCAATGATATTAATGGTTAATATCGATTGAAATTTGTTAACTCAACTCGGAATCGGGGAATAAGTGTAGTTAATCAAATTATAAGGATGACTATTACCATGCCTTTTGATTAACGGATATCGCAAACAAGAGAACTAGTAACCGCTATTCGAGATAGGCACAATGATCACAATCATTATTCGTTTAACATGGGTAGCTATGATGGAGTGACTAGATCCCGCTCATGAGCTTGTAGGTATTGGAAACAACCTACTGCCATCGTTAAGTCGAACCTACATGGTCACACAACGAGTCGTACTAAGTCGGGCTTGATCATAAAATTGGCACATAGGATGTGCATAGCTTGGTATTTGATACGCGAGCTATATTCTCTAAAATCGTGCGTATTGGATATGCATGAGTACCTTTTAGGTAGATCTGAAATTGAGTGGGAGACTGAAGGAAATACAGTTTCAGGATCAACCGTAAAAGTGTACACAAGGATAAACGAATGTAGTCGTACATTCGTAGCCATATCTTTCAGTAGGAAAATCCGATTTGAATGGTTCAAATTGGGTAAGATAGATAATTAGATTATCTATAACCTTCATGTAGAAATATATTTCATATGAACGAAGTATAAGTGTCGTTTCTGTGAAATACCGAAAGGGTGCAACAGTATGACATACAGTTAGTAAAACAGTCATAACTTTTGCATACGAACTCCAATTGGGCTGGGCCAAATTGGGTTGAGTAGATAATAAGATTATCTACAACTTTCGTGTTGGTTGATGTTCTGTCAGAGAAATTTATCAATTTCGTCTGGACAGAATACTGAACAGGTTCATACAGTTTTCTGTGTGAAAGGGTGTATATTGGATATACATGCCTTTTGGCTAATCCTTATCCTATTAGGTATAAATAGGATTTTCTCTCTCATCTTCACCAAGGAATTCAGAAGTAATTCAAAGCAATTCATTCAGAATTATCCAGAAAATTGTGAGACAAATTTCTAGAGAGTGAAAAGGTGTAAAAGAGAGAAACCGTGAAAAGGTGTTTTACGGTTTAGAGAATCAATTCGATTAAGCAAGTTCACCGGTGCATCGTCTAGGCAGGTGCATCCGTGACCGACGTCTTGCGATTCAAGGTGGATACACGTAGAGGAGCAACAACTGAGGCTCTCACGATTGTGATCGATTCGGACGAGTAGATTGAGTCGGAGACGAAATCAAGCGAATCGGCGAAGTCAACGAGCGGTGAAAGACGCGTGGTGTGGGACGCGCGTATTGTCACCAACGTGACAGGAGAAAGAAGGCAGCGATCAACCCTTCGTGTGCAATCAATTTTGCACCGGTAAAGATCTAACCTTCTATTTGCATCGTACCCTCGAAGTCGTGGCGTGATCTCGGGAATCGGGTAACCGGACCGGGCCTACATATCCGCTGCGCGGGCCCGGGGCCGGGGATATTCCCCTTCACCTTTATGCTGACGATTAGTCGTGCGTCCCATGCCCATACGTCTCCCACCGTCTTGACATGATCTCGGTTGTTCTTCGTGTGTCCCACACCCACACGATTCCACAACCCTACTTCTGGATTTACTCCTCCGATTTAATCACAAATGAAGATTCACATATGTGAACTCTTCTATTCGTATCCACTGTGATTTGTAGTCTCTCGGTCACACACATAATTGTCTAGACGAGAGGTGGGTGAATTTGCGTGATTCGTTTATTACGTTCTCTGACGGAGAAAATGTTGTTCTCCTATTTTTTCTTTCTCTCTTTGGTTGCACTCTTTCAACAATTGCTACAGTGATTAGACTGAATTGGAACTGATTCAAACACCTGGAGGAGAGATAAACATCATATTTATACTTAATAGAATAATGACATATAAAATGGTGCATATCATATATGCAAAACTGTGTATATCATAATATACTTAAACATAATTGCAGAGACACTTCCGTTATGACGGAGCTAATCCTCCGTGATAACGGAACCCTCACTGTTTCTCAATGAAATTGGCCCATAGCCTTCCATTGTGACGGAGCCTAGCTTCCATCACAACGGAACCTGAAGGATTTCATGACGTTCATCAGAGTAAATATTAAAAATTTATTCCCACAAAGTCGGGAATCGTCTTAATTAAGCTAACTTTCTACTCTAATTTATTTTATTTATCCTACAAGAAGGATTAGAATACAATGCCAAAGATATTTAACGTAGGTCTGGTCCTCTTGGGTTCACCCTTGAATTCGAAACAAGAACGGCGTCGAGTCCGTGCTAGCGTCCTCTTGTCCGCACCTAGCTTCGTCGCCCGTTTCTGATCGATTGCTTAATCAATCAACGTTTCAACAAACACTTCAAGAAAAAGAGAGACACTGGCTATAGAGAGAAAACTCTTATTATAAAATGCTTAGCCAGGTCTCAAAATTCTTCTAAACATGAGGTCAAAATTCGAAGCAGCACATTAACGTCTGACCATTGGTCATTGTTTTTGTCATAACTTCTTCTAGAAAATTCCAAATGACTTGAAATCTTCGCCATTAAAAACTACATTCAAATGGCTACAATTTACATAGATCATTTGTACATAATGGTGAAGCTTTGCTAGTTCAAATATCTGTTCAAACATGCCTCAAAATCTGTCTCGAATTTATGGTCATGATCCATGTTTATTTGGACTTCTCAAGTTCTCTTCTCAATATTTTATGGGCTTGGCTTTGAAACAAATTATGATATGTGTTATGTATATTATTTTCATAATATGCACATTCCATTGAATTCGTACCCATGCTAGGTAGTCATCTCGTATGACATAATATTTTACATATTTCTATTTGTATATGTATTCCATACAACATGAAATCTTTATACATTGAAAATATATATAATATATTTCTTGTTTCCCGTTTAGTTGGTGTGACCTATATCGAGGATCTATGTTATGTTGGCAATGGAATAAAACATTTTATTCCACAAACCGTAAGCGGTATTGATAACTCGCAAAATGAGTCGTTTAAATGTGGTAATTCAATTTCACGAGTTAATCAAAACAATTTATAACAAATACTAAGTATAGTGCTAAGTATAGGTTCGTTACAATGAAATTTTGCGTATAATCAAATTCTCAATTCAAGAATTGTTTTTATTGATCCAGAGACTATAATATTTTGTCACAATCAAGATCTAAACTTCACAAAGCTCTGGTCAAAATTTTACTTTCACACACACAATTTTCGAATTTATGCAATTTATAGATCACAAGGATATTTTAGGCATTAAATATTTTCACAAAATTACAGATATTGAATCAAGATCTAAAAAAATTCACAAAGATTCACAATTTCACACTGAGATGAGGAATGAAAGAATTTCACTGTTTTGAATTATGAGCAAAAAGTAATCATCAAATTACAATCAGGTCCCTGGAAGATCACGAAAAAGTCCAGAAAGTTTTGATGTTGAGTAGCAGTTTTCAAAAATTCATATCAAATTGAAAATCAATCAAAAAGTGCTCAACCAAAATTCTAATTTCAGATTGATTCTAGATCTACAAGATTATTCTCTTGAGATGCAATGATGCGCAAATTCAAGAATTGAATGTATTATATTCAAAAATTCATATGAAATAGGAAATTCCACGAATTTGAATGAAACAAAAAGATTATGAAACTAGACTTAAAAATATAATCAATGATGCAAGATTTCTAATTTTTGCAGATTTGAAAAGGTACAAACAGGAAGGGTCAAAAATGTCCAGAAACTATTGTAAGATCTAGTTGCCTAATCAAGTGAACTTGTAAAATCCATAACAATTTGGAAATTACTTCAAATTGGGTGATTCAAAAAGTGAATGTAACTAGACAGAGGGATCTTCAAGATGACATGAACACAGTTTTTTTTTAAAATTCAAAATTCTAACAGTTGATTGAAATAGATCTACTTTTTATTGTTTTCCGCACACAAACAAATGGAGATAATTCGAAATAAAATTCACAAAATTCACACAAGATCTACTGAAATATCAAGATTAACAACACAAAATATGTCTACAAGATTCAACTAAATTCCAACTCAAATTCAAAAAAAAGAAATAAAAAGTAAAGAAAGTACCGAAAATAAAGCTTGAAGAAGTCCAAGATTGGATCTTGGCGTCGTCCTTGCTCCGTCACGTCTTGAGAGGAATGATGGGAGTAGGAGGGAAACTTCGAGACTCGTGGAGAGTGAGGGAGGACAAAGATCCTCGAGAAGGCTTCGAAAACCGTGTTAAGATACGATTTTCTCGGCGAAAATGGCTCAACGAAGAGCTAGAGAAGCTAGAGAGCTTGGAGAGAGATGGAGAATCAAGTAGCAATGGCTATCTTGTTCAGGTGAGAATGGATGCATTGAGAGGGAGATCTTGAACCTTATTTATAGGAGAAAAGAGGGGGAAAAAAGTCCAACAATTCCAGATCCCGAGATACAACTTGCATGAGTAGATAGAGAAAGTTGCGCTGAATCCAAGGGTCGAAATTTCATCCAATTTGGCCAATGTATGAGGGAGAAAACCCAAAAATACCCCTCAAGGTAATCCCAACAGATTCAGATTTAATCTCTTTTAATTCATTCGAAATCAGCATAAAATTCAGTTCACCTCCATTTATTCTGTGAATTGGAGAGGGCAAGTAGGCTGTGTTGTATTTACTTCTTCTATTAAATGCTTATAATGGAGAGGTCCGTTCTAAATGGATTGGAGAAGCATTAATGGGCTGTTGGAGCCAAAAAGTTTGTTCAAACAAACCTCTCTGATTCTCTGTGAAAAGGACTATATGTCTGATCGTGCAGGTAGAGGCGTAAAGAGAGAAAATAGTATTGCAGGGCGGGTTACACGATCGGAAATTCATAGAAAATCGTCAGTCAAAGAATCCTTGACTGGTCAAGCATGGTATCTGCTGCATCGTTGGACTGTGTGTCCTTGGTGTAATGAGTTTAGGAGATAGGAAAATACACCCGATGTATGGGTTGCACGCGTGGTCAAAGAATAGAACCTTTGTCCCTTGACTCAGGATTTTATGTAATGGTTTTGTTGCAGTCTTCTATGTGTCGATTTGGAATCAAGCGAGGGTCGATTCGCTGTACGAATTGCATATATTTTACAGTCACATAATATCCCAGAGGTTCCTTGGTTCGTCAGGTTTATGGGTTTCTTCGTGTAATGAGTCATATATGACCCGTTTGAAGTAAAAGCTCGATTTCTCTCTCATGCTTCCATCAAATATCATCATATGATATATCAAATTGATCGGCAAGACGAAACGAATCTATCTACAGTCCTGGTTTAGCGATATTCTGCACTTTTCACCTGAAATAACACAAAAATACATCTTAAAGTATTTTATCTCAATAAATTGGAATTATGAATAATTGGTATACTTTAATCATATTTATGTGTTTAAATTCTAAATTTTGTGTATGTAAAAAGTGATGAAAAATTTCCTTATCAAATCTCCCCACACTTAAATCTTGTTTGTCCTCAAACAAAAATAGAATAAAATATAGAATTTAAGATCAAAATGAGAGAGTTTCAAAATTCGAGGGTTTATTTGAAAAATTCAAAATTTGGATCAAAGAACTTTCTATTCACCACGAGATATATTTTACCTTTAAATGAGATTTATGTTGAAAAAAATATTTCTTATAAATGCATGAATTTTATAAATGCATGAATTTTATTAAAATGGTAAATATGTTGGAAAAGGATATTCAAAGAAATAAAATTATCCAAAAGGTATTCCATTGTGACACGATTGACTCTCATATTTCAAATTATTCACTCCATGTTTGATAAAATAAAGTTTTACTCTATAAAATTACCATGGTCATTGAATTTTTTATTTGCACGAGATTTTTAAATCAAAGCGGTTTACTCAAGTCAAATTGTTTCGTATTAAAAACACAAGGTTCATCTTTTCGAAAAATCGAGTTTCTTTATACTTACACGAATAATTTATTCTTTTTTTTAGTCTCTTTTTTATTCTCTTTTTTATTCTTTTTTTTAGTCTCTTTTTTGTGTGTAAGTATATTTACTCCTTGATTTTCCAAAAATCCCCAAAAACAATGAGACGAGTAAATTATCACTTGTGATACTCGTGCAAATATTTCCTTCGCTTTGATGGTAAATTTATTTTCAAAATTGTATTTAATCAAACGTGTGTTATTCTTTTTAATAAAGAGTACGGTGTGTCATGGAAAGTCCAAAATCGAATTTTTGTTTGAAATATTTAAATCCAAATTCCATCAATTTTACCAAAAAGGGTATTGAATCCCCAAGAAAATTCCTTTAGAATTTTTAAGTGATAATTTTTTCTCTCAAAATCTCATAAAAAATATTTCATGTGGAAAAAAGGTGAATATCGAGTTATTGATTAAAATTGATGCAATTATGTGGAGAAAACCCTCAAAAATTGAAAAAAGATTTATTTGTTTGAATTTTCGAAATTTTTCAAATTTTTAGGATATTTTTTTTCTTTTTTTAAAGTCAAAAAGGAAATTTTTTTATTTTTTATTTTTGGGCCGTAAAAACCCTCCCCACAATTAGAGAAATAACTCGTCCTCGAGCGAAAAAAATCAATTCTAATAAAAATAAAGGGAGAGAGATGGAGAAATACGACCTTTGGAAGCGTGGGTTACCTCCCCGCAAGCGCCCTTTGTTTAACGTTGTTGAGCTCGACGTTTTCCAAGGTTATCCCGCCTCAAAGTGGAATGAATCACCATTGTGAGTTGCGGCTTTTCGAGCACCTTGGAGCGTTCGTTTTGAGAGAGAGAGAGAGAAAGAGAGTGCTCGTTTTGTTTATTAAGCTTGGAATTTCGTTTGGAGCGTGTGTCGAGATTGTCATAAAAATTCGTGCCCTTTTTCCTCGATCTTTCACGAATGAAATTGCTCTTGGCATTCGTTGAATAGGCGTGGCAATCGATGAGAGCGTTTCGAATGTGTTCGACCTTTTCGATTTATCTACAAAAAATAGATCATTTTTTCCGTGAGAAGTATCGATGTTCTTAATAATTGAAATTGATACGAATTTAGATGGAATAGAATCACCTTGGAGAATTGGAGAGACCTTTTCTTTTTCTTGTTCGTCCTTTATTTGAATTTTTTGTGTCAAGATTTTGATTCGCCAAATCTTCGTTCTCGATTTTCACCACACTTAGCTCATCGATCTCGATTATCGTCTCGCTTTCTTGAAGTTTCTCAACACTTACATCTTCTCTTTCGATTCTCGTTTTGATTTCTTCTTCGATTTTCTCGACGCTCGTGTCATCTACATCTTCGATCTCAATTCTCGTTTCACATGTCATAGCCTCATCGAATCTCCCCACACTTAATTCTTCGTCTTCTTCCGAATTGTCGAGGACATAATCGCATATTTCTTCGCCATTGCTTTGAAAAGAGCTCGAAGAAGGTTCGCACTTGTTTGTTGATTTGGGAGATTCTGATGGAGAATATCCTCGACCCCGGGACCGCGCAGCGGAATGCAGGCCCGGTCCGATTCCCCGATTCCCGAGATCACGCCATGACTTCGAGGGTACGATGCGAATAGAAGGATAGATCTATACCAGCGTGAAATTGATCACGCACGAAGGGTTAATCGCCGCCTTCTATCTCCTGTCACGTTGGTGACAATCCGCGCGTCCCATACCACGCGTCTTTCACCGTTCGTTGACCGTCTTCTCACTCCTTGAGTCGATCACAATCCAAGAGCCACAATTGTCGCTCCTCTACTTGTATCCACCGTGAGTCGCAAGACGTCGGTCGCGGATGCACCTGCCTAGACGATGCACCGGCGAACTTGCTCGATCTAATCGATTCTCTATTACTCGAGAAACTCCTTTCTCGATTTCTCTCTCTTCGCACCCTTTCACTCACTAAAGATCAAATCTGAATTTGCTCTTTTTCTTGTGTATATTGGGCAGAATAATCACTTGTTTAGAATGATTCAACTGATGTGGATGAGAGAGAAAGTATCCTATTTATACCTAATAGGATCAGGATTAGCCAAAAGGCATGTATATCCAATATACACCCTCTCACGCAGAAAACTGCATGAACCTGGTCAGTATTCTGTCATTTGGAAATTGATAAATTTCTCAGACAGAAAATCACCCAACATGAAAGTTGTAGATAATCTAATTATTTACACAACCCAATTTGGCCCAGCCCAATTGGAGTTCGTATGCAAAAGTTATGACTGTTTTACTAACTGTATGTCATACTGTTGCACCCTTTCGGTATTTCACATAAACGACACTAATACTTCGTTCATATGAAATATATTTCTACATGAAGGTTATAGATAATCTAATTATCTATATAACCCAATTTGAACCATTCAAATCGGATTTTCCCACTGACAGTTATGGCCACGAATGTACGACTACATTCGTTTATCCTTGTGTACACTTTTACGGTTGATCCTGAAACTGTATTTCCTTCAGTCTCCCACTCAATTTCAGATCTACCTAAAAGGTACTCATGCATATCCAATACGCACGATTTTAGAGAATATAGCTCACGTATCAAATACCAAGCTATGCACATCCAATGTGACAATTTTATGATCAAGCCCGACTTAGTACGACTCGTTGTGTGACCATGTAGGTTCGACTTAACGATGGCAGTAGGTTGTTTCCAATGCCTACAAGCTCATGAGCGGGATCTAGTCACTCCATCATAGCTACCCATGTTAAACGAATAATGATTGTGATCATTGTGCCTATCTCGAATAGCGGTTACTAGTTCTCTTGTTTACGATATCCGTTAATCAAAAGGCATGGTAATAGTCATCCTTATAATTTGATTAACTACACTTATTCCCCGATTCCGAGTTGAGTTAACAAATTTCAATCGATATTAACCATTAATATCATTGACCGTGGCCACGGTTTTCGTTAATCGACTCATCGAGCGGCGCCTAAGAGATATCTCTTCCTTTCGGAATAAACAATTCCTATCTTGGAGACTCACATTGAATTCCGTGTTTCGGACAATACCCAATGATGACCCTTTTAACTCCCTGTTACGGTGAGCGTAAGATCATATCAAAGCATTGTGTTACGCACGTAATGCAATCAATGATCCCCTCAAGTATGAAGAATCTAAAACCCCATCCGTCGCAAGTCCATCTATAATGACTAAACCATGTCATGGTCTCTCGGCTTCGGTCAAATCCAATACTTGTAACCTAACATATATCTACGTTCCCGATTCGACAAACACCTTGTCCCATGATTAGCAAAACATAATCATCTCCTCGGCTAACGTACTAGTGTACGCGTTCAGTCTATTCCCTTGTAATAGTAATGCTTCTCTCTTAAGCAAACTGACCCGCGACTAGGGATGTTTAGAAATGACACTTTAAGTGTGACGGTTTCGCTGCACATGGTCCTCAACCATGTCGACGTCCACACAAGCTCAAATCAGGGTTCATGTAACAATCATATTACACAACCCGCACACAGTTTTCATATAAGGTGAATGCATATTAATTTAAGTAAACAAATTTTTTAAAAGGGATACATTCATATGGACTAAGTATTTGGGTGATACAACGTTTACCTATGGGTATCTCCATACCCACAACCTGCGAGGACTATCGTATTAGATAACTACACTCTACTCTCTTCTTCCTCCTCTAGGTATCTCCATACCCATAGTCATCGCATGACAGTCACGCGCGACTAGAGAGAGCGGTTTTGTAAACGGGTCCGCACGTTCCCGCTAGTGTTAATCTTCAGCAGGATTGGAACATTTCCAATACCTACGATCACATCTTTTCACAAAATTTCATGGATCAAATGAAATTTTCTGAGTATTGGCTAGAAGTGGTTGTGACCTCGGCATTTTTGGCTTGTACTATTGCGTTTCACGCAATAAACAACCATAAATCCGATAACTCGTGGCTACGAGAGTTTGGTCATGTTTCCTTGATCCATACCACTTCCTTTTGCGATTAATAACCGCAATATACTCGCCTCCGTATATAGAATCATAAACTATTGGTCTTGTGGAACCATTCCACATAACCGTGTTTTCATTTAAGCAAAACATGTACACACTTTGTGATCGAAAGTCGTGCTACATATTTGGACGTGCTTAATCTTTGGAAACTGTTGTTGTTATAACTCTTTATAACCAACACGTCCTCCACACCATTATAGATAAAAATCCTGAATTCTTTCGCAAAGTATTCAAGGATAACATTCACCGCTATAAATACAGATTCCAATGGGTTTAAATATACATAACCATTATGTATATAAATGTATAACCATTATACATTCACAAGAGTTAGTCTTATGTAATTCAATTACATTCAAACTCATGTGATTCCCATGAATTTATTGACGGTAAATTAGACGACTTATGTGTACGACGTATAGCCACATACATATCATGACAGATATAATAGATACTAACATCAAATGTAAGGCATCATATTATTACTTTTCGCGCTGCTTGATGTCTCACATCGAGCCTTTGAAAATTTCTGTCATTCAACACTTTGATTTAACTCCGCCAAGGAGTAATATGTTGAAAACCATTTTCAACAATATGTCGATATATGTGCTATAACATAGAACGAGGAACTTCTTAGATCTATCCTATAGATCTTCACGCTTATTTCATAAGCGGTCTCGTCTAAATCCTTTGTCGTTACAAGAAATATAACGTCGCAGCTCCCACTAACCTTCATGTATACACAAAGTTTCCATTCGTTTCGACAATTTTATAATAGTTTATAACTTCGTCAAAACGAATATTCCAATTCCGAGAGTCTTTCTTTAATCCATCATATGGATCGTTAAAGTGTGCATATCTTATCCTCGATTCTTATGAATCGACAAAACCGTAAGGTTGTGTCAAGTACACATCCTTTCATAAAATTTCTGTCAAGAAATTCGGTTTCGACATCCATTTTGCCACATCACATAGTCATAATACGCGACCATGGTAAGCAGAATTTCGAGAATGTGAAAGCATGGCAACATGTGAAAACGTTTCTTCATAGTCCGACTATGAATTGCATGAAACTTTTCGCAAAAAGCCTCGCTTTACATATATGCGTATTCCTATCCATGTCGGTTCTTCATCTTGAAAAACCCACTCACATTTAACGGGTCTAACCCAAAAAATAATGAAATCAAGTTCTGAACTTGATAATTTACATGGATCGAATCTCAGATTTCATGACACCATGTCATGTGGAATCAACTTTTCATAGCATCCTTGTAGGATATCGAATCATCATATGATTTCGACCTATCATCATTAGCCTCGATAAATTCGCATTTACCGGCTTATGATATAGCCTATTTGATCTACGAAAAATTCCTTTGTGTGTTCGACTTGCGTTCATCAACTCTTGATGAAGCCATGTCAACTTTCATCGGTACAATGTTCATTTTCAGATCTCGAACTCTTTCGAGATTTATTCTACTCCCACTAGCCCGCATAGAGATAAATGGCACCAAGTTCCAAACTTGTGCGCATCTAGTCCTCCTCCAAGAAGGCATCTCTTCGAGCCACGAAAATCTCATTTTCGTCGGGACGTTTTAACTAATACCCTTTAGTTTCCTTAAGGATAAACGAACAATTTCCAGATTTGGGATTGAGTTTAACCGAAACAAATTTCGAAATACACTCACATCCTCAAATCTGTACAAGTGACAACTTCGGAACCATTCCGATCCATATCTCATATGGCATCTTTTGTACCGATTAGAAGGTTTATGGTTCATATCTTATATGCAACCATTCATTAGTGCCGTTGTCTCAAGGGCGTATCCCCAAAACATTTTTGGGAGATCTTATTGACTCATCATTTATCGAACCATGTCCAACATGCGTTCATTTCCTCTTTTCGGACACATCTCAATGTTCCGAATAAAGACAATCGTGAAACGATTCCACAGTCATAAATGATCATTAATATTCATAACTCAAATATCGCCTCTTCGATCCTATCGAAAGGTTTAGCTCAAATACTCGCCTTCTCGATCCTATCGAAAAGCTTTGATTTTCTTGCTTAGTTGATTTCGTATTTCGTTTTTGAAACTCTTTGAATCTTTCAAAAGTCTCCATTTCGGCACGCATTAAATAAATATTTTCATATCTACTTTAACCGTCCATAAATGTAACAAAATACCGATAGCCTCCTCTTGCCTCGGAACTTATCGGAACATCATATGTAAATATAATTTCCCATAATTCGTTGGATCTTTCTCCAATCTTTGGAGAATGATGCCCTTTGTCGTCTTGCCTAATAAATAAGTATCGCATTAATCAATCGAATCTAATTCGAATGATTCTAGCAATCCATCACATGGAATCTAGATACGCGAGTCTTGTTTATATGGCTAAGACGGCAATGCCAAAGGAAGCAATCAACTTCTAGGTTTAATCCTCCTCGGATTTCACCATTCTTTGAGTCACTAGTTTGGACAACTCCTTGTCCGAACTTTCCATTTTGGAAAACATTTTCCCAAAATACCCTTAGACATACATTTCTTTCGATCCCACTTTTGAATTACAAGGACATCCATGCATCTTTATGCTTTGGATTCCCCAGAAACTCCAAGTATCTCCTATTCAAATTTCCATCGCATCAAATGCAATTTCGGGATCGACTTATCTATCGAATGCATATGATATTCGGTCACGAAGATCAAATCTCGTACCATCAACACACGAGTGTTAATCAAAGACCCATAAGGCGTCTCAAAATTAACCTACTCTTTGAGCCGCATTGAGTCATTCAACGCGCTCTAGCTCTTGAAACTATTTCATGAGCGTTGTGTTTTACTTTCATATACACCCGAATTCTCAAAACAATTTTGAGAAATTTGCGTCTATACATGCCACCACAAGGCACGTAATATCGTTCGATTCCTTCTTAAAGTTTATCGAACCCGGCTTTCTCTAAATCCAATGCCTCGAGCCCCGAATCTACCATTTCCGTGTCCAACACGTTCCTTTAAGTCTAAAGAACTATTCTTTAACTATCAAGGTTAATCATGGTAATTCCGGCCCAAAAGCTATCTATCATATCGATCTCTACGATATATTTGGTGTTGCTTGAAAACATAATTCTAAACGGATGATGAAGATTAACTCCTAACCGTGCGTACTTAATCTATATGCTTATATGATGAATATATGATAGTGTTATTTTATCGAATCGATAACCCTCATACCGATACGGGACTCCAAGTCCATAACACTCAAGACCCATATTTCCGTTCCTCCCACAAGTGACTTTAGCCTATCGGGTGGGATCCCGTTATTTAGGTAGGATTATAGCCAATCGTATCCAATACGACTCTCGAACCTTTATAGGATTTCGGTGATGGATCGTATCCAATACAATCCCAGTTCCGTGTGTGCATCCTATCTATGCCCCGAACTCCAATCTGATTGGCCTGGACGGTTAAGTCACAACCATCTCCAACGTATCGTTCAAATAAGCTACTAGTGAGTCGACTTTAGCCTGTGCCTCACAAGTCCTGATTTAACGCTTGCCACCCTTTCGATTGTTTCAATATCACGTGCCCGACTTTAGCCTGAACCCACGTGAAACGTAACACCGAACTCGGTAGTTGTGGATATGGAAGGCATTTCCATGACTTAAGTATTATGAGGGATCATGCCATTGCATGTTTCTAAATCCGTGACATAATCCAATTATATCACTATCACAAGATTTTCTATATGCATATGATTTTATTTGGGAGTCTAATTATTCTAAATAATTATCTAATAATATGCTAGTATGATTGATGCCGATCAAATCGATATAAAGAACTCAAAATTCCAAGTTGTGTAGCCAAAGTTATCACGAAAACAAAATCAGCAACCAGAAACCAGTCCGTTGTAACGCAACATAGTCCGTTACAACGGACCTCCAGTATACTTGGCACTCCGTTACAACGGAATTCCAGTCCGTTACAACGCTATTTATTTTGGAGTTTGGCCAAATTTTGCCAGAAACATGTCCGTTACAACGCAACATAGGTCCGTTACAACGCAACATAGGTCCGTTACAACGCTATTTTCTGCAAACCTTCGTCCAAATTTCCAGAGACCAGTCCGTTACAACGCAACATACAGTCCGTTGCAACGGACCAACTGCGTAGAGCTCCGTTACAACGGACCCAGTCCGTTACAACGGACTCCAATAGATACCCTTGGCATCCCCGCAACCTCGTATCAGATACAAGGTCCGTTACAACGGACTCCAAGTCCGTTACAACGGAATAAGCAGTTTTCACGGTCCTCCTCACACCCCCGCATCCTATACAGGGTCCGTTACAACGGACACCAAGTCCGTTATAACGGAATATGCGATTTTTGAACTGCTGTTTTCGCTCGTTTCCAAAACGATCAATCATGAAACCTTTTCACGATTATTCCTAGATACTCTCAATCAACTATTGATCGATCTCTAGCGAATTTCACTTGTGATTTTAATGGAATTTGACATTCTAAATATGTAACATCATGCAAACGGGTACGAACTTTGATAACCCGTGCGTATATCTAATATACGACTATGATTCGACCCTCGAATCGATGGCGATCGCTCTGATACCACTGATGGAGAATATCCTCGACCCCGGGCCCGCGCAGCGGAATGAAGGCCCGGTCCGATTCCCCGATTCCCGAGATCACGCCATGACTTCGAGGGTACGATGCGAATAGAAGGATAGATCTATACCAGCGTGAAATTGATCACGCACGAAGGGTTAATCGCCGCCTTCTATCTCCTGTCACGTTGGTGACAATCCGCGCGTCCCATACCACGCGTCTTTCACCGTTCGTTGACCGTCTTCTCACTCCTTGAGTCGATCACAATCCAAGAGCCACAATTGTCGCTCCTCTACTTGTATCCACCGTGAGTCGCAAGACGTCGGTCGCGGATGCACCTGCTGAAGGAGAATATCCTCGACCCCGGGCCCGCGCAGCGGAATGAAGGCCCGGTCCGATTCCCCGATTCCCGAGATCACGCCATGACTTCGAGGGTACGATGCGAATAGAAGGATAGATCTATACCAGCGTGAAATTGATCACGCACGAAGGGTTGATCGCCGCCTTCTATCTCCTGTCACGTTGGTGACAATCCGCGCGTCCCATACCACGCGTCTTTCACCGTTCGTTGACCGTCTTCTCACTCCTTGAGTCGATCACAATCCAAGAGCTACAATTGTCGCTCCTCTACTTGTATCCACCGTGAGTCGCAAGACGTCGGTCGCGGATGCACCTGCCTAGACGATGCACCGGCGAACTTGCTCGATCTAATCGATTCTCTATTACTCGAGAAACTCCTTTCTCGATTTCTCTCTCTTCGCACCCTTTCACTCACTAAAGATCAAATCTGAATTTGCTCTTTTCTTGTGTATATTGGGCAGAATAATCAATTGCTTAGAATGATTCAACTGATTGAATTCCTTTCCTTAGTGAAGATGAGAGAGAAAATCCTATTTATACCTAAATAGGATAAGGATTAGCCAAAAGGCATGTATATCCAATATACACCCTTTCACACAGAAAACTGTATGAACCTGTTCAGTATTCTGTCCAGACGAAATTGATAAATTTCTCTGACAGAAAATCAACCAACACGAAAGTTGTAGATAATCTCATTATCTACACAACCCAATTTGGCCCAGCCCAATTGGAGTTCGTATGCAAAAGTTATGACTGTTTTACTAACTGTATGTCATACTGTTGCACCCTTTCGGTATTTCACAGAAACGACACTTATACTTCGTTCATATGAAATATATTTCTATATGAAGGTTGTAGATAATCTCATTATCTATCTAACCTAATTTGAACCATTCTAATTGGATTTTTCCCACTGAAAGTTATGGCCACGAATGTACGACTACATTCGTTTATCCTTGTGTACACTTTTACGGTTGATCCGAAACTGTATTTCTTTCAGTCTCCCACTCAATTTCAGATCTACCTAAAAGGTACTCATGCATATCCAATACGCACGATTTTAGAGAATATAGCTCACGTATCAAATACCAAGCTATGGACATCCAATGTGCCGATTTTATGATCAAGCCCGACTTAGTACGACTCGTTGTGTGACCATGTAGGTTCGACTTAACGATGGTAGTAGGTTGTTTCCAATGCCTACAAGCTCATGAGCGGGATCTAGTCACTCCATCATAGCTACCCATGTTAAACGAAAAATGATTGTGATCATTGTGCCTATCTCGAATAGCGGTTACTAGTTCTCTTGTTTACGATATCCGTTAATCAAAAGGCATGGTAATAGTCATCCTTATAATTTGATTAACTACACTTATTCCCCGATTCCGAGTTGAGTTAACAAATTTCAATCGATATTAACCATTAATATCATTGACCGTGGCCACGGTTTTCGTTAATCGACTCATCGAGCGGCGCCTAAGAGATATCTCTTCCTTTCGGAATAAACAATTCCTATCTTGGAGACTCACATTGAATTCCGTGTTTCGGACAATACCCAATGATGACCCTTTTAACTCCCTGTTACGGTGAGCGTAAGATCATATCAAAGCATTGTGTTACGCACGTAACGCAATCAATGATCCCTCAAGTATGAAGAATCTAAAACCCCATCCGTCGCAAGTCCATCTATAATGACTAAACCATGTCATGGTCTCGCGGCTTCGGTCATATCCAATACATGTAACCTAACATATATCTACGTTCCCGATTCGACAAACTCCTTTGTCCCATGATTAGCAAAACATAATCATCTCCTCGGCAAACGTACTAGTGTACGCGTTCAGTCTATTCCCTTGTAATAGTAATGCTTCTCTCTTAAGCAAACTGACCCGCGACTAGGGATGTTTAGAAATGACACTTTAAGTGTGACGGTTTCGCTGCACATGGTCCTCAACCATGTCGACGTCCACACAAGCTCAAATCAGGGTTCATGTAACAATCATATTACACAACCCGCACACAGTTTTCATATAAGGTGAATGCATGAAAATTTAAGTAAACAAAATTTTTAAAAGGGATACATTCATATGGACTAAGTATTTGGGTGATACAACGTTTACCTACGGGTATCTCCATACTCACAACCTGCGAGGACTATCGTATTAGATAACTACACTCTACTCTCTTCTTCCTCTTCTAGGTATCTCCATACCCATAGTCATCGCATGACAGTCACGCGCGACTAGAGAGAGCGGTTTTGTAAACGGGTCCGCACGTTCCCGCTAGTGTTAATCTTCTGCAGGATTGGAACATTTCCAATACCCACGATCACATCTTTTCGCAAAATTTCATGGATCAATGAAATTTTCTGAGTATTAGTTAGAAGTGGTTGTGACCTCGGCATTTTTGGCTTGTACTATTGTGTTTCACGCAATAAACAACCAAAAATCCGATAACTCGTGGCTACGAGAGTTTGGTCATGTATCCTTGATCCATACCACTTCTTTTTGCGATTAATAACCGCAATATACTCGCCTCCGTAAATAGAATCATAAACTATTGGTCTTGTGGAACCTTTCCACATAACCGAGTTTTCATTTAAGCAAAACATGTACACACTTTGTGATCGAAAGTCGTGCTACATATTTGGACGTGCTTAATCTTTGGAAACTGTTGTTGTTATATCTCTTTATAACCAACACGTCCTCCACACCATTATAGATAAAAAATCCTGAATTCTTTCGCAAAGTATTCAAGGATAAACCTCACCGCTATCAATACAAATCTCGATGGGTTTAAATATACATAACCATTATGTATATATTTGTATAACCATTATACATTCACAAGAGTTAGTCTCATGTAATCGAATTACATTCAAACTCGTGTGATTCCCACGAATTGTATTGAAGGTGAATTAGACGCTTTATTTGTACGACAGATAGCCACATACATATCATGACAGATATAATAGATCCTAACATCAAAATGTAAGGCATCATATTATTACTTTTCGCGCTGCTTGATGTCTCACATCGAGCCGTTGAAAATTTCTGTCATTCGACATTTCGATTTAACTCCTCCAAGGAGTTTACATGTTGAAAACCATTTTCAACAATATGTCGATATATGTGCTATAAAATAGAATGAGGAACTTCTTAGATCTATCCTATAGATCTTCACGCTTATTTCATAAGCGGTCTCGTCTAAATCCTTTGTCGTTACAAGAAATATAACGCAGCTCCCACTAACCTTCATGTGTACACAAAGTTTCCATTCGTTTCGACAATTTTATAACAGTTTATAACTTCGTCAAAAACGAATATTCCAATTCCGAGAAGCTTTCTCTAATCCATCATATGGATCGTTAAAGCGTGCATATCTTATCCCCGATTCTTATGAATCGACAAAAACGTAAGGTTGTGTCAAGTACACATCCTTTCATAAAAATTTTGTCAAGAAATTCGGTTTTGACATTCATTTTGCCACATCACATATTCATAATACGCGACCATGGCAAGCAGAATTTCGAGAATGTGAAAGCATGGCAACAAGCGAAAACGTTTCTTCATAGTCCGACTATGAATTGCATGAAACTTTTCGCAAAAAGCCTCGCTTTATATATATGCGTATTCCTATCCATGCCGGTTCTTCATCTTGAAAAACTCACTCACATTTCACGGGTCTAACCCAGAAAGTAATGAAATCAAGTTCTAAACTTGATAATTTACATGGATCGAATCTCAGATTTCATGACACCATGTCATGTGGAATCAACTTTTCATAGCATCCTTGTAGGATATCGAATCATCATATGATTTCGATCTATCATCATTAGCCACGATAAATCCGTATTTACCGGCTTATGATATAGCCTACTTGATCTACGAAAAATTCCTTTGTGTGTTCGACTTGCGTTCATCAACTCTTGATGAAGCCATGTCAACTTTCATCGGTACAATGTTCATTTTCAAATCACGAACTCTTTCGAGATTTATTCTACTCCCACTAGCCCGCATAGAGAGAAATGGCACCAAGTTCCAAACTTGTGCGCATCTAGTCCTCCTCCAAGAAGGCATCTCTTCGAGCCACGAAAATCTCATTTTCGTTGGGACGTTAGAACTAATACCCTTTAGTTTCCTTAAGGATAAACGAACAATTTCCAGATTTGGGATTGAGTTTAACCGAAACAAATTTCGAAATACACTCACATCCTCAAATCTGTACAAGTGACAACTTCGGAACCATTCCGATCCATATCTCATATGGCGTCTTTTGTACCGATTAGAAGGTTTATGGTCCATATCTCATATGCAACCATTCATTAGTGCCGCTGTCTCAAGGGCGTATCCCCAAAACATTTTTGGGAGATCCTATTGACTTATCATTTATCGAACCATGTCCAACATGCGTTCATTTCCTCTTTTCGGACACATCTCAATGTTCCGAATAAAGGCAATCGTGAAACGATTCCACAATCATAAATGATCATCAATATTCATAACTCAAATATCGCCTCTTCGATCCTATCGAAAGGTTTAGCTCAAATACTCGTCTTCTCGATCCTATCGAAAAGCTTTGATTTTCTTGCTTTGTTGATTTCGTATTTCGTTTTTGAAACTCTTTGAACCTTTCAAAAGTTTCCATTTCGGCACGCATTAAATAGATATTTTCATATCTACTTTAACCGTCCATAAACGTAACAAAATACCGATAGCCTCCTCTTGCCTCGGAACTTATCGGAACATTACATCTAAATGTAATTTCCAATAATTCGTTGGATCTTTCTCCAACCTTTGGAGAATGATGCCATTGTCGTCTTGCCTAATAAATAAGTATCGCATTAATCAATCGAATCTAATTCGAATGATTCTAGCAATCCATCATATGGAATCTAGATACGCGAATCTCGTTTATATGGCCAAGACGGCAATGCCAAAAGAAGCAATCAACTTCTAGGTTTAATCCTCCTCGGATTTCACCGTTCTTTGAGTCATTAGTTTGGACAACTCTTTGTCCGAACTCTCCATTTTGGAAAACATTTTCCCAAAATACCCTTAGACATACATTTCTTTCGATCCCACCTTTTGAATTACAAGGACATCCACGCATCTTAATGCATTGGATTCCTCGAATACTCCAAGCATCTCCAATTCAATTTTAAATCGCATCAAATGCAATTTCGGGATCGACTTATCTATCGAATGCATATGATATTCGGTCACGAAGATCAAATCTCGTACCATCAACACACGAGTGTTAATCAAAGACCCATAAGGCGTCTCAAAATTAACCTACTCTTTGAGCCGCATTGAGTCATTCAACGCGCTCTAGCTCTTGAAACTATTTCTTGAGCGTTGTGTTTTACTTTCATATACACCCGAATTCTCAAACAATTTTGAGAAATTTGCGTCTATACATGCCACCACAAGGCACGTAATATTGTTCGATTCCTTCTTAAGTTTATCGAATCCGGCTTTCTCTAAAGCCAAAGCCTCGAGCCCCGAATCTACCATTTCCGTGTCCAACACGTTCCTTTAAGTCTAAGAACTATTCTTTGACTATCAAGGTTAATAACGGTAATTCCGGCCCAAAAGCCATCTATCATATCGATCTAATCGATATATTTGGTGTTGCTTGAAAACATAATTCTAAACGGATGATGAAGATTAACTCCTAACCGTGCGTACTTAATCTATATGCTTATATGATGAATATATGAATGTGTTATTTTTATCGAATCGATAACCCTCATACCGATACGGGACTCCAAGTCCATAACACTCAAGACCCATATTTTACGATCCTCCCATAAGTGACTATGGCCGACAAATGAGATCTCGATATTTTAGGTAGGATTATATCCAATCGCATCCAATGCGATTCTTGAACCGTTATAAGATTTCGGTGATGAATCGTATCCAATACAATCCCAGTTCCGTGTGTGCATCATATCTATGCCCCGAACTCCAATCGGATTGGCTTGGACGGTTAAGTCACAACCATATCCATCGTATCGTTCAATTGAACTACTCACGTGCCCGACTATGGCCTGAAACCACGTGAATCCCCAATTAACGCTTACCACCCGCACCAATATATACAATAGTACGTGCCCGACTATGGCCTGAAACCACGCACTATGTCATATCAATCTCGATGGTTGTGGATATGGAAGGCATTTCCATGACTTAAATATTATGAGGGATCATGCCATTGCATGTTTTTCTAAATTCGTGACATAATCCAATTATATCACTATCACAAGATTTTCTATATGCATATGATTTTATTCGGGAGTCTAATTATTCTAAATAATAATCTAATAATATGCTAGTATGATTGATGCCGATCAAATCGATATAAAGAACTCAAAATTCCAAGTTGTGTAGCCAAAGTTATCACGAAAACAAAATCAGCAACCAGAAACCAGTCCGTTGTAACGCAACATAGTCCGTTACAACGGACCTCCAGTATACTTGGCACTCCGTTACAACGGAAGTCCAGTCCGTTACAACGCTATTTATTTCGGAGTTTGGCCAAATTTTGCCAGAAACATGTCCGTTACAACGCAACATAGGTCCGTTACAACGCTATTTTCTGCAAACCTTCGTCCAAATTTCCAGAGACCAGTCCGTTACAACGCAACATACAGTCCGTTGCAACGCTTATATGATAATTATATGATAGTGTTATTTTATCGAATCGATAACCCTCATACCGATACGGGACTCCAAGTCCATAACACTCAAGATCCATATATCACGATCCTCCCATAAGTTGCTTTGGCAGACGAATGGGATCTCGCTATTTAGGTAGGATTATATCCAATCGCATCCAATGCGACTCTTGAACCTTTATAGGATTTCGGTGATGAATCGTATCCAATACAATCCCAGTTCCGTGTGTGCATCCTATCTATGCCCCGAACTTCCAATCAAGTCGGCTTTGGCCTCAACCCTTACTGGCTAGAACGGTTAAGTCACAACCATACTCATCGTATCGTTCAAATAAACTACTAATAAGTCGGCTTTGGCCTTAACCCTTATCAGTCCCTATTTAACGCTTGCCACCCCGTCGATGACTACAATAACCCATGTCGGCTTTGGCCTTAACCCATGTGAGACGTAGTACCGATCATAGTGGTTGTGAATATGGAAGGCATTTCCATGACTTAAATATTATGAGGGATCATGCCATTGCACGTTTCTAATTCCGTGACATAATCCAATTATATCACTATCACAAGATTTTCATAAATGCATATGTATTTATTTGGGAGTCTAATTATTCTAAATAATTATCTAATTATATGCTAGTATGATTGATGCCGATCAAATCGATATAAAGAACTCAATATTCCAAGTTGTGTAGCCAAAGTTATCACGAAAACAAAATCAGCAACCAGAAACCAGTCCGTTGTAACGCAACATAGTCCGTTACAACGGACCTCCAGTATTCTTGGCATTCCGTTACAACGGAAGTCCAGTCCGTTACAACGCTATTTATTTCGGAGTTTGGCCAAATTTTGCCAGAAACATGTCCGTTACAACGCAACCTAGGTCCGTTACAACGCTATTTTCTGCAAACTTTCGTCCAAATTTCCAGAGACCAGTCCGTTACAACGCAACATACAGTCCGTTACAACGGACAAACTGTGTAGAGCTCCGTTACAACGGACCCAGTCCGTTACAACGGACTCCAATAGACACCCTAGGCATCCCCGCAACCTCGTATCAGATACAAGGTCCGTTACAACGGACTCCAAGTCCGTTACAACGGAATATGCAGTTTTCACGGTCCTCCTCACACCCCCGCATCCTATACAGGGTCCGTTACAACGGACACCAAGTCCGTTATAACGGACTATGCGATTTTTGAACTGCTGTTTTCGCTCGTTTCCAAAACGATCAATCATGAAACCTTTTCACGATTATTCCTAGATACTCTCAATCAACTATTGATCGATCTCTAGCGAATTTCACTTGTGATTTTAATGGAATTTGACATTCTAAATATGTAACATCATGCAAACGGGTACGAACTTTGATAACCCGTGCGTATATCTAATATACGACTATGATTCGACCCTCGAATCGATGGCGATCGCTCTGATACCACTGAAGGGGAATATCCCCGGCCCCGGGCCCGCGCAGCGGATATGTAGGCCCGGTCCGGTTACCCGATTCCCGAGATCACGCCACGACTTCGAGGGTACGATGCAAATAGAAGGTTAGATCTTTACCGGTGCAAAATTGATTGCACACGAAGGGTTGATCGCTGCCTTCTTTCTCCTGTCACGTTGGTGACAATACGCGCGTCCCACACCACGCGTCTTTCACCGCTCGTTGACTTCGCCGATTCGCTTGATTTCGTCTCCGACTCAATCTACTCGTCCGAATCGATCACAATCGTGAGAGCCTCAGTTGTTGCTCCTCTACGTGTATCCACCTTGAATCGCAAGACGTCGGTCACGGATGCACCTGCCTAGACGATGCACCGGTGAACTTGCTTAATCGAATTGATTCTCTAAACCGTAAAACACCTTTTCACGGTTTCTCTCTTTTACACCTTTTCACTCTCTAGAAATTTGTCTCACAATTTTCTGGATAATTCTGAATGAATTGCTTTGAATTACTTCTGAATTCCTTGGTGAAGATGAGAGAGAAAATCCTATTTGTATCACGCACGAAGGGTTGATCGCCGCCTTCTATCTCCTGTCACGTTGGTGACAATCCGCGCGTCCCATACCACGCGTCTTTCACCGTTCGTTGACCGTCTTCTCACTCCTTGAGTCGATCACAATCCAAGAGCTACAATTGTCGCTCCTCTACTTGTATCCACCGTGAGTCGCAAGACGTCGGTCGCGGATGCACCTGCCTAGACGATGCACCGGCGAACTTGCTCGATCTAATCGATTCTCTATTACTCGAGAAACTCCTTTCTCGATTTCTCTCTCTTCGCACCCTTTCACTCACTAAAGATCAAATCTGAATTTGCTCTTTTCTTGTGTATATTGGGCAGAATAATCAATTGCTTAGAATGATTCAACTGATTGAATTCCTTTCCTTAGTGAAGATGAGAGAGAAAATCCTATTTATACCTAAATAGGATAAGGATTAGCCAAAAGGCATGTATATCCAATATACACCCTTTCACACAGAAAACTGTATGAACCTGTTCAGTATTCTGTCCAGACGAAATTGATAAATTTCTCTGACAGAAAATCAACCAACACGAAAGTTGTAGATAATCTCATTATCTACACAACCCAATTTGGCCCAGACCAATTGGAGTTCGTATGCAAAAGTTATGACTGTTTTACTAACTGTATGTCATACTGTTGCACCCTTTCGGTATTTCACAGAAACGACACTTATACTTCGTTCATATGAAATATATTTCTATATGAAGGTTGTAGATAATCTCATTATCTATCTAACCTAATTTGAACCATTCTAATTGGATTTTTCCCACTGAAAGTTATGGCCACGAATGTACGACTACATTCGTTTATCCTTGTGTACACTTTTACGGTTGATCCGAAACTGTATTTCTTTCACCTGCCTAGACGATGCACCGGCGAACTTGCTCGATCTAATCGATTCTCTATTACTCGAGAAACTCCTTTCTCGATTTCTCTCTCTTCGCACCCTTTCACTCACTAAAGATCAAATCTGAATTTGCTCTTTTTCTTGTGTATATTGGGCAGAATAATCACTTGTTTAGAATGATTCAACTGATGTGGATGAGAGAGAAAGTATCCTATTTATACCTAATAGGATCAGGATTAGCCAAAAGGCATGTATATCCAATATACACCCTCTCACACAGAAAACTGCATGAACCTGGTCAGTATTCTGTCATTTCGAAATTGATAAATTTCTCAGACAGAAAATCACCCAACATGAAAGTTGTAGATAATCTAATTATTTACACAACCCAATTTGGCCCAGCCCAATTGGAGTTCGTATGCAAAAGTTATGACTGTTTTACTAACTGTATGTCATACTGTTGCACCCTTTCGGTATTTCACATAAACGACACTAATACTTCGTTCATATGAAATATATTTCTACATGAAGGTTATAGATAATCTAATTATCTATATAACCCAATTTGAACCATTCAAATCGGATTTTCCCACTGACAGTTATGGCCACGAATGTACGACTACATTCGTTTATCCTTGTGTACACTTTTACGGTTGATCCTGAAACTGTATTTCCTTCAGTCTCCCACTCAATTTCAGATCTACCTAAAAGGTACTCATGCATATCCAATACGCACGATTTTAGAGAATATAGCTCACGTATCAAATACCAAGCTATGCACATCCAATGTGACAATTTTATGATCAAGCCCGACTTAGTACGACTCGTTGTGTGACCATGTAGGTTCGACTTAACGATGGCAGTAGGTTGTTTCCAATGCCTACAAGCTCATGAGCGGGATCTAGTCACTCCATCATAGCTACCCATGTTAAACGAATAATGATTGTGATCATTGTGCCTATCTCGAATAGCGGTTACTAGTTCTCTTGTTTACGATATCCGTTAATCAAAAGGCATGGTAATAGTCATCCTTATAATTTGATTAACTACACTTATTCCCCGATTCCGAGTTGAGTTAACAAATTTCAATCGATATTAACCATTAATATCATTGACCGTGGCCACGGTTTTCGTTAATCGACTCATCGAGCGGCGCCTAAGAGATATCTCTTCCTTTCGGAATAAACAATTCCTATCTTGGAGACTCACATTGAATTCCGTGTTTCGGACAATACCCAATGATGACCCTTTTAACTCCCTGTTACGGTGAGCGTAAGATCATATCAAAGCATTGTGTTACGCACGTAATGCAATCAATGATCCCCTCAAGTATGAAGAATCTAAAACCCCATCCGTCGCAAGTCCATCTATAATGACTAAACCATGTCATGGTCTCGCGGCTTCGGTTGATCCTGAAACTGTATTTCCTTCAGATTCGTGTTGAGGAGATGTACATTCGAATTTCTCAAGATTTTTCAATTCTTCGTTTTGTTCGTATTCGAGCTTGAGTGCGTCCAATTCGACTCTCAAGTTACCAATTTGTGTTTCGAGATTCGCCAATTGTCGATTCGTGTTCGAGTTGTCTCTTGTAAATTTTTCGAAGTTGGAATTCATCGTTGAGTTCATTGTTTCCATTAGCTTGTTCGTATTAGAGTACATGTTTCCCATCATTTCGATTAGCGAATCGAATTTGCAGGAGAGTCTATTGAATGCATCGTCGTGTCGTGATGACTCTCCTCTGTTTTGAAGATGAAATTCGTCATCATGTTCGAAAAGATCATCTTCTTCGAAAAAGCACGTGTTATTAAATATATGAAGCTTTTCATATAATGACACTAATATATGAAGCTTTTCATATATTCGTGTTATTAAATGATAATCTTTTATCAACGTTTCCAGAACTGCAACGTACTTTTAATCAACACGACATTCTTATTATGTATATTAGTGTTCCTGCTAATATCCAAGACATGTGAACATTTTAGAGTTCAATATTTATTATCACTTAAAATTCTGCGGTTCAAGACCAAGTGTATCTTCTTGAACACTTCTAACTTAAAAATATAAAAGTTCATGGAACAAAATGTAAATAACATCCAATTCATAAATATAACATTTAAAAATTATCCTCATATGATAACTTTTAGAACACAAATCTAACAGAACCTTCTCTAGAACTTTAGTTCATTAATAACATACATTATTAACAAATTATTTATACTTCCGTTGTGACGAAGCCTAGCTTCCGTCAAAACGGGCTACCCTCTGGAACTATTATTTGCACAATCACATTATGCGTATATTGGTTCCGATGAACGCGTACGTTTGTTTGTCCTTGTATGTATATTTTTACCGATGATCTAAAACTGTATTTCCTTCAAATATTGTCATCCCAATTAATACAGAAGGAGTTCCATTTTTTTCACTGCATTTGATTTTTCATGTTAGATTCTGAAACTATGTTTATTTAACATCCAAACCAAACCCTGGATTTTATAAATTATACTAATTATTATTTTCAATTACAAAATATTTTTTACTAATTAATATTAGAAAAAAGTACACTTTTGCCCCCCCAAACTTGTCCCAAATGTGCAACTTACCCCCCAAACAAAAAACTGCACATTTTTACCCCCTGAACTTTCAAAAATTATTCAGTTTGCCCCCTCCGTCCATTTTATGTTAAAACCTCTGTTAAATGGTGATGTGGCATGCTGACGTGGATTTTTTTAGTGTATTGTGATGATGACATGGATTACGTGTCCTAACCCGATCCGTTTAAACCCAAACCCGGCCCGATAACTCTCGTCTCTCTCAAAACTATCCTCTCTCTCTCTCTCTCTCTCTCTCTCTCTCTCTCTCTCTCTCTCTCTCTCTCTCTCTCTCTCTCTCCCCTATCGCGAACCCTCGTCGCCCCCTTCTCAAATCTTCGCCAGCAGCAAACGAGGTCAGCAGCAAACCCTCGTCACCCCAGCAGCAAACCCTCCCGTCTCAAATCTGGACACTCGTCGCCCCCTCGTCTCCCCCTCATCGCCCACTCCTCTCCCTTCGCCACCAGCAAAAGAGTGAGTTATTTTACCCCCTTTTCTCGTTTCTCAGATTTTAGTCAGATTTGAGTCAAATTATTCTTAATTTCAGTCAGATTTGCGTCAAATTAATCTTAATTTCAGTCAGTTCAGTCAGATTTGAGTCGTTTCGTATCGATTTATCTGAAATTAGGGTTAATTGAGTTCAATTTATCTAAAATTAGGATTAATTTCAGTCAGATTTCAGTCAATTTCATTCAATTTAGGGATAATTTGGGTGGATTTCAATCAAATTAGGCTTAATTGGGGTTAATTGGGATTAAATTGGGTCAATTTCAGTCACATTTTCTGTTTAGGTTAATTGGGGTTAATTTCAGTCACAATTTCAGTCAACTTCATTCAAATTAGGGCAAATTTCAGCAATTTAGGGTTTTTTTGGGTATATTTTGAGCAAATTAGGGTTATTTCCAGCAAATTTTGAGCAAATTAGGGTTATTTTCAGCATATTTTAGCAAATTTAAAGAATAATTTTAGCAAATTAGGGGATCTGATGTGTTTATTCACAGTCCTCCTCACATCCCTGTATCCTATACAGGGTCCGTTACAACAGATCAAGCAGTCCGTTGTAACGGACTATGTGATTTTCGCAGATTTTCCCCAATTTATGTATATTATACAGTGTCCGTTACAACGGATCAGCAAGTCCGTTATAACGGACTATGTAATTTTTTGCAGAAATTCCCAATTTTCTGTATCTCATACGGTGTCCGTTACAACGGATCAACCAGTCCGTTGTAACGGACTATGCGATTTTTCTGCTGTTTCGTCTGTTTTTGCTCGTTTCCAAAACGATCAATCATGAAACATTTTCACGATCATTCCTAGATACTCTCAATCATCTTTTGATCGATCTCTAGCGAATTCTATTTGTGATTTTAACGGAATTTGACTTTCTCTATATGTAACATCATGCAAACGGGTACGAACTTTGATAACCCGTGCGTATATCATATATACGACTATGATTCGACCCTCGAATCGATGGCGATCGCTCTGATACCACTGATGGGAATTCTTTCCTTTCCCGGGCCCGCGCAGCGAATATGTAGGCCCGGTCCGGTTCCCTTAATCCAAGATCACGCCATGACTTCGAAGGGTACGATGCAAATAAGAAGAATAGATTCATACCAGTGCAAAATTGATTGCACACGAAGGGTTGATTACTAGTTTTCTTTCTCCTGTCACGTTGGTGACAATCCGCGCGTCCCACACCACGCGTCTTTCACCGCTCGTTGACCGTCCTCTCTCTCTCTCCCTTTCGGGTTGATCACAATCGAAGAGCCACAAGTGTCGCTCCTCTACTTGTATCCACCGTGAGTCGGAGTTCGTCGGTCGCGGGTGCAACTGCCTAGACGCTGCACCGGCGAACTTGCTTGATCGATTGATTCTCTATACCGAAAAACTCATTTTCTCGGTTCTCTCTTTTTACACCCTTTCACTCACAAGAAAGATGTCTCTCTATAATTCTGGAATATTCTGAATAATCCGAATGATTGGACTGAATGAAGCATTATTTGATGAGAGAGAATTATCCTATTTATATCACATAGGATTAGGATGGGGCAAAAGACATGTATATCCAATATACACTCTTTCACACAGAAAGTTGCATGAACCTGTTCAGTATTCTGTCCATACGAAATTGGTAAATTCCTCTGACAGAACATCAACCTATATGAACGTTGTAGATAATCTTATTATCTACCCAACCCAATTTGTCCTGGCCCAATTGGAGTTTGTATGCAAAAGTTATTACTGTTTTACTAACTGTATGTCATACTGTTGCACCCTTTCGGTATTTCATAGAACGACACTGATACTTCGTTCATATGAAATATATTTCTACATGACGGTAGTAGATAATCTTATTATCTATCTAACCCAAATTGAACCATTCAAATTGGATTTTCCTACTGAAAGATATGACCACGAATGTACGCTTACATTCGTTTATCCTTGTGTACACTTTTACGGTTGATCCGAAACTGTATTTCCTTTATAATTATCTAGACAACATTATTAATACTAAAATTTGATTATATATTCTAACATCAAATAAGCTCAAACATAACTTAATGCTTCCGTGTAAATAGGACTACTCTCTCGTCCTAAAATGTTCATTTTCATCAAGTATTAAATTATTATTAATTAACCAATATATTTGTAAAATATTTATTATATTCATTTTTTAAATTATTATTATTATTTACTAATTATTCTATTAATTATTATTTTAATTATTAAATTGATTTCCTTAATATTTTTTATTAATTATTTATTAATATTTAAAACTATCTATTTAATTTGTTCAATTATTTATTATTATTTTAAATTACTATCAATTATTTAATTTTAATTTCTTCAGTTATTATCAATTATTACTTTTTATTATTTTAATTAAAATACATTATTTTAATTTTTATTATTAATTTTGTACTACTTTTTTTAACATGCAGAAACCCTAAAATAATTCCAAATTCACTATCACTATCATTTTTAACATGCAAAAACTTAATACTTAATCCTAAAAACACCTTAATTTACACATTGATTCATCTATAATTACTCTTATTTGAACAATTCCTAATTCTTAACCCAAATATTAACCCAATTTGAACAAATCCTAATTTTAGCAAATCCTAAATTGAGCAATTAGGGTTACAAAAGCTTGAATTTAAAACAACGTCGTAAATTAAACTAACTATTACAACTACTAAGAAAGACACAAATTTACCTTGCAATTGAAGAAAACAAAAGCTTGAATTTTCCATACACCACAAAGCTAGGAATTGCCCCCAAAAATCTAGGGTTTCAAACAACGAAATAGTATTATTAGATCACAAGAAACACAATTACAATTTACAAAGCAAGTAATTAGCAAATAAATTGAGTTTTAAGTTGAAAAAAGGAGAATAAAACACCCACCTCCGCCAAATCTTGGGAGAAAAAACCTTGAACGAACGAAGTAGAAGGCATAAATGAGGGAGAGAGAGAGAGAGAAGAAGGAAGGTTTACGTGGGAAATTTGACGGAATCCCAAACTCCGCCAATGCTTACACGTCATAACTAATTGGCGGAATTACAGACACTGCCTTGTTTAAACTTTGACTAGTAATTAATCAAATATTTTGTTAAGATTTAATTTTGTTTTGTGTTTAAACAAAAGGCGGCATCCCAACTCCGTCTTTCCTGAAAATGGCAGAGTTCCAAACTCCGCTTTTGGTTATTTCCATAATAATCTCCACAATTTGGTTATTTTGCAAATAAACTGATACAACTTGGTTATTTGAAGAAATGTACCTCGAGAATATCGTTTTTAGACTTTAGAGTTTAGATCATGTTTGCATTTCTTTGAGATGACCTTTACATCAGTTTTCTTAGATTGAAAGACGGAGCCTTTGATTATTATTTTTCTCAGGGGCCAGAGCTAATGATTTTTTTCTACTCGTTCGACTTCGAATTTATTAAAATTAATGTTTTTTAATTAATAATATTATTAGGGCGGGATAATATTCAATATATTTGTGTGAGAATGTGAGATATAGGTGTCTATTAAATAGAATAGAAGTATCTAGAATAAACAAAGAGTTGTATTTGAGATGATGGATGTGATCTATAAATGCAACCATCTCATTTGTTTTTAGAGAGAGAAAATCTCCACACAAAAAAAGAGAAAAAAATTCTGTGAAAAATTAGAGTAAGGAGTAGAGAAAATAATCTCACCCTTATCTCGAATTATTGTATCTATTCAATATATTGTATGCACAAGTTGGTGCATTGTATCTAGCCATATGTTTGTGTGTGTACACTCTTGGAGTGTCTATCATTATCCAATAAAATAAATCCAGAAACTTTTGTTTGCCTTGTCTCTCTGTGCGGGTATTGATTCCATTGAATTTTTATTCAATTTTGTTATTGGTCCCTAATCTAAAATCCCCCATATCTCCAATCAAGAAATAATCCAATAAACCCCAAAACCCAACAGAATTTTTAAGAGAAATGAGTTTGATTGTATCTTCGTCCTCGCTGAGGATGAGTCTATCAGATAAGTTATCATCTTGCCACCTCATCTTGTTTTTTGCCAGTGACCTCGCTGAGTTTGATTGTTACCTGAATATTATTTCGGCTAATCTAACAAACAGAAGAACTATACATAAAAAAATTCGACAAAATCTATGAGATCAATTCGTTGGAGGACAACACAATCTGAGTCTGACGGTGCATATCCTATCCCTTTTGTAATTTTGAATTTGAAATTCAACCGGGAATTCCACTTAGTTTGAGTCCGATTTCTCATATGAGCAGCACGAGTATATTCTAAGAAAGTTGTTTGTCTTGTATCATCAAGTTGACTATAAATTTCCATGCTAATCGCCTAGATATATCACTATCATGATGTGTCTCACAAATATGAAAGTTTTACTATGAAAAAAGTAGGTTTTTCCCATAAAACCACGTCATTGTCTCATGTTTTTTTTTATCACAATAGGACATATTAAGTGATCGGCTAGAATATTTTATGGACGTGCATTCTATATGCACGTCATTCATGGAAACACGACGCGTGATTGGATTAATATTTTTTTCAATTTTCATAACATTTTTGTGCTTCAAACACAAACTGCAAAAAAATTGTATGAATTGTTATATAGAAAGTATAAATATAATTAAAAAAATTATATAAAATATTATTCATGTTAAAAGTTATAGCTTAAAAATATGTATCATACATAAATAAAAAAATGTTATACATATATAAATGTATACTATACATTTAATATGTATATATGATGCATCTAATAAGTTATATATATATATATATATATATATATATATATATATATATATATATATGAGGATGACTAAGATACTCAATTAAGTATTATGGGTTTGATACTTAGGATTTTTTGAGATTTGCTTTATTTATTTATATATCCATAAAAAGGATCCAAAAAAAAATTCAAAGACCAAAATATACTATTGAAATTAGCAAAATATATTCTTATATTTATGAAAATATACTATTAAAAATATATTCTTTTATTCTCAATTTTAACTATGTTAACATATTGGATTCATCAGTATATTTTGCCAATTTGAATACTATATTTTGCTAGTTTCATCAATATATTTTGCACGCATGGATTCTTTTTTTGGATTCTCCTTAGCAAGCATGTATATATATATATATATATATATATATATATATATATATATGGGCTATGTTCAATGGCCAACACCCTTGTTTGGCCAACTCGGCCAACAACGTTTATTTCTCACAATATATACATGAAAATAAAAATGCAACCGCATAGATGTGATATACATCACTTGAGAATGTTATAGATTTAATTTCAAGAAAAAATAAATATTTTTATCATCTCCATCACGATGCGTAAAGATATTAACGGATGACAATAGTTACGACATGATTCATCATGAAATCAATTTTTAAATTCGAATTTTTTTTCCTTGGATTTAATTTAAATTAAATAGATAGACTTTAGATTAATTTTTACAATGTTTCGACTTTTCTTTCATCGAAATCCAAAAAAATTCCGAAATAGACGGTTGTGAAAATAGCTTATCGATTTTGTTAGATGGAAAAATACAAACGAAACAAAATTTGTTCTACAACATATCTAAATGATATAGATTACATCTATACGGTTAAAATTTAATTTTCATTTATATAATTTGAGAAATAAACGTTGTTGGCCGAGTTGGCGAAACAAGAGTGTTGGCCATTGAACCTAGCCCTATATATATATATATATATATATATATATATATATATATATATATATATATATATATATATATTATTTTTTTTTTTTTTTTTTTTTTTTTGAAAAATAAACATTGTTGGCCGTGTTGGCCACACAAGAGTGTTGGTCATTGAACCTAGCCCATATATATACATATATATATATATATATATAACACGTAAGGATATATATCATACATGTGAAATATAACGTATAAAATTACACGTAAAAACATATTAACATTCATATAAAAGAGGATGGCTAAGATACTCAATTAAGTATCATGAGTTTGATACTTAGGATTTTTTGACCATTAGACGTGCCTTGAGATTTGTGTTTTTAATTGCTATATATACTCATCATTAATAATTTCCATATCAGTTTATGCTAATCATTAAATGCACAAATCTCAAAGCAAATCTAATGATCAAAAAGTCTTAAGTACCAAACTCATGATACTTAATTAAGTATCTTAGCCATCCTCAATATAAAATATATGATATATTTAAAAAATATAAAAACCTAGATGATTGAGCGGCGTACGTTTTTCAAGTACGCATGCGCTGCACAAAATGCATTCAAAATTGAAAAAATCCAAATTGTCACATATCGATCTCCAATTGATATCATGTACATGAAATGCACGTTCATAGAATCCAAATTTTATTTAATTAATTCATCTAAAACATGATATAAAAAAATTGTGGGGAGTTCTACTTCTATGATAGACCTCATTTTGTTTTATCATAGACCCTTTTTTGTTGGATGGACGAGATTAAATGACTTTCTTAATCCAACGGTCTAAATTAAATTTGTTACCATAAATTGTTTTGATAAAATTATGATAGACATCAATTAAAAGGGTAGAAATGTAATTTTATGATTCCCTCTCTCTTATTAAAATAGTTTTATTTGACAGGTATTAATTACTTAATGAATTAATTATCTTTCCCTATGCAAAACTCCATTAGTCCCTCTTTGATTTGGCCATGGACAGTTTATCCTGTATGTTCATATATACATACAAGTATATCCTCCCTAACTTAAATTCATGTTCCTAATAATTCTAAAATATATTGCTTATTGGACAATAAAAAATGAAAAAAATCCTCTCGATCAAGACCAACATAAATATGCTTTGATTGTACAAAAAAGTTATTATGTTAGTGCAGATTTATTAATTTTTATTATTAATGTAGAGAAATTAGATTGCATGAGCAGTATTGGATGAGACTAATATTCACTTAACTAAATGTAAAATTGAAGTATAACCAAATTTTAATATTCATTTGACCCAAACAATCTTTCAAATTGAGAAACAGCACAAAATCATCTAAAATTTGCTAAGAAAATGAAGCATCACTTTGATGCATATAGATTTGTTGCTCTTGTCCATGATTGAAGAATTAAGCTATGAGGAAAGAGATGTGAAGAGAGAGCCTAGAGAAAAAGAGAAGCAATCACAAGAGAAGTCAGTAAAGTGAGAAGGAGGGGGAAACAAACAAACAAAAAAATTGTGAGAGGTTTTGGATTTCATTTTCATTGACATCAGAAAAATTATGTATCAGTAACGAAAGCGATCGTTTGTCGGATACCATTCAAAAAAAAAAAAAAAAACAATGAAGAACATTATAATTAAATTTAATAAAAAGAAAAAAATTAATTTAACGATCTCTAAAATGTCTTTTTTTTTTAAATAGTCTACGATAGAAGCTCCCAAAAAATGTTTGGTGCTTTTCTGGCCACGACCATCCATCACTACCATTTATTTTATAGGTCATTTACTATGCCCCCCATATTCCCTCAAACATTCTCGATCTGGAGGATTAGTGTTTAATTCAAATATTAATTAACACAAATTTTCTCTATTAGTGATTAATTATTTTTGAATTAAGGTACAGGTGGATTAATCATTAATAATTAATATTTATTAATGATTAATAGAGTGAGTTAATAGAGTGTATTAATTGGTAATTCTCATATCGGCAATGAAAAAGTGGGTACGAGGGGCACGGTATAATTTCCCTTTATTTTATATATATGCCACCTGATGATAACTATCAACTTCCTCCCTTTGTTTTTATTAAAGTACTATTCGTGTGCACTTATTAAAAAAAACGTTATATATACCTCTTAAAAAAATGTCATTCATGTGCGCATAAATTATTTTAAAGGTGCAATTTGGGATATTATAAGTAAAGACGGAAATTCGGTCGATTTGCTTCAACCACTGCACAAAATATTCAAATGGATACTTATGATATAATACTAAAAAAAATGTAGTTATTGAATTTGTATCGAGATAATATTTTTGTCATGAATTTATCCTCACGAAACATTATTTTATATGTCAATTACGTACCCTCATGTTATATTGTATATGTTAATTAATATTTAGTTATGTTTCACATTAATATTAATATTAATATTAATATTAATATTTCTTTTAAAGCTACTGAAAACATGCCTCCTACCGACAGGTGTATATTATTAGCGATTAAACAACATGTCCATCCATGTTGTTTTTGGTAGGCTTCTCTGTCCGTGGACTCTTTTAAGTCTCGAGTCATCAGCTATGTTGCACGAATACAAGTATATGTTAATTATTATTTTAATATATTTATATTATATATAATAAATAAATAAATAATAAATTAAATAATATTTTGAATTTAAATATCATGACAATAAATAAAATCAACATAACAATACAAATATCATAAAAGTATTCTAAATTTATTCTAGAAGTATCCTAGAACTAATTTAGAAGTATCCTAGAAGTATCCTACAAGTATTCTATATAATTTATTCAAAAATATTATGTGCCAAAATATATAATTGGCCGAAGTATCATAAATGGAATATCCCAGCCGTATCCCGAACGTATTCCAGCCATATCCTGTCGTATCCTGCCGTATCCGAATAAAATAAATATTAAAATAATCGGATACGTCACGTGACGTATCCGATACGTATCCGAGCCGTATCGTACCCGTATCCGTATCGGATACCGTATCCTCAGGATACTTCTGCGTTTTTTAAGTATCCGCGTAACATAGGTCATCAGAGAAGATTTTTATACCTGTTTTTTACATATAACACGATATTTGTTTACAAATAATATTTTTGATAAAATAATATCAAAGTGTCCTGGAAAAGCAACTATTTTTAAAATTTCTTTAATAAGTATAAATTAATTTTATATTTGCTCCAAAAAAACATATGAAATCATATATCTTCTCATAAAAAGACAAATTATTTTTTTTTGAAGTGAAACCTGATGCATGAATCATGGATATTTTTTGTTTAATTTTGTATTTGTGATACCAATGAAATTTGAATCTTTGATTTTTGATATTTTGTGGTAAACATTTTAACACTAGACTAAGGCCATTACTAACAAGAAGACAATTATTAGGAAGCATGCATCATAAAATTTTGCATATCTTCTCTGACTTTAAGGTCACCTATAACCCTGAAAAGCAAGAAATATCATAAATACCCCTATTAAAATAAGAAATATTAACTAGATAAAGAATATTTTTCCGCTAAAAAAATATAATTCCAAAGTTACTTAATATAATTTTATATGCGATGCATATGATATTTTGGTGAAGGGAAATTATACCTTGCCCCCCAAACACACCATCACTTTGCCGATGCCTTGAGCATGGGCAAGTGTTAATTTACATCTCTAATTTCCACCCCACTTTTTCACTAGATTAATTAATGCTTCGAATTAATAATTAATTGTGATGTAATTAACAGCTAATACAAGAACCTAATAATTTATTATTTCAATTAACAAGTAATTCAAAACATAGTTAATCGAGTGGGATAATTTTTTGGAGATGAAAAGGAGCCCCTCCCACCTGATGACTCATCATCAAAGTGGTGGTGTGTTTTTGGGTACAGTAAATAGCCCCTTTGGTGAACTATGTGGGCAATATTAAAATTTTCCAACTAGAAATTTGCAATACGAGTACGGAATCTCAATTTGGCCCTCGCCCCTTCATAGACTTGTAGGTTAGAGTATCTATATATTAATGTCATTTTTCTATTTTACTCCTTATTTTCTCGGAAAAAGATGCTGAATTTTTTTTTTGAAAAGGAGTGGAGTTGAAAAAAAACAAAGATTAATTTAGCACCATGTACCCCACCCACCACAAGGTTTCTGAGACACATTCAAACATTTCATTTCTCATTACTGAAAATCTTCCTAATTCTAATTCAAAATTTCTAAAAATCATGCAATCAGGCCCCGAATGAATTCTGAGAGCGTAATTTTTTTTTCCCGATCAATTCGGAATCTGATTGGAAGGATTCTACAATTTTGTAGAGTAACCAACTTTTTTTCCATCAAAAATTAAAATTACGAGAACTTTTTGCATGCTAATTATTTTCGTGAACCATATGATATGATCAATGTCGGCATTTATCCTTTTTCGCAGAAAGTAAAAAATCTTTCACTATCATTTCTTTTCTTCGTAAATGCGGCCGTAGTCAATCACGATTTACTCAGGTGGGCTGATGATATCCAATGCCCCCTTGATCATTTCTTTAATTAATTCAACCGTCTCGAACGAGTATTCTAGGGGCAAAAGGATTAAGCCAGTACAAGAAAAGACGAAAAACTGATTAGAAAATGCTAATGACTCTTCCATTAATGAGTGCTAAACTGCTAAGATATATCAGTTAATTAACTGAAACCTTTCATTGGGCCTACACTTAGAGAGTGAATTGGTTTGTATATAAAGGGTACCTTAACACCAATATTACTACATCTTCATTGATACTTAAAATGGCTTTTATTCGTTCTGTAATGTTGGTTCTTGCAATAATAATCGTCGTGCTAGTACTGAAGCCAGAAGCAAGAGTTCTCCTACAAAATGCGAAGATAAACACATCCGTTAATGGAGAAATTTCGGGGTATTCGGCCCGTATGTACGAATTGAAGGGAAGGAGAAATGATGCTGAGATTAACGGAAAAAGAGAAGTACCGGGAGGCCCTGATCCTCAACACCATTTCTGACAAGTACGATTGGGACGGAATGCATAACGAGTGAGTGAACTTGTGTTTGACGAGTAATGCGGGTTAATTTATTTGTGCTCGAAGTTCTCATGTTATGTATAGCCGTGTCTTCTTGTTTTTCTCTCATTCTCATAAATCAAAATCATAAATGAATGATAAATTCTAATAGCTAATCCTAGAAAATTAAAATAAAAATTGAAAATGGTATGATAAGTTGATAACAACCTTAAAATAAAAGAACCAATTGCAGACTAGTGGGCCTCCAAATAATTGGGCCCACAAATCATATATGGGCCTCTAATCATAGCATCTTTTAGTTATAACCTTAAAATGTGAACTCAATTTATAATTCTCTCGACTATACAAGGCATACTAGTCTTCTAGAGAAAAACAAGAAGACACGGCTATGCATAGCACGAAAAATAGTTTAACCCGCATTACTCATCAAATACCAGTTCACTAACTCGTTATGCATTTCGTCACAAGCATACTCGTCAGAAATGGTATTGAGGATCAGGTCCTCGCGGTACTTCTCTTTTTCTATCAATCTCATTCTGTTGGAGAACTCTTGGTTCGGGTCACAGTATTTGCGCAAGGCTTATGATTGCAAAAACAAAAAGTACGCAATTGAACGAAATAATTGGTACCGGCTACAACTACTGATTTTGATTTTATGATTATAGATACTATGGTTCTTGTAGTGATCTTAAAAATTATTGTGGTTTCTTTTATCTCAAATACTTTCAAATAAATTGACAAAAGAAATTATGAAGTTATAAATTTGTGATATAAATTTCAAGCCTTGGAACAAAATAGTATGGTCTACAAAAAATATCTCAAATTTGAATGTTCCAAGGTCAAGATCATAAATAATGACCCAATCAACAATTTTTATCTCTCAAAATAAAGATTGGAAAATTATGAGATTTTTATCACGAGTACATAATAGATCAAGGAAGTCATGGAAATATTTTGGTAACTTTTTAGGCACTAATAAATTATGAGATGTTTAGCAACAATTTTTTATGATTGTAGCTTTTGTTATGAACATTTTTATATTTTGGATTGTTATTTGGATGTTTTTGAAAAACTCGACTATGTTGCTCCTCTATTCAATTTGAGTATTGAACTTCCTTTTATTTGTTTCTGAAGAATCTGGATGCTTGTGTTTTTATTTCGTTTTCACAAGGAAAATAGAGAGAACATGCGATATGAAGAAAATTCAAATAAGGGAAAAATTGAAAGGACTACAAAGAAGTAAAGAGAATTGTGTTTAAATAATTGAAGAGAGTAAATGAACAAAAAATAATAATTGATAATTGAAGAGACTACAAAATCTTGAGGGACCAACTCAGAAAGAAAACCAATGGTCACGTGTCCTTGTCTGGTGGATGACGGATAGACGGACGACAATTATTCAATCTCCACAAAATTGACTGCGTAGAAGAATTCTACTGTGTCCTCTCATTTTAGCTAAGATTTCATGATATCGTCGTTTCATGATATCGTCATATCAAAATCATTTTGAATGAAATGGGTTTCCAATTTGCACTCCAAACACTTCTTCCAATTAATAATTATTCTAATTAATCTTTAATTAATTACTTTCTAATTAAACTAATCAATGATGTAATGAATTAAATTTCAATTAAAATTATCAAATTTTGAATACAAAATTAATTGGAGAGAAGTTGGGATGCAAAATGCGAGCACTTTTCATCCAAATTTAATTGACGATGGCATCACGAAAAAATAGGTGAAATGGAAGGACATACCATAATTTTCCTTACATAAATCGGCTACCAAAATAAATAGGGAAAATATACTTGATTTCCCAAACTCATCTCAATATCCTTGATGAGTTGGGGTAAAAAATAGTTAGATTGATTGATTAGGGTTTCTAATTGACTTAATTAAATATTAATTAACACGTTTAATTGACATGTAAATAATTTATAATATATTAATATTAGTACATGTTAATTGACGTGCCAATTTAATTAAACATACTAATAATGAATTAAATCGTTAATTGAGTTAATTAATCATACTAATAAATTCACTTACCTTCCTTTGTCACCTCATCAATAATGTTTTCTTGAGTTTGTGAGTCTGCATATAAAACTCCAAATAAACATAACTGAGAAAGTAAATTGGAAAAAGACTGTAGAGTAATTAATACTCAAGCATTGTTTTATCAATTTAAAAACAAAATAAAAAATAAAAAACTTAAAAAAGATGGATGGTCAATATAGAACCATTACGAGTCTACATATATGATCATGTATCCTTCAAAAAAAAATCATGACCAACATACAAAGTTTCCATTAAACGATGATGATATTTCCAATGAGCTCAAGAGTTGGAAACATGCTCCTCTCGTTCATTTGTTTGGCTCTAATATCACACCATGGTAATTCGCTTTCTTTCAGCTTCAACTTCTCAGATACCAAATACAAGAATTCATTGGATAATTATAACATCAGTACCGACGGAGATGCTTTCCCCATTAATGACTATCTTAGCGTCACAAAGGACTCTCAGTCGCCCATAAGTATTAGTACCGGAAGAGTGTTCTACAAGTTCTGTATTACAAATAATTAATCTATAAAACATTACAATTTTTCATATCATTGGGTATTTTCGGGTATTTCTCGGGTATTTTTCGGATTCGGATTCGGGTATTTTTTCGGGTTCGAATATACCCGCGGATAAATAATTATCCCCGAACCCGGAGCGGGAATTTTTTTCGGGTAAAACCCGACTCACGAGTATTTTTTTTCGGATATTACCCGTCATGTTCGGGTCGGGTACCCGCGGGTTCGGATTTTACCCGATCCATTGACATCCCTACATTCAACTCAAAGACATTTCAACAAAAATCTATATAGAATTATGTACATCAAACAACCACATAAAACATAGTACAAATTTCAATTATCAATAAAAAAAACATAGTATGAATTTCATATATTTTTCTTTCAAACTTTGTTGGACCCAAATCCAGAGAACCAGTTTAAAAGTTCAAACCGGAGGGGGGGGGGGGGGGGGGGGGGGGGGAAACGAAAAATTGGTTCTGAAATTACACTGTGCGATGCCGTTGGGGGGGCAAACAGTAAATTTTACGTTATTATATTGATAAAATACACTGAATCACTAGATATATACATTGTTCGGCCAAAATCTTGGGGGGGCGACCGCCCCCCGCGGCCCTCACTAAGATCCGCCCCTGCTTGTTACTCTTTTAACACAGAAATATAAATAGATATTATCAAATTGTATAAAGCTTTACATGTATTAAAAATAGCATACCTTATGCAATAGGACACGACGAATGCAAAATCAGAGAAGTCGAACAAAATATTTATCTTTTGATAATTCGAATTAGTAAATACTCTCCTAGGTGTTTTTCATTCTTATCAAAGCAACCTAAAAAAAGAGTTAAAATTAAGTATATGATGCACGATACAAATTAAGTCCAGTTAATTAGTAAATTTTAGATTTTTTTTTTTTTTTTATGAATCAAGCATTGCATTATTTGGATTAGGGGTGTTCGAACGGTTCGGTTTATTCGGATACCGAACCGAACCGGTCGAATTCGGTTTAATCGGTTCGCTTTTTCGATTTATTTGATTTTGTTCGGTTCAAAAAATGATATTGTTCGGTTTATTCGGTTCGGTTCGGTTCGGTTCGGTTTTGATGTGATGAAAATCGATTAAACCGAACCGACCGAATAACATCTCATATTTCTTAATTTTTAATATAATAATGTTAAAATATAAAAAAATAATATAAATTTTTTATAAAATAATATAATTATATTTTATAATATGTATTTATATTTTTTGATAATAAAATATATTTTTTTGATAAATTTATTTTTATTTTAAAATTATAATATTTCTTATTCGGTTCGGTTCTTAATCGGTTCGAAAGTTAAAACGGTTCGGTTCGGTTTGAATTTAGTTCGGTGCGGTTTAAATTGGGTTGGTCATATTCGGTTCGGTTTGAACCGACCGAATAAACACCCCTAATTTGGATCATGTTCTTTTCATATTTTGAATTTTTGATCCTATATGATTATATATTTATATTTTATATGAAATTTTGATATAATATATGCAGAATATTTATTTGTATACGAAATTGGCTACATGGAACCATAATAGAATATAGATTATAGACTTGTGAAAGTAAATTGGGAAAAGAAGCGTGTAGAATAAATTTTTTTTTTTTTTTTTGAGTTTTGCGTGTAGAATAATTAATATCCAACTATTGTTTTATCAATTTAAAAACAAACAAAAGAACCGTTAAAGAAAAAGATTGATGATCAATACATGGAGCCATTAAAAGTCTACTTATATGATATTTTATCCTTTAAAAAAAAATCATGATCAACTCAAAGAGTTTCCATTAAAAGTCTACTTATATTTAGATCCTCTCGTTCATCTGTTTCGCTCTGATAAATTGATAATTGAAGAGAGTAAATGATGAACAAAAAATAAGCAGACTCACAAATCTCATATTTAAATAATTGAAGAGAGTAAATGAACAAAAAATAATAATTGATAATTGAAGAGACTACAAAATCTTGAGGGACCAAATCAGAAAGAAAACCAATGGTCACGTGTCCTTGTCTGGTGGATGAAGGATAGACGGACGACAATTATTCAATCCCCACAAAATTGTCTGCGTAGAAGAATTCTACTCTGTCCTCTCATTTTAGCCAAGGTTTCATGATATCGTCGTTTCATGATGATATCGTCATCACGATATCAAAATCATTTTGAATAAAATGGGTCTCCAATTTGCACTCCAAACACTTCTTCCAATTAATAATTATTATAATTAATTTTTAATTAATTACTTTCTAATTAAACTAATCAATGATGTAATGAATTAAATTTCAATTAAAATTATCAAATTTTGGATACAAAATTAATTGGAGGGAAGTTGGGATGCAAAATGGGAGCATTTTTCATCCAAATTTAATTGACGATGGCATCACGAAAAAATAGGTGAAATGGAAGGACATACCATAATTTTCCTTACATAAATCGGCTACCAAAATAAATAGGGAAAATATACTTGACTTCCCAAACTCATCTCAACATCCTTGATGAGTTTGGAGTAAAAAATAGCTAGATGGATTGATTAGGTTTTCTAATTGACTTAATTAAATATTAATTAACACGTTTAATTGACATATAAATAATTTATAATATATTAATATTAGTACATGTTAATTGACGTGCCAATTTAATTAAACATACTAATAATGAATTAAATCGTTAATTGAGTTAATTAATCATACTAATAAATTCACTTACCTTCCTTTGTCACCTCGTCAAGAATGTTTTCTTGAGTTTGTGAGTCTGCATATAAAACTCCAAATAAACCTAACTGAGAAAGTAAATTGGAAAAAGACTGTAGAGTAATTAATACTCAAGCATTGTTTTATCAATTTAAAAACAAAATAAAAAATAAAAAACTTAAAAAAGATGGATGGTCAATATAGAACCATTACGAGTCTACATATATGATCATGTATCCTTCAAAAAAAAATCATGACCAACAGAAAAAGTTTTCATTAAACGATGATGATATTTCCAATGAGCTCAAGAGTTGGAAACATGCTCCTCTCGTTCATTTGTTTCGCTCTAATATCACACCATGGTAATTCGCTTTCTTTCAGCTTCGACTTCTCAGATACCAAATACAAGGATTCATTGGATAAATATAACATCACTACCGACGGAGATGCTTTCTACAGTAATGAAGGCCACCTTAGCATCTCAGCGGACTCGCAGTTGGGCATAAATGGTAGTATTGGAAGAGTGATCTACAAGTACCCGATGCCCTTGTGGAACAATAAGACTGGAGAGGTAACCAACTTCACCACCAATTTCTCTTTTCTCATACAAAACACTACTATTAATCAATTTGGTGACGGGCTAGCATTCTTTCTCTCTCCTTATCCAAAAATGTCCCCAATTTCGGGTGGTGGAGATCTTGGCCTTTTCAACTATTCTATTGCCTTGAATGCATCGGCTAATCAGCTAGTGGCTGTGGAGTTTGATACCTTCTACAATTCAGATTGGGACCCATCCTCCAACAGTAGTACTGATTGTCATATCGGCATTGATGTAAACCAGATCAACTCAACAGCGTATAAGATCATTCCCAATTCCAACTTTGTTGGTAAGAGAATGTCCGCATCGATCAATTACAACAGTGCAACGAAAAATTTGAGTCTCTACTTATACCATGAGGTTGACCCAACAATAAACTTCAGCCTAAATGCTATCATCGATTTCAAAAACTTGTTGCCAGAGGAGGTGTCGGTCGGCTTTTCAGCTTCTACTGGCTCATCAATTGAGCTGCACCGAATATATTCATGGTCTTTTAACTCAACTCTAGAGGTAACCTCAGTAATTACCGATATCCCTAAGAAGAAATTTAGTAAAGGTATCATAGGTTCTATTATTGCGGGCACACTTATTGTGCTATTTCTGGTGGGGTTGTTGGTACATCTTATGCGAAAAAAGGTTTTATTCAAGACGGAAAACCAAATAGAGATTGATTATGGTGACACGATGGGAGATGAGTTTGAAAAGGGGAGTGGGCCCACAAAATTTTCTTATAGTGAATTGGCCGCTGCAACCGACGACTTCGCAGACAAAAAGAAGCTCGGAGAAGGCGGCTTTGGACCTGTCTATCGAGGGGTTTTAAGTGCAGGAACTGAAGTTGCCATAAAGAAGGTCTCACAAGGGTCCAAACAAGGAAAGAAAGAATATATCTCTGAGGTGAAGATAATAAGCCGCTTAAGGCATCGAAACCTGGTTCAACTCAAAGGCTGGTGCCACGAGCATGGCGACTTCTTGCTAGTGTATGAATTGATGCGTAATGGAAGTCTCGATACCCATCTTTATAATCCAGAAATAATTCTAGCATGGTCTACAAGGCACAAGATAGCAATGGAACTTGGATATGCTCTTTTTTATCTCCACACGCAGTGTGCAGAATGTGTAGTGCATCGAGACATTAAGCCAAGCAACATAATGTTAGACTCTTTTTTCAACGCCAAGCTGGGTGATTTTGGTCTAGCAAGACTCATGGATCATCAAGCCGACTCACAACCAACTATTCCAGCCGGCACCATGGGATATATGGCACCAGAATGTTTCATGACTGGCACGACAAGCAGCCAGTCCGACATATATAGTTTTGGAATTGTCTTGTTGGAGATTACCTGTGGAAGAAGCCCCATTGTCCTTCGCGAAGATCAAAACAAGGTTAGGCTAATCGAGTGGGTTTGGGATCTATATGGGAGTAACTCTATTTTGGAAGCCGTGGATAAAAGACTCGAAGGCGAGATTGACGAGCGACAAGCAGAGTGCTTGATGGTTGTTGGTTTATGGTGTGCACATCCATTAGATACTTCGCGCCCGTCCATTCAACAAGCTATGTCTACTCTGAACTTTGAAGCACCTTTACCCATTCTTCCGCTGAAGATGCCTGTCCCTACGTATCCCGTCCCAATCTATACCAGCACATCTTCTTATACTTCATCTGTTGGGACTACCACTTTCGGTACTTCTAGTACGTCAAACCAAGGCGGCACATCTAGTTCATCAGACTCGAGCTGGCTACTCAAGCAATCGAGCACAAAGTAGTACTCAAGAAAAAGCTCAAGGTTTCCAAATCCAGTGCATGGTTCGGTGGATTTATCATGGGATCTACATGTTTTGCTTTCTTTTTTGTTTAATTTGTGAAAATTACTTCCTTGTTTTCGTTTGGTTATGATTCTTCGTTTGTAACTGATGGGTTTCTTTTGTATTTCAAATTGATGGGCTTCCTTTTCTTTTTTTGAAGTGAGGATACCAATTGGTATACTCCTATATCATTGTAATTAGTGGGTTTTTTTTTGTTTATGTATTTTCTAATTCAGATTATGAAGAATAAGCTTCAATTATTACAATACGTATTGTGTTCGAATTCTTTGACTTCTAATAAACCAAGCCACATTGTGTTTTTGCGTTTAAACCAAGCCACATTTTAGTTTGTAATGTTAGGGCTGTAGTTGAATTTTTTTGATATATAATCTTGGTTTTGATGGAATTTCTAAAGATACCGCTTATCAAAAATTTGTAAAAATAGTTGTTGCTCTATGTTTTTTTGGCGAAACGGGATTTTTTCCATATTTTTTTTACTGATTTGAAAATAAAAACGCAAAAAAAAAAAATTGCGTTTCCTCATATAAGATAGCAAAACAAAATAAAAGTTTCATGTTTCGTGGTGAAACTACTACTACAAATTTAAGGCGCTATCTCTACAAATTCCACCAAAAACAAGGTTATATATCAAAAAAATCATCTGTTGGCCTATGAAAAAGTACGTCAAACCAAGGAGGGCCACTCAGTGCATTCAGTTGTATTGCTTAGAGCAATACCTGAAACAGCTATTCGAGTAAGCTCAATTTAAATCTCTTAGTTTTTGTTTTAATATAATTACTTGAAGTCGAAATCTATGTCAATTTGCTATGTCAGTCTCGAATAGTGTTTGTGTTGTTATGCATAATATGATGTTGAACCTTAAAAAAAAAAATTGTTTGTAGTTGATAAAAATGAATGTATGTATGTATTTTATTCAGGTATTGCTCTAAGCAATTCGAGAATGCCCAAGATATGGCTGGAGCCTCTCTCTCATACAAGTGCATTGAAATCGCTTTAATGAAAGCCGCATTTTTCAATAAACCAGCCACGATTTTAGAGTCTGCTTCAAGAGTACCATCTACCAGTATTCTCGATTATGTAAGCTTTTCCTCAGCCTTTTCATGTAACACTATATTAAATTGTAACATATTATATTATATTATATTATATTTTGAAAGGATACTTTATTCGAATGACTGAATTGAGATTTCTATTTTGATAAACAGGCCAACTATATGACCTGCGCATTTGAGGCAAGCGGGAAAGCCCTCCTGGCATCCTCACACATAATCCATGAGGTCGAAATGCAAGCTATTAGAAAATCTCTGGATTTTGGATTTTGGCAAGTAGGAGAATTCATTAATTTAGTGCGTAATACAATGAATTTCATAGGCCGTTGATTTTAACATTAGGAACGAGTTTATAATATACTTTTTCTTTGACTTCTAACAAGGTTGTTCATACCACAATAAAAAAAATTTACTTTTTTTAGAGTAATTCTTCCGCTGAGGATGCCTGTCCCTATGTATCCCGGCCCAATCTATACCAGCACATATTCTTATACTTCATCTGTTGCCATATATTCTTATGATCACGAATGTATGTTTACATTCGTTTATCCTTGTGTACAATTTTACGGTTGATCCGAAATTGTATTTCTTTCAGAAGTGGTGCAGGGGTGCGCTGGGGCTTGACAGTCACGCCCCCAGAACCTATTTTCACGTCCCAAGGCCATTTTTCACGTTACAGGGTCCCCAAGGGGTGCGGTAGTGCGGGGCTGCATTGGGGGCTTGACAGTCACGTCCCCAGAGTCATTTTTTCACGTCCCTGGACCATTCTGCATGGCCCCTGGATGCTGTTTTTGTTTTCGCGATAACTTTGACTACGAAGCTCGAAATTTTGAGTTCTTTATATCGATAAAATCGGCTTCACTCATACTTGTATATAAAATGATTGTTAAATGTTAATGATCAATCAAATCTTGTGATAAAATGATATAATACGATTATGTCATATATACAAACATGAAAGTCGTGATCCCTCATAATACTTAAGTCATGAAAATGTCTTCCATTCCACAACCACCGAGTTTGGTGTTACGTTTCATCTGGGTTCAGGCTAAAGTCGGACACGTGATATTGTAACTATCGAAAGGGTGGCAAGCGTTAAATAAGGACTTGTGAGGCCCAGGCTAAAGTCGACTCACTAGTAGTTCATTTGAACGATACGTTGGATATGGTTGTGACTTAACCGTCCAGGCCAATCGGATTGGAGTTCGGGGCATAGATAGAATGCACACACGGAACTGGGATTGTATATGATACGATCCATCACCGAAATTCTATAAAGGTTCAAGAGTCGTATTGGATACGATTGGATATTCATCCTACCTAAATAACGGGATCCCACCCGATAGGCTAAAGTCACTTGTGGGAGGAACGGAAATATGGGTCTTAAGTGTTATGGACTTGGAGTCGCATATCGGTATGAGGGTTACCGTTACCGATTCGATAAAATGACACTTTCATATAATCATCATATAACCATATAAATTAAGTACGCACGGTTAGGAGCTTAATCTTCATCATCCGTTTAGAATTATGTTTTCTAGCAACACCAAATATATCGATGAGATCGATATGATAGATGGTTTTTGGGCCGGAATTACCGTAATTAACCTTGATAGTCAAAGAATAGTTCTTAGACTTAAAGGAACGTGTTGGACACGGAAATGGTAGATTCAGGGCTCGAGGTTTTGGCTTTAGAGAAAGCCGGGTTCGATAAACTTTGAGATGGAATCGAACGATATTACGTGCCTTGTGGTGGCATGTAAAGACGCAAATTTTTCGAAAATATTTTGAGAATTCGGGTGCATACGAAAGTAAAACGCAACGCTCAAGAAATAGTTTCAAGAGCTAGAGCGTGTTGAATGGTTCAATACGGCACATGGAGTTGGTTAATTTTGAGACGCCTTGTGGGTCTTTAATTAACACTCGTGTGTTGATGGTATGAGATTTTGAGACGCTTTGTGGGTCTTTAATTTTGAGATGCCTTGTGGGTCCGGGGTCGGGAGAATTCCCAACAGTCTTTACTTCTCACCTCCGTATCTTCAATAGTTCCATCAAGCACTTTTTCTCGAATAAGTGATGCTCAATTTCGATATGTTTGAATCTCGATATGTTTGGTCCATGCATGACAAACTGGATTAGTTGCCAACTTCATAGCACTTTGGTTATCGCCTTGGATATTCGTCGGATAAGAAATAACTTCATTAATATCCTCGACCAAACGCCTTAAACAAACACATTCTTGTGCGGCAAGCGATGATGCCGTGTACTCTGCTAGTAGTTGAAAGCGAACTTGAATCTTGCTTCTTGGTACACCATGAAACACATGCAGAACCGCAAAAGAAAACATAACCGGATGTAGACCTCTGATCATCCAAATCATCACCCATATCAGCATCAGCATATCCATGCAAAACAAAGTTCGAACTCTTCTTATACAATAGTCCCAAATCGAAAGTTGAATTTACGTACTTGAGAATTCTTTTCGTTTCGTCAAGATGTGATTTTTTTGGAGCTTGCATAAACCGACACAAGGCCAACCGAAAAAGAAATATCTAGTCTTGTAATCGTGAAATAAATAATACTTCCAATAAGTGCACAAAATTTTCGAGAATCCGGAAGAGGCTTCGCATCATTACGTCTCAATTTCAAAATGCATCAAGCGGAGTAGAACAATGTTTTTCTTCTTTCACGCCAAATCTTTTAACAAATTTTTCGACATATTTTTTTTTTTGAGAAACGAATATCCCGCCTCTCATGTTTCCCACATCCAATCCAAGAAAATGACTGAGTTCACCAAGATCCTTCATCTCAAATCGAATTGAGAACAACGATCGAAGTTTTGCAACTTCGTGTTCATCATTTCCGGTGATAATCATATCATCCATATATGCATAGTTAAATTGATAAGAAACAATTTTATGAAGAAAACCAGAAAATTCAGTTTACACAATTTTAGTAAAACTGACATAACATTCCGATAACAACTCCAATTTGAATGGTTCATATTGTGTTGGTTAGATAATAAGATTATCTAGAACTTTCATGAAGAAATATATTTTATTGGAGCGATTATCATTTTCGTTTTAATGGAATATCGAAATGATGCGACAGTTTGACATAGAGTTAGTAAAACCGTCATAACTTTCGCATCCGAACTTTAATTGGGCTGGGCCAAATTGGGTTGGAAAGATAATTAGATTTTCTACAACTTTCGTGAAGGTATGAAGTCGTTTGGAACGATTTAATAATTTCATTTCAATAGAATACTGAAAGGGTGCATGCAGTTTTATGTTTCAAAAGGTGTATAATAGTTATATATATATATATATATATATATATATATATATATATATTGGCCCGTACTTATCCTATGTAGTATATATATAATGTTTCTCTCTCCTCTAATTAGTTAATCATGAATCTAATTCAGTCCGGAAATTAGAGACTCACTTGTTCAATTGTTGAATAAGTGTGAACACAAGTGAGAGAGAGAGAGAGAGAGAGAGAGAGAGAGAGAGAGAGAGAGAGGGAGAAAAAACGTTTTTCAATTCGATCGGATCAAGCAAGTTCACACGCGTATCGTCTATGCAGTTACGTGTTGTGACCGAGAGACTAATACGGATAGAGGAGTTCGCACTTTGTGGTTTTTCGTTTGTGATCAAACCAGAGAAGTAAACGAGTAAAAGGATGTGAAAGTGTGTGGGTATGGGACACACGAAAACAATCGGAAACATGTCAAGACGGTGAGAGACGTGCGGGCGTGGGACGTACTACTAGTCATCAACGTGACATCGAAGTGAAAGAAGGACGAAAGTGATCAATCCGTCGAGCATGATCAATTTCACGCCGGTAACCATCTATCATTCTAATGCATCGTATCCTCGGAAAGATGGCGATATCTCGGGACAAGGGAACCGGACCGGGCCCTAATATCCGATGCGCGGGGTCCGGGATCGGATCGATTCCCAACACAATATGTTTAACGTGAAATTTCTCCGAATCAGTCCATTTAATACATCTATTTAATATATTTTAATGAAATATTGGGTCACTTCTGAAAGTTTTTATAATAAATGGACAAGATTTATATGTTCTCCATTCATTAATGTCAATGAAAATCGAACTCATAATCTCTCACGATATATTTTTGTGTCTCAAACTCAACAAATTAGGTTATGGACCCATTTGACTCTTAAAATAATTTATCTATTTCATTATTATTTGCTACTTTTTCTTTAGTTCGTTATTTAGAAAATAGGAACAATGTGTCTTGAATATTTCTCTCATTAACTTGTAAAATTTATTATTTTTATTTCGAAAGGTCACATATAAGTAGGGTTAGGGTGTTAGGGTTTATTGATTTTATTGAGTTGGGCCAGATATTATTTGATATGCAATTGATGTATTAGTAAATAATTTAATTTTGGAGGGTATATGTGATCAAAATTTCGAACTCGAGCTGGCTCGTAAGTCGAACAAGACTCAGATCGAGCTCGGCTCGATTTTGGCTCGAGCTGTCTCGGCTCGACTCGAGTTCGTTCGAGCTGATTTTCGAACGATCTTCGATTCGAACTCGAACGAACGTCGAGATCGAACTCGAGCTCTTTTTGCCACCCCTAGTACATTATCTACATATAAGGAGGGTTCGTCTGGGTCTCTTTTAGAAAACACAGAATAGAGTTAACTGGGGAAAGTACATTTAAAAAAAGAGAATATTATATCTAACTTATTTGAAATTTGATACGAGTCAATTTTTAATTGGTATTAAGTAATATATATGGTTCTTCGAATAAGAACCAAGAAGAATGAGTCGTATATAGCAATGGAAGGCCCACATAATAAAATTAGAAGAGGTCATAAACTATACTATATACCTTCAAAATTCATGATTTTTAGTTTTAATAATATATTATACCTTCAAAATTTATGATTTTTATTCTTATTAATATTATCACGTGACATCACGGTATTATTAATGATTAATAATTCAATCAGCACTAAATTAATACTAAATTTATATGTAAAAATAGATTAATGATTAATTAGCACGGATTTTTATTTGTACGTTAAAATTAACGATTAATTCATTTTTGTGTGTTAATTGAATTCCTAATTACCTCCAATAACTCATGTCGAAATACACAAACATAGAAGATGAGAGAGAAGTTACGGGAACAAAGTAAAATTTCCCACATTAGAATGACCTATTCTTATTACTCTTTTAACACGGAAAAAGAAATAAAACATTATCAAACTGTATGAAAGAAAGGTACATGTATTAAAAATAGCGTACCATATGGACACGACGAACGTAAATAAGATATATAATCACACTGATTTTAGAATATAATATGCAAACTCAGAAGAGTCGAACAAAATACTTTATCTTTTGATATTTCGAATTAGTAAATACTCTCGTAGATTTTTTTATTCCTTTCAAAGCAACATCAAAAAAGAGTTAAAATTAGCTATATGATGCGTGATACAAATTAAGTAGTAAATTTTGGATTTTTTTTTTTTATATAAAAACTCAAAATGATACCCTAGTGAGGAAAAAGCTTAGCAAAATCACATTCCAACCAAATTCACTTTGGACCGAGATTTTTGTGGCCGGGTTTCTCTAAACGACTTCAATCTCATATAATCAATCGGTACTTTTCTTTCGTTGTAAAAGATCTTCACGGCTTCAATGAGACAACACCCGAGCACACAAACCCCTACCTGGAACCTTCACCACCAACTCCGCTTACAAAGCACAAAGAATTCCGGGGATTGTGTTGGCATGGAACAAATCAAAGGCATGGCATTTGGAATACAATGTGGCTAGCTACCATTTGGAATTTATAGAAAGAGAGAAATATGAGGATTTTTTCGTTCAAATCAATCTCGACAAACGGCACGGCAACAAGTCTCTTGGCAAAACTGCTGAAGAATCTCCAAGTTACAACCATCTGATGAAGAAGAGTACAATCTTCCTATTCTCACAAACAACACTCTCTGGTGTGCTTTTACTTACATAGCCCCTGTTGTCTTTTTCTTTTTTGCACAAGTCGTAAGTTCTGTAATTACAAACTCTCTCTTTTTTTAATATAAAATCGAGCGAGGTAATCGTCTCCTCCTTCAAAAAAAACTTTGTTAATATCACAGTACCACACTTGTACTATATTATATCAATAGAATCTGTGTACGAGTCGTTGAACCCATCTCAGTTAATCTAAAAAAATCTATTTCATTATTATTTTCTACTTTTCTTTAGTTCGTTGTTTTGAAAATAGAAACAATGTGTCTTGAATATTTCTGGCATTAACTCGTAAAACTTATTATCTTTATTTTGATAGGGCACATATGAGGAGGGTTCTTCTGGATCTTTCTAGAACACGCAAAATAGAGTTACTGGGGAAGCTACATTTAAAAAAAGAATTATATATGTAACTGATTTGAAATTTTATAAGCACAAATTAAGAGTCAATTTTTCATCGGTATTATATATGGTTCTTCATTAAGAACCAAGAAGGTGATACACTGAGATCATTCAACTAGGGATGTCAACGGAGCGGGTCGGGTTCGGGTAAGCCTTCCCCATATCCGAATCCGAATTTTCGGGTATTATCCAAACCCGAACCCAAAATACCCGCGGGTAAAAAATCATACCCGAACCCGTTACCCGAAAATCACTTTCATAAAATCTAAAAAATTATTATACAAATACGTAAAATCACCAACAATTTTATATACATAAAACAAACAACTTATACAAAAAAATACATTCAAAATACAAATATTACAAATAATTAATCTATAAAACATCACAATTTTTCATATCATTGGGTATTTTCGGGTATTTCTCGGATATTTTTCGGATTCGGGTTCGGGTATACCTGCGGATAAATAATTATCCCCGAACCCGGAGCGGGTATTTTTTTCGGGTAAAACCCGACTCGCGGGTATTTTTTTCGGGTATTACCCGCCCCGTTCGGGTCGGGTACCTGCGGATTCGGGTTTTACCCGATCCATTGACATCCCCACATTCAACTCTAAGACATTTCAACAAAAATCTATACAGAATTATGTACATCAAACAACCACATAAAACATAGTACAAATTTCAATTATCAATAAAAAAACATAGTATGAATTTCATATATTTTTCTTTCAAACTTTGTTCGACCCAAATCCAGAGAACCAGTTTAAAAGTTCAAAGGAAGAATGAGTTGTATATAGCACTGGCACATATTATAAAATTAGAATGGCCTATTCTTGTTACTCTTTTAACACAGAAATATAAATAGATATTATCAAATTGTATAAAGAAAGGTTTAACATGTATTAAAAATAGCATACCTTATGCAATAGGACACGACGAATGCAAAATCAGAGAAGTCAAACGAAATATTTATCTTTTGATAATTCGAATTAGTAAATACTCTCCTAGGTGTTTTTCATTCTTATCAAAGCAACCTAAAAAAATAGTTAAAATTAAGTATATGATGCACGATACAAATTAAGTCCAGTTAATTAGTAAATTTTAGATTTTTTTTATGAATCAAGCATTGCATTATTTGGATTAGGGGTGTTCAAACGGTTCGGTTTATTCGGATACCGAACCGAACCGGTCGAATTCGGTTTAATCGGTTCGGTTTTTCGATTTATTTGGTTTGGTTCGGTTCAAAAAATGATATTGTTCGGTTTATTCGGTTCGGTTCGGTTTTGATGTGATGAAAATCGATTAAACCGAACCGACCGAATAACATCTCATTTTTCTTAATTTTTAATATAATAATGTTAAAATATAAAAAAAATAGTATAAATTTTTTATATAATTATTTTATAATATGTATTTATATTTTTTGATAATAAAATATATTTTTTTGATAAATTTATTTTTATTTTAAAATTATAATATTTCTTATTCGGTTCGAAAGTTAAAACGGTCCGGTTCGGTTTAAATTGGTTTGGTCTTTATTCGGTTCGGCTTGAACCGAACCAACCGAATGAACACCTCTAATTTGGATCATGTTCTTTTCATATTTTGATCCTATATGTTTATATATTTATATTTTATATGAAATTTTGATATAATATATGTAGAATATTTATTTGTATACGAAATACGAAATTGGCTACATGGAACCAGAATAGAATATAGATTATAGATTTGAGAAAGTAAATTGGGAAAAGAAGCGTGTAGAATAATTAATTTTTTTTTTTGAGTTTTGCGTGTAGAATAATTAATATCCAACTATTGTTTTATCAATTTAAAAACAAACAAAAGAACCGTTAAAGAAAAAGATTGATGATCAATACATGGAACCATTAAAAGTCTACTTATATGATCTTTTATCCTTTAAAAAAAATCATGATCAACTCAAAGAGTTTCCATTAGATTTCATTTCCAATGAGCTCAAGAGTTTTTTTTTTTTTTTTTGAGAAAAATAAAGTAGGCTCATGAGTCCTACTTTTATTATTTTATTAATTAATGTTGAAAAGATTACATAAACATGCAACTATAGAAGGTATTAGCCCTACTCTAACTAAAATTACTACTCCTTAATACCTTCTTCCTAAGTTACATGTCTAAGAACAAAAACAATATTAATTAACAAGCCTAAAAACAGATTAGGCAAAAGCATCATTTGAAATCCAGGATTTGATTTCCCTATCTTCTTCAAAACCAGGAAATCCCTATATGAAAACTAGGAATTAGAGGTCTGTCATTTGATTTCCTTCATTCAAATTCCTTATTTTCATGTAAGAAACCATGATGTTAATTCCCTTCGGTGAGCTCGTGAAGTCTTTCCTCTTTTAACCTTGACACCTCATCTCTTCTCCTCTCTCCTCTCGTTGAAGAGATCCTGAAGATAGATCCAGAAAATAGATCTCATTTGAATCCTTGATCGCACATGAGTCCATCGAAGAAAATGCTCTGAGATTAAGCGGTTTCTCTGAAAGTCCGTCGAAGAATAGGCGGTTTATCTGAAGCGTTGAATCGGTTTCGCTGAATCGTTGAAGAATTCGTCAGGAATGAGCTCAAGAGTTGGAAACATGCTCCTCTCGTTCATTTGTTTCGCTCTAATATCACACCATGGTAATTCGCTTTCTTTCAGCTTCGACTTCTCAGATACCAAATACAAGAATTCATTGGATAATTATAATATCACTACCGACGAAGATGCTTTCTACAATAATGGCCACCTTAGCATCTCAGCGGACTCGCAGTTGGGCATAAATGGTAGTATTGGAAGAGTGTTCTACAAGTTTCCGATGCTTTTGTGGAACAATAAGACTGGAGATGTAACCAACTTCACCACCAATTTCTCTTTTCTCATACAAAACACTACCAGTAATAATTTTGGTGATGGGCTAGCATTCTTTCTCTCTCCTTATCCAAAATTACCCCCAGATTCGATGGGTGGAGCTCTTGGCCTTTTCAGCGCATCTATGATCTTAAATGCATCGGCCAATCAGATAGTGGCTGTGGAGTTTGATACCTACTACAATAAAATTTGGGACCCATCCTCCAGCAATCCTACTGATTGTCATATTGTCATATCGGCATTGATGTAAACAAGATCAACTCAACAGCGTATAAGATCATTCCCAATTCCAACTTTGTTGGTAAGAGAATGTCCGCATCGATCAATTACAACAGTGCAACGAAAAATTTGAGTCTCTACTTATACCATGAGGTTGACCCAACAATAAACTTCAGCCTAAATGCTATCATCGATTTCAAAAACTTGTTGCCAGAGGAGGTGTCGGTCGGCTTTTCAGCTTCTACTGGCTCATCAATTGAGCTGCACCAAATTAATTCGTGGTCATTTAACTCGACTCTAGAGGTACCCTCAGTAATTGTCGATATTCCTAAGAAGCAATTTAGTATAGGTATCATAGGTTCTCTTATTGCGAGCACACTTATTGTGCTATTTCTGGTGGGGTTTTTGGTATATCATTTGCGGAAAAAGGTTTTATCCAAGGCAAAAAATCAAATAGAGATGGGTTATAAATGGTAGTATTGGAAGAGTGATCTACAAGTACCCGATGCCCTTGTGGAACAATAAGACTGGAGATGTAACCAACTTCACCACCAATTTCTCTTTTCTCATACAAAACACTACCAGTAATAATTTTGGTGACGGGCTAGCATTCTTTCTCTCTCCTTATCCAAAAATGTCCCCAATTTCGGGTGGTGGAGATCTTGGCCTTTTCAACTATTCTATTGCCTTGAATGCATCGGCTAATCAGCTAGTGGCTGTGGAGTTTGATACCTTCTACAATTCAGATTGGGACCCATCCTCCAACAGTAGTACTGATTGTCATATCGGCATTGATGTAAACAAGATCAACTCAACAGCGTATAAGATCATTCCCAATTCCAACTTTGTTGGTAAGAGAATGTCCGCATCGATCAATTACAACAGTGCAACGAAAAATTTGAGTCTCTACTTATACCATGAGGTTGACCCAACAATAAACTTCAGCCTAAATGCTATCATCGATTTCAAAAACTTGTTGCCAGAGGAGGTGTCGGTCGGCTTTTCAGCTTCTACTGGCTCATCAATTGAGCTGCACCGAATATATTCATGGTCTTTTAACTCAACTCTAGAGGTAACCTCAGTAATTACCGATATCCCTAAGAAGAAATTTAGTAAAGGTATCATAGGTTCTATTATTGCGGGCACACTTATTGTGCTATTTCTGGTGGGGTTGTTGGTACATCTTATGCGAAAAAAGGTTTTATTCAAGACGGAAAACCAAATAGAGATTGATTATGGTGACACGATGGGAGATGAGTTTGAAAAGGGGAGTGGGCCCACAAAATTTTCTTATAGTGAACTTGCGGCTGCAACCGACGACTTCGCAGACAAAAAGAAGCTCGGAGAAGGCGGCTTTGGACCTGTCTATCGAGGGGTTTTAAGTGCAGGAACTGAAGTTGCCATAAAGAAGGTCTCAAAAGGGTCCAAACAAGGAAAGAAAGAATATATCTCTGAGGTGAAGATAATAAGCCGCTTAAGGCATCGAAACCTGGTTCAACTCAAAGGCTGGTGCCACGAGCATGGCGACTTCTTGCTAGTGTATGAATTGATGCGTAATGGAAGTCTCGATACCCATCTTTATAATCCAGAAATAATTCTAGCATGGTCTACAAGGCACAAGATAGGAATGGAACTTGGATATGCTCTTTTTTATCTCCACACGCAGTGTGCAGAATGTGTAGTGCATCGAGACATTAAGCCAAGCAACATAATGTTAGACTCTTTTTTCAACGCCAAGCTGGGTGATTTTGGTCTAGCAAGACTCATGGATCATCAAGCCGACTCACAACCAACTATTCCAGCCGGCACCATGGGATATATGGCACCAGAATGTGTCATGACTGGCACGACAAGCAGCCAGTCCGACATATATAGTTTTGGAATTGTCTTGTTGGAGATTACCTGTGGAAGAAGCCCCATTGTCCTTCGCGAAGATCAAAACAAGGTTAGGCTAATCGAGTGGGTTTGGGATCTATATGGGAGTAACTCTATTTTGGAAGCCGTGGATAAAAGACTCGAAGGCGAGATTGACGAGCGACAAGCAGAGTGCTTGATGGTTGTTGGTTTATGGTGTGCACATCCATTAGATACTTCGCGCCCGTCCATTCAACAAGCTATGTCTACTCTGAACTTTGAAGCACCTTTACCCATTCTTCCGCTGAAGATGCCTGTCCCTACGTATCCCGTCCCAATCTATACCAGCACATCTTCTTATACTTCATCTGTTGGGACTACCACTTTCGGTACTTCTAGTACGTCAAACCAAGGCGGCACATCTAGTTCATCAGACTCGAGCTGGCTACTCAAGCAATCGAGCACAAAGTAGTACTCAAGAAAAAGCTCAAGGTTTCCAAATCCAGTACATGGTTCAGTGGATTTATCATGGGATCTACATGTTTTGCTTTCTTTTTTGTTTAATTTGTGAAAATTACTTCCTCGTTTCGTTTGATTATGATGTTTCGTTTGTAACTGATGGGTTTCTTTTTTTATTTCAAATTGATGGGCTTCCTTTTCTTTTTTTGAAGTGAGGATACCAATTGGTATACTCCTATATCATTGTAATTAGTGGGTTTTTTTTGTTTATGTATTTTCTAATTCAGATTATGAAGAATAAGCTTCAATTATTACTGATGGGTTTTTTTTGTTTATGTATTTTCTTCAATTGACGAGATGAAGAGAAAATTCGGTTTTGGTACTGATCATGGAAGGAGGAAGAAGAAAAGGGGTCAGATTATGGTACCGATTTGAAAGGAGGAAGAAGAAGCATGAAAATGATCGCAAGCGGTAGAGAGAGGTTTTGGTCAAATCGGTACCGGTTACGATTTAAGAGAAGAATTTGGGGAAAAGGAAGCGGAGATGAAGAGGTGTTCAGCGGCGATTCATTCAAAGGCAAGGCTCACGTGTTCAGATCTAAACCTTTTCTCGACGGGTCTCTCAAATGGACTGAATATCACGGACGAAAAAGGATTGGCAAACGGTGCTTTGTTCTTCGTATGGTGGAGTCAGAGATAAACATCGGTACCAATCGGTACCGGTTAATGGAGCAGAGCAACAAGAGGATGTGGGGAAGAGGCAAACTTGAAGAGTAAAATGATGTGAAGATGAAAGAGATGAGAAGAAGAATAGATCGGTGGAAGGGAGAAGAGTTAGTGTGCTAATTACTAAGGAATAATGAAATCCTGGATGTGCTTTTCCTAGAATTTCTAGAGAATTTGGGTATTTCAAATTGATTTTTTTGTAAAGATTTCAGGTTTTTAGAAGTTTAAGAAATTAATATCCGTGTGGGGTATTATATCATACTAAAAATCCTTATTTTTAAGGTATTGTACATTTGAGATTAATTAATACAACAATAGACGTAGGTCCTCGAACCTACTCTATTATTTTCAAAAAAAAATAAACCAAGCCACATTGTGTTTTTGCGTTTAAACCAAGCCACATTTTAGTTTGTAATGTTAGGGCTGTAGTTGAATTTTTTTGATATATAATCTTGGTTTTGATGGAATTTCTAAAGATACCGCTTATCAAAAATTTGTAAAAATAGTTGTTGCTCTATGTTTTTTTGGCGAAACGGGATTTTTTCCATATTTTTTTTACTGATTTGAAAATAAAAACGCAAAAAAAAAAAATTGCGTTTCCTCATATAAGATAGCAAAACAAAATAAAAGTTTCATGTTTCGTGGTGAAACTACTACTACAAATTTAAGGCGCTATCTCTACAAATTCCACCAAAAACAAGGTTATATATCAAAAAAATCATCTGTTGGCCTATGAAAAAGTACGTCAAACCAAGGAGGGCCACTCAGTGCATTCAGTTGTATTGCTTAGAGCAATACCTGAAACAGCTATTCGAGTAAGCTCAATTTAAATCTCTTAGTTTTTGTTTTAATATAATTACTTGAAGTCGAAATCTATGTCAATTTGCTATGTCAGTCTCGAATAGTGTTTGTGTTGTTATGCATAATATGATGTTGAACCTTAAAAAAAAAAAATTGTTTGTAGTCGATAAAAATGAATGTATGTATGTATTTTATTCAGGTATTGCTCTAAGCAATTCGAGAATGCCCAAGATATGGCTGGAGCCTCTCTCTCATACAAGTGCATTGAAATCGCTTTAATGAAAGCCGCATTTTTCAATAAACCAGCCACGATTTTAGAGTCTGCTTCAAGAGTACCATCTACCAGTATTCTCGATTATGTAAGCTTTTCCTCAGCCTTTTCATGTAACACTATATTAAATTGTAACATATTATATTATATTATATTATATTTTGAAAGGATACTTTATTCGAATGACTGAATTGAGATTTCTATTTTGATAAACAGGCCAACTATATGACCTGCGCATTTGAGGCAAGCGGGAAAGCCCTCCTGGCATCCTCACACATAATCCATGAGGTCGAAATGCAAGCTATTAGAAAATCTCTGGATTTTGGATTTTGGCAAGTAGGAGAATTCATTAATTTAGTGCGTAATACAATGAATTTCATAGGCCGTTGATTTTAACATTAGGAACGAGTTTATAATATACTTTTTCTTTGACTTCTAACAAGGTTGTTCATACCACAATAAAAAAAATTTACTTTTTTTAGAGTAATTCTTCCGCTGAGGATGCCTGTCCCTATGTATCCCGGCCCAATCTATACCAGCACATATTCTTATACTTCATCTGTTGCCATATATTCTTATGACCACGAATGTATGTTTACATTCGTTTATCCTTGTGTACAATTTTACGGTTGATCCGAAACTGTATTTCTTTCAGAAGTGGTGCAGGGGTGCGCTGGGGCTTGACAGTCACGCCCCCAGAGCCTATTTTCACGTCCCAAGGCCATTTTTCACGTTACAGGGTCCCCAAGGGGTGCGGGAGTGCGGGGCTGCATTGGGGGCTTGACAGTCACGTCCCCAGGGTCATTTTTTCACGTCCCTGGACCATTCTGCATGGCCCCTGGATGCTGTTTTTGTTTTCGCGATAACTTTGACTACGAAGCTCGAAATTTTGAGTTCTTTATATCGATAAAATCGGCTTCACTCATACTTGTATATAAAATGATTGTTAAATGTTAATGATCAATCAAATCTTGTGATAAAATGATATAATACGATTATGTCATATATACAAACATGAAAGTCGTGATCCCTCATAATACTTAAGTCATGAAAATGTCTTCCATTCCACAACCACCGAGTTTGGTGTTACGTTTCGTCTGGGTTCAGGCTAAAGTCGGACACGTGATATTGTAACTATCGAAAGGGTGGCAAGCGTTAAATAAGGACTTGTGAGGCCCAGGCTAAAGTCGACTCACTAGTAGTTCATTTGAACGATACGTTGGATATGGTTGTGACTTAACCGTCCAGGCCAATCGGATTAGAGTTCGGGGCATAGATAGAATGCACACACGGAACTGGGATTGTATATGATACGATCCATCACCGAAATTCTATAAAGGTTCAAGAGTCGTATTGGATACGATTGGATATTCATCCTACCTAAATAACGGGATCCCACCCGATAGGCTAAAGTCACTTGTGGGAGGAACGGAAATATGGGTCTTAAGTGTTATGGACTTGGAGTCGCATATCGGTATGAGGGTTACCGTTACCGATTCGATAAAATGACACTTTCATATAATCATCATATAACCATATAAATTAAGTACGCACGGTTAGGAGCTTAATCTTCATCATCCGTTTAGAATTATGTTTTCTAGCAACACCAAATATATCGATGAGATCGATATGATAGATGGTTTTTGGGCCGGAATTACCGTAATTAACCTTGATAGTCAAAGAATAGTTCTTAGACTTAAAGGAACGTGTTGGACACGGAAATGGTAGATTCAGGGCTCGAGGTTTTGGCTTTAGAGAAAGCCGGGTTCGATAAACTTTGAGATGGAATCGAACGATATTACGTGCCTTGTGGTGGCATGTAAAGACGCAAATTTTTCGAAAATATTTTGAGAATTCGGGTGCATACGAAAGTAAAACGCAACGCTCAAGAAATAGTTTCAAGAGCTAGAGCGTGTTGAATGGTTCAATACGGCACATGGAGTTGGTTAATTTTGAGACGCCTTGTGGGTCTTTAATTAACACTCGTGTGTTGATGGTATGAGATTTTGAGACGCTTTGTGGGTCTTTAATTTTGAGATGCCTTGTGGGTCCGGGGTCGGGAGAATTCCCAACAGTCTTTACTTCTCACCTCCGTATCTTCAATAGTTCCATCAAGCACTTTTTCTCGAATAAGTGATGCTCAATTTCGATATGTTTGAATCTCGATATGTTTGGTCCATGCATGACAAACTGGATTAGTTGCCAACTTCATAGCACTTTGGTTATCGCCTTGGATATTCGTCGGATAAGAAATAACTTCATTAATATCCTCGACCAAACGCCTTAAACAAACACATTCTTGTGCGGCAAGCGATGATGCCGTGTACTCTGCTAGTAGTTGAAAGCGAAATTGAATCTTGCTTCTTGGTACACCATGAAACACATGCAGAACCGCAAAAGAAAACATAACCGGATGTAGACCTCTGATCATCCAAATCATCACCCATATCAGCATCAGCATATCCATGCAAAACAAAGTTCGAACTCTTCTTATACAATAGTCCCAAATCGAAAGTTGAATTTACGTACTTGAGAATTCTTTTCGTTTCGTCAAGATGTGATTTTTTTGGAGCTTGCATAAACCGACACAAGGCCAACCGAAAAGGAAATATCTAGTCTTGTAATCGTGAAATAAATAATACTTCCAATAAGTGCACAAAATTTTCGAGAATCCGGAAGAGGCTTCGCATCATTACGTCTCAATTTCAAAATGCATCAAGCGGAGTAGAACAATGTTTTTCTTCTTTCACGCCAAATCTTTTAACAAATTTTTCGACATATTTTTTTTTTGAGAAACGAATATCCCGCCTCTCATGTTTCCCACATCCAATCCAAGAAAATGACTGAGTTCACCAAGATCCTTCATCTCAAATCGAATTGAGAACAACGATCGAAGTTTTGCAACTTCGTGTTCATCATTTCCGGTGATAATCATATCATCCATATATGCATAGTTAAATTGATAAGAAACAATTTTATGAAGAAAACCAGAAAATTCAGTTTACACAATTTTAGTAAAACTGACATAACATTCCGATAACAACTCCAATTTGAATGGTTCATATTGTGTTGGTTAGATAATAAGATTATCTAGAACTTTCATGAAGAAATATATTTTATTGGAGCGATTATCATTTTCGTTTTAATGGAATATCGAAATGATGCGACAGTTTGACATACAGTTAGTAAAACCGTCATAACTTTCGCATCCGAACTTTAATTGGGCTGGGCCAAATTGGGTTGGAAAGATAATTAGATTTTCTACAACTTTCGTGAAGGTATGAAGTCGTTTGGAACGATTTAATAATTTCATTTCAATAGAATACTGAAAGGGTGCATGTAGTTTAATGTTTCAAAAGGTGTATAATAGTTATATATATATATATATATATATATATATATATATATATATATATATATATATATATATATATATATATATATATATATATATATATATATATATATATATATATTGGCCCGTACTTATCATATGTAGTATATATATAATGTTTCTCTCTCCTCTAATTAGTTAATCATGAATCTAATTCAGTCCGGAAATTAGAGACTCACTTGTTCAATTGTTGAATAAATGTGAACACAAGAGAGAGAGAGAGAGAGAGAGAGAGAGAGAGAGAGAGAGAGAGAGAGAGAGAGAGAGAGAGAGAGAGAGAGAGAGGGAGAAAAAACGTTTTTCAATTCGATCGGATCAAGCAAGTTCACACGCGTATCGTCTATGCAGTTACGTGTTGTGACCGAGAGACTAATACGGATAGAGGAGTTCGCGCTTTGTGGCTTTTCGTTTGTGATCAAACCGGAGAAGTAAACGAGTAAAAGGATGTGAAAGTGTGTGGGTATGGGACACACGAAAACAATCGGAAACATGTCAAGACGGTGAGAGACGTGCGGGCGTGGGACGTACTACTAGTCATCAACGTGACATCGAAGTGAAAGAAGGACGAAAGTGATCAATCCGTCGAGCATGATCAATTTCACGCCGGTAACCATCTATCATTCTAATGCATCGTATCCTCGGAAAGATGGCGATATCTCGGGACAAGGGAACCGGACCGGGCCCTAATATCCGATGCGCGGGGTCCGGGATCGGATCGATTCCCAACACAATATGTTTAACGTGAAATTTCTCCGAATCAGTCCATTTAATACATCTATTTAATATATTTTAATGAAATATTGGGTCACTTCTGAAAGTTTTTATAATAAATGGACAAGATTTATATGTTCTCCATTCATTAATGTCAATGAAAATCGAACTCATAATCTCTCACGATATATTTTTGTGTCTCAAACTCAACAAATTAGGTTATGGACCCATTTGACTCTTAAAATAATTTATCTATTTCATTATTATTTGCTACTTTTTCTTTAGTTCGTTATTTAGAAAATAGGAACAATGTGTCTTGAATATTTCTCTCATTAACTTGTAAAATTTATTATTTTTATTTCGAAAGGTCACATATAAGTAGGGTTAGGGTGTTAGGGTTTATTGATTTTATTGAGTTGGGCCAGATATTATTTGATATGCAATTGATGTATTAGTAAATAATTTAATTTTGGAGGGTATATGTGATCAAAATTTCGAACTCGAGCTGGCTCGTAAGTCGAACAAGACTCAGATCGAGCTCGGCTCGATTTTGGCTCGAGCTGTCTCGGCTCGACTCGAGTTCGTTCGAGCTGATTTTCGAACGATCTTCGATTCGAACTCGAACGAACGTCGAGATCGAACTCGAGCTCTTTTTGCCACCCCTAGTACATTATCTACATATAAGGAGGGTTCGTCTGGGTCTCTTTTAGAAAACACAGAATAGAGTTAACTGGGGAAAGTACATTTAAAAAAAAGAATATTATATCTAACTTATTTGAAATTTGATACGAGTCAACTTTTAATTGGTATTAAGTAATATATATGGTTCTTCGAATAAGAACCAAGAAGAATGAGTCGTATATAGCAATGGAAGGCCCACATAATAAAATTAGAAGAGGTCATAAACTATACTATATACCTTCAAAATTCATGATTTTTAGTTTTAATAATATATTATACCTTCAAAATTTATGATTTTTATTCTTATTAATATTATCACGTGACATCACGGTATTATTAATGATTAATAATTCAATCAGCACTAAATTAATACTAAATTTATATGTAAAAATAGATTAATGATTAATTAGCACGGATTTTTATTTGTACGTTAAAATTAACGATTAATTCATTTTTGTGTGTTAATTGAATTCCTAATTACCTCCAATAACTCATGTCGAAATACACAAACATAGAAGATGAGAGAGAAGTTACGGGAACAAAGTAAAATTTCCCACATTAGAATGACCTATTCTTATTACTCTTTTAACACGGAAAAAGAAATAAAACATTATCAAACTGTATGAAAGAAAGGTACATGTATTAAAAATAGCGTACCATATGGACACGACGAACGTAAATAAGATATATAATCACACTGATTTTAGAATATAATATGCAAACTCAGAAGAGTCGAACAAAATACTTTATCTTTTGATATTTCGAATTAGTAAATACTCTCGTAGATTTTTTTATTCCTTTCAAAGCAACATCAAAAAAGAGTTAAAATTAGCTATATGATGCGTGATACAAATTAAGTAGTAAATTTTGGATTTTTTTTTTTTATATAAAAACTCAAAATGATACCCTAGTGAGGAAAAAGCTTAGCAAAATCACATTCCAACCAAATTCACTTTGGACCGAGATTTTTGTGGCCGGGTTTCTCTAAACGACTTCAATCTCATATAATCAATCGGTACTTTTCTTTCGTTGTAAAAGATCTTCACGGCTTCAATGAGACAACACCCGAGCACACAAACCCCTACCTGGAACCTTCACCACCAACTCCGCTTACAAAGCACAAAGAATTCCGGGGATTGTGTTGGCATGGAACAAATCAAAGGCATGGCATTTGGAATACAATGTGGCTAGCTACCATTTGGAATTTATAGAAAGAGAGAAATATGAGGATTTTTTCGTTCAAATCAATCTCGACAAACGGCACGGCAACAAGTCTCTTGGCAAAACTGCTGAAGAATCTCCAAGTTACAACCATCTGATGAAGAAGAGTACAATCTTCCTATTCTCACAAACAACACTCTCTGGTGTGCTTTTACTTACATAGCCCCTGTTGTCTTTTTCTTTTTTGCACAAGTCGTAAGTTCTGTAATTACAAACTCTCTCTTTTTTTAATATAAAATCGAGCGAGGTAATCGTCTCCTCCTTCAAAAAAAACTTTGTTAATATCACAGTACCACACTTGTACTATATTATATCAATAGAATCTGTGTACGAGTCTTTGAACCCATCTCAGTTAATCTAAAAAAATCTATTTCATTATTATTTTCTACTTTTCTTTAGTTCGTTGTTTTGAAAATAGAAACAATGTGTCTTGAATATTTCTGGCATTAACTCGTAAAACTTATTATCTTTATTTTGATAGGGCACATATGAGGAGGGTTCTTCTGGATCTTTCTAGAACACGCAAAATAGAGTTACTGGGGAAGCTACATTTAAAAAAAGAATTATATATGTAACTGATTTGAAATTTTATAAGCACAAATTAAGAGTCAATTTTTCATCGGTATTATATATGGTTCTTCATTAAGAACCAAGAAGGTGATACACTGAGATCATTCAACTAGGGATGTCAACGGAGCGGGTCGGGTTCGGGTAAGCCTTCCCCATATCCGAATCCGAATTTTCGGGTATTATCCAAACCCGAACCCAAAATACCCGCGGGTAAAAAATCATACCCGAACCCGTTACCCGAAAATCACTTTCATAAAATCTAAAAAATTATTATACAAATACGTAAAATCACCAACAATTTTATATACATAAAACAAACAACTTATACAAAAAAATACATTCAAAATACAAATATTACAAATAATTAATCTATAAAACATCACAATTTTTCATATCATTGGGTATTTTCGGGTATTTCTCGGATATTTTTCGGATTCGGGTTCGGGTATACCTGCGGATAAATAATTATCCCCGAACCCGGAGCGGGTATTTTTTTCGGGTAAAACCCGACTCGCGGGTATTTTTTTCGGGTATTACCCGCCCCGTTCGGGTCGGGTACCTGCGGATTCGGGTTTTACCCGATCCATTGACATCCCCACATTCAACTCTAAGACATTTCAACAAAAATCTATACAGAATTATGTACATCAAACAACCACATAAAACATAGTACAAATTTCAATTATCAATAAAAAAACATAGTATGAATTTCATATATTTTTCTTTCAAACTTTGTTCGACCCAAATCCAGAGAACCAGTTTAAAAGTTCAAAGGAAGAATGAGTTGTATATAGCACTGGCACATATTATAAAATTAGAATGGCCTATTCTTGTTACTCTTTTAACACAGAAATATAAATAGATATTATCAAATTGTATAAAGAAAGGTTTAACATGTATTAAAAATAGCATACCTTATGCAATAGGACACGACGAATGCAAAATCAGAGAAGTCAAACGAAATATTTATCTTTTGATAATTCGAATTAGTAAATACTCTCCTAGGTGTTTTTCATTCTTATCAAAGCAACCTAAAAAAATAGTTAAAATTAAGTATATGATGCACGATACAAATTAAGTCCAGTTAATTAGTAAATTTTAGATTTTTTTTATGAATCAAGCATTGCATTATTTGGATTAGGGGTGTTCAAACGGTTCGGTTTATTCGGATACCGAACCGAACCGGTCGAATTCGGTTTAATCGGTTCGGTTTTTCGATTTATTTGGTTTGGTTCGGTTCAAAAAATGATATTGTTCGGTTTATTCGGTTCGGTTCGGTTTTGATGTGATGAAAATCGATTAAACCGAACCGACCGAATAACATCTCATTTTTCTTAATTTTTAATATAATAATGTTAAAATATAAAAAAAATAGTATAAATTTTTTATATAATTATTTTATAATATGTATTTATATTTTTTGATAATAAAATATATTTTTTTGATAAATTTATTTTTATTTTAAAATTATAATATTTCTTATTCGGTTCGAAAGTTAAAACGGTCCGGTTCGGTTTAAATTGGTTTGGTCTTTATTCGGTTCGGCTTGAACCGAACCAACCGAATGAACACCTCTAATTTGGATCATGTTCTTTTCATATTTTGATCCTATATGTTTATATATTTATATTTTATATGAAATTTTGATATAATATATGTAGAATATTTATTTGTATACGAAATACGAAATTGGCTACATGGAACCAGAATAGAATATAGATTATAGATTTGAGAAAGTAAATTGGGAAAAGAAGCGTGTAGAATAATTAATTTTTTTTTTTGAGTTTTGCGTGTAGAATAATTAATATCCAACTATTGTTTTATCAATTTAAAAACAAACAAAAGAACCGTTAAAGAAAAAGATTGATGATCAATACATGGAACCATTAAAAGTCTACTTATATGATCTTTTATCCTTTAAAAAAAATCGTGATCAACTCAAAGAGTTTCCATTAGATTTCATTTCCAATGAGCTCAAGAGTTTTTTTTTTTTTTTTTGAGAAAAATAAAGTAGGCTCATGAGTCCTACTTTTATTATTTTATTAATTAATGTTGAAAAAATTACATAAACATGCAACTATAGAAGGTATTAGCCCTACTCTAACTAAAATTACTACTCCTTAATACCTTCTTCCTAAGTTACATGTCTAAGAACAAAAACAATATTAATTAACAAGCCTAAAAACAGATTAGGCAAAAGCATCATTTGAAATCCAGGATTTGATTTCCCTATCTTCTTCAAAACCAGGAAATCCCTATATGAAAACTAGGAATTAGAGGTCTGTCATTTGATTTCCTTCATTCAAATTCCTTATTTTCATGTAAGAAACCATGATGTTAATTCCCTTCGGTGAGCTCGTGAAGTCTTTCCTCTTTTAACCTTGACACCTCATCTCTTCTCCTCTCTCCTCTCGTTGAAGAGATCCTGAAGATAGATCCAGAAAATAGATCTCATTTGAATCCTTGATCGCACATGAGTCCATCGAAGAAAATGCTCTGAGATTAAGCGGTTTCTCTGAAAACGGTTTCTCTGAAAGTCCGTCGAAGAATAGGCGGTTTATCTGAAGCGTTGAATCGGTTTCGCTGAATCGTTGAAGAATTCGTCAGGAATGAGCTCAAGAGTTGGAAACATGCTCCTCTGGTTCATTTGTTTCGCTCTAATATCACACCATGGTAATTCGCTTTCTTTCAGCTTCGACTTCTCAGATACCAAATACAAGGATTCATTGGATAAATATAACATCACTACCGACGGAGATGCTTTCTACAGTAATGAAGGCCACCTTAGCATCTCAGCGGACTCGCAGTTGGGCATAAATGGTAGTATTGGAAGAGTGATCTACAAGTACCCGATGCCCTTGTGGAACAATAAGACTGGAGATGTAACCAACTTCACCACCAATTTCTCTTTTCTCATACAAAACACTACCAGTAATAATTTTGGTGACGGGCTAGCATTCTTTCTCTCTCCTTATCCAAAAATGTCCCCAATTTCGGGTGGTGGAGATCTTGGCCTTTTCAACTATTCTATTGCCTTGAATGCATCGGCTAATCAGCTAGTGGCTGTGGAGTTTGATACCTTCTACAATTCAGATTGGGACCCATCCTCCAACAGTAGTACTGATTGTCATATCGGCATTGATGTAAACAAGATCAACTCAACAGCGTATAAGATCATTCCCAATTCCAACTTTGTTGGTAAGAGAATGTCCGCATCGATCAATTACAACAGTGCAACGAAAAATTTGAGTCTCTACTTATACCATGAGGTTGACCCAACAATAAACTTCAGCCTAAATGCTATCATCGATTTCAAAAACTTGTTGCCAGAGGAGGTGTCGGTCGGCTTTTCAGCTTCTACTGGCTCATCAATTGAGCTGCACCGAATATATTCATGGTCTTTTAACTCAACTCTAGAGGTAACCTCAGTAATTACCGATATCCCTAAGAAGAAATTTAGTAAAGGTATCATAGGTTCTATTATTGCGGGCACACTTATTGTGCTATTTCTGGTGGGGTTGTTGGTACATCTTATGCGAAAAAAGGTTTTATTCAAGACGGAAAACCAAATAGAGATTGATTATGGTGACACGATGGGAGATGAGTTTGAAAAGGGGAGTGGGCCCACAAAATTTTCTTATAGTGAATTGGCCGCTGCAACCGACGACTTCGCAGACAAAAAGAAGCTCGGAGAAGGCGGCTTTGGACCTGTCTATCGAGGGGTTTTAAGTGCAGGAACTGAAGTTGCCATAAAGAAGGTCTCAAAAGGGTCCAAACAAGGAAAGAAAGAATATATCTCTGAGGTGAAGATAATAAGCCGCTTAAGGCATCGAAACCTGGTTCAACTCAAAGGCTGGTGCCACGAGCATGGTGACTTCTTGCTAGTGTATGAATTGATGCGTAATGGAAGTCTCGATACCCATCTTTATAATCCAGAAATAATTCTAGCATGGTCTACAAGGCACAAGATAGCAATGGAACTTGGATATGCTCTTTTTTATCTCCACACGCAGTGTGCAGAATGTGTAGTGCATCGAGACATTAAGCCAAGCAACATAATGTTAGACTCTTTTTTCAACGCCAAGCTGGGTGATTTTGGTCTAGCAAGACTCATGGATCATCAAGCCGACTCACAACCAACTATTCCAGCCGGCACCATGGGATATATGGCACCAGAATGTTTCATGACTGGCACGACAAGCAGCCAGTCCGACATATATAGTTTTGGAATTGTCTTGTTGGAGATTACCTGTGGAAGAAGCCCCATTGTCCTTCGCGAAGATCAAAACAAGGTTAGGCTAATCGAGTGGGTTTGGGATCTATATGGGAGTAACTCTATTTTGGAAGCCGTGGATAAAAGACTCGAAGGCGAGATTGACGAGCGACAAGCAGAGTGCTTGATGGTTGTTGGTTTATGGTGTGCACATCCATTAGATACTTCGCGCCCGTCCATTCAACAAGCTATGTCTACTCTGAACTTTGAAGCACCTTTACCCATTCTTCCGCTGAAGATGCCTGTCCCTACGTATCCCGTCCCAATCTATACCAGCACATCTTCTTATACTTCATCTGTTGGGACTACCACTTTCGGTACTTCTAGTACGTCAAACCAAGGCGGCACATCTAGTTCATCAGACTCGAGCTGGCTACTCAAGCAATCGAGCACAAAGTAGTACTCAAGAAAAAGCTCAAGGTTTCCAAATCCAGTGCATGGTTCGGTGGATTTATCATGGGATCTACATGTTTTGCTTTCTTTTTTGTTTAATTTGTGAAAATTACTTCCTTGTTTTCGTTTGGTTATGATTCTTCGTTTGTAACTGATGGGTTTCTTTTGTATTTCAAATTGATGGGCTTCCTTTTCTTTTTTTGAAGTGAGGATACCAATTGGTATACTCCTATATCATTGTAATTAGTGGGTTTTTTTTTGTTTATGTATTTTCTAATTCAGATTATGAAGAATAAGCTTCAATTATTACAATACGTATTGTGTTCGAATTCTTTGACTTCTAATAAACCAAGCCACATTGTGTTTTTGCGTTTAAACCAAGCCACATTTTAGTTTGTAATGTTAGGGCTGTAGTTGAATTTTTTTGATATATAATCTTGGTTTTGATGGAATTTCTAAAGATACCGCTTATCAAAAATTTGTAAAAATAGTTGTTGCTCTATGTTTTTTTGGCGAAACGGGATTTTTTCCATATTTTTTTTACTGATTTGAAAATAAAAACGCAAAAAAAAAAAATTGCGTTTCCTCATATAAGATAGCAAAACAAAATAAAAGTTTCATGTTTCGTGGTGAAACTACTACTACAAATTTAAGGCGCTATCTCTACAAATTCCACCAAAAACAAGGTTATATATCAAAAAAATCATCTGTTGGCCTATGAAAAAGTACGTCAAACCAAGGAGGGCCACTCAGTGCATTCAGTTGTATTGCTTAGAGCAATACCTGAAACAGCTATTCGAGTAAGCTCAATTTAAATCTCTTAGTTTTTGTTTTAATATAATTACTTGAAGTCGAAATCTATGTCAATTTGCTATGTCAGTCTCGAATAGTGTTTGTGTTGTTATGCATAATATGATGTTGAACCTTAAAAAAAAAAATTGTTTGTAGTTGATAAAAATGAATGTATGTATGTATTTTATTCAGGTATTGCTCTAAGCAATTCGAGAATGCCCAAGATATGGCTGGAGCCTCTCTCTCATACAAGTGCATTGAAATCGCTTTAATGAAAGCCGCATTTTTCAATAAACCAGCCACGATTTTAGAGTCTGCTTCAAGAGTACCATCTACCAGTATTCTCGATTATGTAAGCTTTTCCTCAGCCTTTTCATGTAACACTATATTAAATTGTAACATATTATATTATATTATATTATATTTTGAAAGGATACTTTATTCGAATGACTGAATTGAGATTTCTATTTTGATAAACAGGCCAACTATATGACCTGCGCATTTGAGGCAAGCGGGAAAGCCCTCCTGGCATCCTCACACATAATCCATGAGGTCGAAATGCAAGCTATTAGAAAATCTCTGGATTTTGGATTTTGGCAAGTAGGAGAATTCATTAATTTAGTGCGTAATACAATGAATTTCATAGGCCGTTGATTTTAACATTAGGAACGAGTTTATAATATACTTTTTCTTTGACTTCTAACAAGGTTGTTCATACCACAATAAAAAAAATTTACTTTTTTTAGAGTAATTCTTCCGCTGAGGATGCCTGTCCCTATGTATCCCGGCCCAATCTATACCAGCACATATTCTTATACTTCATCTGTTGCCATATATTCTTATGATCACGAATGTATGTTTACATTCGTTTATCCTTGTGTACAATTTTACGGTTGATCCGAAATTGTATTTCTTTCAGAAGTGGTGCAGGGGTGCGCTGGGGCTTGACAGTCACGCCCCCAGAACCTATTTTCACGTCCCAAGGCCATTTTTCACGTTACAGGGTCCCCAAGGGGTGCGGTAGTGCGGGGCTGCATTGGGGGCTTGACAGTCACGTCCCCAGAGTCATTTTTTCACGTCCCTGGACCATTCTGCATGGCCCCTGGATGCTGTTTTTGTTTTCGCGATAACTTTGACTACGAAGCTCGAAATTTTGAGTTCTTTATATCGATAAAATCGGCTTCACTCATACTTGTATATAAAATGATTGTTAAATGTTAATGATCAATCAAATCTTGTGATAAAATGATATAATACGATTATGTCATATATACAAACATGAAAGTCGTGATCCCTCATAATACTTAAGTCATGAAAATGTCTTCCATTCCACAACCACCGAGTTTGGTGTTACGTTTCATCTGGGTTCAGGCTAAAGTCGGACACGTGATATTGTAACTATCGAAAGGGTGGCAAGCGTTAAATAAGGACTTGTGAGGCCCAGGCTAAAGTCGACTCACTAGTAGTTCATTTGAACGATACGTTGGATATGGTTGTGACTTAACCGTCCAGGCCAATCGGATTGGAGTTCGGGGCATAGATAGAATGCACACACGGAACTGGGATTGTATATGATACGATCCATCACCGAAATTCTATAAAGGTTCAAGAGTCGTATTGGATACGATTGGATATTCATCCTACCTAAATAACGGGATCCCACCCGATAGGCTAAAGTCACTTGTGGGAGGAACGGAAATATGGGTCTTAAGTGTTATGGACTTGGAGTCGCATATCGGTATGAGGGTTACCGTTACCGATTCGATAAAATGACACTTTCATATAATCATCATATAACCATATAAATTAAGTACGCACGGTTAGGAGCTTAATCTTCATCATCCGTTTAGAATTATGTTTTCTAGCAACACCAAATATATCGATGAGATCGATATGATAGATGGTTTTTGGGCCGGAATTACCGTAATTAACCTTGATAGTCAAAGAATAGTTCTTAGACTTAAAGGAACGTGTTGGACACGGAAATGGTAGATTCAGGGCTCGAGGTTTTGGCTTTAGAGAAAGCCGGGTTCGATAAACTTTGAGATGGAATCGAACGATATTACGTGCCTTGTGGTGGCATGTAAAGACGCAAATTTTTCGAAAATATTTTGAGAATTCGGGTGCATACGAAAGTAAAACGCAACGCTCAAGAAATAGTTTCAAGAGCTAGAGCGTGTTGAATGGTTCAATACGGCACATGGAGTTGGTTAATTTTGAGACGCCTTGTGGGTCTTTAATTAACACTCGTGTGTTGATGGTATGAGATTTTGAGACGCTTTGTGGGTCTTTAATTTTGAGATGCCTTGTGGGTCCGGGGTCGGGAGAATTCCCAACAGTCTTTACTTCTCACCTCCGTATCTTCAATAGTTCCATCAAGCACTTTTTCTCGAATAAGTGATGCTCAATTTCGATATGTTTGAATCTCGATATGTTTGGTCCATGCATGACAAACTGGATTAGTTGCCAACTTCAAGAGTAGAGTATCATCTAGTTCATCAGACTCGAGCTGGCTACTCAAGCAATCGAGCACAAAGTAGTACTCAAGAAAAAGCTCAAGGTTTCCAAATCCAGTGCATGGTTCGGTGGATTTATCATGGGATCTACATGTTTTGCTTTCTTTTTTGTTTAATTTGTGAAAATTACTTCCTCGTTTCGTTTGATTATGATTCTTCGTTTGTAACTGATGGGTTTCTTTTTTTATTTCAAATTGATGGGCTTCCTTTTCTTTTTTTGAAGTGAGGATACCAATTGGTATACTCCTATATCATTGTAATTAGTGGGTTTTTTTTGTTTATGTATTTTCTAATTCAGATTATGAAGAATAAGCTTCAATTATTACCATACGTATTGTGTTCGAATTCTTTGACTTCTAATAAACCAAGCCACATTTTATTTTGCGTTTAAACCAAGCCACATTTTAGTTTGTAATGTTAGGGCTGTAGTTGAATTTTTTTGATATATAATCTTGGTTTTGTTGGAATTTCTAAAGATACCGCTTATCAAAAATTTGTAAAAATAGTTGTTGCTCTATGCTTTTTGGCGAAACGGGATTTTTTCCATATTTTTTTTACTGATTTGAAAATAAAAATGCAAAAAAAAAAATTGTGTTTCCTCATATAAGATAGCAAAACAAAATAAAAGTTTCATGTTTCGTGGTGAAACAACTACTACAAATTTAAGGCGCTATCTCTACAAATTCCACCAAAAACAAGGTTATATATCAAAAAAATCATCTGGTTCATACCACAATAAAAAATAAAAAATAAATTTAGAGTAATTATTCTACACAACATGCTCTCACAGCAGGATATTGATCCTACGTTGGATATTGTATTCACACTATAAAATAATTTAACTTAATTCAATCAACATCATATACCTCATCATCATGTTGTCAATTATGTTGTGAAAACATGTTGCGTAGAATTATTCATTTTTCTATACAAGTTTTTTTTTCTAACAAGTGCTAGGTTATTTCATTAAAAAGAAATAGATGTGGTATAACATAAGGCTGGGTTATAATGGAATAAAAATAAACTTGAAAAACTCAAAACATGAAAAGAAATAATATGAAAGAAGTTAGAGAACTCACAGTACCACATTCTCCGAAATCAATTTGTAAAATCCGCGCTAAATCATGTAGTGCCGAGCCACATGAATTTGATCAGTAGAAAGATGCATCTAAATTTGTTACAAGAAAAATCATGTAGTGCCGAGCCACATGAATTTGTTACAAGAAATTGGTTACAAATTCTGAGAGAGTAGAGTATCCTCTTTTTCTTGTCATCTGAAAAGATGATACTCTACTCTCTCAGATGAGATTCGTGTGTGTTCAACCAATTTCTTTCAAATGACGGTTGTGGACGATTTTTCTCTTTTGAATACTTGCTATTGTTTCTCCTTTGTTACCAAGGTATAATTATTTACTCATTTTTTTTTAGCCTTTTAGTTTATCAAATTCGAAATTTACTTAGAATCAATTACCCCTCATACAATATTTTCATATTCAGAAATTGGTTGCATAACTTGAAGGTAAAATCTCGTGATGCTTAAGTGTTCGATGAAATTACTCCAAGAAGTTGTTAGGATCGTCGCCGCAAACACACACACAAGAACAACACACACGGACACAAGTATTTTTACGTGGAAACCCCGAAGGGAAAAAACCACGGCCGCCGGCACTCAAACTTATTTTACTATACTGGAGAAAGAGAGAATACAATTGTTTGTACTTTGTTGGAATGAATAAAACTCTAACCTAGCCCTCTATTTATAGCTAAACTCCTACCCAATACAAGGAAATAATACAAGGAAATAATCATTGCCTTAATTACCATTCAATCATGGCAATATCAATATATGGAGAGTTTTCCTATTTCTTCAAGGTTTCCTTTTTCTAATTTCCTAATCTTCAGGTTTCCAAAAGTCTCCATACCATAACAATCTCCCACTTGGAGACTTTTGCACCAGTCTTCTTTCTCCCGTCCCGAGCGGGACTTCCTTGAGTCCGGTGACAGCTCCCATGGTTTACGTGACCAGCCCCACTGAGGCGACGCACAGCCTCAGCTTGTCGGTGGGGACTTCCTTGGTCAACATATCTGCAGCGTTCTTGGCACCTTGGATCTTCTCCAGCGATAAGACCCCGTCACTCACAAGTTCCCGGATGTAGTGATACTTCAGTTGGATGTGCTTGGTCCTCGAGTGGAACACCGGATTCTTCGCGAGACATAAGGCACTTTGACTGTCGGTGTAAAGTGTCTTGCATCCTTGAGCTTTCCCGATCTCCTTCAGAAAAGTCAAGAGCCATACCATCTCCTTTCCGGCCTCCGAGATTGCCACATACTCAGCCTCCGTTGTCGATAGCGACACACACTTCTGCAATCTCGACATCCAACTCACAGCCGTGCCTCCCATCGTGAAGACATAACCGGAAGTGCTCTTCCGACTATCCACATCTCCTCATAGGTCAGTATCTACAAAGCCTTGCAAACTCGTGCCACCTTTCTTGTAGCACAGTGTCATGCTTGCGGTGCCCTTCAAGTATCTCAGTAGCCACTTAATCGCCTCCCAGTGCTCGATGCCGGGGTTTGCCATGAACCGGCTCACGACTCCCACTGCATGAGAAATGTCGGGTCTCGTGCACACCATGGCGTACATTAGGCTACCCACTGCCGATGAATACGGCACGTTCTCCATCCTCTTCTTCTCCTCCGTGGTTTTCGGTGACTGCGCCTTGGAGAGTTTGAAATGTGCGCCGAGTGGGGTACTTCTCGGCTTGGCGTCATCTACTCGGAATCGCTCCAGCACCTTCTTAACGTACTTCTCTTGCGACACTGTGAGAGTACCTTTGCTTCGATCTCGAGTAATTCGCATCCCAAGAATTTGGCTCGCCTCTCCTAAATCCTTCATTTCAAATCCTCTTGACAACTCCCTCTTGAGCTTGTCGATCTCCCTCATGTTCGCACCTGCAATGAGCATATCATCAACATACAAAAGCAATATAATGTATGTTTCTCCACTGCTCTTGTAGTAGCAACAATGGTCGGTGTCACCCCTACGAAAATCACGATCACACATGAACTTGTCGAACTTCTTGTACCACTGCCTTGGAGCCTGCTTTAAACCGTACAAGCTCTTCTTAAGCCTGCACACAAGATCCTCCTTTCCCGGGATCTCGAAACCTTCAGGTTGCACCATATAGATGTCCTCCTCCAAATCGCCATGAAGGAACGCCGTCTTGACATCCATTTGCTCGAGGTGCAAATCCTCCGCTGCTACAATACTTAACACCGTGCGAATAGTCGTCAGCTTTACCACCGGCGAGAACACCTCCGTGTAGTCGATTCCCTTCTTCTGAAGAAACCCCTTGACTACCAGCCTCGCCTTGTATCTCTTGCTGCCATCTGACTCGTCCTTCACTCGGTAGACCCATTTGTTTTGCAGCGCATTCTTGCCATCTGGCAACCGGGTCATTTCCCAAGTATTGTTCTTCCGGAGAGACTCAATCTCTTCCTTCATCGCGCGCTCCCACTTGACCGAATCACCTCCGTGTACCGCCTCTCGGTAGCCTTCTGGTTCACCCGCATCGGTTAGCAGCAAATGATGGAGTGATGGTGAATAACGGTTTGTAGGCTTAATTCTCCGGCTTGATCGTCTCAAAATCGGAGTTTCTGGGCTTTCGTCTTGCGCGATTTTAGGCACGTCTTCGTCCCCATTTTCAGTCACATCCTGGACCGAAAACTCGTCTTCCTCGGGCTCGCTCGACTCGTCATTGCTCGTGATTTGATGGATACTCTCCTCCGGTTTCGATTCGCCTCCGGAACCGAACCTGTTCTTGTAGAGTTCCCCTTCATTAAAGGTTGCGTCTCTTGACCGAATTATTTTTCGACCTTCCTCGATCCAAAACCGATAACCGAAGTAATTCGATCCATAACCAATGAACACACATCTTTGGGCCTTCGCGTCTAGTTTGTCCCTCTTCTCTGCGTCGATATGGACATACGAGATGCTCCCAAAAATTCGCAATTGACCAAGAGAAATCTTCTTTCCTCTCCATTTCTCTTCAGGTAGCTCGAGGTTGAGAGATTTCATCGGAGTACGGTTGATAAGGTATGCGGCCGTGCTAACCGCATCCGCCCAGAACATCTTCGGCAATCCCGCGTGTAATCGCATCGCCCTTGCTCGTTCATTCAGAGTTCAATTCATCCGTTCTGCCACCCCGTTCTGTTGAGGTCGATTTGGGACCGTCCGAATCTGCTTGATTTCTTGTTCCGCACAAAACCCTCTGAACTCTGCACCGTCGTACTCACCTCCATTATCCGACTTCAAGCATTTCAGCTTCAAGCCGGTCTCGGTCTCGACTTCTACCTTCCACCTTTTGAACACATTAAACACGTCAGATTTGTGTTTAATAAAATAGATCCATACCTTCCTAGTTGAATCGTCGATAAAGGTGACGTAGTATCGTGACCCCCCGATAGACTGGACCGGAGTTGGCCCCCACACGTCGGTATGCACCAGGTCTAACTTCCCCATCTTGAGTTCTCGTCCGGCCTTCGAAAAACTAACCCGTCTTTGCTTGCCGAGCACGCAGTTCTCACAGAAATCGGTTTGTACCGATTTTACCTTCGGTAACAGACCCTTGGAAATTAACACTTGCATCCCTTCGTGACTCATGTGACCGAGCCGATTGTGCCATAACATCGGATCAGTCGCTGCTCCTGAAAACGCCAAACAATCTCCTCTATTATCGGTAAGATAGAGGGTTCCCGTCTTCGTACCTCTCGCTATCACCATGGCCCCCCTTACAATCTTCCACGACTCGTTCCCGAACACCGTCTTGTAGCCTTCGCTATCCATCTGCCCGACGGATATCAAGTTCTTCTTCAGACCGGGAATGTACCGAACCCCTCGCAAGATCCATTTAAATCCGTTGCTCGATTTTATTTGGACGTCACCTATGCCCGATATGCTTAGAGGCTTTCCGTCTGCTAGGTGAACCTTTCCTAAATCTCCTGATTTAAAATTTAAGAACTTATCCTTTTGCGAGGTTGAGTGGAAGGATGCGCCAGAGTCCAAAACCCATGACTCAACGGGGTTGTCGACGCACAAGATGAGAGCGTCGTCCGTGTCTTGCTCTGTGACAGCATTTGCAGAACTCGATTCCACCTTCCACTTTCTCGGGGCTTTGCAGTCCCGCTTCATGTGACCTTTCTTGCCACAACGCCACGTGGTCTTGACTTGCTACGCCTTCTCGACTTGGCTCGTCCGCGATTGTTGCTCTTCTGACCTTCACGGCCCCGGCTCTCCAAATTCAACGCCGAACCCGAGGAACCCGAGGCTTCGCTCCGCTCCTTTCGCCGAATATCGTCATTCAGGATGCGGTCCCGCACTTTCTCAAAGGTCAAATCCTCCTCGACGCCGATAACGTCTACCGTCGTCGTCCAGCTCTCCGGGAGAGATGACAGTAGCATGAGTGCCTTCATCTCATCACCAAGGTTAAATTTGAAAGAGTCTAATTGGTTTGAAATAACCTGAAAAGAATTTAGATGCTCCGCAACAGATCCGCCCTCCGTCATTCGCAGATTGAAAAGTCGGCGCACCAGGTGCAGCTTGTTTAGCGAAGATGGTTTCTCGTACATGTTGGACAACGCCTTCATGACCCCGAAAGCCGTCGTCTCCTTCGCTACGTTGAACGCCACGTTCTTGGCTAGCGATAGTTGGATATAGCTTAGCGCTTTGCGGTTCATCTTCTTCCACTTGCCTTCGTCCGTGATACTTTCAGGCCTTGTCTCGAATAGCGCCTCTTCTAGGTCCTTCTGGCATAGCAACGCTTCTACTTGGATCTTCCAGTAACCGAAGTCTCGCCCATCGAACCGACATACCGAAACCTTGTTCTCGTCCATCTCTCGTCTGCTCGAACCTTAACCTTTGCCCTGATACCACTTGTTAGGATCGTCGCCGCAAACACACACACAAGAACAACACACACGGACACAAGTATTTTTACGTGGAAACCCCGAAGGGAAAAAACCACGGCCGCCGGCACTCAAACTTATTTTACTATACTGGAGAAAGAGAGAATACAATTGTTTGTACTTTGTTGGAATGAATAAAACTCTAGCCTAGCCCTCTATTTATAGCTAAACTCCTACCCAATACAAGGAAATAATACAAGAAAATAATCATTGCCTTAATTACCATTCAATCATGGCAATATCAATATATGGAGAGTTTTCCTATTTCTTCAAGGTTTCCTTTTTCTAATTTCCTAATCTTCAGATTTCCAAAAGTCTCCATACCATAACAGAAGTTTCTTGGTATTTCAAGATCCAAATACCAAACTCATTTCATAGGTATTGCTTCTCCTTTGTTAACAAGGTATAATTATTTACTAAAAATTTTGGTGCCTCTTAGTTTATCAAGTTCGAAATTTACTTAGAATCAATTACCCCTCATACAATCTTTTTTGATATTCAGAAATTGATTGCATAACGTGAAGGTAAAAGCTCGTGATGCTTAAGTATTCGATGAAGTTTCTTGATATTTGAAGATCCAAATATCAAACTCATTTCATAGGTATTGCTTCTCTTTTGTTAACAATGTATAATTATTTACTAAAAATTTTGGAGCCTCTTAGTTTATCAAGTTCGAAATTTACTTAGAATCAATTACCCCTCATACAATCTTTTTTCAAATTCAAAAATTGGTTGTCATAACTGTGAAAGCAAAAGCTTGTGATGCTTATGTGTTTGATACTTGATGAAATTACTCAAAGAAGTTTCTAAGTATTTCAAGATCCAAATATGAAACTCATTTCATAGGTATCAACTTATATCTCATTTATTTCTTGTCTATTCAAGAGTCATTTTTAATACATTATTTTCATTGTTGTTAACAAGGTATTAAAACAATACTTGTGATTGTCCTCTCCTTTCTAATCGAGGTATTAATTTTTGTGAATTTTGTAAAACCTCTTATTGTATCAATTTTTAGTTTGCGTTATTATTTAATTGAAGGCATTTAAATTTAATGGGTATTATTGATCAAGGAATAATAATTGGGTATTGCATAGAGTCTCATAATTTTTATTTTCAATTTCAGAAATAGCCTACAATTTTCATCAGTCTTACTTTACTGCAGCCATCGTTCATGTCAATTTCTCAATTCTCCTAAATTCGAAATCAAGGTAGTGCAAAAAAGGTAAAAAAAACAGTTGATTTTATCTATTATGGTTGCTTCAACAGTAGAAAATTATTTGTATTCATGAATATATGTTGAAGTTTGTACATTAGATAGTTTTGTGTTTTAATGGAATCAGAAATTAATAAATTATTTAAAATTCTTCACTTTTTAACATAAAGTTATATTTCTGATATTTAAAATGTAGATATGAATCTACCTTTCTAGAAGAGGTTAATAATTCGAGTTTTTCTGTGACGATCCTTTCACAATAGAAACTTGAGATAGGATTTTTATTATTTTTATCAAATATGGTTTTCAGATTTTTAAAAACATAACATATTATTTATTATTTTCTAAAAGTAAATATTGCTCTTGATAAGAGTAAGTATTTCTCGGTAACATCAAATAAAAACTGTTGATTATGTAAATAGTTACTTATTTTTTATTTTTGATGAACCAAATTTTATAAAAAAAATTGATTATGTAAATAGTTACTTATTTCATTTCTCTTGTGAATTTATATGACAATCTTTATTTTAATGCGATGCAGGACGTTTAGCAGTATTGAAAATTAGTGAGAACAATTACAGCCAGAAGTTTCTTCCTCTTTTCTGATCAGAAGACCAAACTCGATTCATAGGTATTCAATCATATTCTACATTTTATTTTTGATGATTGTTTGTTTTTTTGAGTAATTTAATTTTTTAGTATGACATGTTCTAATAAATGCTGAGAATTGAAATTACACCAAAATATGAAAGAATACAAGGAAATATATACAAACATTGCAGCGAAATAGAAATATGAATTTCAAGGGTTTAATTGAAACAATGTGTCTGAAAATAAGACAGTTAATTTAAAAGTTTTGGTTATTATGTGTACATAGTATTATTGAATGATGAATGCTAATTGCTTTTTGTTTGTGAACATATAATATATATTTGAATGATATTGTAGAATTGTTTGTTTATTTAATTGCACATTTTGTATTTTTAGAAGTCCAATATGACAAATATCTTGAACTGTTATTGAGTTAATTAATTTGATTTGATGGGTTTGCATTTTGTATCTCTTTACTTTTATTGAGTTGTAAATTTTATGTGTATCGCAATTTTGGTCTGTTGAAACTAAAAAAGGAACAAATATGATTTTGGATTTTGTGTGAAGAATGTTTAGATTACTTTATGTTGATATAAATTTGGTAAGTATAGTTGCAATTTATGTTTTCAACACTTATGACGTGAAATAAATTTGGTTTGAGAATTTAGTTTAATCACAACAACAACAAAATGGTTCTAACAAGAGTTTGCTTCTCTAAACCAATCTTTACGAGAAAAATATACTATGCGAGACGAGTAAAATGAATATAGTAGTGCATACCAATAGTTATTTAATGAGAGTATGAGTGCCTTTTAACATATTAAGTGCACATATTTTTAGAACAATTGTATTTTAAAATAAATTACACAAGGGAGAGTACCTCATAAAGATATATTATCTTTAGAATTAACCTCAGAAATTACAAGCAATATATCAAACAATTAAGGCATTTTTTTCTTTACGTCCAATAGTATGCCAAAAGAACAAATACATTATAAATTTACTAATTATCAGATTCTTTTTAGATCCAACTGAAGTAATATACATAACGGTATGCATATAGTAATATTGTATATAAGTCAATAATTAATAGAAGTGATTAATTGGCAACAACCGATGAGAAACTTGCTATTTTAATTGCTATATTAATAATGTAGACATGTATCTTATATGGGCTATACAATGTGATAATCTTACCAAATGTGTTAAGTTAGATATGTAACGTTAGAACTTAGAACATCAATTATATAATTGTTGGAACACCAATTATATAAATTTTGGATTTCGTGTGTTCAAACAATCAAGAAATTCCGCAGCGAAGTCGCGGGTATTTCACTAGTAAGAGATTATATGTCAAGTGACCAATCTCGACAATACTTTTTAAGAAAACCGAAAAAAAAAACAATATAATAACATTAAAAGAAAGAAAATTTTAGTTTGCTCACAACTCATGTTTCTCATCGTTGATGTGGATTTCGAAAAAAAATTAATGAGATTAATTATGAAATGAATTAACACACAAAACGAATTAATTATTAATTTCAACATATCAATAAAAATACATGTTAATTAATCATTAATCAATTTTTACATATAAATTTAGTGTCAATTATGAATAAAATCATGAATTGTGAGGACACAGTATATGACCTCTAAAAATAATAAGAAGCGCACAAATAGAGATCAAATATACTTAATTATAATATGTATGTATTGTTTGCCAAAATTTTAGAGGGACGATCATGACATTTCGATCCCTATATAGATTCATCTATATAGGCCATGTTTGGCTTCGTGGAATATGGTGAATTGTATTTGATTATTGAGATTTCTATATTATTTTAAAAAATATATATGAATTTCTTTCAGAAATACGTTGTTCGGGGTTTGTGATCACATTAATCTTAAAATAAAGAATTCGGAGTCTTATGCCATCGTTAAACTAATTAAGTGTATGAAATGATTACGGAAAAAGAAATAAGTGTAAAAAATAGCATTTTCGTCATCGTTTAAAAGAAAACGATATCACAAACCCTAATTAGACTTGTTTTTGTTGGAAACCCAATAAAAAGAATTTTTTTAAAGAATCCAAAGCAAGAAAAGTAATATTTTGTGAGAGTTTATAAGTTCGAGTCACATTGACATCAATAAATAAAGAACATACAAGATTTTTCCATTTATTATTATTATTATTATTATTATTATATATATATATATATATAAAGAATAAAATATTAGTAAAATCTTAAAATAAATAAACTAAATTAGCTTTTTCACAAACAAAAATTATTTTACATAAACTAGGAAAATATAAGTTATATATTATGGAAATTTTAAATAAATTACTATACAATAAAACTAATATTTTAAATTTTAATTAAAATATTTGTGTAAATATTAAATCGCAAAATATTATTTTACCATGTACTATCTTCAAATTGATGATGGGTAGATTAATTTGTTGAACAAATGATTAGATGAAATATCAGTTTTAACCAATGTTTTAAATTACGATATAGCGGTCCATTGCGCTTGAACAGTAATTTACATATGATCACCGATATTGCGTCATATTGCGCCATATTGCGGCGCTAAATATCAGGTTGCGGTGTTGGGTTTTGTGAATATTTATTGCGATTTGCGCTATTGCGGCGCAATTGCGCCGCAATTTAAATCATTGGTTTTAACCTTTGTCATATAGGGGCATCGCCGCAGCGGAGAGATGAATGTTTTTAGAAGGACGAAACAAGAAATCTAAAAACGCTGAGAAAGATTAGGGGTTTATAGCAACAAACAATGCCCAGTACAACAAAGAAAGACGACCCCTAACTGTAACAAAACAAGGGGTTGTTCTGGGGTAGATTAAACCAGGCAATCGTGATATATGAACGACTAGTCACAATCCATAATCCTTACAACGTGTGCGTCTCGTCTTACAAGCTTAGGAATAGGAAACAACGGATCTATTACGATATTAGGGAGGCAGTCCCCTCTCTCCTCCTAAATTTCGTCGTTTTTTTAGATTTTTGAACGATAATATATATACGTGATTATGCTAATGTATTTTACAATAAAATTAGAAAATTATGTACTATATACCTCTCTCTCAATTGTTTTGAATTCGTTTTCACAGTAAACCTTCCCCTCCCCCGCTCCCACCAGATTACTGTTCTCTTATTGATACGGAACAAGATCTGTCACTGATACGAAAGGAGCTTCAAATTAGTGTAACCTCGGAAAATAAACAGAGACCAAAGCAATTGAAATGGGGAGAAAATGTTACCTCGAAAAGTCATATTAATGATTATGTATAAATTTAACAAAATTCTTGTTCACATGTAAGGCCACGTCACCCGTCCATCTTGGACCATTTGATCTGCTGTTTTTGGGGTGGGTTGAATCTGGATCGTCCATTAAATGGATGGACCCGGTTAGGGATGTCAATGGGGTGGGGAATCCCCATCCCCGTGGGGACCCGACCCGAATGGGACGGGGAATCCCCGATTACATGCCCCGTGGGGTGGGGATGGGGTGAGGAGTTTGTCCCGGATGTGGGGATGGGGTGGGTACAGGGATAGATCGCCCCGCCCCACGGGTTACCCTGCCCCGTGCCCCACGGATTATCCCCGTCACATATCCCGCAAAGTCCCGAATTTAAAATTATAAATATGTTTCTAAGTTATAATTGTTAGTTTAAAAAAATTCTAAATATGTACTTGTCCTTTTAAAAAATTATAAATTATATCTTGCCTTTTGAAAATTTACTTTATATTTGTTTACTTTCCATATTATTGATAATTTCTATATTGTCAATTTTTCAATTTACATTATAGTTTATGTTCTTCCCTCTAGTTATATTTTCTTACTTTATTTAAATTATATCTTGCCTTTTGAAAAATTATAATTTCTATAAATATGTACATATTTTTGTTTGATATGTTTCTTATCATGATTCAATTCATGTTCAGATTCTTCATCTATGTGTAATTTCAAGTATCATGTCTTTTCTGATGATGCGGATGAAGATGATGAGGTAATCTAAATATAATCCTTGGTAAATAGTTCTAATATCACAATATATATTATTAACTTTGTATCATATTCTTATTTGTTAATGTAGATCAAGACACATGTCGAAGCAAGCACGTCATAAGATCCTTAAATGGCTAAAGTTAAATGTCATTTTTTTTTGTAAAATTTTCAAAAGACATTTATGTTTGTCATATTTTATGTTCTAGAATTTGAATTTGAGTAATAATTGTATTAAGTTTGAATGATATATTGAATGGTTTAAAAAATGATATTTGGTTGTTCTTTTTTATGTTTCTTTGAAATGTAATTTCTATGATATTTTAGATTCAAGTAATTATTTTTAAGTATTAAATAAAATAAATTTTCGATTTTTATGTGAATTTGGCGGGTCATGGGGTTCCCAACGGGGACGGGGATCCCCGCGGGACGGGGATGGGGCATAAAATTTGCCCGTGAACTAAACGGGGTTTGGGGCGGGGAATCCCCGCGAAAGGCGGGACGGGTATGGGGAGTACTTGCCCCGACCCCGACCCGCCCGCCCCATTGACATCCCTAGACCCGGTTCTCATGTACTATAGACATTAGATATTAGGCAATTGGCTTGGTCCACAGTACACCGGGTGTGTTCAATTTTTTCTTCCTAAAATTCATACACATCCTCATTCTCACTCCTCTCTTCTCACGCTCTTTCCGCTCCCCTCCAGAAACACTAACCCTAACACGACGAAAGCGACGAAAAGATAGCGAAACGGGCGCGGCGGCTCTGGAACGGCGCTATTATCACAAAGTCAAAACATATAATTTCTAAAAATATATGATTATAATTTTAATTATTACCGGGCGCTTCTTCAACTGAAATAATGAGTTTCAACAAACTCTCTGATTCAACAGCCTAAAAAAATAAATAGAATATAAAAGTCAAAATATTAGAAATATACGGGTTAAACAAAATGAGAAATTTGCCAAAAAGCCCATGCGTCATATCTAAATTGTAAAAAAAAACCCTGTATTATGAAAAAGTGTAGTAGTTGTTTCTTTAATTTTGAAGAATGGTGTTTTTTTTAAATCATTGTATTAAATGTGGCCTCTTTGTTTTCATCGTTCATTCTGGCCTATTATTTTTTATAGGATCTATGTTGCACGGATACGGCAATTTTTGAAAAATTACGGATACGGATACGGCTATATAGTTATTATTTTAATATATTTATATTATATATAATAAATAAATAAATAATAAATTAAATAATGTTTTTAAATTAAATATTATGACAATAAAAAAAATCAACATAACAATACAAGTATCATAAAAGTATCTTAAATTTATTTTAGAAGTATCCTAAAACTAGTTTTAGAAGTATCCTAGAAGTATCCTAGAAGTATCCTATACAAATTATTTAAAAATATTATGGGCCAAAATATATATTGGGCCGAAGTATCATAAATGGAGTATCCCAGCCGTATCCTGAACGTATCCCAGCCGTATCCTGCCGTATCCCCGCCGTATCCGAAAAAAATAAATATTAAAATAATCGGATACGCCACGTGGCGTATCCGATACGTATCCGAGCCGTATCGTACCCGTATCCGTATCGGATACCCGTGTCCTCAGGATACTTCTGCATTTTTGAAGTATCCGCGTAAAATAGTATATGATTCATTGGGCCCGTAATTTTTTAATTTAGTAATCAGCACATACAAAATACAAAATAAATGCAAATTAGAATACTTACTAAATTAAAGGGCTGATAAAATATTCAATAATATTGCCGTTAGTTCTAATTTCAACAGCTAATTTTATTTCGGCAGTTTGTTTTGTAATAATTATTTTTATTAATTATTAGCAATTAGCTGATGAAATCAATAGTTGTTAATAAAAATAGTTACTAAAAACTAGCTACTGAAATAAAAATAGTTACTACAAAACGAGCTGCTGAAATAAAAATAGTTGTTGAAATTGAAATTAGCGGTACTATTATTTTAATCCTAGTTTAATTTTCATTCTTTCATTGTTAATTTGGCAAGAAAAACTATTCAGTAACTATTTTTATTAATAACTATTTAACATTAAAATTAAATACTAGAATAATATTAATTTGTCAAGATATTTCCAAAAATATTTTTTATATCATATTTTTATTTAATTTTAATTTTCTATGATAAAATATATAATAAATAAAGGATTTAAATTATGGGGAGTTCTATCCTACACCCTTTTACAAGGGTATTTTGGGTATTTTAACAATTAATTATATTTGTAAAAGGGTGTATCATAAAATTTATCTTTTATGGAGATTTTTGTTTAAATGAACAACAAAAAATTCCTATTTAGTTCAACATTAATTGATAAATATATTCCTTAAATATTCATAAATGGATAATTACTCCAAATAACCTTGAAAATGGGTGTATGATAAGGAAAGAGGTGTATGATAGAAGCCCCCTTAAATTATGTATATGACATATAGTTTTTTTAAATTAGTATATGTTAAAAAATATTTATAGTGATTTTAAATTAATAAAATAATACAAAAATATGTTTATTAAATTTAAAGATGAAAAATAGAGGGGTATTTTGGTAAACAAAATTGTAATACCATGACATATCCCTATATGGGGGTAATTGAAAAGAAAACCTTGTACGTAGGGATTTTTTTTGGAGTTTCTCAAAAGTTAGGGTTTTTTTTTTGTAAATTCAAGAAAAAATAGGGGGTTATTTGTAAATTTCCCTTAATATAATTATTATTTTAGACATAATTTTTATGCAACATCAAAATCCAACAACAAATGTCCTTTACAAAAAAGTATGTTGTTTGACCCATTGTTCAACTCAAACATTTCGGGTTTATGCATGAGTTGAAAAAAAATAAGGTGTGATAGTTATTCACGTGATTATTATGTTATAAATTGAAGTTTTTACTTGTTATTTAAATAAATACATAGTTTTATTGCAAAATAGTCGAAATACTTCAAACTTGAAATATCATTATATAGATGGATTGTGTATAGTTTTTATAGTAGGATATTAGACGCAACTGATTTTTTTATGTATGAAAACTGATCATTTTTAAATATCCAAAGAATCAACAAAACAAGGGTTAAACTCACTTCATCATCTTTGATGAATTGGAAAGAGGAATTAATTGGATTGATTATTTATTAATTGATCCGATTAGCGATTTTAGTTAATTATTTAATTAAATTTATATCTTAATTAATATGTACTAATATTAACATATTAAAATTATTAATGTGTTGATTAAACATGTTAATTAATAATTAATTAGGTAAATTGATAATACTAATCAATCCAAAAACGTCAAGTGCCATGTTACGTATAAAGGATATAAGAAATTTTTTATATACTACTTTATAGATTAAAAGGAAAAATAAAATTTTTAAAAAAATAATAATTATATATCAATTAAACATGTCAATTAACAATTAATTAGGTAAATTGATGTGCCACGTTAAGTAAAATGGATATAAGAATTTTTTTATATGCTACTTTATATATTAAAAAGGAAAATAATATCTAGTGAGAAGTAAAATATTCCATCAAAACATATTACAGAATATAATTTGTCAACCCAATTGTGTTATGAGTAATTTGGAGAACATAATGACGTGGCGATGATTAAGAAAGAACATTTTTTACAATTTTCAACAAGAAAAGAAAAGATTTGTTTTGCAATTTAAACACAATTACACAACTTTCTTGCAATTTTCTGTATTTTTTTTTTCTAATTATGTAATTGAATGCTAATAAAAATGAGTTCTTGCAAAACCTTAGGTAACACACCTTTACAAGAAAATTTCAGCATAATCGTATCTATACAAATTTTAACTATTTTTACATGACGATTTTAACCAAATCATATTTTATACAATTTTGGCGGGCCGTAGTTAGGGACCAAAATGATAAAAATTTAAATTTTTTGGAGTTCGACGAGTCGACCAAAGAGGTAGGGCCCTCCCCGGGACAAGCCCACGGGTTATTTGGAGGGGACACAAATTTAAAATTTATTATGTATATTATGTTTAGATTTTTACTATAAATATTATGTAGCACAATTGGTAAATAAATTAATTATGATTTCATAGATCACAAGTTCAAGATCGGTTATTTATTTTTGGGTTATTTGTATTTTTTTATGATTTATTTGTTTTTTTAAACTTACTAAACAAAATAATAATTTATTGATTAAGTCAATACAAACTCCTTGCAGCGTGGAAAAACCGTCATTACAAGAGGTATGTGCGCTCCAAGAGTTCTATAGTTTCCAAGATAAAATTATAATAATGATTAATCAAAAATAATTTTCGACAATGTGATATTTTGAAGAAGAAAAAATCTGAAAATAATAACATGCATATTAAATTATTTTATTTATTAATTTTTTACATTTACTTTTATGAAGAGATGATTTTTGATATTTGAGTAACGGGTACAAATTCGATCTAGAACACCCAAAATCTCGGAGCCTCTCTTACAAAGGAATGGTGGTCGGAGCACATGGGGACTTTCAAGTATGAAGAAAGTTATTCAGAGAATCATTGCCAAAGTGATTAAATATTTATGTTTTTTTTGCTGGATTTTGATTGGTAATTTCGTAATTTGTGAGGGTTTCATCATATTTTTTTTGGGTGTGTTTATGATTTGTTTGTTGATTTTGAAATGTTTGAAGAAGGGGTGTTAAATGTTTTGCTTTTGTTGTCGTAAATTAGGATTTTTTCTGAATTCGTAATCAAGCATATAACTCTCTAATTTTTTCAGTGATAATTGATTATGATCATGATCATGGCTTATTGTTATTGGACTGATCACTAATAAAAATTAATAGGCCAGATCGGAAAAAAATAAATAGAGAAGCTATATCTAATACAATAATTTATTAGATATACTTTTTATACAATATAAAAGCCCAATAATAAATGGATTTCTTATCAACTTGACCCATTAACTCGACCCAACATTGTTTTGATGATTTTCTGTGGCAAGATAATCATGTGATACCAGCTGGCAAATAAGTTCTCCTCTTACTCTCGGTTGTTAGTTTGTTACACAGAGAATTACAGAGTAATGTACAAAAAAATGAACTCTTGTTACACAGAGAAGAATTACAGAGAAATGCAAGACTATCTGCATGAAACAACAAAATAACACACCATCCAGTGTGGTCATGTTTTGTGTGAACTTTTACGAAATATTATTATTAAGTAAGATTAATGTACTGAGTTTTATTAGAAATTAATTAGGAAATCAATCACAAAATTAATCATGATAATGAAAATAATTATTATTTTTCATCGCAAGTATGATAATTACATTTTTATTTCGATACAAAATAATTATGTTTCTAACATGGATAGTAAGTAATACATATTAAAATAAAATATATCACAATATATTAGTCTCATATTATTTTTTATAAAATTCATTTTAAGTATAACCTTGAGGGTATAATATAATTTTAGAAGAAAAAAACGTAACAATAATATTATATCATTGTTATATATAAGAATTACAAATTTATCACATGTGTGTTAGCGCAGGTCATTAATTATATGATATTAATAAATAAGAAAATTATAGATAGCAAATACAATTAAAATTGTACACGACATCACATTTAATAGAAAATAACTAAAAACTGCTATCAAAATTTAACGAAGCAAAAATATAATTAGTTCGCGCCATTAATGCAAAATGATAATTTTTTTTCTAAAAATACTTAAATTTTATTATAAAAAAATGTCACTTAACTACAAATAATCTAGAATCTTAATAAAAAAATAATTGTTTTTTTGTCACTGTCATAATTTAACAGTTGAAGTGAATGTAATTGTTGAGAGTAAATACTTATGTAGAGAGAATTTACCCACACATTATTTTAGACCTGATTTGTGCAATTTTCTTGTACCATGTCGTCAAATTCATTTTCATTATTATGTTATGATACATGACAAAATTTAAAATCATTGATTAATCATTAATTTTTGTAAACATATTTTATTTGTAACCATTTAATTGTTCATTATTTTACATCATGTTTTAACCATTATTAAAAAAATCACATCATCATACATTAATGACGTAAACTAATATTATTGACTATGTTCATGATTAGATTGAGTATATTCAATTGATTATTATTTCATATAAGTTTTCATAATAAAATGTGAATGCAACAAAAGATAAAAAAAAAATTGTATTTGAAATAATAATATAATTTAACATGTAATATCACATGCAACATGTATTAGAAAAAGAACCATTAAGTGACACAATATCACATTTTTTGTAGTATAAATGCATGGCTCGGATTTTTTTTAATACAGAAAGAGAACCATTAAATGTCTCTCAAATCAGATCAAATACCAAAATAAAATAAAATAAATCTCTATTATATTCCAGCATCAAAATTTCTTCATGACAGGGGTAATGCACCGGCATCTAAACCCGTGCACGATGTTACCAAAACTAATGTTCATTTATATCGGGTATTAACCAAAAAGACGCTTAAACATCTGTTTGATTTATGTCTCTCACTCTCTTTGCGATTTTCAATATCCGACCTTCTCTCAAAAGTAATGTTCACTCATACTCAAAACTGATTTTCATTCAAGTCTCTGAACATCCGCTCCTTTCACTCCGTTTTTAATAATGCGATATTAATTTAGAGAAAATGAAGAAAATGAATGTAGTTTTCAAAAAATAATATTGTGAATTAGATCCCTTTGTAATGGTCTCATATTATTTGAAAAACTGTCCTTTTAGATCATTTTTTTCTGTCTTATTATCAAAAACTGTTTCCTCATATTATTTTTAGAGGTAACATCGGTACCCAGATAAAAAAAAAATTGTGAAAACCGAGTATTTTCTTACGATTCGTATTACATTGTGAAATGGATAGAGCACATTTGGAATTTGCATTAAAAATACATTCTTTTTTCTTTTCAATAAAATACTGTATAACACATCAATGCTTAATATTTGTACAATTATATAAGTATTTTTCAATGGTATTATACAGAATTACATCTAAGTTATACAAAATACCGAAAAGTGGTTTCATTTTCTGAATGGCTTCTTGAAAAGCCCAATATAAAACCTGTTGACATGGTCATTTGACGACCATGCATTTTAGTGGAACCCACGTAGGTTTTTTTTTTTTTGGCAAAAAGTTCTTGGGCATATATACATTGATACATTACATAGAGTTTTCGTACAAAATCACATGTCGAAAAAATAGACGGCTTTAAACAATTTAAGCCTATAACACTTACTTCGATAACCTATTACATAAACTCTAATACAACAAAAATTCCTCGAAATAATTTTTTTTTCACAATTTTCTTCATAGATATGACATCGATAGACAATGCTTAAACCTCGATTTCTTGAAGACTCCAATTGGACAATAATTGTGAATCGAGAAAAAATTTGTTGATCAAGTTTTGTGTAGGAAATGAGAGTGAATCGGTTAAAATGAGCGAATCGGTGGGAGCGAATATTTCTCTCATTCTTGGCCACTCTTGAATCTCCATTGTTAATCTTGAACACTTCGCGTCTTGAAAAATCCCACCAAGCTCGAACTCTACTTCTCTTTCCATGCCCATTTGCCCTTCTTCTATCTCGTCCTTTCCGACTCTTAGCATGTCCTCGACTATTTTGAATGGAAATTGGATGGTTTTTGTATATAACCTTCTATAAAATTTATTATTTATTAATTATAGTGAAATTGCATGAAAAGATTAAAGTTGAGAACATTTGAAACCAAAAATATATACAGTTCAAAAAATTTAAGATAATCTAAAATAGATTATCTGTATATTATTATGATTTCTCCAAAAATTATGTAAAAGTAAGAGTGTGCATTTAGTGGGTTGAGTTATCTGGATTGAACCGAATAAGAAAAGCTATTTTTTCAATTTATTTGGATAATTCTCATAAAATTAAAATACATTAATAATAAAATTTATATTTTATTTATCAAAAACTTTAATAATTATATGTTACATTACAATATCAAATTTCAGAAATTAAAATATGTCAATAATAAAAAAATCATATTTTATTTATCAATTTTTTTATTAATTATCTGTTACGTATTATATCATTGAATTCTTTTTGGCTGTGAATGTTTTTGTATTTAATGAAAAATGCATGTTGACATCCAAAATGTCATGTTAACACCCCACTAAGAATGATCAAACCAGTTCCACAAAAAAATGTATACCACACGGAAGAGAATAATATTAAATAAATTGTATACCCCCCCCCCCCCGACCCCGCTTGGGCCGTCACCCGCCGGCACCCCCCCGGCCCGACCCCGCTTGGGCCGGCATCCCCCCCCCCCGCGGCCCGACCCCCTTGGGCCGGCACCCCCAACCCCGGCCCGATCCCGCTTGGGCCGGCACCCCCAATCCCGGCCCGATCCCGCTTGGGCCGGCACAATCCCCCCCCCCCCCCCCGACCCAGCTTGGGCCGGCACACCCCCCCCCCCCCGGGCCCGACCCCAGTGGGCCGGCACCCCCCTCCCCCCCCCCCGGCCCGACCCCGCTGGGCCGGCACCCCCCCCCGGGCCCGACCCCGCTGGGCCGGCACCCCCCCCCCACCGGGCCCGACCCCGCTTGGGCCGGTACCCCCCCCCCCCCCGAGCCCGACCCCGCTGGGCCGGCACCCCCCCGGGCCCGATCACGCTGGGCCGGCACCCCCCCGGGCCCGACCCCGCTGGGCCGGCAACCTCCCCCCCCGGGGCCGACCCCGCTGGGCCGGCACCCCCCCCCCCCGGGCCCGACCCCGCTGGGCCGGCACCCCCCCACCGGGCCCGACCCCGCTTGGGCCGGTACCCCCCCCCCCCCGGGCCCGACCCCGCTTGGGCCGGTACCCCCCCCCCCCCGGGCCGGACCCTGCTGGGCCGGCAATCCCCCCCCCCCCCCGGGCCCGACCCCGCTGGGCCGGCACCCCCTCCCCCGGGCCCGACCCCGCTGGGCCGCCCCCCCGGGACCGACCCCGTTTGGGCCGGCACCCCCCTGGCCCGACCCTCTTGGGCCGGTACACCCCCAGGTCCAACCCCACTTGGGCCGGATCCCCCCTCCGCAGGCCCGGCCACATGTGGGCCCGAGAGACACACACACACACACATACACACACACACACAAACACATACACATATACAAACACACACAAAAACAAAAAAATAAAAACAGAGACATACAAACTTGCACCTATATACATACAAAGACACCACGCAAAATCGCACATGCCAACATACACCTCTGCACGTTCAAATTGCCATCTCTTCAGTAAATCGATTTGATCATCCATTTTTTTTTCCATCCCTGCACAATTGAGTGAAATAAATTAGATTCAAAAATTACAAAACGTACTGGATTATTAAGGAGGGGATAAAATTGAAATGTACCTCTTGTACAGGGGTAAAGATTGTCATCGAGTTTATAATCAATTTAACTGCGCCGTATTCGTGCAGCAAAATAAAGATAAAAGTTAATCTTTTGTAGAAAAATAAATAAATAAATAATTTAATTGGTTATGTTTTGGACCTGATCGAGTTTTATTTTGTTTGGTTCTGCCTCCTTCATTAAACCTTTGTTGTTGCTCTGATTGTTGAATATTTTGGAATAGATTTCGTCGAGTGCTAAATTCAATGTCTCGATTTAAACTGGTTTTAGAGGATTGGCCACTATTCATCATAAACCTGAAAAAAACAGAATGAATTAGCTTTTGAAAAAGGGAAAAAATGACTAATTACAGTGATTGTTCCAGCTTAAATGTATTAATAATGCAGAACGAAATAAATCCAGTCGAAATTTCCTCTAATTTAGTAAAAATATTTTGTACATGTACTTCAGAATTCAGATTGTGCGAGTATATACTGATCCATTAATTATTATTTTTTTGAGAAAAATGAAATAGGCTCTCATGTCCTATGTTCATTGTTTGTATATGACGTTTATGAGTTAGGATAAAATAATTCAATGAATCATTTTTCCCCCATTACAGAGATTGAAATCATGGTTTTATGTCAAACTAATTATATCCCTCATTAACCAAGAATGACATTCCATTCTTTTGAACAACCAGATCCATTAATTCTTCAATATAAGAAATTGATAAAATTGAAATTTTATTGTACAGGGGTAAAAAATCCATGAGAAATTTTTGAATCATAGCAGGTAGAAGAAGTTAAAATCAAAGAAGAGAGAATAGAAAACAAAGCAAAACCATTTACTTGCTTGATTTGGGGGTACTAAAAAAACTATCAATCCTGATAAAAAGCCAAAAAATGGAGGAGAAACACTTACGTTCTCGTGTCTATCCCGTAACGAGTCTCACGTCAACCAAGGAAATCGGCCATTGAAGAGGTCTCCGTCCAAGAATTTAGAGTTCTTCTCGAGTGGGTACCGATTTGCAATCTCGTTTCTCAGTCGAACAATCTCCCCATAGAAGTTGTGTTGATTGTGGAGTATCTGGATCTAGGGTTTCATGGAGGGAGAGAACAGAGAAGAAGGGAGAGATGCGAGAAGAAGAAGGATTTGTTGGAGACGACGAATGAATATGATGAGAGAGAAGATTTTTTTTTTTTTTTTTTTTTTTTTTTTTTGCTAACAAACCCGTAGGTTGATGAGAGAGAAGATAGGCGGAGGTGTATATAGGGAAAAATGCTGTGCTCAGTTAACATCTTACCTAAACTCGGTGTACAGATTGAAATATACACCAAATGTGAATGTCATACTCAGGTGTGGTCATTAAATCGTGGACCATGTTCATTTTCTATTAACATTGAAATATTAACGTTGAGATTAGATGAGCTGGATTTTGTTAAGTTACAACTAAGATCTTTTGAAATTTTATTACCGTTTGAATTTGAAAATTATGTTAGATAATTAAATTTGTTATTTTTAGAAAATTTGAAAAATGTGTTAGATAATTAGATTTGTTATTTTTAGAAAATTTGATTATTCATTTAAAAATAAAACTGTTATTATTGTACATATGTGGGTTCTGAATTAGATATAAAACAAATTAATATAAGATTAATATTATAAATAAATAATTATATATGTGAGCACAAAAATAAGTTCAAATAATTGGTAAAATGCCATCTAAAAAGTTTGGACTGATAGGGTGTATGTTATGCCTTCTAAAAACTGGTATTATGTAAAATTTTGAAATTCAATAATTATTTTAATTTAACTAGAAGTTATCCTTGCTTGCTTCAGTTGGTTATCTTTTTATAATATTATTATTGGATATATTTTATGTTAAATAATTATAAGCACATGCATATGTATATATGAAAGCAATATAACATGTCACAAATTAATTATTGTATATTTTGTGAATAATTATTAATGTACAAAACTTATCGTAATTTTACAGATATCGAGTCATGTTTAAATTATGTTTAAATTATACACGTATATATATTTTTTATTTTGATATAGTTTTATGTTACAACAAATGTTGAAATAAATCATGCTTCAATTAATATATGCACTAATTAGAATAGACAACTTTACTTATTGTTTTTGAGAAAATATGCTTTCCCCTCAAAACTCATTCCAACACCATTGATGAGGTGGCAAGAAAATAACATAGATTGATTAGTATTATCAATGGACCTAATTAATTGTTAATTGACACAATAATTATTTTAATATATTAATATTAATACATGTTAATTGACGTATTAATTTAATTGAACAATTAATTAAAATCGCTAATTGAATCAATTAATAATATTAATCAATTCACTTAATCCCCCCCTCATTCTACCTCATCAAGGATGATGTAGTGAGTTTTGGGGGCTCAATATAAAATCGCTAATTGAATTGTATGAGAATAATTTTTCAAAAAACACATGTATCATAGCAGAATCGAACCTCAGACCTTCGGGTCGAAGCTCGAAGGACAGCATACTTACCAACTACGCCAAATAATCTCAGTGCTTGATTTTCGCTTTTAATATATTTATCGTAAACTGAACGTGTCAATCAATACACAAAAAATATTGAAATAGGAAAAATTCTTAGATCAAGGATTTGAACCCAAGATGTCCAGCTTGCAAGCCAAGCACTTCACCCAACTGCACTAATAAAGCTTAATGTATTTAGTATGGTCAACATGATCTTAAGCAGGTGAACTCGAATTTTTTTTTGAAAAGGCTGGCTCGCGGGATCGATCTTTGCCGACCAACTTAACCAACGGCGTCAACAAATTTATGTGTTCAAATATGGTTTACAAAGTATTTTAAGACTACGGACACGGGTCAAAATTTTGTACAAACTATATATTTTTAATTTATATAGTATAGTATAATAGTATAATAATATAATAGTATAATTTGATAGGAACTGGATGAGGCAAAGATGAAAAACAGTGGAATGTTGACAATTGTTTTGGAGGCCATACTGCTATGAGAAATGGATTTTCATAAGTATTTGTGTACCGAAAGGACTGAAAAGTAATTACAGAGAAATATCGGGTTTTGTCTAAAACTGCCAAAGATGAAATTGAATAAGTTTTGCAAGATTTTTATATTCTGGATTTTGTAAGGATATTTTGCAAATGTGTCTACTGAAGGATTGGTTCTTGCAATTTTAAATAAGTAGAGGGGCTTATGTGAAAAGTTGGTTTAACCTTACCGGGTTGAATTGTTTTTCAGAAGAGAAAAGATGCAAATTTTTGGGAGAAATAGGGTTGAGATTGTGTACAGTTGTTTTCATCAATTGAAATTTTCAGAAGTATTTGTGTACTGAAAGGACTAAAAAGTATTTACATAAAAATATTGGGTTTTTGTGTAAAACTGCCAAAGAAGAAACTTTGTATCTGTTTTGCAAGAATTCAAGATTTTGATGTTTTGGATTTTGTAAGGATTATTTTGCAAAAGTGTCTGCCGTAGAACTGAGTTCTTGGAATTTTAAATAAGTAGAGGGGCATATGTGAAAAAGTTGGTTTAATTAACGGGTTACCGGGTTGAATTGTTTTCAGAAGAGAAAAAATAGGAAATTTTTGCGAGAAATAGAGTTGAGAGATTGTGTACCGATTGCTTGTAGTTGAATTGCATGGGAAGATTAGCACTTAGTACCGAAATTGATGTATGAAAAGACTGGTACACTGGATTGGTACCGATTTTGCTAACCATTTTTGCTCCTGCCGGTTGCGGAGAACTAGAAAAGAAAAATTGGATTGCTACAGAACCTAAACTCGAAATCCCAGTTTGTACAATATTGATCCCACTTTTCTTGACCTGAAATTGAATTCCTATTCTTCTTCTTGTATGAAAAATCAAAAAATCAGAAAATTAGTTAATACTGTAATGAAATCGGCATAGCTACTCTCCTCGTGAAGTTGTTGCCAAGCCCCAGATACAAATATTGTCATTAATATTATATTAACAAAAAAATATATCAACTAAAATTTTTAATTAACAAAAATTGGAAGTTTGCTTGTTATAGTTAAGATGATATATTGCAAAAACTATATTATATCTTCAAAATGTACGACGTATGCACACAAAACATATGATATGTCACATATACAAAAGAAATTCAATGACATAAATTCAAACGACACATGTATTTCCAAAAGAGGCCTTCTGCTATGCCTCTCTAATTTCACCCAACTTTGATGTTCCCAATGAAAATTGGGTGAAAACTGAAAAGTGTCTTCAATTTGCACCCCAAATTTCTTCTATTAATAAAATGCAATTAAAAATTCAATTAATTAACTTCTAATTAAACTAATCAATAATCTAATAAATTAAATTTCAATTAAAATAATCAAATTAAAAAATAAAAAATTTAATTATAAACAATATTAAAGTGCAAATTGGAAACATTTTTCACCCAACTTTAATTGGTAACTCACCAACAAAATTGGGTGAAATTGGAAGGCATAACATAATATTCCTTTCGAAAAATATATATCATGGTAAAAGTAATATCTTGTAAAAACATTACTTACGAGATCAAATTATTCTCAAGGAGTAATTTTAAAGATTCAAATACAAATCCATATATAGTAAAAAATAAAGTTTGACACCATATCCCAACTTATATGATCCCTTGTTTGTCAATGACTCAATACTGCAAAGGAAAATGACAACTCAATTAAGCCGTCAAATGGACCTACCAATATCGGATGTCTTGAGCAAATAAATGACAACTCAATTAAGCCGTCACGCAATAAAAGTCTGCAAACCAACCTCCAGTGCAATTTATCCATGCTACTTTCGCGAAGCGGGTCTTTTCAATAAAAATGCAGAGAGTTTTCTGAACATCGTCGGAATCATAATGTAATAAACTAACGAACATTGTAATAAGGATAATTATACCATACCCCCTAATTTTTCCATCACATTCTCTATATCACCAATTAATCATTAATTAGTGATTAATTAACATGATAATTAATAAAAATACATCCGATTAACAACTAATTGATATTAATTAAGAAGTGTTAATGTATATGTATTTTAATTATATATTAATTAATTGTTAATGAAGTGTTTTTTTGTTAATTACTTCAATAATTAACCATTAATCAGGGAATAGAGGGTGTTGGGGTGAAATGAGGGATTTGTATATGGCCTCTTGTAATAAATAACATTAAAAAATTCTCATTTGTACACATAAACGTTGTTATCATCGAATTTGCAAATCTAGTTGTTTCGTCAAAACAATTGACAAAACAGAATTATTGATGTGAACTAACTAATTTGGATCGTGTTAATAGAGTCAAATTTCACAATATCCTGATTTAGTGTGTTTTGCCAAGTAATCTGACAATGCGGCTTGTCTGAGTAATAATAACTAATTCAATCTTATTTACAATATTATTGGTCAGGTATAATTTTTAGTCAGTTTCGACTTAAAAACTTATTTTTCTTGATGTCACAATACGTAGAGGAATGATCAAACATATTCGAGAGGTTATCCATGAATTGGAAAACAATTATTCGTAATCTTCAAAGAGTTTACCACTTCAATTGGTTTATTAAGTTATTTTGGCAATTCATTTTTTAGCATATTTTTTTTGTTCAATTTAGAATTATCTTTCATTAATATCTTAAACATTGTCATGTCTCAAAAAGAACAAAAATCCATATTTCAGCTTTGAGTTATTTTATGGTAAGGTTTTTTTTTCTTATACTATATTCTTTTGAAAAGAGTATTATGATAATTTGTCTATTCGATAGAAATATTCAAGTATATTTTTATCAATTAATGTTAAACAAAATAAAAAAAATTAATTATACACACAATTTTTTTTTTATAAAATTGATATTTTTTTTAAAAATGTCCTATCATAGAATCACCTTACTCTTTTTCGTATATTTTGATTTGTTCAAATCTATTAATGAGTGAATAAAAAATCATACACTCAAGAAATAATCAAATTCTAAATAATTCTTCAATCAACTGTGTAAAACATTATCGCTAAATTGTTTCATTGGTTTTAGAATAAGACGTTTTCTAATAAACTTTGAGTCAACTTCCATTTCCATGTCCATTTTTTGAGCTTCAATCATTGATTTTATAAAAAGTAATATTACATTCAAATTTTCACTTTTAAAAGAACTTACTAACTACGAAACAAAATACTCCACCAGAAAACAACATTGACCAAAACCTTCTTTTTCATCCAAAATTCGAACCTTCATGTTAATTTAGTAGAATGTAGTAGTAATAAATTTTTCACCTTCATGTTAATTTAGTAGTAGTAATAAATTTCCGAGTCCTTCAGATTGAATTATTGTTTTCAATACAAATTAACAAATACTTATCGCAATAAATTAGTTTTATCCTAGAACGATTGATTTGAATATAAAATATTCTTTTTGGATGTAAACAAATTAACAAATAGCAATAAAATTGATACTAAACAAAAACATTGTGAACATCCACCTTGAGATACTTGATAACTTGACAATAAAAGAGAGAAATTAACTAAAAAATAACTTATGAGCCATGTTACATGGATATGACTACGGATAGCGTATTTGTTACATATCAAATACAACAATAGATAATTTTTTTAAAAAGTTTAGAATACAAATACGACGATACGGTCGTTTTATTGAAATATTCGCGCAACATAGCTAATGAGTCATATGTCTCATACTCTCGTTGGTATCCTCTTATTATCTGTTCTCCATTTTGAGAAAATTGATGCTCCAAATAGGCGTTGTAAATTACGTGAATCATATCGAGTTGACAAAGATCACAAATTCATCTTAAACGATTGTCCTAGTCGGTATCACATACAATATTGTAATTGTATTGTATTGTATTTTTATAAGATTATAATAACTATAATTTAAATTACATAAACAACACAAAACATAACACCATACTTTACAGCTTAAAATTCAAATACAATATTGAATCTAGTACACAATCACTATCACATTCATCGTCAAAATCGAATCGTAACGAGTGTTGAGATATTTTCGTCGTCATCGTTTCGCCGTCTCCCTAGTTTTTTTTTTCTTTCTAATTGTCAATGCAAGGGACGAATCTTGACATTTATTCCCGGCGAAGGAAAAGGAAAGGGGGTAAATAACAATTACTAAAATTGCATTACAAAAACAAATTTGGGTGAGAGAAGGAGAATAATAAAATTTACACTATTACACTGATAAAATATAATCATTAGTTATGTACACTGTTCGACGAGAATCTTGAAAGGAGAGAGGAGAGGAGCAAGGCTCTCCTTTTCATAAATCTATATGAATATGTTCCTACTCATGCATCGAATAAGACATAGTACAATGAATGTTAAGATTGTTGGGAGCTATCGTACCCATGTACCACACATGAGGCAACGAAACATGCATGAGTCATCCAAAATATATAACACCGTTTCAAAGTTTACGTGTACGGGAGAAAGAATATTGGGATAATACCTCACCGAATTCACTGTGCACAAACGGTAGAAACAATAACCTTCCCGTCTTGCTCTTCTTCTTCTTCCAGGTTGGATGGTCCTTCTCAATCACTTATTTTTTTCGGTTAATTCGTTCCCCTTAATCACTAGCTCCTTACTATAAGCATCTACACTCGATCCACGTGAGTTTAATGTTCTTGGAGATTCAATGAATGTCCTAGTTGGATTAATGAATTCTCGCGTGTTTTATGCTAAGTTGCACGGATACTCCAAAAACTCAGCAGTAGACGTATCGGATACGGATACGCTACCGATACGTCATCGATAGTATCCGATACTCCACGTGACGTATCGGCATATTTTTAATATATATTTTGGATCCGATACGACACAGATACGGAACCGATACGTCACCGATACGGAACGATACGGCCATACACAAAAGGTGTCAATTCCATCCATTATTTTATTTGTTTTTGCATCCATTTCATTCATTTCGTGGGACTGGCCCAAAATTATGAAATTAGTAAAGTATATATTTCTTCTCTTTAGCCTGACCGTTCCCTAACATTTAACTCTTAATTTGATATTTAACTCGTATCAGTATCCGTATCCGTGCAACATAGGTTTTATGTCGCTAAACTCAAACCAAAAAATGGAGAAAACGTTTGTTTTCTCTCTCCTCTAGACAAGTCATATGATCTAAGATGAATGAATTGGTGAGAGAACCACAGTCGTTGGGATATATACATATATATGTAAGATCTAGTGAAAATACATATTTTGAAACTTGAAAACTGCATACATCATTTCACTTATTTTTAAAAATGAAAATAATAAATCGTTCGAAATCTAACTATCTATCCAAATAAATTTGGTCAACCTAATTAGAATTCATCGATAAACCATTAAAACGAAAATGATAAATAGTTCATATTATTTATTGACAAAAAACACATATCATTACATCATTAGACGACATCTCGACATCTCGTAATCTTCATATTTACGATCAATAATCATTTAATTTCAATATAATTTTGCATGATTTATTAAACGATTTAAATTGACACGCGACCTATCATGCGAATTATTTTTTCGGGTACTCTCTACACAAATTACCATAGAGAAATAGCAACAAATTGTTATGTTAGTATACCTGTCATTAAATCACGATGGTTCGTCATTGCGTTTGTTTAAAGCTTATTTAAATCGCCATCATGCTGTGCTAGCACGAGGATATGAGATTCGGATATATAAAGAGTTCGAAAAAAGTGGACCACCGTTTGAATTAATTTTGCAAACATATCCTAACACAAAACTAAAATTTGTATTTATACCTCTTAAATATCTATATGATTTTTGGAACATTGTCAGAATTTTTTTTTTTTAGTTATATCAGGCAAAATATTTATGACTTCATTAGTTACTTGACAAAAATAAGAAGGTGACGTTATTGCAAAATTCAACATGCATGGTTCAATTGAGAACGATTTCAATTTTGTTTTATCAAATGACCGTGATATCTCTGTCAATATTTCTTATATTTATTTATTAGTTTACCACTTTTCATAAATCATGCAAATAAAATTTTTCATAAATAAAAAATATTTTTGTTCATAATTTTTTTCATCGTAAAAAACACAATTAAATTGTAACATGTCATATATATTTAAATATGAAAATTAATATATATTGGTTAGATTTTGTTTTTTCATAATATTAGGGAAAATATTTTTGCATTATTCATGAAAAATATAAATAATAGTATATAAGTATAATAAATATCAATCACCATAAATATGGATATAATGGTAATTTGATTAAAATAATTTGAAATCGCTCTCAATTTAGCTATGTTAGGTTTTGAAATAGCGTCACCCAAATAAGACATACATATAAAAAAAAATATTAATTCGTATTAATTATCAAAGATCCAAAATTAACTGCATAATGCATAATAGTATAAGATTTACTAAGTAATTATTGTTGCATTTATTGAACAACAACGAGTACTATTTGCATATAAATCTTCTCTCAACATAAAATTTCTTCCAAAAAATATATTATATAAAATTTGCATAAAATAAAAAAAATGATAAATCAATTTTTTGGACGAAAATAATCATGAGAAATAAGAAAATTTCAAACTTATAAAATTTGAGGGTATATAAATAATTTTGTAATTTGTCAGGGGCATATATGTGAATCTAGAAGTCTGTATTAAAGAACAAAACTGAAAAACAAAAGTTGATTTTTTGCAAAAAAAAAGAAAAACAAAAGTTGGGAAAAGACGACAAAATTACCTACAAGCCCCCCATCACTGACCTTGTCAGTCAGTCTCATGCACTTCTCTCTCTCAGTGTGAGTCACACTGTCCTCCCCATCCCTTCCTCCCCAAAGTTCCTTTCTTTCTCCTTCCCAAGCAAATCCCCAAAACGGCAAAACCCTCCATAACAATACCCCAAATCCTCTTGTAGTGATTCCTCAATTCCGAAAACCTAACCGTTACATTGTTTTGATGCCCAGATGAGTCTCCGCCACCGTCCCAATCGTGGCGGCGGAGGCGCCGCCGCCGCCGCCTATGGAGGGACCCATCAACGGGACTTCGACGTTTACAACATCATACCGATAGGAAACCTTCTGGCGGGGCATCCAGCACTCAACTCGCCGGAGGTGCGAGTGGCTATGGGAGCTATGGCCACTGTTGGCGAGCTCCGGCGACCCCCGTTCGCTACGTGGCACGATAACATGGACATTCTCGACTGGCTAGGCGCTTTCTTCGGGTTTCAGCAAGATAATGTGAGGAACCAACGCGAGCACCTCGTCATGTTGCTCGCTAATTATCAGATGCGACTCCACCCTCCGCCCAGCATCATCGACTCTCTTCACCAAAGCATTCCACGGAGCCTCCGTAAGAAACTACTAAAAAATTACAAATCGTGGTGCTCCTATCTCGGCCGGAAGTCTCACGTACACCCCTCAGACAGAGACCCAAGACGAGACCTCATCTACTCAGCCTTATATCTCCTAATTTGGGGAGAATCAGCCAATCTTCGTTTCGTACCAGAGTGTCTCTGTTATATCTTCCACAACATGGCCTTCGAACTCAACCACATCTTGGACGGAACCCTAGATCCGAGTCTCCGCCCAGCAACAATGGGCGAAAACGGGTATCTCACCAAAGTGGTTCAACCCTTATATGACGTTATCAAAAACGAAATCGAAGCGAGCCGAAACGGGAAGGCCCCACACTCAGCATGGAGAAACTATGATGATATCAACGAGTATTTCTGGTCAAGAAAAGTCTTCGAAAGGCTTCAATGGCCGCTAAATCTCTCGAGAGGGTTCTTCGCCAAACCTAAAACCCCAAATCGGGTCGGCAAAACCGGGTTCGTCGAACAAAGATCCTTTTGGAACGTGTACCGAAGCTTCGATCGATTATGGGTGATGCTAATACTCTTCTTTCAAGCCGCTCTCATCGTGTCCTGGCACGGTGAAACTTGGCCATGGGATAATTTACAAAATGCCGATGTACAAATACGAGTCTTAACCATTTTTATCACATGGGCGGTGTTGCGATTACTCCAAGCGATTTTAGACGCAGGTACGCAGTACAGTCTCGTATCTCGCGCGAATCTTTTACTCGGGATCAGAATGGTTTTGAAAATCTTGGTGGCTTCTGGTTGGACAATAGTTTTTAGCGTGCTGTACGCGAGGATGTGGCATCAACGAAAACGAGATCGAAGATGGTCTTACACAGCCCAACAAAGAGTCTTGAACTTTCTAGAAGCTTCTGGAGTGTTCGTAATCCCCGAAGTGTTGTCCATAGTGTTGTTTATTATCCCGTGGGTTCGGAACGTTCTAGAAAAGACGAATTGGAGGATTTTGTACGTGGTGATGTGGTGGTTTAACAGACGCACGTTCGTGGGGCGAGGATTGAGGGAAGGATTGATCGATAATATCAAATACACCCTTTTTTGGTTTTGGCTTTTGGTAGCGAAGTTTAGTTTTAGTTACTTTTTGCAAATTCGGCCCATGGTGGGGCCCACTAAGGCGATATTGAAGATTGGACGAGTCGATTATCAATGGCACGAGTTTTTCACTCATACAAATCGTTTTGCCGTAGTTATTTTGTGGATACCAGTCGTGCTTATCTATCTCATGGATATTCAAATTTGGTACTGTTTATTTTCTTCTACAATTGTAAATATATATATTTTTTTTTTTTTGACTAATTATTTTTTTATATTTATAAAGGTACTCCATTTTCTCGGCTTTAACGGGAGCTCTGGTGGGGCTTTTCTCTCACCTCGGAGAGATTCGAAATGTCGAGCAATTAAGATTACGCTTCCAATTCTTCGCGAGTGCAATGCATTTCAATCTCATGCCTGAGGAGAGAATCTTCGAAACTCGCCACTCGATTCGTGGAAAATTACGTGATGCCATTAACCGAACCAAGCTTCGGTATGGATTCGGACGCCCGTACCGCACCATTTCGGCCAACGAGGTCGAGGCCAAACGATTCGCTTTAATTTGGAACGAGATTATACTCATGTTCCGCGAAGAGGATATAATTAGCGATCGAGAGGTCGAATTGCTCGAATTACCTCCCGATTCATGGGAAATTAGGGTTATTAGATGGCCTTGCATGTTATTATCGAACGAATTGTTGCTCGCATTGGGCCAAGCGAAGGAATTGGTGGCCTCGGACAGATCGCACTGGCGAAGGATTTGCCAACACGAGTATAGACGCTGTGCGGTTATCGAGGCGTACGATAGCGTGCGGTACCTTTTGTTGAAAATAATAAAGAGCGGTACGAGCGAGCACTCAATCATTACCCGATTGTTTCAAGGTTTCGACGAGGCCTTTAAAGAAGACAGGTTCACAACCGAGTATAAAACCTCGGTTTTGCCGAGCATACACTCGAGTTTAATAACTCTACTCGAGCTAATTCTTAGCTCGAAGAAGGATATAAACAAGGTGGTTAATACTCTCCAAACTTTATATGACATCGTATTGAGAGATTTCCCCGCGAAAAAGAAGAGCATCGAAGAGTTGAAGCAATTAGGGTTGATTTCGTTCAAACGAAGCACGACGGGTCTTCTCTTCGAGAACGTGATCGAGCTCCCCAAAGAAGACGATGCGATTTTCTACCGACAAGTACGGAGACTCCACACGATCCTCACGTCTCGAGACTCGATGAACAACATCCCCAAAAACCCCGAAGCGAGACGAAGAATCGCGTTCTTTAGCAACTCGTTGTTCATGAACATGCCGCGAGCTCCCAAAGTCGAGAAAATGAACGCGTTCAGCGTCTTGACCCCTTATTACAACGAGGAGGTGTTGTACGCGAAAGAGCAATTGAGGTCCGAGAACGAGGACGGCATCTCGATCTTGTTTTATTTGCAAAAGATTTACGAGGACGATTGGGGGAATTTCTTGGAGAGGATGCGGAGAGAAGGGATGGTCACCGAAGACGAGATTTGGGCCGAGAAATTGCGGGATTTGAGATTGTGGGCTTCGTATCGTGGCCAAACATTGGCGAGAACCGTTAGGGGCATGATGTATTATTACAAGGCACTTAACATGCTCGCTTTCTTGGATTCGGCCTCTGAAATTGATATTCGTGACGGGACGAGAGAGCTCGCTTTGTTGGGAACTTATAGGTATGTATTTAATTTCTTCAATCCATTTTCTTTAATTCTTGTTTTGTTTGACGTAAAATGGTACGATACAGGTACGAGACGAACAACGTGTACGGATTGAACGACCCATTGAGCGAGCCGGTAAAACCCTCGGCAAAAACCCTAAACCGAGCAGGCAGTAGCATAGCGAATCTCTTCAAAGGGCCCGAAATAGGAACAGCGTTGATGAAATTCACGTACGTGGTAACGTGCCAAATATACGGGTCGCAAAAAGCCAAAAAGGACGCTCACGCAGACGATATTCTGTACCTGATGAAACACAACGAGGCTCTTCGCGTCGCTTACGTGGATGAACGACCCTCGAGTCGAGGCGAAACCAAGTACTATTCGGTGTTGGTCAAGTACGATCGCGAGCTGGCGAAAGAGGTGGAAATTTATCGGATCCAATTACCGGGTCCGGTCAAAATCGGGGAAGGCAAACCCGAGAATCAGAACCACGCGATCGTGTTCACTCGCGGGGACGCGTTACAAACCATCGACATGAACCAAGATAACTACTTCGAAGAGGCTTTAAAAATGAGAAACTTGTTGGAAGAATACAATTACAATCACGGCGCGAGAAAACCGACTCTTTTAGGTGTTCGCGAACACGTCTTCACTGGCTCGGTTTCGTCTCTGGCGTGGTTCATGTCGGCGCAAGAAATGAGCTTCGTGACGTTAGGTCAAAGGGTTTTGGCAAGCCCGTTGAAAGTACGAATGCACTACGGCCACCCTGACGTGTTCGATCGAATTTGGTTCATGACACGTGGCGGCGTCAGCAAAGCCTCGAGGGTTATAAACATAAGCGAAGATATTTTTGCGGGGTTTAATTGCACTCTACGCGGAGGCAACGTGACTCATCACGAGTACATCCAAGTGGGTAAAGGCCGTGACGTGGGTTTGAATCAAATCTCGATGTTTGAAGCCAAAGTTGCGAGTGGAAACGGGGAGCAAACTCTCAGTCGAGATATTTACCGATTAGGTCATCGATTAGATTTCTTTCGAATGCTAAGCGTGTTTTACACCACGATAGGGTTTTACTTCAATACCATGATGGTGGTTTTGACCGTGTATACGTTCGTGTGGGGACGACTTTATTTGGCGTTGAGTGGATTAGAAGCCGCGATGAAAGGAACCGCGAATAGCACGAACAACGCCGCTTTGGGAACCGTGTTGGATCAACAATTCGTTATCCAATTGGGGATTTTCACGGCTTTGCCAATGATAATCGAGAATTCGATCGAGCACGGTTTTCTAAACGCTGTTTGGGATTTCTTGACGATGCAATTTCAACTCGCTTCGGTTTTCTACACGTTTTCGATGGGGACGAAATTTCATTATTATGGACGAACGATTCTTCATGGCGGGGCGAAGTACAGAGCTACGGGACGAGGATTCGTGGTGGAGCATAAAAAATTCGCGGAGAATTATCGATTATATGCGAGGAGTCATTTCATAAAAGCCATCGAATTAGGGGTGGTTTTGACCGTCTACGCGGCGCATAGTATCATCGCGAAGAATACGTTGGTTTATATAATCATGAGTATTTCGAGTTGGTTTTTGGTGGCGTCATGGATAATGGCGCCTTTTGCATTTAACCCCTCGGGATTCGATTGGTTGAAAACCGTGTACGATTTCGAGGATTTCATGAACTGGATCTGGTACCAAGGAGGGGTATTTTCCAAAGCCGAGGAGAGTTGGGAGGTTTGGTGGTACGAAGAGCAGGATCATCTTCGTACCACTGGTTTGTGGGGGAAGCTTCTAGAAGTTATTCTCGATTTGCGGTATTTCGTGTTTCAGTATGGGATCGTGTACCAGTTGAAAATCGCCAATGGGAGTACCAATATTGCGGTGTACCTTTTGTCCTGGATTTGTGTTATTATTGGTTTCGGCTTTTTTATTCTCATGTCTTATGCACAAGACAGGTATATTGTTTCTCATTTTAATTTTACATATTTACCCTTTAAAAAACCCAAAATATCATATTTATCCTTCAAAAAATCTAAAATACCATATTTACCTTTTCAAAACTTGCAAAATATTAAAAATATCCAAAATTGTTAATTTGGTGTTATATTTGTCAAGATTATCATGTTTTACAAATATAATCAGATTATTATGATGTTTATGATTTTTTAAATGGTAATCATGATATTTTAATTTTTGCAAGGGTAAATATGATATTTTGGATTTTTCGGAAAGTAAATTTTTTAAATTTCTCAAAAAATGTAGGGAATTGCAAAAATAAATATATATTAACACATGCATTGTTATTTATTTATTTTTCCAGATATGCGGCAAAAGAACACATATATTATCGATCAATACAAGCCTTCGTGATAATAATCACCGCTTTAATAATAATAATCCTCTTAAAATTCACTCCTTTCGAATTAATCGATATTTTAACGTCGCTTCTAGCATTCATTCCAACGGGGTGGGGAATGATTTGTATCGCGCAAGTAATTCGGCCCTTCATCGAATCGACGGTGGTCTGGGAGACGGTGGTGCAACTCGCGAGGATTTATGATGTTATATTCGGAATCGTGGTCATGGTTCCTGTGGGAATCCTGTCTTGGCTTCCCGGTTTTCAGGAAATGCAAACCAGGATTTTGTTTAACGAGGCGTTTAGTAGAGGTCTCCAGATTTCGCGAATCGTTACCGGCAAGAAAGCTAACGTTATTTGAGGTATGACTTTTTTTAATTTTGAAATGTTTATTTTTAATTTTTTATTATTTATTTTTAATGTTTTTTTTTTTCCGTTTGTTTGTAGATTGCGGTGTTTGAGATTGTTAGGATTAGGGAGGTTGGTATTTTCTGTATAGATAATGGCTCTCAATGGTTAGTTTGTTTATTTAGCTTGAATTTATTTATTTGGCTTGAATTTATCCTTTTTTATTATGATTTTGGGGTAGAGATTTAATTGAGTAGAGTTATTGTATAATTCTTTTGATGATTTTAAGATTTGGTATCTAACCATTTTGATTCAGATTTATGTTTGGCCGTGTTTAATTTATATCTCTTCTTCTATGATTGGATGGGCAGCAAAAATAATTCAAATTACAAAAAGAAAAGTACAGTACGAGGAAGAATAGTAAAACTTGACAAGATAATATTTTTAGGTTACTTTGCGTAGTTCAATTTTATCCATGCATTTTCACAAAAGCCAACAAACCGACTTGTATTTTATAAGCAGATATAATCTTCTAGCCTAATTGGCAGCAATTAACATAAAGTTCTATCTTATCTCACAATTTTTTAAAGTTTTTTCTTTTTAGGGTTTGTTTTCGGAGTATTTTATGAATTTCTTTGGATCACAAATGCTAATCCTGCACCGACTTGTCCCAAGTCAAACCAAACTAAAAGAAAAAAAATATTTAGAGAGAGAGAGAGAGTAATGCTTATTTTGACTAGAATCGATAGGAACGGTTCTACTGATGAGTTAGCAAGTTACTAAAATTCAGTTTTGTAAATGTCGAAAATCAGAACGGGTTATCGGTGAATAGTCAGAATATACCAATTGTCCGGATCAACAATAATTTTGAACAAATAATTTAACATATGAATTAAAAATTGGAAACTATAATTGATTGATTTGCTTAGACTCGGTCCAATTTAAGTTTAGGAGTTGTTAGTTAAAATATTCTGGTAAGTAAATAAGTTAGTGTCAATGGACACATAGTTCGGGTTGGATGTGAGACATAAAAATCATATGTTTTAAGATATTATGAGTTCAATTTCTATTGACATTAATGAATGGAGGACATACGAATCTTCTTCATTTATTATAAAAAAATAATAAGTTAGATGTTTGCAGGTACTATGAAATTATTTTTCTTTTTATATATTACAAAGTGTCTAGTTGGTGTTGTAAAATTAGTAAGCTCGTTTTTTAATATTTATACATCACGGTGGTTGGTGCTTTAAATTTAGCATGTCTTGACATATTTTTTTGTGAATTTTATTTTCATGTTTGATTTGTATACTAGGTAATAAAATAAAATAATACTCGATTGCCTGGCGCATATTTGGTGAAAATACGATTATCACCAAAATTAATGACGTTTTTTTATTTCCATGAAAAAGACATACAATTTGTTTTTGCCGGAGAAAAATAGTAGGCAAACATTTTTATAAAAAAAACTTTTTTCAGCATTTCATTCATCAAAACAATATTGAGAGAACAAAAAACATGAATTTCTTCCAAACATCTCGCTCATAACGTTAAGGTGGTAGGTATACTTCTGATTTTTTTTGATATATTTATCATTGATTTCATTAATTTCATGCTTGAAGTATTTTTGTATAAACTATTTTCCACGTTGAATCTATTTTTTACAATAAAAGATCTCGTGCTATTTTTGCAATAAATTTTTTATGTTTGACGTTTTCAATAAAACGTTTCATGCTATTTTTATATCAAAAGATTTCATGCACTTTGGGCTTTGTTGCAACTAGTAGTGTTGTGAGGTATGTTGCGCGGATACGTATCGGATACGAGATACTGATACGGTACCCGATACGTATCCGATACGCCACGTGGCGTATCGGACTATTTTAGTATATAAATTTGAATCGATACTATTCCGATACGGCACGATACGGTTCCGATACGGCGGGATACGGTTCCGATACGGCGGGATACGGTTTCGATACGGCTGACCCATTGTGTTTTTTTTTGTCCAATTTAAAAATACCCAATATTTTTACTATTTAATACTATTTTACATCACATATTTTTTATTTTACTTATTCATAAAATATCCAAATCGATACTACAACATCTTGATTTTTATAATAATTTAATAAAATTATTTAAATATATATATTTAATTGTATAAAAATAATATTAAATAATATACATATATAACGTATCGTATCCTAGAGTTTTCAAAAAATACCGTATCGCCGTATCCGTATCGTATCGGATACGATACTCGGCCGTGCAACATAGGTTGTGAGTAATCATTTTTTGAATAATTAGTTGCTTGATTCATAATATTTTGTTATCAATGAATTTTTAAACTTATAATTAGAATAATTTATTTATTTTATTCTAAGTATTTTTATAACAATAATTTAGTATAAATATATTAGTTTTAGAATATAGAATATCTTAAAACTTGTACTTTTTTAAATTGTGACAGATTAAATAAACATACCATAAAACATGATAATAAAATATGTCATGTAATAATATATATATATATATATATATATATATATATATATATATATATATATATATATATATACTAATATGTCAGGTAATAATATATATTAATAAGAAATTTCTTGACATATTATATGTCAAATCATTGTTCAAAGCACGAACCAAAGGACCCCTCTAATTTCATTATTTAGCTAATACATAAGTAAAAGCTCTAAAGCTACGTAAGGAGTAGGAATGTCAACGGGGCGGGGCGGGTTCGGGTAAGCCTCCCCCATACTCGAACCCGAATTTTCGGGTATTATCCGAGCCCGAACCAAAATATCCGCAGGGTCAAAAATTATACCCGAACCCGAACCCGCGGGTAACGGGTATACCCGAACCCAAACCCAAACCCGTTACCCGAAAATTATTAATAAAAAATCTAAAAGAATTAAAAAATTAAAAATTATTATACAAATATGTAAAATTAGCAATAATTATAAATACATAAAATAAACAACTTGTACAAATACATTAAAAATTCAAATATTACAAATAATTAATCCATAAAACATCCAAAATTTTCTTATTATGGGATATTTTCGGGTATTTTTCGGGTTCGGGTTCGGGTAACGGGTATACCCGCGGGTAAAAAAATTTCTCCGTACCCGAACCCGGAGCGAGTATTTTTTTTCGGGTATTATCCGCCCCGTTCGGGTCGGGTATCCGTGGGTTCGGGTTTCTATCCGGCCCATTGACATCCCTAGTAAGGAGAGATTTTTGCTTTTGCTTTTACTTATGTTATTAATAAGCAAACCGCTATAATCACTATCTTAAACTAATTCAATCAACGGTTAGACAAATTAGGTTCAAATAGATAATGTTTTTAGAGTAGTGATGTACACCCCCTAGTACTCTTTTCTCACATCCTTAATGACGTGATTATGATTTAACACCTTCAAAATTAACAATACAAAAACATGATTTAACATCTTAATTTATGATTGAGCATATATGTTAAGACGTTAACTCATAAATTAAAGTGTTAATTTTTAATATGTTAAATCATATCCACGTCGTCAAAAATGCGCGGAGAGGGAGAGGTGAGGGTATGTCCAACATTTTCCATGTTTTCTAAACACTTGTTGAGATTCCACCCAGTTTCAGCCAGTCAAAATATGCCGATGTAATTGAGGTACGAGACTGAAGAACAGAGCAGCATTATGAGCAGTAATTATTTCATTTTATTAACTCGTTGATCGATCCAGCATTATAAACACTTTCTTGAAGCTTCATTGCTCAAATCAAAATAATAAAAAATAAGGGAGAGGGGGGTAGGAGAATTATGTGAAGTGTGACCACAGCACAAAATTGATAATTATTAACAATGCTAACGGTTTTTGGGCTGGCTTCCACCATCACCTTTCAGTTAATAACAAAACCAAAAGAATGAGAGCTCTAGGATTATTATTATTATTATTATTATATAATTTGAAGATATATATAATGATGGTGATATAAGTACGTAGTTGAGAATATAAGAAACATAATAGTGCCTTCAGATTTAAGAAATTTGCTTTATTTAGGCTTTCAGACACATGATTAAATAAATTTTTATGTAGCAATGTTAGGTAATAATTATTTTGGCACGAGTACGCATCGTCGATCATGATCGATATACCGTTTAAGGGCATAATATAGAACTAACCCAGTACTTCGAACAATTTTAATTGTTAATCAAAGGCTTCAATAATTACTTCATTTTTTTAATTTATTTTTTTTGTATAAAGGCCCTTAGGCAATTACTTCATATTGAAAATGTGTACTGATGGTACTCCATTGATACCTAGCTTATCCAAAATCGAACGACCTCAACCCTTCATAACAAAATGAAGCTTCATGAACAATTTGTAAAACCGAAAAAAACTCAATAGGACATAATTGAGAGGAAAGACGAAGCTTCGGTGCATATTTTTTAGAGAGTAGGAATTATTTTTAATGGTGTTGTGGATCAGGTCCGCCAGGGCTCACTCGCTTCGACTCGTGCGAATTTCCATCAGACATATCTTCTTTCCTACTTGCGACATTTGCGAAAACGGTCGTTTCACCAACTTTTTCACCGTTCACGGTGCCAATCTCCGGTCTCTTCTCCAGAAGCCGGCATTCGGAGATCAAAATATTAGAGAGAAGTATCATTAGGAAAAAACAAATGCTCGCTCTGAGAATCATAGCCATGGATTTGCAGTCTGAAAAAGAAGAAGAAGAAGAAGAAAGAAATTAAGTATGGTATAACTTGGAAAACAGAGTTGAGTTCGTTGTTATTTATAGAGAGTTTTTAGGGTTTGAGTGGAGGGTGACCAAGAATGAGATGTGTCGGCCTATTTGTTTTATGCAACTATAACCGACAATTTGACAATTTGCAACGACTCTGCATAACTTAGATTGAATATTGTGTAGGCTCTCGCTCATGAACTTCTTTTCTTTTATTGGTAGGCTTTTCATACACAGACTAATTTTTTTTTATTTAGGATAAACCCACCATTCTCTTGAGCTTTAAGCCTTTAACCCACGAAATGTCCATTCTTATGAATATTTTGGAATTTGGAAACATGAGAACTAGAAATTACTTATTACCTGTGTTAAAGAGCTGGCAAATCCCGACCTGAAAAATGATTCGACGTGACTCGTTCGAACAAAAAATATTAAAAAGTCATCGACCCGAAATCGAATTCGAATTGAATAATTCGAATTCAAAATTAAATGACCCGAATTCGAAATCAAATGATCCGAAATTTGAATGAACCGAAATCCAAATAATCCATAACCTAAATAATTTGCTGCTCGATTAGTTTGTAACATGAAAATTGAAATGCTTGCAATCTGAATGATTTAAAAACAATAAAGGAACAGTAGAATGCGAGGGAAAGTCGAAAATGGAGATAAAAGAGGGAAAGTCAAACCGGTCTTGACCGGAGATGGATGGTACCTATTGACAAGGTACCAGGCGGTACCGTGCATCACTCCACTGCCCCCTTCAAGCTACTGGGCGCCTCTTCCCCATAAGCCCCTCCTTCTCTCCTCCCCCAACCTCTCTCTCCTCCCAATCCCCTTTACTCCATTAACCCTAAACCTCACAATGGATAGGGGAAAAGCCATTACAATCGAAGGAAAGAAGGAGAAGAAGTCCTATGCGGCAGCAGCAGGAAGCTCCGCCTCGCCAGACTCTTTCATGGCCGACGCCAGGCGCCGTCCAGGCCACACAACGCACGGAGAGAACTCGCAGCAGTCCAGGCCCCACAACTCGCAGCAGTCCAGGCCCCACAACTCGCCGTCCATGCCCCACAACTCGACTGGAGAGAACTCGCAGCAGCAACCTGCAGCAGGAACCCGCAGCAGGAACCCGCAGCAGGAACTCGCCCCAGCAGGAACCCGCAGCAGGAACTCGCCCCAGCAGGAAATCGCGACAGGAGGAAATCGCAGCAGGAGGAACTCGCCATCTCAACAGCAGCTCGTGACAGCAGCAGTCAAGGAGGAACTCGCAGCACACCGACTCTGGGAGAGGGACCCGATTCCTTCTCCAAGACCAATCAGCGGGTAAGTGATGCTCTACGCGCAGGAAACCGAGCTCTCGATAACAAGGAGGAAGCTATCTCCAAGAAAAGACCCTTCGAAGTTGTTCGTGATGAGCCCCTCTCGCCGGAACGGCTAACATGGCCACCGGATGACTCCAAACCAGAGTGGTGGGATCTTTGCCGTAAGTGTCTCATACCGGGACATTTAACCGAAGATTGTCGCAAACCGAGGGCATGCGTCAATTGCCGTTTGCCGGGACATATAGCGAAATTTTGCCCCAAGAAAAATACCAAGAGAACCTCGGTTTGGAGGAGAGTAAGAGAGGTAGGCCAAAATTCCGTGACGGGGCAGAAAATAAATACGCCCGCACCTCTCGGTCCACCCGCAACCGAAGTGGCCGCAATACGGGTCCCGCAAAATAAAACAACAACATTCCCCCAACCGAACCAAGCGAAATTGGGATCGATCGTTCGCATTTTCTCCAAGCAATCCCCCAAACAAGAAATGGAGATCGCTCGTTGGAGAAGAGGAGTGGTGATTGACGGGAAAATGGTCCCGCATCACAATTTGAGGACCTTGCACATCCTCCTACAAAAAACGTGGTTTCGACCACAACGGTACGAACTTTCTCATTTAAGCAAGGATAGGTACATTCTCATTCTACCCGAAGGAACGAATCGCGATGATTTCATAGCACGTGACCTCCTCCCTTTGAGAAGGGCAAATTTCGTAAACTTTCCGTGGGAGTTGGCTCTAGGCGTGGAGAGAACGAATTTTCCCAATCGGGTATGGGTCACATTGTTCAACCCGCCGCCACCCGCTTGGTGTTTTGAGGAATTGAGTAAAATTGCCGGTTCTTTTGGCATCTTGATCAACCATGGTCCGCTCCTCAACATAACAACAATGGAATCGCTCGACATCCTTGTTGGGATCACGGCCGGGACCGTCATGCCAACCGAGATCCATTACACACATGGGGGAGTCACTTGGAGAATCAAATCGGTCGAAAAAAAGAGATTGAACGAACCACTCAATTTTTTCAACCCACCGAATCCAGAACCGCCATCCGAGATCTATGAAAGCATTCAAGCGAGGATTAAAGACGAGGTTGAGAGAGGACTAATTGCAAAAGAAATTGAGGAGGCCTATCACGGTACCTCACATGAAGAGATCACTAACCGCGATTGGTTGAGTGACGCAACGACAACGTCCTCCGAGAAAGAGAAATCTCAAGCTACGACCGATAAGGTGGCCATAGATAAAGATTGGCTACATCAACTATGGAGCCTAGCGGGAGAAGGGTTGAAAGCAAATCCGGACGCCTCATCACTAATTATGGGCGAGTTAGGCCGAAAATTGATACGCGAGGCCGGAGCTAACCGACAACTCATCCAAAGCGTGCAAAAAGAAGGATGCATCCGTGACAAAGAACCACATGTCATCCCAAAGAACTCCAACAAGGACACCGAACTTAAAACAACAAAAATAGCCGAAGCAAAAAAAAGAAGGATCCAACCCGTTAACGATGTCGACCCGGATCCGGTATCGCCGAAAACCGGACCGTCCAAAGGAGGGACACAAGTAAGCGAGATGAACAAGATGGATAAACCGAACACCAATTCCGAGGATAAAGAGCCACTTCTCGATGAAGATATGATCATCTCTCTTGCTCTAATTAGAAAAAGGATTAAAAAAGAAAAGCGAAAACAAATTCCAACAATTTTTGAGCAACAAGGGAACACAAACGAAGAGGAAAACGAAAAAAAAAATTCCCGAAAATCTGATTCTGTCCAGGGGGCAGCGGGAAATCGGGAAAAAAAAATTTCTCAAAACAAATTGAATTTCAAAAAAATAAATGAGGAATTAATGCAACAAGGGAAAAATAGAAAACCGAGGGCCAAATCACTCATTAAAAAATTAGAAATCGAAAAAATTAAAGAAAAACCCCTCGATACAAAAATAATAACACAAATACAAAAGGCTCTAGGCATTGATCCGAGTAGCATGATGGCACTCGACGAGGCCGAAACGAACCTTACACATAACACCCTTCATAAATCCGCAAAGGATACAAGAAAAAATACCAAAATTACAACCAAACTACAAAAATTCATAGCCCTCTCCAAAAAGAAAAAACTTAAAAAAAAAATAACCGAAAAGGCAAATAGGCCTATGTCTTCCTCATTATCCAACTCCTATATTTTTGATCAAGGAAATACGATGGCATCTCACGATGCCGAGGACGGAGGAGAGGAGGAACGAGAGAATGCGGAGGACATGGCCGAAGAGGGAACCACCGAGGATGGGGAAAACGAGGAGGAATTAGATGACTACATGAATGAGGTCGACTATGACGAGGAATCTCACGAATGTGAGAATACCGTCTAATGGAAGCTATCGTAGTTAGCTTTGTATCTTTCTTTCTTAAGGAACCGAACTTATTTTTATTATGTGTACGAACTTAAATATTTTGTCATGGAATGTACGTGGATTAGGATTAAAAGGAAAATGTAATATGGTCAAGGACTCTATTAGGAAAGCTAAACCGAACATTATTTGTTTGCAAGAAACAAAATGGGCCAATCCCAATCCTTTCTATAAAAAAAGGGTTCTAACCGCACGGCACGGTGATGTGCTATACAAAAATGCGCAAGGGTCAAAGGGGGGCCTCATGGTGGCTTGGGACAACAAAGTCTCATTGATCGATTCCTTCCACACCCAATCTTGTATAAACATCGTTTTCGCAAAAGAAGACGGAACAAAGTTCCTACTCTCCAACACATACGGGCCGGCCTCGGCATCATCAAGGGAAAAGTTAAATTACATTCGGGAAATAGAAGGAATAAATAAGGATCTAAATATACCATGGATAATCATAGGCGATTTTAATTTAATTAGATCAAGCCATGACACGACCGCAACCAATCTCAACACAAACATGATGTTACATTTCAATGAGGCAATCGACTCGGCCAATCTAACGGAAATCCCATTAAGAGGAAGGAAATTCACATGGTCAAATAAAAGGGAAAATCCAACCCTAGCGCGCTTAGATAGAGCTTTCATTTCGGAACACCTATTAATACAAAACATGACGATCACTCTCGAAGATCTACCAATGACCACATCGGACCACACACCAATAATACTAAAGATAAAAAATAACCAAATCGAGGTGTCTAAATTATTTAGATTCGAAAGAGCGTGGCTAAAATTTGAGGAATTGAACGGGTTGTTACCCGATTGTTGGCAACAACCGACATCAACAAATGACAATCAAATTAAATCCTTCCAAAAAAGTCTCGACAAATCAAGGAAAAAAATAAAGGAATGGGCAAAAGCGAAATTCAAATCATCAAACGTTGTGCATGACGATTGCCTCCTAATCATTAAAATTCTAAATCTTGCCAAGGAGGAGCGGGATCTATCAATGGACGAATTACGATTAAGAATCTCGGCAAAGGAAAAAATTTGCGAATTGGTAAACCTCAAAGAGGCCGTATGGCAACAAAGGACGTCATGTACTTGGCTAAAATTAGGGGATGCAAACACCAAGTATTTCCACGCTATAGCTTCGGCACGGAATAAAGGAAATAGAATAACGACAATCAAAATTGATGAGGAAATAATTTCGGACCCTAGCCGAATACAAGTAGAATTCGATGCTTATTACGAAAACATCCTCGGCATAGCACCCCCCTTCCCTCTAACTCAAGACATAGGGGCGCTAATACAATCCGAACCAAACAACACAAGCACATTGTTGGATCTAGCGAACCCTTTTACCGATGAGGAAATTAGGCGGACCATCATGAACATGAAAAAAGGAAAATCGGTGGGACCCGAAGGGTTCCCAATAGAGTTCTACCAAAGTTTTTTCGAAATCATAGAACCAAAACTCAAAGGCTTATTCGACCATTTCTACAATCATACCTTGGTTCTAGATTCCATAAACGACGCAATAATAACCTTAATTCCAAAAAAGGAGGAAGCCATAGAAAGGAAAGATTTTCGCCCAATTAGTGTCATCAACACGATCGGAAAAATTTTCTCGAAGAGTTTGGCCGCGAGATTGCAACCCAAAATGGAGAATCTTATTCATCGCGACCAAGCCGCTTTCATAAAAAATAGATCCATTGGTGAAGTTTTCCTCTCGGCACGAGAATTACTTAGTGCGGCACACAAAAGAAAAATACCGATGATCATGCTCAAACTAGATTTCTTTAAAGCTTTCGACACAATCTCATGGGATTATATCCAAAACCTTCTTGCGGCTCGGGGTTTTCCGGCAAAATGGTCAACATGGATAAAGGAGTTGTTAACCTCGGCAACGTCAAAGGTAAAAATAAACGGAAACATAGGAAAAAAATTTAAACACAAACGCGGAGTAAGACAAGGGGATCCCTTATCACCGATGCTTTTCGACTTGGTGGCCGACTCGCTACAAACCTTCCTCCAAAAAACAAACCACCTAATGGCATCACCGGTCAAGTTTGCACCAAGGGCTCTCCAATACGCCGACGACACTATCCTCTTTGTCGAGGCGCACCCGATCAATCTCAAGGTACTAACGTACACTCTAAATCTCTTTCAACGGATTTCGGGACTTACAATAAATTGGGACAAAACCGTTTTTGTTCCAATAGCCATACCGGAGTCCTTATATGAGACATTAGAGAGGATACTACATTGCACAAGGACAACACTACCAATCTTGTACCTCGGCATGCCTTTGAACACAAAAAACCAAGGAAAATTGACTACATCCCCCTAATTAAGAAAATGCAATCTCGATTATCGGGATGGAAAGGAAAATGTCTATCTTTGGGAGGTCGTTTGGTACTCGCGAAATCGGTGCTAAATGCGGTGCCGACATATTTCATGCAATGCTTCCGCCTCCCAAAATGGCTAATTAAAGAAATTAATAAAATAACAAGGAAATTTCTTTGGAAAGGTGATAAGGATTGTCTAGGTGGACATTGCCTAATTAATTGGAAAAAAGTTTGCTTACCAAAGGAAAATGGAGGATTAGGGATGCTAAACATCGAAACGCACAACACATCACTATTGCTAAAATGGCTTTGGAAACTTTGCCAAAATGGTGATGGAATGTGGGCGACCACCATTAAAAATATTTACGGTATCGAACACGCTTCCGAATTAGAAAACGTGGCAAGCAAGCACCCCTCATACTTCATCAAAGACCTCCGTGCACTTCTCTCACAATTTCGAATCGCATACGATTTTGACCCGACAACGAACCAACATGCATGGATGGGCAAACCGAATATTTTCTCCACCGCCGCAACATACAAGCTCCTAATTAATCCGGGAATGATAAGCGAGTGGAACACCGCCGTATGGAAAACAAAAGCGCCCATCAAAACAAGATTCTTTACATGGTTGGCTCTCAACGAAAGAATTTTAACGGGTGATATATTGAAAAAAAGGAATTGGCCACACGCGACGACGTGCAAAAATTGCAACAACAATGTCGAAGAATCGGCGACACACTTATTCATCAATTGCACATACGCAAAAAGTGTTTGGCGGGGAGTTGGTCGCATCCTAGGAGTCACTTTTGGGGCTTGCGACAACTTGCCAAAATTTTGGTTACACAATCGGCAAAAATATTCCAAAGAAAAAAGGGACGAAATTGACACCTTCTCCGTGGCAACACTTTGGACAATTTGGAAAGAGCGAAATGACCGGATTTTCAACCAAAATAACTCGCCACCATCCACGACGATAGCGAAGATTGCGTATGAGGCAAGAAAATGGAAACTTCATTGTTAGTAGTCGACTTAGGAAATAGCTTCTCTTACTTCTCAATTTTTACTTTTTTAGTTTCTCTTAAGATCTTTTTTTACATTATCATGTAAAATCAAAACGATGTATTAAACTTGCGTTAATATATCAAAAAGAAGCCTCGCTTCTACTTTTTCAAAAAAAAAAAAACAATAAAGGATTGCTATCATGTCTTCTTGTCTTCTTACTTCAGTGTCATGTAAGTTGCTTGGCGGTAGTCTATTGGTTTGCCATCAGATTCTCCAAATTGAGTTAGAATAGTCGGATCGGTCACCATTGGATTGATGTTCCCAATAGCTTAGAGACCGTTAGGTTGTATTGGGATTTAGATGAGCTCATTCAAGGCATACTCCAATGGCTACTCAACAGAAATGTAAAACAAGGAATTTTCGTTGATTGCGGATCACTCGAATAAATACAGTAATTCATCAACACACTATGGGAAAATATTTTTTTGCCTAACGAATTTTCGATAGGCAACAATATTAGGGGGAATCTCTGATATGTCTCTCCAAAAATTAAAAATATCAAATTTATCCTCGGAAAATCAGTTTATTTCAAATTGATGTAAAGTTAACCAATTTGTTAGACTTAAAGGAAAACTTCTTCTTCTAACACGGTTACATGGCGAAGGACCTGAGTAAACAAACCAGTCTCTACTGAAAGCTCTTCAATTACGATTTCAGCATGTAATATTTCTCAAATCCTTTGTACATAAAAAAATAATAAGTTAGCTGTTTGCAGGTACTATGAAATTATTTTTCTTTTTATATATTACAAAGTGTCTAGTTGGTGTTGTAAAATTAGTAAGCTCGTTTTTTAATATTTATACATCACGGTGGTTGGTGCTTTAAATTTAGCATGCATTGACATATTTTTTTGTGAATTTTATTTTCATGTTTGATTTGTATACTAGGTAACAAAATAAAATAATACTCGATTGCCTGGCGCATATTTGGTGAAAATACGATTATCACCAAAATTAATGACTTTTTTTTTATTTCCATGAAAAAGACATTATACTTATGTATAAAGTTGGAAGAAATGGAGCTCATACATGAGGCCACGTCATCAGGGGTTTTTTTGTAATTTTTTTTTTAAAATTTACATTTTGGTCCTTTTTAATTTAAAAATTTACATTTTGATCCTTTTTAATTATATTTTGGTCCTTTTTACTTTAAAAATATACATTTTGGTCCTTTTTATTTATATTTTAATCCCTTTTATTTACATTTCGGTCCTTTTTTACATTTTTGAATTTATAATTTGGTCCTTTTTATTTATATTTCGGTCCTTTTTAATTTAAGTTTATATTTTGGTCCTTTTTATTAACATTTTGGTCCTTTTTTATTTACATTTCAGTCCTTTTTTACATTTTATTTATATTTCGGTCATTTTTATTTATTTGTTGGTCCTTTTTAGTTTTAATTTACATTCTGTATATTTATAAAGTTAAGAAAATTTCTCTCATTTGGTTGCTCCATGTCATCAAATTTTAATAATTTACATATGTACATGTTATTTTTTAATAATGTTAATAAAGTCCTAAATTTTGGTACCAATTAATAATTTTAAAAAAGTTATTATATATTTTATTTACATAATTTTAACATTTTGACATTTGCATTTTTTTCTTTGCAAAACTAACATAAAATAATAATAAAACGAACAACAATATTACAAAAACACATTCCAAATATTTGAAAAAAATGGAGCTCATACATGAGGCCCCATCATCAGGGGCTTTTTTGTAAAAAAATATTTTTTAAATTTACATTTTGGTCCTTTTTAGTTTAAAATTTTACATTTTGGTCATTTTTATTTACATTTTGGACCTTTTTACTTTAAAAATATACATTTTGGTCCTTTTTATTTATATTTTGATCCTCTTTTATTTACATTTCGGTCATTTTTTACATTTTTGAATTTACATTTTGGTCCTTTTTATTTATATTTTGGTCCTTTTTAATTTAAGTTTATATTTTGGTCTTTTTTATTAACATTTTGGTCCTTTTTTTATTTACATTTCAGTCCTTTTTTACATTTTATTTATATTTCGGTCCTTTTTATTTATTTGTTGGTCCTTTTTAGTTTTAATTTACATTATGTATATGTATAAAGTTAAGAAAATTTCTATCATTTGGTTGCTCCATGTCATCAAATTTTAATAATTTACATATGTACATGTTATTTTTTAATAATGTTAATAAAGTCCTAAATTTTGGTACCAATTAATAATTTTAAAAAAGTTATTATATATTTTATTTACATAATTTTAACATTTTGACCTTTGCATTTTTTCTTTGCAAAACTAACATAAAATAATAATAAAACGAACAACAATATTACAAAAACACATTCCAAATATTTGAAAAATAAAATATCATGAAACTATTAAAGAAATAAATAAAAAGGGAATGAAAATAAAAAAAAAACCAGATGTTTAATCCGATATTTTTCTATCAATATATTTTCAAGATGTTTATTTATTATTGTTTATTTTATTATTATCCGATGTTATTTTTTCAAACATAATAAATGAAATATTAAAATTATATAAACTCAATTTGTAATTATTATATATTTTTTGTAATCACTGCATGTTAAAAATGTTTATGAATTTTTTTAAAAGTAATAAAATTAATAAAAAATAATAAAAATATATTTTTAATTATTAAATTTGAAAATAGAAGGGTATTTTTGTCCGTTTGTTTTTAAGATCATTCATAAGAGTATTAGGAAATAAAAGTTTGGTAGAGGATCAGTTTTATTGAAATTTACAAAAAGATAGATTTTTTTTATGTGTGCACAATTATATAAACAATATTGAGAATCTAATTACGTATTGAGAAAAATAAAATCATGACAGACTGAAGACCTCCGCGCAATTGCGCGGGGAGAAAGCTAGTACAATTTGTTTTTGCCAGAGAAAAATAGTAGGCAAACATTTTTATAAAAAAAACTTTTTTCAGCATTTCATTCATCAAAACAATATTGAGAGAACAAAAAACATGAATTTCTTCCAAACATCTCGCTCATAACGTTAACGTGATAGGTATACTTCTGATTTTTTTTTGATATATTTATCATTGATTTCATTAATTTCATGCTTGAAGTATTTTTGTATAAACTATTTTCCACGTTGAATCTATTTTTTACAACAAAAGATCTCGTGCTATTTTTGCAATATATTTTTTATGCTTGACGTTTTCAATAAAACGTTTCATGCTATTTTTATATCAAAAGATTTCTTGCACTTTGGGCTTTGTTGCAACTAGTAGTGTTGTGAGCTATGTTGCGCGGATACGTATCGGATACGGGATACGGATATGGTACGGATACGTATCCGATACGTCACGTGGCGTATCGGACTATTTTAGTATATAAATTTGAATCGATACTATTCCGATACGGCACGATACCTTTTCGATACGGCTGCATACGGTTCCGATACGGCGGGATACGGTTTCGATACGGCTGACCCATTGTGTTTTTTTTTTGTCCAATTTAAAAATACCCAATATTTGTACTATTCAATACTATTTTACATCACATATTTATTATTTTACTTATTCGTAAAATATCCAAATCGATATTACAACATCTTGATTTTTATAATAATTTAATAAAATTATTTAAATATATATATTTAATTGTATAAAAATAATATTAAATAATATACATATATAACGTATCGTATCCTAGAGTTTTCAAAAAATACCGTATCGCCGTATCCGTATCGTATCGGATACGATACTCGGCCGTGCAACATAGGTTGTGAGTAATCATTTTTTGATTAATTAGTTGCTTGATTCATAATATTTTGTTACCAATGAATTTTTAAACTTATAATTAGAATAATTTATTTAATTTATTCTAAGTATTTTTATGACAATAATTTAGTATAAATATATTAGTTTTAGAATATATAATATCTTAAAACTTGTACTTTTTTAAATTGTGACAGATTAAATAAACATACCAATAAAACATGATAATAAAATATGTCATGTAATAATATATATATATATATATATATACTAATATGTCATGTAATAATATATATTAATATGAAATTTCTTGACATAGTATATGTCAAATCATTGTTCAAAGCACGAACCAAAGGACCCCTCTAATTTCATTATTTAGCTAATACATAAGTAAAAGCTCTAAAGCTAGTAAGGAGAGATTTTTGCTTTTGATTTTACTTATGTTATTAATAAGCAAACCGTTATAATCACTATCTTAAATTAATTCAATCAACGGTTAGACAAATTAGGTTCAAATAGATAATGTTTTTAGAGTGTACACCTCCTAGTACTCTTTCCTCACATCCTTAATGACGTGGATATGATTTAACATCTTCAAAATTAACAAAAAAAAACATGATTTAACATTTTAATTTATGGTTTAATTATTTAATTTATGATTGAGCATATAGATTAAGATGTTAACTCATAAATTAAAATATTAATTTTTAATATGTTAAATCATGTCCACATCGTCAAAAATGCGTGGAGAGGGAGAGGTGAGGGTATGTCCAACATTTTCCATGTTTTCTAAACACTTGTTGAGATTCCACCCAGTTTCAGCCAGTCAAAATATGCCGATGTAATTGAGGTACGAGACTGAAGAACAGAGCAGCATTATGAGCAGTAATTATTTCATTTTATTAACTCGTTGATCGATCCAGCATTATAAACACTTTCTTGAAGCTTCATTGCTCAAATCAAAATAATAAAAAATAAGGGAGAGGGGGGTAGGAGAATTATGTGAAGTGTGACCACAGCACAAAATTGATAATTATTAACAATGCTAACGGTTTTTGGGCTGGCTTCCACCATCACCTTTCAGTTAATAACAAAACCAAAAGAATGAGAGCCCTAGGATTATTATTATTATTATTATTATTATTATTATATAATATATAATATAATTTGAAGATATATATAATGATGGTGATAAAAGTACGTAGTTGAGAATATAAGAAACATAATAGTGGCTTCAAATTTAAGAAATTTGCTTTATTTAGGCTTTCAGACACATGATTAAATAAATTTTTATGTAGCAATGTTGGGCAATAATTATTTTGGCACGAGTACGCATCGTCGATCATGATCGATATACCGTTTAAGGGCATAATATAGAACTAACCCAGTACTTCGAATAAAGTTAATTGTTAATCAAAGGCTTTTTAAGACCATTATTAATTACTTCATTTATTTTTTTATTTTTTTTTGCATAAAGGCCCTTAGGCAATTACTTCATATTGAAAATGTGTACTAATGGTACTCCATTGATACCTAGCTTACCCAAAATGGAACGACCTCAACCCTTCATAACAAAATGAAGCTTCATGAACAATTTGTAAAACCGAAAAAAACTCAATAGGATATAATTGAGGGGAAAGACGAAGCTTCGGTGCATATTTTTTAGAGAGTAGGAATTATTTTTAATGATGTTGTGGATCAGGTCCGCCAGGGCTCAGTCGCTTCGACTCGTACGAATTTCCATCAGACATATCTTCTTTCCTACTTGCGACATTTGCGAAAACGGTCGTTTCACCAACTTTTTCACCGTTCACGGTGCCAATCTCCGGTCTCTTCTCCAGAAGCCGGCATTCGGAGATCAAAATATTAGAGAGAAGTATCATTAGGAAAAAACAAATGCTCGCTCTGAGAATCATAGCCATGGATTTGCAGTCTGAAGAAGAAGAAGAAGAATAAGAAGAAGAAGAAGAAGAAAGAAAGTAAGTATGGTAGAAGTTGGAAAACAGAGTTTAGTTCGTTGTTATTTATAGAGAGTTTTTAGGGTTGAGTGGAGGGTGACCAAGAACGAGATAACTGTCGGCCTATTTTTTTTATGGTGCAAAAACCGACAATTTCAACGAACAACTTAGATTGAATATTGTGTTGGCTCGCTCATGAACTTCTTTCTTTTTATTGGTAAGCTTTTCATACACGAGTCACGAGACTAAATTTTTTATATTTAGGATAAACCCACCATTTTCTTCTGTTTTGAGTTTTGACCCACGAATATGAATATCTTGGAATTTGGAAAAATGAGAATTAGAAATTACTTATTGCCTGCGTCAAGAGCTGGCAAATCCCGATCTGAAAAATTGATCCAACCTGACTCGTTCGAACAAAAAAAATTAAAAAGTCATCAATTCGAAATCGAATTCGAATCGAATAATTTGAATTCAAAATTAAATGACCCGAATCCGAAATTAAATGATCCGAAATTCGAATGAACCGAAATCCAAATAATCCTTAACCTAAATAATTTGCTGCTCGATTTGCTTGTAACATGAAATGCTTGCAACCTGAATGATTCAAAAACAATAAAGGATTGCTATCATGTCTTCTCGTTTTCTTACTTCACTGCCACGTAACTTACTTGGCGGTAGTTTATTGGTTTGTCAACAGATTCTCCAAATTGAAATTCTCCAAATTGAGTTAGAATAGTCGGATCGGTCACCATAGGATTGATGTTCCCAATAGCTTAGAGACCGTTAGGTTGTATTGGGCTTTAGATGAGCTCATTCAAGGCATACTCGAATGGTTACTCAACAGAAATGTAAATTAAGGAATTTTCGTTGATTGCAGATCACTCGAATAAATACAGTAATTCATCAACACATTTATATCTTATAAATTTTATTCAAGGCATACTCGGGATTTTTTCATAAACATCCAGTGTTTTTTTTCATAAACATCCAGTGTTTATATCTTATAAATTTTACTATATATATATTGTATATTTGAAGCTCGGTTAGACTTAGCTCGTTTGTGTGATCGTGTTGGTTAATTTAAAACTAGAAATATATCGGCAATTCAGTGATCATGACTGGTTCCTAGATGAATGTCACGACTACCTAGATTAAATGAATACACTACAACATATTGAGGTATTATCGCCGGGGGATATTTTGTACGATGGGCCGTCGCTAAAGAAAGGCAGTATTGTCGACGGCCTGTAGGTACAAGTTTTAGCGACGAGTATTGTGCCGTCGTCCCGTCGGTACAACAATCTGCGACGGTCGGTATTGCGTTGGCCCGTCGGTAATATTTTGAATAATTGCGTTGGCCCGTCGGTATTGTTGTAGCCATCGGTGGTAATTTGAATAACCTTCGCAAAAATCCCGCCCGTCGGTAAAGGGTTGTAGGGATGGCCCGTCGGTATTGTTGTAGTCGTCGGTGAAAGGTTGTTGCAATGACCCGTCGGTGATATTTCTGACCTATGTATACAGCTCCCTGCTCGTCTCTCTCACATTTCCTCTCTCTTTTCTCTCTTCCATCTCTGCCGCGCTCCTGCCCTCTCTTTTCTCTCTTCCTTCCCGCTCGTCTCTCGCCGGGCTTGAAGTTGGTTGTTGTGTGCGGTGGTTGGAGCTCTCGCTGTTGGGGAATATCCCCGACCCCGGGCCCGCGCAGCGGATATGTAGGCCCGGTCCGATTCCCGAGATCACGCCACGACTTCGAGGGTACGATGCAAATAGAAGGTTAGATCCATACCAGTTCCAAATTGATGGAACACGAAGGGTTGATCGCTGCCTCCTATTCCTCCGGTCACGTTGGTGACTTTACGCGCGTCCCACACCGTGCGTCCTTCACCGTTCGTTCCCGTTCTTCGATCCTTCGGTTCGATCACAACGGAGAGCCCCAAGTGTTGCTCCTCCACACGTATCCACCTTGAGTCGGAAGACGCCGGACACGGATACACCTGCCTAGACGATGTATCGGTGCACTTGCTTGATCTCGATCGATTCTCTATTAATCTCTCTTCGTGCCTTTTCACTCACAAAAGATCAAATCTGAATTTGCTCTTTTCTTGTGTCTTGGGCAGAATATTGCTTTGAATTACTTCTGAATTTCTTTTTGAAGAATAGAGAGAAAATCCTATTTATACCTAATAGGATAAGGATTAGCCAAAAGGCATGTATATCCAATATACACCCTTTCACACAGAAAACTGTATGAACCTGTTCAGTATTCTGTCCAGACGAAATTGATAACTTTCTCTGACAGAAAATCAACCAACACGAAAGTTGTAGATAATCTTATTATCTACTCAACCCAATTTAGCCCAGCCCAATTGGAGTTCGTATGCAAAAGTTATGACTGTTTTACTAACTGTATGTCATACTGTTGCACCCTTTCGGTATTTCACAGAAACGACACTTATACTTCGTTCATATGAAATATATTTCTATATGAAGGTTGTAGATAATCTCATTATCTATCTAACCCAATTTGAACCATTCTAATTGGATTTTCCCACTGAAAGTTATGGCCACGAATGTACGACTACATTCGTTTATCCTTGTGTACACTTTTACGGTTGATCCGAAACTGTATTTCTTTCAGTCGCCTCCAACAGATTCATCTTACACTATTTTTTATGACGAATAGGACTGAATTATACGATGATGTCCCATCGAGTGTGAGTGTGGTTATCCATTCGATCCAATTCTAATTCGCCGAGGGGCCCGAAAAATATATCTTTCCCACAGAAAGAAACGAATCCAAATTTTGTTGAACATATAGTTATGTTTCAGATAATACTCAATTATGTTATATGTTATTCTTTTACGGATAATAAGAAACAACATATCAAATTCGGGACTTATATAATGCATCAATTTTCTTATGATACATTTTTTTTCAAGGATATTTTGAATAATTATTAATTAATTATTATTTAAGATAAAATCTCAAGTGCATTTATCAATTAATGTTAGGTTAAATAAGAAGTGTTTGACGTTCATTCTTTTTTTGTTTTTTTGATTAACTGAGACGGTTTCGAGGCCCCGTACCCAGACTATATTAATAATTTAATATAGTACATGGTGAAACTTATTTACAAATTTACATCCTTTCTTTATCTTCTACAATCTTACTCCCTATCTTAAATTACTAGACCTAAATCCCTAATCTTTTTTTTTTGTTTGACGTTCATTTAAAGAAAATTTTATCTAAAAGATAAGTTTTATGGTATATCCTTATAATTTTTTTTTTTGATTAATATATCCTTATAAAAATATAATCAAATATTAAATATTCAAAACATTCTTTTAAAAGGGTATATCATGAAACTCCCCATCAAAATATTACGATTCACATACCAAAAATATAATAACCTTGAGTTAAAGAATTAGTGTTGTAATTATTAGGAGGATGTAATATTAACTAAACCATTTACATTTTTATAAAGTGGTCAATTAGAATATATAAGTTTCTTACATATTTATATTTCATAATGAATTTCCAATACTTATCGACAGTTAACTGTAAACTTTAGACCGAGATAGCTCGATACAGAGTTCCAAAAAAACATAAAGAAAAACGAAATGAGTTTGAAAGGAAAACGTAACAACTACATTCTTCTTATCTTATCCTGAGAAGCAATGCTTGTTCAAATCTTCTTAATTTAACATTTATAGACGTGAATAAGTTTCATGCAATAGTGCAAATGACGTAACGACCTTTATTTCATATATTAGCTTATTGGGTCAAATATTAAACAAAGAATATTGTTTAGTTCCGGCCGCCTCTTCTACCACTTCAATTTGGTCATATATTTCTTTGAGTCGCGATGTATATCTCCCTCAACTGTCCCCCAAGAGTATTGATGTGTCATCAAAATGAGGTGTTAATTGATGGCACCATTTTTTCCCCCTCCTATAAGAAAAATCGGACTTTGGGCTTAACGGGTTTAAGGCTTAACGGACCCGACCCGTATATAAAATTACAAACCTTATTTTTCTCTCTCTCCTATCATTCTCACAACCTCTCTCTCTCTCTCTCTCTCTCTCTCTCTCTCTCGTGAACAATACTAGATCTTAGATCGGGGTTTTTTTTTGTTCGTTTTGCAAGATTTTCGTAGAAGAAGTGGTTACTTGTAAGGAATTAATAGTTGATTTCTTGCTTAGATCGGATTTTTGTTCGTTTTCTTGCTTAGATCCGGTTTTATTTTGTTGATTTCTTGCTAAGATTCGAGTTTTTTTAGTATTTTCTTGCTTATATTCGAGTTTGTTGTTATTTTCTTGTTTAGATCCAAGTTTTTTTTGTTAATTCTTTTTTAGTATTTTCTTGCTTATTTTTTCAGGGGCTGTTAATTGCTAGATGTAATTTTGGAATGTAATTTTTTGGAGTTTAATGTTGTTAATTGATAGATGTTAATTGAAATGTAATTTGTGTATTAAGTGTTAATTGGAATGTAATTTTTTAAGTTTACTTGTGTTAATTGGTATCTGTTAATTGGTAGATGTAATTTTGGAATGTAATTTATTTGAGTTTTCTGTTGTTAATTGGTAGATGTTAATTGAAATGTAATTTGTGTATTAAGTGTTAATTGGAATGTAATTTTTTAAGTTTACTTGTGTTAATTGATATCTGTTAATTGGATTGTAATTCAAGTTATATATACTGTTAATTGAAGTGTGATTGGTATCTCTGTAATTGGTTATTCTTAAGTGTTAATTCAAGTGTGATTTTTTAAGTGATATTGTGTTAATTGATATATGCTAATTGGATGGTTAATAAAAAAAATATTTGAGTGATATTGTTGTTAATTACTGTTATATATACATTAACATTCGATTAATTACTGTCGATTTACACTTAATACATGTTAATTACGGATTAATAGTTGAGTGATATTTACAAATGTTGTTTACACATGTTAATTGAAAATTTTTTGAGTGATATTTACACATAGTTGAGTGATATTTACACATTTTATCACCCATAACATCTACCAAATTTCCTTAATGAAAATTGTATAACTGTTAATTCAAGAATTAACACGTGTTAACCCATAAGTATGAATTTTTTATCAAATCCGCTAAAACAGTTCTACGGCTTAACACAGTTCTACGGCTTAACATTGCCAGCACGTAAATAGGCTTAACACAGTTTTACGGCTTAACACTGCCAGCACATGAATAGGCTTAACGCAGTGTTACGGCTTAACACTGCCAGCACATCAAGAGTGCTAGGGGAAAGGTGGGGGAAGTTGAACATTTTCCTATTTCTTTATATATTTCTTTGAATAGTGATGTACATCTCCTTTTACTCTTTCTCCATATTTTTAATGACGTGAATATAATTTAATATTTTTAAAATTAACAAATAAAAACATGATTTAACATCTTAATTTATGGTTTAATTATCTTAATTTATGATTGAACATATAATTAAAATGTTAAATCATGAATAAAAATATTAATTTTTAAAATATTAAACCATACGCACGTCATCAAATATGTAGGAGAAGAGGTGAAGGTATGTTCAACATTTTCTTATTTCTTTTTTTGCATGTTATTTCTTAGTGTCATCCAAATGTACAATAGCTCTTAGTGACATCTTACACTGAAATTAAACAAAAAAAGTTTAACTTAATTTGCATCGAAACTGTTTCCGCTTATTTGTGAACAAAATTATGATCTGATCCATAGTTTTTAATGTATAATAAGCAAAATATCTATTAAAATTCATTAGAAAATAACTAATACATGAATATTAGACACTCGGCGTAGGTGTGTGCGCGCACGTGCGTACGTGCGTGACAGCCAGTTTGTTGACAAAAACTTGATGCAATTTGAGGTGGTTGTAGAAAATTTTCATGTTCCGGTTTAAGGCTGACAATGAGCCAAGTTCAAACGAATAGACCCAGCTCGTCTCGGTTCGTAATAGGAGTTCATGTAGTGTTTTTTTTTAGTTTATAGGTAAAAGTGTTCAAATCTGAGCTAGTTCGAACGGAACATGACCCAACTCGAGCTCGGCTCGACTTTGACTCGATCTGACTCGGCTCAGTTCAATTTCGTTTGACCCAGTTTCGAACGAGTTCTTTTCGAGGTATATGTGAGGCGAGTTAGATCGGACATCGAGTTACGAGATTTTTTGCTAGTCTTATTCTGACTTTTCCATAATTTCTAGCATCCAGGACTGCCCCGTGGGCACAACAAACTCACGAATATGACATCATTTGAATTTGAGATATTAGTTTTGGATTTAAATATATATATTATGTTTAGGAATTAGATCACAAATATGATCTAATAGACTTAATAGGGAGTTTAATTACGACTCTATAAGTCATGAGTTTAAGACCCGAATATATTTTCATTTTTCGGTTTTTTGTAGTTTTATGAATTTTCTATGATTTATTTGTACTTCCAATCTCACTTAATATAATAATAATTATTATTATTAATTACTATAATAAAAATATAAAATATTTTGTAAATTTTGAAATTATCAAATATTTTTATCTAAAAATATCTAAATATTATTGCCAATTATTACTACCTATTTCTTATACACCATCAAACAATCTTTTCTTTATTGTCCACAACATGTTTGATTATTTTCAAGAAAAAAATATAATAACGTGATGAATGAAAAAACGATTTCAACTAGCTGATATTTTGAATTTTTTTTCTTCTGAAAATAGAAGTATGATAAAATAAAATATTGTGTTTTACTATTATGATGAGTAAATTTTTTTTACAATAAAAATAACGGGTTCAAACTCAAGTTAAGTTATCCAAAATGTCGGAACCAACTCTGCTTGCGCCATACCATGATTGTGAAAATCGGCCTTCCTTGCACCATAACATGGTTGTGAAATCTCCAGTCCTCTCCTACCGTCATCGAAGTGTATTCTTCCCGTCCTCTCCTAGAATCTTTGAAGTGTGTTCTCCCTGAACAAATGATTTTAGATGTAGCAAAAAATAACTACTAAAATAACACTATTTTTTTTTTTTGGAGAAAAACAACCAATATATCTTTGTATTTGTTTTTTTCAGAAAAAATATCCCTGTACTTTTATGATGATGAAATTAACTAAATCATTAATAATATATATTGTTCGCTAAAAACTTTGAAGTGATCCTGCCTCTATAATTAACAAATTTTCACCATAGGCAAGAATAAAATACATCATAATGTTGATGTGTACGTGCCTCTAAAATTAACAAAAAAAAATTTTTTGAAGGAGGATCGACAATGTGTTGAGACCTCGAATATATTATATCAAAAATATACATTATACAATTGGATGGAAGGCCGATAGACTTATTATATTTCTATTTGGACCATTCCATATAAACTAGGAGTAATCTAATTGACTAATCCTTATTATATTTCTTTGGAAAAGACACAGTCATAGAGTAGATGTTTGGATGTTTCATCTTGTGCTTTACATAGTTATTCGGCCACCCTCTTTGTTGCAATTTATCACTGGTCAGTATGCGTGATTGGATGGCTAACCAACCAAAGAAACGGACTTTGAGCGGGGCTTTGATTTTAAAAAACAAATTAACAAATTTTCACCCTTGCCAATTTGTACAAGAAAATTTATCTTTGCAGTGCAAGTCAGGACCCACACAAATAGCTCGAGTTTACAAGTCCATTCCGTGCTCAAAAACTCTCCATAGTGGATTGTACAAGTAAATCCATCAATACCCCCTCATGGATTCCTCGTTTACACAAATTTCTCTCCTTTCTTTTCTGTTATGATAGGTTGGTTCTTAATGAGTAAAAAATGAAGAAAAAAAAAACTTGAGAAGATATGTCTGTTTTATGTTGTGTTGGCTATCAATTGTTGAAAATCCAACATATCCAACATTATTGCGATCCTCCTACCCTTTATGTCTTCAATCTGCAAAAATTAGAAAAAAGACTCGAGAGCTCATCCTAGTGTTCCTAACATATAGTTGACTGTAAACTCACATCATGCCCAATTATAAAGGTGGTTTGGCCACTTGTCATTTATAAATTGGCTCCACATGTACTAAAAAAGTTTAAACATCAAGATCATATCACATTGAAATTGAGCTACGGATTGAAAATATGATATATCCATGTCATTCTTAAGATATAGTTGCATTGTGTGTTGGCATCGTATCTAAAGCAATTAGTCTTTTGTTTTTTGCTTTAATGGCGTACTCAATGGGCATGTAGATTAAGATTAACTCGCTTCTTAGCTAGTGCCATGTACGTATTCAAAAAGAAAATTATATTATGTGGTGTAATCTTTTAGCACCAAATGCAACTAATAATCTTTCACCGCCAAATAATGTATATATATTCATGCACAACCAGATATATGTAAGGCCCGAAAGACAATCATGATCCTTTTGAGATTTTCAACTAGATTATATTATATTATATTATATTATATTTAAGTACCACTCCTTCACTCTATTTTTTGTGAAATATAAATAATTTTATTATAATTATTAGTTTTGATCGGCCACTGCTAGCAACGAGTATAGTATCCACTCAAGATCGGTCACGACAATGTCACTACTTCTCTATCTTTTTGATGTTTTATTAGTTTGGTTGTATTATGTGTTTCAATTGTTAAGATAGTACGTGTCGGATTTTTTATTGAAAATATTTTATTATGTCAACAACTATCTAAAAAAATTATGAGTCAAATTCAAATAATTTGTGCAATCAAGCTATTGTCAAGTCGAGCCGAGCTGGCTTGATAAAAAAAAATGAGCCGAGCCAGTTCGAATCGAGTTCGAGCTGGACATAACTCGCTCGAACTTGACTCGATTGCAGTTCTACTGTTCATTGTCTGAATTTTGTGCGGAGACAGGATTTGAAGACTTGACCCCAAGATTATGAGTCTTGTAATATGACCAAACTGCTCTACTCCGTGTTTGTAACTGATCGCCCTCTCAGACCAACTACTGATCATCACTTTGATAAACTATTTCCTTACTAACAACAAAAGAACCTCTTAACTATTTCGGTTAACATCCGACCAATCTACCACTAGTTTTTTTATTTTTGTGAAATTTTCACATAAGGACCAATTACTGATCATTGTCTGAATTTTGTCGGAGCCGGAATTTGAAATCCGTGACTTCAAGATTATGAGCCATTATTACAACCATCTCAACTATTATATAGATATGTGAACTTTGGTACAATTAAACTATTATTCTTTTAGAAAAGAAAATTTAACTATTTATTTGTGTCTTGTTCTCTTATTAAGTATTTATTTATGTACTACTATTCGACAACAAAATGTTGGCATTTTAGAAAGGAAAAAGTTGTACCTCCCCCCAACTCTCCCCCACAACCCTTGATGTGTCATCGTAAGGCTTAACACCTTCAAATTTAACACCTTCATTATGATTTAACATCTTAATTTATGATTTAACACCTTAGTTATGGTGTTAAACTATAGATTAAGGTATTAAATCATGATTTTAAGATATAAAATTTGATGGTGTTAAACCTTCCGACGTACATCCCGAGGTGGGGGAGAGAATAGGAGGAAGTGCATCATCACTCTTTTAGAAAAACACATCACTTTAGTGAACTTTGGTACGATTAAACTATTACATATTTAGAAAGAAAAATTGAACTATTTATTTTTGCAAAAAGTCTACGCATCCAAAAAAACCACCGAAATGCTTCCGAAATCTCACGTGGAGTACAACCTGCTTATTCTCACATCCACGTAAGAATCACAAAATCCATGGAAAGAGAAAAAACAAAAGAATGATGCCCCTTTAACTTCTTCACCAAATTCTCCTCTCCGTCAAATTCCTGTCTTTGGCAAATTCTTTTCTGTGCCAGAATCAGATTCGTCTAAGCTTCAAGTGCTAACCAATTGCAGGTTTGACGTGCTAAGGTTATCTCTTTCAATTGCAGATTTTAACGTGCTAACTGCTAAGCTTATCTCTTTCAATTGCAGATTTAGGTCTTTGATTTTTTATTGAGGAACTACATAAAGGGACTTGGAGCTGCTATTTTTATGATTGGGCCTAAGTTGAATGCATTAGGCGGATTGGGGCTAAATTAACTAATTTATGGATCTTTATATCTTAGACCAGATTATTTGTGACTAATTGATGCTCAAGTAGTGTTATTTATTGTTTGTTATTATTGAATTTTGGATTTATTAGTCTCATTAAACAATTAGTCGTGTGCTTTGATTAACAATTTTGTGACCTTTTGAATTCTTTTTTTTTTGTATGTATAAGATGTGATTGCATCAGACAACTGAGAGAACAAATTAGATTAACATAATTTCGATTAGCCGTGACGGAACTTCCGTGATGCTGGTGCACTGACATTTTTGACAGCTTAAGGATGGAGAAGATGGAGAAGAGAGTTACGTGGCACGAGTAGAGAGGAGTTTAGGAACGTGGAAGAGAGGATCTGTGTGTTGGCATATAAATGATAAATAAATGACAAAAATGACAAATAAATGACATATATCAAACACTAATAAATAAATTATTATTAGTATTTTTAAAATTATAAATTATTTTATTTTATATGATATTACATATTTTTTAACTATGTTAATTTTTCATATTAATTTTTCCCGAAAATAATAAAAATGAAAAATTATATTATATTTACAAAAACACAAATCACTTCATAATTTATAATTTCAAAAATGCCCCTTAATATTAAGCATTTTGTAATTTCTTCAAATTATCTTGGTATTAAATATTTTTTAATCACTTTCTCAATTAAGTATGATACAATGCATAATTTAAATTGTGTTTTTGTATGATAATCAACCATGTTATGATGGAACGATGAAATCATAACAATGAGAAATACTTTATTACAACTAAAATCTATTGTCAATGTATCAGTATATTTAGTTGATATTAAGGAGGATAAATATTTCTTTTTCAATTAAGAATACAATTTGGGTTCAGTTATTATTGTAGTATTTATTAAGGAATAATGATTTTTTTTTTTAAAAAAGAAGAGCTTTTTTTCCCAATGCAGAAAAGGGAAGATCAATATAATATAGTGTCCACTATTTCCACTAGACTAATTACTAAAATTAGAAATGTGCATACATAAGTGCACCAGTTGGTAAAATTATAAAAAAATCAGCTACATTTCCCCACATATTTCTCCTGTCATTCGTTGAATTTTACAGAATGACGATAAATCAATTTAGGTCTGTCCCGAAATGTTTTTTTTTGGTGGAAATAAACTTTTACTTTATAATTTGTTAGCTTGTTAAAAAAAAATAGAACTAGGTAGTTATTAAATAATGCTAAAAGAACTCTAGCTTTGAAGAGAAACCAAGAGTTCTTTGCTCTTTCAGTTATTCAAAGAGGCATCGAAGCTTTGAAGGGGAGTTCTATCATACACCCTATTTATTTATGATAGATTCATTTTCAAGGGTATTTTGTGTAATTATCAATTAATGAGTATTTAAAGTAATATTTTTAGTGTATTTATTAATAAATGATATGCTAAATAGGAAATTTGAATTGTTCATGAAAAAAAAAATATCTATAAAAAATAGAATTTATGGTACATCCTTCTAAATACCCAAAATACCCTATATGATAGAACTCCCAACAAGTGTCGTATTGTGATATTCTTTGGTGTATGTGAATAATTATACCTCTCATGCATCAGAATAACGCCTACGTAAAATAACTATCAAATCATAACCAACTTGAGTTACTCAACCATTATGCAAGTTCCAAATATACATAAAAAGATACAAAGCACCAATCAGGCAGGAAGCGAGTTAGATAGTGCTAATCGGGAAACTCTTAAAATAACCCTAACTTTTTTCAAACTTTTTAAGAAACCCAATAATTATTAATTCGGGGGAACTCAATACGTTAATTATGTATCAATTCATTGTCTAAATTAAATGTTAAATTATGTGGATTAGTGGAATTAGAAAGTAGAGGAGTATTTTGGTCCATTCAAATACCCTATAAGAAACTCAATCTCTGTTAGAGGAACTAGTAGAGTGGAATCAGATTATAAGATGGAGGAGTAAAAAGTTTTGGAATTAGGAATTCCAATTTTCGTTTGAATGTCCAAATTATAAGATGTTGGAAAATATAATTTTTTGTTTGGTTGTTCACAAAATTATAATGTAAAAATAATATTTTATTAAAATTGTTAAAAAAATATCAATTTTATAAATATAATATAATATTATTATAATATATATTTTATATTACAATCATATATAATATTATATTAATTATAATATAATTAAAACATATATATATGTATGTATATATATATATATATATATATATATATATATATATATATATATATATATATATATATATATATATATATATATATATATATATATATATATATATATATATAATAATAATAATATGGATATAATTATTATAACATAATTCTTTGGTCATTATAATATATTTATTATATGTTATTATAATAATATAGAATATTACATTAATAATATGGATATAATTATTATAATATAATTAATATATATTAGTGTAATAATATATAATATAATATTAATAATATGGATATAATTATTTTCTCATTATAATATAATTATTATATACTATTTTAATAATATATACAATTTTATATTAATAACGGATATATTTATTATGATATAATTATTTTATCAATATACTATTATTATTGCATATTATTATAATAATATCTAATATTATATTAATTATATGAATATAATTATTTTATTATTATTTATTTTTACAAGAATTATTGCCATATTAAATATTCATATAATACATGATTCTATTATATTTTTTTTATTGTAATAATATAGAATACTAAAATAATAATCATATTCATATAATATATTATTATAATAATATTAAATGTATTGTTATATTATTATAAAATTATATTTTATCCATATAATAATATTATTTGATTTAAACATTTTGCTTCACTTTGGCACTCCTCAAATTTGAGGAACCAAACTTTAATAGAAAAATGGAATTAGAAGATACCAAGAATTATATATTTCCATTCTTACATACCCACCAAACAAAGAATTTACTTTTGCATCATTTAAAAATACAAATTTCACTCATAATTCCACCCTCCAAACAGCCCCTGGGGGCCGTTTGGCAAGCGGAATTTGTAGAGCGGAATTGGATTATGAGGTGGAGAAGAAAAAAGTTCTGGAACTAGTAATTCCACAGTTTGTTTGGATGTCCAAATTATAAAATGCTGAAAAATATAATTTTTTGTTTGGTTGTTTGAAAAAGTTTTAGAATTTTGTTAATAATAATGTAAAAATAATGCTTAATTAAAATTGATAAAAATATTAAGTATCTTTCTTAAATAATCAAATAATATTAAATTTATCATTACATAATTATTGTAATAATATATATTATCCAATTATAATGTTATTATAATGATATATAATACAATATAATTATTATATATTATTAAAATAATATATATCATATTACATTAATATATATAATATAGTATAATTATTATATATTATTATATACGATATATAATATTTTATTCATATAATTAATATAATATTATATATTATTGTTATAATAATATTATTATTAGTATTATTATCAATAATAATAATAATAATATATTATTATTATTACATATTAATTAATTATATAGATCTGTTATAGTTATTATGAATAATATAAAATATTATTTTATTAATTAATAATTATTCTTGGATTATAATCTTTTGTTCCACTTTATATATTAATAATATTATAATATAATTATTATATATTATAATAATAACATATATAATATTTTATTAGTTATATGAATTTAATAATTATAGACTAATTTCTTGTATACTTAATTTTTATTTCATGTGAATGAATTTCATGATCATGAATGCCATGTTGGCTCTCCCTAATTTATTTTTAATTTAAAACAGGCATGGCAAGAGAGAAAGGCAAAATAAAGCATGATGGGACGTTAATTTTTTTCAGGCAATTGCCACTCCAAATTTTCTTGGAATTGAACTTTACACCTTTTGAGAAGAGAAATACATTCCTGCAAATGTTAATTCCCATTTAATTGGACAACCAAACACGGAATATTGGTTTGGTGAATTTTATAATCAAATTTCCACAACCAAACCCGCTCTCCAAACAACCCCAAGGAATATCTAAAAAGTCTTAAAAGGGTTTTTCAAAATATTAAGAAAGTTGGGGTTTTTTTGAAAATTTTCCCTAGTTAACTTGTCGGCACCGAGACTTTCGGCCGAAATCTAGAAATGGAACCATGGCCTATTTAATTTGGCTTGTCTCCTTGGCTTATTGGACTTAACAAAAGAGTTTGATGTTATAAAAAATATATTTAAGTGACACGATACTAACTTTCCGTTAATGAAAAAGTAAGTAAGAAAAAAAGGAGCCGCCAAATAGAGTTGGCCAGATCCAACCTAAATCATACTCAAGACAACTTGAAATTGTTGTCGATTTACACCAATGAAAGAAAGAAAGAACAAAAATATATTTTGAATTTGCAAAAGAAAACTATATATACATGAATTTAATGGAGCCTTTAGGAATTACGAATGAAAACTTACAGAGTAGACAAAGTTGATTTACTCAAGAGACCAAGTGCTTGGCACGCAAGTTTGCAGCAAAACTCTCTAGGGCATGAAGGTTCTCATTACTATTAAGGAATTCAAAAGTTTCATATATAATAAAGTTGGATCATAATGTTCATCACCCCCTTCCTATAGGATGTAAAACTTATATTTTGTATTAATATAAAATAGAAGTGGAACTTTGAATCCACTCTATTATTTCTCAAAAAAAAAAAAATGTTCATAACCTATGAATAAAACTTTCACAATAATAAGGCACAATTTCATGTTTACCCTCGCAAATTCATAATATATCATCTATACCCCTACAAAATACAAAATATCATGGATACTTCGTACAGATATAAGAAATGTATTGTTATACCCTCTTTTTTCATATCTGTTTTCGAAGATTAATAAATTACCATTAATTTTATTCATTATCTTTCAAGTCTACATGTATTAAGTGAGATAAATGGGTAGTTTATGACTTTTTTGAGAAAAAGTAGGTTAGGAGGGGTATTGATGATATTTCTCATATCTTTAGGGGTATTCATGACATTTCACATTTTGAGGGGCTATATGTAAAATTCTAAGGTTTAGTGAAATTTGACAATATAATAATGTTCAGAAAGGATATTTTATCGTCATAGATAGGATGGTTTAGCATGAGAAGCTTATTGTTGTTCACAACAGCTCTTACAAGCAATTCCTTTGCTTCTTCCTGTTTCTTTTTCAACATACTGCATATCTGCAAAATATTCAAAACATGGTTATATACAATTAAAATTAAAAATTATAATTATTGTACAATTTTGCAATGCTTACATCATCGAGATCCTTTGAAATGGCTTCGGCTTTTTCTACATTGCAGTTATTTTCCAGAAGAACCGGCATTTCAAAATCTGGTATTTTTCTTTCTATCAGAGTTAGTAGATTTGGTGATAATGAACATTTGTTTAAATCCTCTTGAATTTTGGTTCGTTCAATTTCAGGTGATTTTCTGCATAATCCGAGAATAATTATGATATTTTACAATAAAATTAAAACAGTGTATTGATTTGTGATTTTGGGTTGAAATTAGAATGAGACCTGGTTTGTACTGGTAAATTTGAAGAAATTCGCTTCAGTGGATTACTCCGAGTAAATGGATCTTCAACCGACTCCTAAAACAATAGATGCAATAGTTTTTCAGGGGCTTATTTGGAAATATGTAAACTTACAAGGGTACGCTCGGAAGAATACCTCAGAAGCTTTGCGTTTCAAAGAAGGGCTGAGAAATGAAGGATTTTGCTTAGGTACTGGCGCTGTGGGTGTTTTGTTCTTAGGAGAGAGAGAGACCGTGTTTGTCTCACTAGACTTTGCAGAATTGAAATCTTTCTCTACTGTTGTAGTTGGACTCCTCTGATTCATTTTCAGAAGCCTACAATCCAAATACGAGTAAATTTAATCAATTTTGAAAAAAAAGAAAGAAACAAATATTGATTTGGAGGAAAAAAATGAGTACCTTGAAACGAGTGTTTGTTTTTCGTCTTTTAATAATGAGTTGTTGTTAATGAGATTACTCGTAGTCCTCAGTGTGCTGTTTAGATTTTAGATATAGCAATTAATTTTAACTTTTATCATAATTAATTAATTAAAAAACCAATTATTATTTATTAATTTATTAATTTACCTGAAAGTCCTATTCTCAGGGTCGATTTTGCTATTTCCTGTACCAAAAGATATTCCCTTTGTAGAAGGCTTTTCGAGTGTAGTCAACAAACCAGTCTTTGAAATCTCGGTTTGTCTTTGTATATCAGGTTGCTTTGAATCCCTAAATAAAATAAAATAAAACTATTAATAATGAATAATAACATAACATAATGATTTTATCATTAGTATTTAATATTTATTTTAAAATTACCTTCTCATTTCTGAAGATTGCAAATTCATCCCTTCGATTTTCTTACTGTTCAAGTCACTGGATTGCTTCATTGATAAAATTGAATTTTGTTGACTCTTGTATAAGATCGATAGCTTTTCTTTTCCTGGATTTGAATTCCCAAGTCTAGTAACAGGATTTAAAATCTTGTCACAATCAGAGTTTCGATTCGGACCCAAATTATTATTTGGACGATCTTTTTCTTTACTCTCGACTTTAGTAGCACTCGAAATCGAAACTACAGGGCTATTATTGCGAGACTGCGAAGAGCTCCCCATTGATTGAGCACTAGTAGTGTCTCGTTTCTCTGGCTTGTCGATGGACTCTCTGAACCTTCTAGAAGAACTGGTTCCAGAAATAGAATGGAGAGAGAATTCTTTGCTTTCTTCTCTGGTAATAATTGGGTTTGTTTTGCGCGAGGAATTCGATCCATTGGATATACTCTCAGATGGTTGTTTTGTTTGAGTATTGTTGATATTTTCGGTTGAATTGTTAGATTTTGAAGAGGTTTCTGGTTTTAATGTGTTTTTGTTTGTATCTGTGGTTGAATTTTGATTTTGATTTTGATTTTGAGTTTTGGTTTTGTTCAGATCTAATGAAGTCATTGAGGTTGTTGGTTGAGCTTGAGTGTTTTTCTTCTTTTCGATTTTTTCACCATTGGAGACTTGGGGTTCGAGATCAAATTTGCCCAACCTTCAAATAAATTAACAAAATGTAATCAAGGGTACATTAAGTTCAATTGATGCATAATAGGAAGATTCTGAGTTAATCAAAGCAAAATATAACTTACTCGTCAAAATCAAAAGAGAAGGAAAATTTGTCTTTTTCCTGTCCTTTTTTGCCGAGATGAGATTCATTATTAGACTTCTCACTGGAAGACGGTTTCGTACCGGTCTTTTTAACAGGGCTGGAGAAATCCAGATCTGACATGTCCATTTTAAACGAGGGCAATTTGTCAAAGTCTGCCCCCAAATCAAAATCATCCCTGCAAATTAATTCAATGTCAAATTCAAAAAAAAAATTAATTCAATGTCATGAAAAAAATTAAAGAACTTTAGCACTGATTGAAATCAGGAATAGAAGATATAGTCTTACAGTTTGCCGAAACTGAACTTCTTGTTCTTGCCATTCATTGGTTGGACATCGAAATCCATGGAATCGTTTCCAAACTTTGATGGCTTCCAAGAATTAAGAAAATCTTTCCCAAAATCATCATCTATTAAAGAAGAAACGAAGCACGAGGAAAAATTAGCAACTACAAACTTCAAATTTTCAAATAAGGAACCCATTTGTAAGTTTTTTGCTTTGATTTGTATAAGAATAACTGAAACGTACCGAGAGATGCACTTGAGTTTTTTGTACTTGGACCTGCTGCATTGCCTTTACCTGATTCTTCCATTGCGATAATCACTATAAAATAAGATAAGGAAAAAAATTCAGCAACAAGACATAGGAATATTAAAGATACTGCAGTGAAAATTAATAAGGCAACAGAGATTTACTCTTAAGAAAACCTAGAAATTGCATGTTATAAGTTTAGGGGAATTATATGGTAGTAATAATGACAAAACTACAGAGATAATACAGAACGGCTCAACCAGAGTTGAATTACGTTTTAGAAGCAGTACCTATGCAGTATAAAGTCTGATCGCTTCGAGTAATCAATAATTCAATGAATAAATTTAATGAAAAGATACATAATTCTAGTTAATGCAGTGAAGATTTCGAAGATCTCTCGGATCTTCATCTAAAATATGGACAAAACATCAATTCAACATTTAAAATTAAATTTATGCACATCAAACAACCGATTAGGACCAGAATATGCTTGATTTCGATGGATCACTTTCATTTTCGAAAAGGAAATCAGATTGAAAATAATTTCCAGAAAAATGCATGTAAAAATGATCTGGATTGAACTTACAAAAGTTTAAGAGAGAAAATCTAATCAGAACACTATAACTGATCACTAAAATGCTATAAAACCTGACAATTATGCACAGACGATATATGGTTAACAAGGAGAAATCAAAATTCAATTAATCACAAAATTTCGTCAAATTTAATCCTGATAAAAGGAATGTAATCGTCTATTAAGTAATTCTCGCTACTCTTCAATTATCATCTAGATGAAAATCTAAAACACGTCTAAATTCCATAGAAAATGCTTCGATCAGATCCAGATCTACAACGAGAAAGATGAAAGAAATCATTACCTCAACCAGAGCTGCCTCGCGTTCTTCTTCTTCACGAATCTTCCGTCTTTTCTCTCTTTTTCTCTTACCAGCTACTGTACTATTGCACGCAGAGTGTCAGACTGGACGAGCGACTTATATATGTCGCGCTTCTCACAAACGCTCAGATTCTCTCCGTTTAGACAAAACTGGAGAGAACGGGCACATCCCAAACGTCGAGCTTTAAAATTAACGGTCCAGATTAAGACACGTAAACTAATAATGCAGGATGAAATTCAGAAATAACAAGGCGGGAAATGTTAGCCCTTGGGCCCAGATTAAAATGGGCTTATATAGTGACGGAATCCCCAAACGCAAACAAAAATCCTCTCCGGTGTTCACACGATCAAAGAAAATGCAAATATTTGTACAAAAAAATGAGGACGCAATATAGACTACAAAAATGAAGGTCGCGTAATGAAGAAAAATGTATCATGTGTAATTCAAATATCACGGAAGATTACATGACCATTCTCTTCAGAGCATAATTGTATGCTTGAACGTCCCCGAAGAATGACCTCACAAATTCAAATAAATACCGGAACCCCATAGAGATAACGCGACGAGCCTGTAGGTAAATGGCTTAAATAATACCGGCACCACCACATAGAACAAAAAAAACTCGAAACGAGCAACGACAGCATGGTACATATGGAAATGGAAGGAACAGGACGTCGTCATACCTCATGAAAAAAAATGACCATATCAACTAACATAGACGGGAGACATCAAGAAAGCCAAAGAATGGGAATGGGAATGGTATTGCTATTAGGAAATAGAATTAGTATTAGTTAAACGAAACAAAACAAATGTAATTTATGAATTTAGAACGGAGAGGCCGTAAAAATCGAACACACATGTAAATATTTTTGTTTTTATATATTAATATACAACAGTAATCAAATTGTCTACTCTTCAAGCAAAAAAAATTATATTCATTATGTGTTGAGAATTGAGATTAATTTTAGAAATTCATTACAAATGTTATAATCCTCAAACACAAGACATACCATACTAAGCGAACACAACGTTTTATAAATTATAATCCTCAAACAAGGCTCATTGTAACAACCGTACCGAGCCTCAAATAGGACGTGCATGCATAAAGACAAAAAACATTTGCGGCTATGAGCGCTCATCGGACCAAATTGGACGCGTCCCGTGAAATTTTTTTCTATAGCGTAGTGTGTAATGTTACTAGCAAATATATTCGAAAAGTATTAAAGTAAGGTATGTGGTGTTGAAAAATTAATAACATTGGTGTAACCCTATTCTAATTCTAGAAAAATGACGACGAAGTTGTATTCCGTACGAACTTGATGGGCGTAACCCTATTCGTTGCTATGAATGGATTTTGAGATATCAGATTTAATAACATTTGTGAATTTCGATTCGCTGGGAGGTTGAGTTGAAAGAATATATAACCTACTTCAAGAGAATACATTATCGGTATTATCCTTACCGGTTTGGAAGGTGAATTAATTTATAGAGTTTAAAGAGGAGACGGAAAACGGCTACCAAGCCTGATTTAATTTGGAAGGTCATTACGAATGTTTAGGCAAGGAGCGCAACGATAAACGCAATGCAAAATAATAGGGGGGAGAAAGGTCAAAACTTTTAGCATGTCATTTTGTAGTCTAGATTACTAATGCAATTAGGCCAAAAAATTTACAAATTTTTAGTGGTTTCAATTCTAAGGATTAACACGTGTTTTTCGATGCGCTTGAATGAAAAACATCATGAATACCCCTAAAAGTATGGGAAAATATCATATTTATCCTAACAAAACACGAGAACAATCTTGTATACCCTTTGGCTTCAAATGGTATTTCCCCACATTAAAAGTACATATTACACTTTCAAATACAAAAGGACGCTGTTAATATCGAAGCTACAACATTCGTTTAGATCAAAACATTCTGTTTTAAAACTCAAAAATGAAATGCATATTAAGATTGCCGAGAGAAAATTATCTTTTTCCAAGAAAAAAGATAGAACAATCTATGAATTATATGAGAACTACGAATCAAGGAATTGTATGGTTATGCTCCCCATTATAACATATAATTAGCATTGACGGGTCATTCGGGTCATGATCGACAATCTTATGCACGCCGCAACCATTCTTGCTACACTTATAATACCGCCTAATATAAGAAAAGAAAAGTTTTAATAAACAAAATGCTCGAAAAATTATGTTTCGCAAAATTTTATATTTATAGAATACTAACCTAAGATGAGAGAGACCAACTAATTTCTTGGTACCATTCGATCGCCACGAGAAATTATCGACATCATTTAAATTCTCTGTTGGGACTCTAATTTGTTTATCCGCCCAATAATTCCTGTTTTATTATCATCGAAAAGTCTTAATTAGGTTTAGAATTAAAAAAAAATGAATGAATTTAAATTAGTGAAATAATGCTAAACTAACCGGTAGTTATATGAAGGATTGATTTCAACTTTGGTTTCGACTTGTTTTTTCTCGCAAATTTTGTTGGTATTGTTCGAGCCAATTGCAGAGAGACACATGGTTTTCTTAACTTTTGGCTTCTTGCTATTATAATTTACAAGACATAATATAGTTATTAAAAAGATAAAGATATTTACAACGAAATTAAAATAGACTCACGTTATTGGATCGTCCTTGTTTATTTTGCGTGTTGATTTGAGAGATAGCAAAGCCGAGACAATGGACATTAGGTCCTTTTCTCCTTCCTTATCTTTTATAATCTTGTTCTCTACATTCTCATCCTTATCTTCATCTCCTTTCTTTCGCTTCGATTGCAAGATTGAATTGTCCATTTTGCCCCTTGTCGAAGCGTCCGATTTAACCATTGTCTTCTTCTCTCTCATCTCGTGTCTCATCTCCTGTAAAGTGTAGCTCAAATGAGATCTGTACTTCATGTTTCAGAAATTTGTTTTCGCCCCAAGCACAAATCTCCTCTTCAATTATCTGCACTGAACCATAATCGTGTCAAAATTGAATGTCTTCAATTTTACATTTTGAATGTCAATTTTGAATGTTTATAAGAATACAATAATGCAAAATGCACATTTACCAGAAATCTGTATCGAGTTCCTAAATGAAAGAACCAGATTAGCTTAAAATTACATCAAGGAAGATCTAATTTCACAAATATAATCACCTAATAGAAACAATTAAGCCAGAAAATCACAGAAACGCACTCAGATACATCCATCAAAATGCAATTTACCAATCTTACGATCTAGTTCGGAATAACCGATCACAATTTGGGTTCGATCTTGAACACGATATAAACTTTTGAGGGTTCGATCGATGGAGTTCAATCTACTCAGTGCGTGAGTGAGTGAGTGAGTATGGATGAGCGACAGAGAGTGGTAATTACCTCGTTCTTGGGGTTCTTGTCGTGAGGATCTTCCTTGCTTGGTGATGATCGTCAGTGACGGAGGAGACGAGGTTGCGAGAGAGTGAAGACAGAATTTTGCTCGAACTCGGGCTAAATTTCACGGAAGATCAGGTTCGTCTTCTCTAGAATAGTTTCTGTACAATCCCGTGGCGTTTGTTTTCAGAGCGCCCTAATAACGCCGGTTACGTTTAACTCTTCTTAAACTCATTATTATTTTATACATTTGGGGGACCTTTATGAAACATTAAATTTTGTTTAAAAAAATATGTTGAGAAGTACTTTCAAAAATAAATTGTGTTCTTATTGTTTTAGAAAATTAACAAAGATTTATTAGACTTGTTTATTTATGACTTCTTAATGACATAATTATTATGTCATAAATATCATGATATATAGATGATATTACGTGTCATTTTAAAATTAGAAAAGAGATTATGTATCAAGTTATAAAATAGTATCAACATGCAACTTACACATGTATAGTTAGGTGTCATGACATGATGAAAAGTTAGCATGCAAATTACACATGCATGATTATGTGTCATGATATAAATAAAAATAACATGCATACTTACACATGGATGGATACGTATCATGACTCATTACATAGAATATTCCATTCTACAATGAATATGACGTGATACTTGAATGACAAAATAACATAAGAAGAAGAAGAAGAAGAAGAAAACATAACAAAAATTCAAGAAAGAAATTCTTCATTACTCTCTCTTCTTGGTTTTTCTTGATTGTAGTTTCTCATTTTGTCTCTATTTTTATTAATTCATGAAAACGACATTATCTCATACAAGTTGACGTCGTTCGTATGGGGTGAACAAGAGATACGATAAGGCAGAAACGATAGAAGAAATACCAATTGACGTCGTTCGTATTTGGTGAACAAGAGATACGCTAAGGAAGAACCGATACAAGAAATACACTCTTTGACTCGATGACTTTCCAGAGTCTCAAGAGAAAAGAGTAGAATAATCCAACTCAAAACAAATGTAATTTTCATTCATATGATTTGATTTCTCTTACATCCAATAACAACTCATTTTATAGACTACTAAAACACATAAAACTATCATAGATTAATCATGCATAATAATAACTACCATAACTCCCAAACTTGACCAGATTATTATAACATTAACCAACTCTAGTTTATCACAAATTTATTCATATGGATGACATGACATCGTCCCCCCGCGTCACAAGTACTATATTTTCTCAGTTAATTTTCATAAATCTTCATTTCGAATAAATTATTGCAGAATTTGGTTGGCAAGTGTACGATAATCCTGATAATTGGAGTACGTGTTTGGTTCTGATTTCGTTTGTGCAACCGCAGTCAGAAAAACTATTGTATCATGTAAGGTTATTCGTCGGACCTAGTGCACACCAAATAATATAATTGATGATGACGAATAAATCTTTAAGAAGAAAAGACAATTGAGATTTCATTCTACCACATATATTCTCCTTCTAATAAATCTTTTAAAATTCCATACTTTAATAAGATAGTTTGTATTTTAGCTTTTCGAAAACATTACATCCAATTTTCAAATGACTTGAACGAATTTGGAATGATATACTAATACGTATATTCAAAATTAGTTTTCAAATTGTTTAATTCATTTTTTCAATTGTAATTTTTCTCTATGTACTAATTTCATGTTTCGTTGGGTATATATAATTTCATTATGTGTATAAGTGTACATTTATTTTTAAAAATAAATATTTAGTTTTTAAGGGTTATGGATGATATTTTGAATTTATCAGAGATTTAATTATGTATGATACATAGGATAACTAATTTAAGATTTAAGTAAGAAAAAGTGTTCATTTTGACATTTAAAGAAACGAAGTTAATTTTCTTGTGTGCTTAAACGATTTTTCATATTTTATAGAATTATACATGAATATAAATTTGTTTTAATAATTGTGCTGTTGTAATTAAAATTATCAGGTGTTTGTTTTATTTGATTTTTTAAAACTTTGTCATTTTCTTATTAAATTATATTGTACAATTTATGTGTTTGATGAACTCCATTTCAATTGCAATTCGATGACATATATTTTTTATAAACTTTGTCATTTTTAATAACATTAATTATGTTTTTAAATATTCTGATTAAAATTATATTGTATAATTTGTAACTGTGCAGAAATATGTTGATCATTATTTAATTGCAAGTTCGATGGTTAATGATTGACAAAATAAAGTTTGAATGATCAAATGTCAAATAAGAATAGAAAAAACATTACATTTGTTAAAATCATTCAAATTGAATAAGTTAAATCATTCAAATTATCTCTATCAATTAAATGTACGATACTATTTCTTTTATCCATTACTTGATGACCTATCAAGTTGTATGACATGCTGTTTGCTCACAAACTTTGTTATTCTTATTAAGCAATTTGTCATAATGTAAATTGTGAGTATATTATTTTCAATAGATTTTTAAATACAAATACTATCACAAACAAAAAAATTAATTCTATTTGCGCGACAATTAATTTGATTCAAATACGCAATATTTTTTGTTACAAAAGTCGAGACAACTCACGCAATTGCGAGGATTTTCCTAGTTATAAATATGATTTGTCTATTAGAGATATTTATTATTTTTTGAATAAATGTATTCCCATCCTCTCTTATTAAAAACGTCTATTAGTTCCACGTGTTAATTATTGGCGACGCTCCGCTCTTTCTTTTCACAATAACAATGTCAAGACCGAGCCGGTCTTATATTTTCGAAGACCCCAAGCAACAATTAAGGAATCTTACATTTTTTTAAAAATATATACAAGCATGTAATATAGATGCCTACGTATGGTAATATTAAAATACTTAACATTTCATTATTATTAATATTTTTTGATAGTCTTAATTTCAATGCAGTATTTACACACAATATAAACAATCCAAAACTAATTAATCTCAATAGAAGTAAATTGCAAACCTGAAGTTTTTCATCCAATAAATATTCCTAATAATTCTTTGATTAGATGATGATGTAACACAATTATTGTATAACAAATACGTGCACTAAACAACAAAAAAATAAAATAAGAGATCAACACAAACTAAATTCATTTTCTCTTATACAAACATATAGTAATGTTCATTAATACAAACATGTACTAAACAACCAAAGTTGAGTTTATCTATCTACTAAACTAATGAAATATACACCTAGGGGTGTCAATGATGTGGATATTGCCCGAACCGACCCGAACCGTAGCAAAAAAAAATATCCGGATCCGAAAAAAAAACCGGATCCATTCGGATCTGAGTCAGAACCATATCCATATTTTCGGATCCGGATTCGGATCTGGTACACTATTTTTAGTCGGATCCGGATCCGAATAAATTTTGAAAATGGATACTCGTATTATCAAAATCATGATCCAATTACAATAATATTCAATGAACAATTCATTGTCACAAGAATAACAAAAAACAAATATTTTATTGGAGTTCATTATCACAATGGCATTAATGATGTCCTTGTAATGTACATGTACTGTACATCTCCTCTCCTCTCCGAATATGTCCTTGATTGAGTCTGTACTGTACATCTCTACTTTGCTTCTTTCCCAAGCTGTGTTTTTTCTTTCCTCTCACGAAAACTTTCAAAATTGAAAATTCTTCCCAAAATAAAAAATCCTTGTGAAAATTCTCTCTTCAAGCATTTCGTTCTGTCAATCTGTGTTCACGGATACCAGTCACCGGTAAGTATTTCCTTTTCTTAGTTTCTCCCTCTCTCCATTTTCTTGTAAGAATTTTCTTCAAATATTCTTTTGGAGATGACTCTTTGTATATATTTGTTTTCTTTTATAAAATTGATTTGGCAAACAAAATGTGTGCACTGTTCCAAATCAGAGTAACTTTTTTGGTTCGTTTCATAAAATTGATTTGGCAAATCAGAGTAACTTTTGGAGATGACTCCATTTGATCCATTTCATAAAGTTAGAAATTATATACATTTGTCCACTTTATATACTAAAATTGATTTGTCCACTTTATATACAGTTGTTGAAAATATTAGAAATCACAGTAACTTTTTTGGTAAATAAAAAATCACAGTAACTATTCAAAATCACATTATATTTTAAATTATTTAATTATTTTTTTATTTTTTTCAGGTCCGGTGATCATTTCATGGCATCAACTTCCCAAAATCCTTCAAATAATGATGTTACACTTACTCAACCAAATATAGGTACATCTCTTTCACCCGAACCCGCTGCGAAAAAACAAAAGAAATTAACTTCTAAAGTTTGGAATTGGTTCGTTAAAGAAGATGTTAAAGAATTTGTAAATGGAAAAGAGATTACGGTTCCAAAAGCTATTTGCAAAAAATGCGGACAAAAATTTAATGGTTGTAGTACGGCGGGAACTAGCCATTTAAGCAAACATTACCAGAAAAAAACATTCAACCAAGAGTGGACAAAAGGATCTTAGTATGATGAAAAATTTGGAATCATTTACTTATGATGAAGATGTAAGTAAAAGAAAATTGGTATGGGCAATAATTATGCACGAGTATCCATTTTTGATTGTGGAGCATAATTATTTTATAGAGTTTATTAAATCTCTCCGCCCTTCTTTGGTACCAATCAAACACCGCATTAGCTATTGCTTGTTTTTTGGATCCCCGATATAAGATGGGGTTGATTGAATATTATTATCCAAAAGTTTTTGGTAATGGCGGTACAAAAGAAATTGAAGAGTTAAATATAATGATAATGAAAATGCATTTCGAGTATTCATCAAAATTTAAAAATAGTGTGGATCAAATCGGTGAATTTGACATTCCCGGTAGTAATTCGGGATTAGGCATTGAAAACGATGGTTTGGATAATGATTTAGTCAAGTTTTTGGAGGCGAGAAGCCAACCAACTTCTTTCAAATCCGATTTGGATAACTATATGGAAAGAATTCCGTGTTCTAACAAAAAATGATTTGATATTCTTTCTTGATGGAAAACGGAAGGAAGAGAATATCCTATTCTTTCAAGAATTGTGCGCGATGTGTTGGCTATACCGGTTTCTTCGGTTGCATCAGAGTCGGCTTTTAGTACGGGTGGTCGCGTAATTGATCCTTATAGGAGTCGATTGGATTCGGAAACCGTCGAAGCTTTAATTTGCATTCAAGATTGGGCGAAAGCCGGTAAAAAAGGTAATATATTAATTCATATTTTCATATACATTTCGATATATTTACTTATTTGATATTAATTGATAATTGATTTATTAGGAGAATTACCCTCGGTTTTTTATGGCTTTAAAGAAAATGACGATCAACTTAATTAGTAGGTAGTGGAAATAGTGACATTATCATTTTGGTAGTAACGTGTTTTTGTGTGTTTTTAGCATGTTCTACAAATTATCTATATTTGGTATGTATTAATGATAGTTAGAAGTTATTTGTTGATTTTGTGTTATGTATCAAACTAGACATAATTTTTGAGTACTAATAGTTACCGACTTCTCAAAATCACAGTAACTATTGTAGTTGTATTTCATGTTTTTTTTATTTAATTGGATTCTTGTTTTTATTTTGGATTTGTTTCATATTGTCAGAGATATACCATGCAAAAAAAATTAAAATCTTTTTTATTTTCCTCTAATTAATAATTACCACTGTAATTTTAAAAATAAATCGTATCCGTTTTATATAGAAATCTTTTTTTTATATATTTCAATATCGCGGTATCCGTTTTAATATCCGAATATAAACCGTATCTGTATCCGTATCCGACAATATCCGAACCGTATCCGTATCCGTTTAGTATCCGAACCGTATCCGGATCCGAGTAATTCCGTATCCGAATCCGTATCTGAAAAAAATATGGATATGGATCTGGCTCGACCACTATCCGAACCGTATCCGAACCATTGACACCCCTATATACACCACACTCAATACAATAACGCGCGAAAGCCGTCGCCTTGCCGACACTGTCTCAAGCAATGCATGATGCTTTAATCTAAGGGAAAAAACTTTAGGATCGGTACGTTTAGTGGCGGATCTTGTCCCAAATCAATTGGGTGAGGGTGTGGGGTTAATTTAAAGAGGGCTATTGTGAGATATTTTCGACAAAAAAAAATTTTGGAGGGAAGACGGCACTACATAATTTTTCAGTTCTGTCGTAAAATACACTAGCATATATATACTACCGTTCAAAAATTTATGAGGGACAATTACCCCCTCCCCCCTCCAAGTTTCTTAATAAATTTGTCACTGAGTATGTTTAGTTCATTTGCAAGAGAGATTAACTCATTGTATTCGTTAAATTATCTGTCTTGATGATTACAAAATAATTACAATAATCTTTACATCTAAATTGAGCTAACTTCATAACTAATATATCCTTTTGTCTATTTGGACACATATCATAGATAGTCTTTACATCTTAATTAATTAACTAATGCAAGATAACCTCTCCATTTGATCATGGTAAATGGAGAGGTCCATTTCACCTAAGTACATGATTCTAAAATTATTTACTTGATATTTTATTTATAAACTAGGAGATTACCCGCGCTTCGCGGCGGTTTTGTTTCATTTGTTTTACCATAAACATAATATATAGTTATGATTTTTCGGGATCAAATATAAGACTTTATGAAAATAAATGTCATATTGATTAAGAAAGTTTGATGATGACAAAATTATTATATTATTTTTTAATATGACACATTGCGAAATATTTATTTAGTACTTTAATGCAACACATACAAAATAATAAATGTGACTATAAAATAATAAAACAACATGTGCGGATATAAACAAAAATCAAAACCATATGATATTTTAAATTTTCATCTCTAAAATTAAGAATAATAACATTGTAAAAGTTTAAAAAAATTATTTCTGTCTGGTAAATTTTATGTTTCATGTTTATTATTGAAAAATATTATATAAGTTAAAGAAATCATTTGTGTTTAGTAATTAAATATCTTTCATTATTTTTTTTAGAGATTAACATGAAACTGTTTTAAGTACAAATACAAATATAACATAATTGTTTTAAAATAATAATAATAATTAGGATGTGCAATTTTTTTCAATTATATTTTTAAAAATAATAATAATTAGGATTACAAGTCATTAATGTAATTATATTTATTTTTATATCTTTTTAACACAATTGTTTTCATAATTTTAAGTTAGAGAAAAATATTGAATATATGATAATAACATACTTAGTAGTATGTGCAATTTTTTTCAATTATAGTTTTAAAAATAATAATAAATAGTCTTACAAGTCATTAATGTAATTATATTTATTTTTATATCTTTTTTTACATAATTATTTTCATAATTTTAAGTTAGAAAAAAATATTAAATATATGATAATATGGATCTCAAAATAAAGATAAAATTACAACGAATATATTTCTGAATTTTTTTAAATTATATTATGAAAGTACTAACAATATTTGATGTATGTTTTATGATATTATATATTAATTTATTAATGTTAGATATTTAAACTCTTCACATTATATTTGTATTCACATTTGATCATGTAACATATTGTGAAAAAATGCAAAATCAAATACAACTGGTCCAACATGAACCTAACAAATAATATTTTGACACGTCATCAGTGTAAGATGATGTGGCTTTCTCAAATTGCTTAAAACTATGTATAAAATAAGGGACACATAAATATCTACAAATAAAGCATAATCACACAAAATCAAAAATTAATCTATGGTTTATATGTTGCCACATATCCTAATCTAATTATTGAAATAATTGTGATGATGTGGCATGAGTTGTGATGAGGTGGTACGAGGAGATTGCATAAAGATGGGTCCAAAATAAGGAGTTGGTAAATAAGGGTTTACTCACGATATTATCATTCTTTTCTCTAAATTAGGTTGTGCCATCTCCATCCTATCCTCCTAGACCACCCCAAATGTAATGTATATGCGGCATCAATTAAGTAGAAAAACAACTTATAAATAATTAATTCCAAACAATTATATAAAAGCATAAAAGATTATACAATATATTAATATAATACATCTGTCATGTGAAATTCGATTGTCTAATAATTGATTCCACCGATATCTGCAAAGTGGGTCGGATCATATCCATCTATAAATCGATTTGTCATTTTTACCTAGTGGACAAAACTATTAATTTTCTCTAATATCTCAATTGATTTATTTTAAACTCTCGAAGAAATGTTGGATCATGTCAATTCTACAACTGCAGATATCATTATTATTGAGTTATGAAGAGCATATTTATAAGAAAATTATTTTAATATTTTGTCAATCACTGAAATGGTGTGACTAATTAAATAAGATTTGTATTGAGTACAAAGGGCTCAATCATTGAAGTGGTGCGACTAATACCTAAATACCTAAATATAATGCAGATCAGTTCTCGTGATAAAATTTAGGTAGTCTGCTTTTCAAAAAAAAAAAAAAAAATTAGGTAGTCTAACAATAATAGGGAAAGTTGCCTACGGACGACAAAAAAAAATAAAAAAAAATAAAAAATCCTTTACGGGTTCGGTCCGTGGATAAGCCTAACAAATTCACGGACTAAAACACCAGATTAATAATATTATATACAAAAACGATCTCGACAATCTGATTGCTCTAGCCCGAGATGTTAATGGACTTAAATTTTATTTCAAAATATTGCCTCAACAATCAAGATGTTTATAGGTTTTAAATCTCATGGTAAAAGAACATGTTTCAAATAAAAAATAAATTGATTCAAGATGTTGCCACTACAATTAGTGTGATGAGTTATGACATTTTTTTCTTCTTCTAAGAAATCCAGTAGTTCCACGATATTGCTTGATGTTTTTTTATTTATTTAATTAATCAATTATATTATATGTAGTAAATTTTTCTATTAAAACTCATAGGTATTATTTGTAGTATTATTCTTTGGCTTTTAAAAAAATAAAATTTTATACACACCCTTCAAAATACGAAATATCATGAATATTTCAATAAAAATGAGAAATATTACTAATAGCATTTTTTCCTAATTTCTAGAAAAAATGTAAACTGTCTTTTTTCACTTAAGGCATGCATAAATAAAAGATAATAAACCAATAATATTTTATGAATCTTCTAATGTAAATTAAAAAAAAAAGAAATTACAGAATTTGTATTGACATACAAGACAATTACTTTTTTGGGTATTAATGATATTTTTACTTTGTGGTGGCATACAAGATATTCTGAAAATTTGTAGGGTTACACATTAAAGTTGTCTTTTTTATTGTACATAATTTTGAAAATGTAGATAGTTTCATTGGATTCATGTAATTATATGTCATTGTTGTATACAACTTTGTACATATAACTATAACTAGAGGTGGCAATCGGTCGGGTGAGGTCGGATTCGGATTGGGTCATTTCGGATTCATGTCGTTTTGGTTTGCGAGTCGTTTGGGGTCGCAGCTCGCAGGTCGTTCGGGTTGCGGATCATTTCGGTTTTCGGGTCATTCGATTTTCGGATCATTCGGTTCGGGATCGTTTCGGTTTTCAGGTTATTCGGTTCCGGGTCGTTTCAGTTTTCGGATCATTCGGGTCTTGGTTATTTTGATTTTCGCGTCATTCGGATTTCACAAAATTTGATTTCAAATCATTCGATTTTCAGAAAATTTAGTTTTCGGATAATTCGAGATTTATTTTATTGATTACAAGATATTTTAGCAATGTTATATTATTAATTTTAGCAATAATATATTGATTACGGATCATTCGGGTCAAGAGTTTCGGATCATTCGGGTTTCGGTTCATTCGATTTAGAGTCGATTTCGGGTTGAAAATTTTCAATCTTTTCTGACAAAAAAGGTTGAAAATTGATCAAGAATTGAGCTTTGAAGTCGATTTTGACACAAATTATCTGTAAAATTTCAATATATCAATAAAAATATGAACTGAATTCATTCGACCAGAAAAATCGAACAAACGATAGCTCATTCAAGAAATGAGCATTGAGAATGAAGATACATCTCGAGAAATGAAAACGTACCGCTTGTTTCCAGGAAGAGCTAAATCCCGCAGATCCGGTCCAAACTCCACACCAGCCGAATCCCGCATTTCCGTCCCTAGGGTTTCATCGCGATTCTTCGGTGTGTTTTTGTTGTTTCCTTGGGTCGCACACACGAAGTGAGAAAGAGAAGGAGAGCGCCGCTTCCGCCTCTCTCTTTCGTCTCTAGGGTTTTTGTTTAATTAATTTATACGATATAACGTATTTTAAATAAATATGTATACAGTAAGAATTCCAATGAGTTTTTCACATTTCCAAAATATCTGCAATCTCTGAAGCCAGAAAAATGTGTGATATGTTTTTTAAACTTTTATGGAGTAATGGATAATTTTGTTTGTGAAAACAAGTAAATGACTCGTTGCATACGAGATCACACAAATGTGAAAAGATTACATTTAATCTGAGACGAAAGTTGACAGGTATAAAATTAACTCATTTTCTTCTTTCCATACATGGCTGTAAAAAGTAAATGTCTTCTCGTATAACTATGAATAAAACAAATAGCATTTATTATGATTGATAATTGAGCAGCCATTTTATACATATTAACTAGTTTTTTCAATTGAGAGTCTTCGACTTGGATATGTTATGTTTTAAATTTTCTTAATATGTAATTTGAATTTACGTTTTTTATCTAATTAATTATCATATTTATGTGTTTTGATATATTTTTAACCAAAAAATATACAATCCCAGAATTAATTCATCGAAATGCTCCCGAATACAAATATACGGAAAGATTTGAAGCGGGTTCCACAAATCATATTATGTAAAAAATATATGTGAAAATTCTGCCCATAGACAAAATAATTTTGATATTACACACAATAGACACAACAGTTTGGAATTTTGAAAAATGACACTCTCGACTTTTGAAAAGTTGGGAGTTTGTAAAATTTAATTTGTTTTGGGGAGATTTTGAATAGTAGACGAGAGTAAGTTCGGAATACCCGAAGTAGCCAACTTAGTTTGGTAATTTGGATTCTAATACTCCCGACTTTTCAAAAGGCGACAACATGGAAAACTGTCGACTTTTCAAAAGTCGAGACCTTGTTGATTCCTAATTAACCTGTTAACCCTGTTAAACCTGTCGACTTTTGAAAAGTCGAGTGTTCCACTTCCCGAGACAGCTCCCAAGTATTACCGACGGCCCGCCGCAGATAGTGAGAGTATTACCTGGTTTCACATTTGCGTCACATTTGCGACGGGCCGTCGGTAAAAGCAGAGTATTACCAACGGCCCGTCGCAGAAGACATTGCTGGTTGGAGAAAGACTGAGGAAGCTTAAATGGTGTTCGAAAACTATCAAATTTTCAGCTTAAATGGTGTTAATTAAATAGTATGTTAAAACAAATTTTCAGATTATATTAAATAGTATGTTAATTATTATAATAATTGATTAACATATAAAATATTAAGTTACTAACAAAATAAATACATAAAACAAATGTAAAGTCAACTATTTATTCAAAGCTAATGAGTTGAACGTTTTCGAAGACCACTTAACCTTCCTCCAAATCTCGTCTTTTATCATCAACAACTAACCTAAATACACATAGTTCAAAATAATTATTGAAACAAAAATGACACAAACAAACATACATATCTTAACACATTTTACAAATCACAGTTTAGTACTAATCAAATTCAAACTAAATATAAACAATCCTTGACAAAAATAGCAAATAGACAATATATTAATATGAATCAGTGTTTTAAATTGCGGCGCAATTGCGGAAATTGCGGCCCGAAATTTAGAATCGCAATTTCGCAATAACATATAGCGGTATATTGCTTTTTCGAAAAATTGCGGCCATTGCGGCGCAATTGCGGGAAAATTGCGGTAATTGCGGGTACAAATTGCGGGATAATATTCAAATCGTTGTAATTTTCAAATCCTTCCATCAAATTACACGAAATTTATATTGAAATCGCTCGTCTCGACGAGAGGAACGCAATGATGGGCTTGAATTTGTGAAATTTTGTCTTTTATCCTGAATTAAACACGAAACACACGTTAAATTAATTTCGTCGAGAATTATTTAATATAAACATTATAACATAATTTTTGAGATTATTTAATACTTAGTTTCCATGTTTTATTATCAAAATATTTGATAAAATATATTCATAACATACATAACTTCTAAAATATGTCATTTTCATCTATAAATATATGGCTTTCATAATTTTCATTGTATTTCATTGATGTTTCGATTTAAAATTTGAGTTATAGTGTTTTGATATTATTGGATGTCGACAAAAAATTCTTCAACAAAATACAAATCCAAAGATCCCGTATAATTGCCATTTTAATGAAAATTTTATGATCAACTTTTATTTATACTGAAAATGTTCCTGGACAATCAACTTTTTTATCCTTTTTAGAAGAAAATATTGTGAAAAATATATTTAAACAAACTATTATTTTTACATAATTTAATATCGCAACGACTGTCCGCAATAAGTTCATTGCGCCGCAATTGCGCCCGCAAACGCAATCCGCTGCAAAAAAGACCCGACCGTAATGGACCGCAATATCGCAATTTAAAACATTGATATGAATTAAAAAACATCATTTAAGCTGAAAATTTGATAGTTTTCGAACACCATTTAAGCTTCCTCAGTCTTTCCCTTTGTTTTGATACTGTTCAAAATTTCCCTTTGTTTTGATACTTTACCCCATATTGCACCAATATATTTACCCAACATTTATTATATTAATAAAAAATCAAATAAATATTATATTTCATTATTAAATTTTACGAAAATTATATTTTATTTAAAAATAAATGTGTGCCTATTAAAACTATTTATATTTTATAACATGATATATTTAATAGTATTTTATTTCGCAAATTAAAATCATATTTTCAAAAATATTTTGCATAAAAAATTATTACATTTAAGTATAAGATTATATTCGCATTGTGTTAATTTGAAAAATTATATCACATTTTTTTATAATATTTTATTTACAATATGTCTTAGTTTTTCTCAACTATAATTATTATTTGAAATAATTTATAATATTTTTTATCATTTTTCAAAATTTTGAAAAAATAAATTATATTTTAAATCATAATAATTGTTAATTTCCGAAATAAAATACTATTGGATATATCGTTTTATAAAATATAAATATTTTTAATAGGTACACATTTACTTGTAAAGAAAATATAATTTTCTAAAATTAATATTAAAATATAATATTTATTTGGATTTTTTATAAATAATATAAATGTTGGGTACATACAATGGTACAATATGGAGTGAAGTATAAAAAAAAAATTAAATCTTACAAACTCTCGACTTTTGAAAAGTCGAGAGTGTCATTTCTCAAAATTCCAAAATTTTGTGTCTATTGTATGTAATACCAAACTTAATGTGTCTATAGGCAAAATTTTCCCAAAATATATTGGGGATATTTCGATGAAAAAATGCAGTCTTGTATCATTCTTGTATTTTTAACTCTCTAATTTTTTTTGGATATTAAAAAAAAACTCTTATGTTTTTGTAAACTTTACCAAACCCCTCTACCAAACTTTTATTTTCAAATACCCCCTATGATTGATATTAATTTTTTTTGACAAAAACCCCCTTCTATTTTCATATGTACATTTTAAGAAAATGTTAAATAAATATTTTTGTTCTTTTTTGTTTATTTTTTGTACATTTTAAGAAAATTCATAATATTTTTTAACATGTGATTTCAAAAAAAAAAAATATTACATGTATAATTAGGGGGTGTTTGCAATATTTAGAACAAAGTAGTGGTTTTTTTTATTTTTCCATATTTAATTGAGACAAAAAAATATGAATGAACTTGGTCTACAATGTACCAATTTCATGTAATTTTTACTTTCGTTGGTTTATATGGACCATGTTCAAATGAATAATCAATAAATTTAGACTTTTTGATCAAGATATAATGACTCATGTTAACTTGATGATGTGACCTTCTATGAAAGCAATAATTTTCTTAGAATTATACATAAGATATAATTTCAAACTTGAGAAACATGACCTTACACCTTTTGCAGGTGCGTCAAGAATCAAAATAATTATTTTTTGTGCATCACATGAACTCGTTTATAATACAGTTTATTCGGTTCAAATCGTTATGAAAAAATGCAAACATAATCGAAACCGATAAACCAAAAGATATAAATTTTTGAACCCAACCGATCTAGTTAATCCGAACAGCCGAACCGAATAAACCGGAATTTACCGGTTCGGTTCGGTTCTCAAATAAACCAAACCATTTGTCCATCCCTACCGATTTCAACGAAACACTTCATATTCCCTAATTAACCCACTTAATTAACTTATGATTTAACACATGTGAATTGATTAACGTGATAATTAACATCTATATGGATTAACAAATGATAATTAAAAATTAAAAATTATTAGTTCAATATTTTTGTTAATTGTAATGTTAATTAAGTGGGTTAATTAGATATAGAGTTTTTCACTGAAATCTGGTGGCAAAGTATATTTTTTTTTACCAAAATATTCCTTAATATTTTAGAAATTGTATATCTCCATTCGACTTATAATATGGTGGCACAGTATATGCCCTTTTTTTTGTTAATACAGGAATTTAATACATTTGGAATTGGAATGTTAAATTTAATCTATCTAGGAATATACATTTTTAAGATGAGCTTTTAAATATTTAAAATACGAAGTTCTCTAAAATTTTCAAAGAATTTAACAACTATTTTGAGAATTCTAAAAAAATACCTCATACTTACCTAACTCTTTTGAGAAATGTCTAATGCCGATACTATTAAAAGATTTTATTCTAAATTTAGAGAAAGCATGGGCGTTTTTCAAAACCCAAGAATTCATACTGGATATTGGGGTACGTTGGTAGGAGTGTCAATGGGGGCGGATATTGCCCGAACCGACCCGAGCCGTATCCGAAGAAATATCCGGATCCGAAAAAAATATCCGAATCCGAATGAACCGGAGTTGGAACCGTATCCGTTTCTACGGGTATGGATCCGGATCTAGGAACTAATTTTTTGATGGATCCGGATACTATCCGGATCGAATAAAATTTGTAAACGGATAATCGTTTTGTTGAAATCATGATCAAAATCATAATAATACCTAATAGACAATAACTATATTTTAATTCATAGTAATGCTTAATAATCAATAATCACTATATATATAATTAGTTTTAAAATTACAAAATAATCAAGACTTGAATTCTAAAAATATTATTATATTATTATATCATAGTATCCGTTTTAATATCCGAATAGGATCCGTATCCGTATCCGTATCCGACAATATCCGAACCGTATCCGTATCCGTTTAATATCCGAACCATATCCGGATCCGGGTAATACCGTATCCGGATCCGTATCCGAACAAAAATATGGATATGGATCTGGTATGATCACTATCCGAACCGTATCCGTATCCGTTTAATATCCGAACCGTATCCGGATCCGGGTAATATCGTATCCGGATCCGTATCCGAACAAAAATATGGATATGGATCTGGTATGATCACTATCCGAACCGTATTCGAACCGTTGACACCCCTAAATTGTTGGTCATGTAAAAGCGTTGAAGATTTCGGATTTTGCTTGTTGCGCACTTGGGTTTGATGTTTATCAAGAAAATATTGAGTCGTAAGAGCACGTTTCGTGTTATAGATTTTTTTTCAAAAAAAAAATGAAAAATATTATTACTGTGTTATGCTGCATTTGGTACAAATTAATATATTTTTAAATTAGTTTCTCTTTCATAAAAATTATATTAACGGGACAACAGACAACTTAATTTTTTTTCGACATTCAACTTAACTTGATAAGATTTAGAAAAATATGTCTTCATGGTAAACAAAACAAGGCTTTTATCACGTATTTAAGGGGCTGTTTGGAGGGATGTATTAGGCACAATATTTGAATTTAGAATTTCACTAGTGGATAAACAATTTTTCTGTTTGAAAAAGTAACAATTATGAATAATGAAAAGATCAAAAGTTTTATCATTTTTATCATTATGAACCAAAATTGCTCAATTTAATTTATGATTTAAATAAATAATAATGTATAAAATAACCAAATTGTAGTAGCTTTACTCCTGTTGTTCAATCGTTTTTGAATATAATCAACGAAAATGAAAAGAGACAACAAGCAATTAAGTAATTAATCAAACAATTTCCTAAAATTAAGCAGCCCTTTCAGCTTTGATACGAAATTGAACATGGTGACTTCAAAAAATATACCCCTTCTTTGTAAATTCGCTTTTTATATAATTTAAAACCCAAAGGATGGCACAGTCCTAGAAATTAAAAGCATCACTATGATGGTATTCAGTTTCGGTTTTGGTACTAATTGTTCAGTTTCAACTGATTTTCGTGCTGATTTTACTGATTTTTGTTTTGTTTTGTCTAAATTGACTGATTTCGGATGAATTGTGTCTTAATATGTGTTCAGTGGGGTTATTTTGTTTCTGAATTGGGACTAGTTTTGATGAATTGGGGGATGAGTGGGGCTAATTAGAGTTCGTGAAGTTTTTTTTAGGGTTTATTAAGGATGATTGGGGTAGATTTGGTTTTAAAATGCTGTACGATTTATTAGTCTCTAATTACGGATTTATTTTTATTTTATTAGGCTCTAATTGTGTTGTATATAAGAAGAAAATATAGGTACACACTTGACTCTAAAGTTGATATCAGTATGGACCAATAGTCCAATATCATTGTGATGTAGTTTTTTTACTCGTGATCTTTCATGTCAATTTTTATTTTACGGTCATAAATTATTATTTGACAATATTTTTGTTTTTTGATTTAAATTTTTTGATTAAATTGATTAGTCTTTGTGAATTAGGAAATGTCGAAATCGATTAAATCAGAGTTGAGAATCAGACAAAAGTCGATTGAAATGTTGAAATCGATTAAATCAGAGTCGAGAATCAGACAAAAGTCGATTGAAATGTTGAAATCGATTAAATCAGAGTTGAGAATCAGACAAAAGTCGGGGCATATTTTATATTTAGTTTTAATTTTGAAAAGTACAAGATATATTTGCTATTTTTTCTTTCTCATTTGATTTCGTCTGTTGGTACGTCATCTTTTATATTTCGAAGGACCCTGTCTATATCCTCTCATACTGGGAGACACACTTGACATGTTTGATGAAATAAAAATATTTCAAAAGCCTTCAATTTGTGTGTTGTGTTATGATTAGCAATTTCAAAGAGGCCGGATTTTTTCTGAGTTGGATTAAAATTATCTCAGAAAATTGCATCGAGTTCAAAAGATCTTCTAGGCTTCGAGAACTCTTTAAGATAAATAATAGCGATTGATTGGGGCAAATGGTAAAACTAGTTTTTGTCATGATGTTATCAATCAATTTTTCAATTTTGTTATGTGGTACTAGGTTTATTTATATACGGATTTGTAGCATTGATTCTAATAAAAATACCTGTAAATAATTATTGTAACTTTTATTTAGTTTTATATCTTCAAGTACCTCGACGCTAAAGCCTAAAACAGGGTCATTCGAAAAAGAACTCGTATATTTTTAATTTAGCACATCATAAAAACATAAACTATCTGATAGCTCTAAATATAAAAAGTAATATTTACAACTTTTCCTTCGGCAAAGGCAAATTTATAGCTACTATTCCACAAAACCGGAAGATATGTATATAACAGATTTCCTTATCATAAAAATACAAATACAAGAATAATTTGCATCCATGAATAAACACGTAGCTGTTTACAAGGATATTCATAATAAATACACAATATGTACGCCATCTTCACCGACTTAAACACGTAGCTGTTTACAAGAATTAACAAGAATTACAAGAATTAACAAGGATATCCATGAATAAACCCTAATTTCACTTAAAACCCTAACTTCACCGACTTAAAACCCTAATAAATACACAATATGTACGCCATATTCATAATAAATACACGTAGCTGTTTACAAGAATTAACAATGATTTAGTACTGATTGGGCACTGAACCAGGCCCAAATAAAACCGAAAAGCATAACCCTAACATATACTCTCCTGGAGAGAGAAAAGGTCAAGTCAGCATCGCTTAGCTAGCTCGCACGTAGCGTATAGGGTAATGAGCTGGGTAGAGAGAGAGAGAGAGAGAGAGAGAGAGAGAGAGAGAGAGAGAGAGAGAGAGAGAGAGCATCTGTCGCGAGACCAGGAGGAGTTACGGCTAGTAATCGTTAGGAAGAAGAAGAAGAAATCCTTAATGGGTCTCTTTGCCCGTTTCATTGTGAAGAGATCCACTAAGAGTTTGGGTCGTGGACCTGGGAAAGTTAAGGTATTGAAGTCATGGACTGAGTCTAAAAAGAAAGAAGGTTTGGGCTTGGGCCCTGCCACTATTAGTGGCTGAAAGGAGACAAAGAGCAAGGAAGGACTGGAGGGGTGTTGTACGGTTGAATGTACTGCTCCAGGGTGCAGTCCGTTATTTGTTTGCATTAGTTACTGTTTTACAATTAGTAATTTATTTCCAGTATTTAAGTTTGTGTTGTAATAATTTCACTTATGCAATTTGGTACTAGACTCTCTTTCTAATCGAATTCCTCTTCTTTTTTCCTTCTTTTCCCTTTCTCTTATATGTGTATCTTGCTCTGTTATATCGCACAAACATTAAATCTCTGCTATAGATTAACGTTCTTGCTACAATTGGTATCAGAGCCATCGATTCCTACTAGTATTGAACCTCATGAATTACTTCCAAGATTCTTGGTAGAAATTTTTTCATCTTGTTCAATATTGGTTAATCTGTGACCTCTTATGCCGCCGCGATGCACGGTTTCTGATTCAAACATGGAAGAATTGAATACTCGTCTAGAACTTATTCAATCGGGGGTGGAGTACATGAAGTTCTCAGAGGCGATTGGTCAGATACTCAATGTTGAGACCAAACTCACTGAGAAGATGTCCTCAATGATTATCGAACAATCCAAAATATTGGAAGATAGAATGGATAAGAAGATGGACGATAGGTTGGATCGATTCGAAGCACGAATAGAGAAAATCATGTCAGCACAGTTGGCCAAATTGGGAGAGAATGATTCAAGCAATAAGGATAAAGGAAAATGGATCTTAGGATCTTCCCCGATCCTACCTCATACTGATACGGAGATACCCTTCTCTCAAGTGGGTGACGAGTATGGATGGGACAATACTCGTAACTTCAAGAAGAATAAGGATGTTGACCAGAGCAGCATGAACGGATCATACACCCAACTTACCAAAAACCGAGTTTCCCAGTTTTGATGGAGAGGATCCAAAAGATTGGATCAGGAGGTGTGAGTGTTATTTCGATCTCTACTCAATCCCGGAGGAGTACAAGACCAAACTAGCGGTACTCAAGTTTGAAAAAAGGGTTAGTGATTGGTACGAATACCACATTACTAACAAAGGGCATCCCCCATGGAAAGAGCTAGTCGAAAAAATTAGTGAAAGATTCAAAAGGAATGAGTTCAGAGAACTGGTCGAGGAATTCTTGAAACTCCACCAATCAGGAAGGGTTAACGAATTCATCGGGATGTTCGAAAAAACAAAAGGGCGGTTGTTGATGGAAAATCCTGAACTAAAAGAGGAGTTTTTCATTAAATCTTTCATACATAGACTGAAAGAAGAGTTAAGACACTATGTGAAAGTGTTAAAACCAAAAAATCTGTATGATGCTTTTGATATAGCAAGTGAATATGAGTTGGCGAACGAGTGCGAGATCAAAAAGAACAAAACTTTTTCTTCTAGTACCACTAAGAAAGAAGTATTTGGCTACGGCAAAGAAAGAGTAACTGAGAAGAAGTGGGAGCCAAAAATATCAAAAGAACTTTTCAACCATAGGAAACAAAATGGACTTTGTTTCAAATGTGGTGATAAGTATTCGATGGGACATCAGTGTGCAAAAGGGGGTTTGCACATGCTGTGCCCAGAGGATGAAGAAGTTGAATTTTTAGAGGAGATATGTATCATTCATAATGAGGAAGATCTACAATGGTGTATTGCCGAATCCCAAACTACCAAAATTAAAGCAATGAGATTTAGAGGATTGATTGGTAATAAACATATGAGTGCACTTCTGGATAGTGGGGCCACAAGCTCATTTATTGACCCAACCATGTTAGAAGGGTTAAATTGCATAATTACCAAATCAGTACCCATGACTGTGATGGTAACAAATGGGGATAGGATGACCACTGATCTTATCTGCAAGGGTCTAAATTACACCATTCAAGGCCACGGATTTACTCATGACCTCAGATTGTTGGATATAAAAGGGTATGATATGATATTGGGGATGGATTGGTTGACCAATCAAGGCAGGATGAGTGCCGATTGGGAGGAAAAATGGGTCTGTTTTAAAAAAGGAGACAATGAAATCAAGTTACAAGTGCAAGAAGAGAAAGTGGAGTGGAAATACATTGATGAAACCATCAATACAATCACTGAGATAAAAAAAAAGGGGAGTGAATTGATTCTAGCTAAGTTGTTTATCTCAACTGGTGGGTCCAGTTCTCTGCTTACTGGAGAGTCCAGAAAACCAACTTATAAGGATATTGAAAGAGTGTTAGAGGAATTTAAGGATCTTTTTGAAGATCCTACAGTATTACCTCCTACCAGAAGCCATGATCACAAAATACCCTTAATCAATGGCTCAAAACCAGTGAATCAAAGACTCTACCGTTACTCTTACTTCCAGAAAATGGAACTTGATAAAATCATCAAAGAGTTAATGAGTAATGGAATTATTCAACCCTCAACAAGTCCATATGCATCTCCTGCATTGCTGGTTAAGAAAAATGATGGCACATGGAGATTGTGCATTGACTATAGAAGATTAAACTCATTCACCATCAAAAACAAATTTCCCATACCCCTAGTTGATGATCTATTAGATGAATTACATGGTGCAAAGTATTTCTCAAAGATTGATCTCAAAAGTGGTTATCATCAGATTAGAATTGAATCCTGATGATATCAAGAAAACAGCTTTTAGGACCCATGAGGGTCATTATGAGTACAAGGTGATGCCTTTCGGCCTCACTAATGCTCCAGCCACGTTCCAAGCATTAATGCAGGAGATTTTTAAACCATTTCTGAGAAAGTTTATCATTGTATTCTTTGATGATATACTGATTTACAGCCCAGATTGGTCCTCTCATGTGGAAAATGTCAAAACTGCCCTTGAAACCCTAAGAAAGAACAAATTGTATGCAAGAAAAGAGAATTGTGAATTTGGGTTGCAAGAATTGGAATATCCGGGACATGTTATTTCTGAAGGAGGAGTCAAAACTGACCCTAAAAAGATAGAAGTGATGAAAAATTGGCCCATTCCGAAGAATATTAAGGAATTGAGAGGTTTCCTTGGCTTGACTGGGTATTATAGAAAGTTTATACAAAATTATGGAAAAATTAGTAAAGATCTCACAACATTGCTAAGGAAAAATGCATTCAAATGGACTGATCTGGCAACAAAAGCTTTCAATGAATTGAAAATGGCCATGACTGAAGCACTAGTCCTGGCAATGCCAGATTTTTCTGTACCATTTGTACTTGAAACTGATGCCGGCAACAATGGCATATGGGCTGTACTCATGCAGAATAAGAAACCAATTGCTTTTTTCAGTAAAGGGTTAGGTTAAAAGAATCAAGGACTTTCCACTTATGAGAAGGAATTTCTGGCTTTAGTATCAGCAGTACAAAAATGGAGACATTATTTACTTGGAAAACCCTTCATTATAAAAACAGACCATATGAGCCTTAAGTATTTACTGGAACAAAGATTAAATCATTCTATTCAGCATAAAGGATTGTGTAAGTTATTAGGGTTTGACTATACCATTGAGTGAGTACAAGAAGGGGGTGGATAACAAGGTGGCTGATGCTTTGTCGAGAAGGGGTGAGGTAAATTCTATATCGGTGATCACACCTGAATGGGTGAAGGAGCTCAAGAAAAGCTATGTTGATGATCAATGGATCTCTGAGATTATGGGAGGATTAGAAAAGAATCCAGAATTGAAGTCAGGGTTCTCTATGCAAAATGGCATACTCAGGTACAAGGAGAGACTTTGTGTGGGTAAACATGATGATTGGAGAAGGAAAATATTCTCAGAATTGCATGATAGCAAAGTGGGTGGTCATGCTGGTATTTTGAATACTTATAGGAAAATTAAAAGAATTTTTTACTGGCCCAAACTCAAAGAGAGTATTACTGAGATGGTAAAGTCTTGCCACACCTGTCAGTTAAACAAAAATGAAAATGTGCTTCCACCTGGACTATTAGAACCATTACCCATTCCAGATCGAGCTTGGGATAGTTTGGGTATGGATTTCATAATGGGTTTACCTAAATCTGAAGGTAAAGAGGTATTATTGGTCATTGTGGACACATTTTTACCCTTTATCACACCCATACAAGGCAGATGATATTGCAAATCTATTCCTAGATCAAGTGTACAAACTACATGGTCTACCCAGTTCAATTGTTTCTGATCGAGACCCGATTTTTACTAGCAACTTTTGGAAGCAATTGTTTAAAAAATTAGGGGTTAAATTGCAATTTTACACATCCTATCATCCACAAACGGATGGTCAAACGGAGCGGGTTAATCAATGTGTGGAAGGATATCTGAGATGTTTAGTGTTCAATAATCCTAAGAAATGGGTGAGTTGGGTACCTATGGCGGAATATCGGTACAATTCGTCTTTTCACTCTTCTCTCCAGTTATCTCCATTTGAGGCCCTTTATGGATATCGACCATCCTTAATACCATCCATTACCGAGCTGGAAGATAAATGGGAGTCAGTGGAGGCTCTGATGAAAAACCGAGTGGGAATTCAATTGCAAATTCAGGATCAATTAAAGAAAGCCCAATCGAGGATGAAGAGGTTAGCAGACAAATCCAGGTATGAACGGTCTTTTTCCGTTGGAGATTGGGTTTACTTAAAGCTACAGCCTTACCGACAATCATCATTGGTTACGAGATTGAATCAAAAGTTGGGGCCTAAATACTACGGACCATTTGAGATAATCGAAAGGATCGGAAATGTAGCATATAAAATCAACCTACTCGAAAATTCTCAGATTCACCCCACCTTCCATGTATTTGAATTGAAGAAGAGAATTGAAACCGGGATGGTACCGGGTTCTCAATTGCCAATTCTGGGTCCAGATGGGCGTGTTCGAGTTGAACCAGTAGCGATCCTAGAAAGGAGGCCAGCGAAGCGAGGCAACGAAGCGGTAACTCAAATTCTGGTTCAGTGGTCCAATTTGAGTGAGATTGAAGCCTCATGGGAATGGTACAACGAGATTGAAGCAAGATTTCCTAAATTTTTCCTTGAGGACAAGGATAATTTTGAGGAGATGGTATTGTCGCGAGACCAGGAGGAGTTACGGTTAGTAATCGTTAGGAAGAAGAAGAAGAAACCCTTGATGGGTCTCTCTGTCCGTTTCATTGTGAAGAGATCCACTAAGAGTTTGGGTCGTGGGCCTGAGAAAGTTAAGGTATTGAAGTCGTGGGCTGAGTCTAAAAAGAAAGAAGGTTTGGGCTTGGGCCCTGTCACTATTAGTGGCTGAAAGGAGACAAAGAGCAAGGAAGGACTGGAGGGGTGTTGTACGGTTGAATGTACTGCTCCTGGGTGCAGTCCGTTATTTGTTTGCATTAGTTACTGTTTTACGATTAGTAATTTATTTCCAGTATTTAAGTTTGTGTTGTAATAATTTCACTTATGCAATTTGGTACTAGACTCTCTTTCTAATCGAATTCCCCTTCTTTTCCCTTTCTCTTATATGTGTATCTTGCTATGTTCTATCGCACAAACGTTAAATCTCTGCTATAGATTAACGTTCTTGCTACAACATCTCGATGGGTAGCAAGAAAAGAGAGATCTGTTCGATCGAGAAAGAGGGATTTTAGAGAGACGAGGTGAGTGTTGACAGAAAATGTTCACAAACGGAAACTGAAGGACAATAAAACGGAGTTTAGATGGAGTGTTATTTCATTAACCTGCACGGATCTCATAGCAAATCCGAAGGTTAAGAATTTACAAGCAAAAAAATGAGCTCTACTTGTACAAACTATTTAGTTATTCTTTCCTCCTCCTCTCTCTCTCTCTCTCTCTCTCTCTCTCTCTCTCTCTCTCTCTCTATATATATATATATATAGTTCTACCATACATCATTTTAAAATGTTATTTTGAATATTTTGACAATTAATTATATTTGTAAAATGATGTATCATAAAATTTATTTTTTATGGAGATTCTTGTTTAAATGAACAACAAAAAATTTCAATTTAGTCAAACATTAATTGATAAATATATTTGAAATCTTATTTTAAATATTCATAAATGAATAATTACTTCAAATATCCTTGAAAATAATTGTATGATAAGAAAAAATGTGTATGATAGAAGTCCCCTTATATATATATATATATATATATATATATATATATATATATATTACAAAATCAACTATTCAATATCATCAATTCAATTCAAAACAAAATTATTTCGAATTAAAAGAAAACGATAAGTATAGAGAAATCCAGTTACCTTGATAGAAATATAAATGAATGATCAATTAATTTACATGATTATTCAACTAGACTGAAATTGACTGTGGTTAAGGAGGGTTTCATTTAGTTTCAAGCTCAAAGAACAAAATTTGAAGTGGAAATTCAGGGAAAGTGTCACCAAATTTAGGCCAGGGGCCAAACATATAATAAATTGAAAAGAAACATACTAATGACAAATTTTTCTCCTTAACAGATATGGACGAAATTAAGTGGACATAAAAGGAATTTAAATTTTCTGCGTCCGTGAAAATGAAAGGAAACTAGTTTTTCTTATTTAGCAGCTAATGACTATGGACGAAATTAAGGGGCACCAGGTTTTGGAACAACTTTATATTAGACGGGATGATAAGAAAGTTACCTTTTTAAAGAAATATTGAGAGATTTGATTTTCAAATGTGCTACTTAATTTTTCTCCTTAACAGATATGGAAAAAAATTAAAGAAAATTAGAAATTATCTATAAAATTTCATTCTTTTATACTGTCAATTTAGGCTACTTAATTATCTATAAAATTAGAAATTTTTCTCCTTAACCCCTAGTTATTTTTAATGCTGATATATCTAGGATATTAGTATATTATTTTTTATATCAATACACTATAATATCATTAAACTATTTCAACCGAAGATATCCTTTTTAATATCCATATACTATTTTCGTTGTCAATTTACTGATCAATTTTTAAGTGCAAATATTATTTTCCGAGGTTCATATATTATTTTATTATATAAATCAACATGTCATCTTCAGTATCAGCTATATATATTGACTTTTTATTCTATCACGTAGTATATTTTAAAGTAAATGTGAATTAGATCTGGAAAAATAGAAATCAAAAGAGGAAATGCGATTTATTGTTTTCAAAACCTTTTCGGTTTTTAATCAATGAAAACAAATTTAATTATGGAAAAATATACTATGTCCTCGTGAATCAAAATAAATTTTATTGATGTGTCAATCGAAAAGAGTTAATTGGATTGATTAAATTTTTTAATTGTATCAATTCAAATAAATATTGATTTGAGTATTAATCAATTTAATTAATTCTCATTAATTATTGTTTTTATTGATTAAATTTTATTGATATTTTTGTGTTCGGAGACGTCATATTTATCCCCTTTAATTATTCAAATTCGTTTTTATTCTTTCTCATTTATGAAAGAAACATGAAACAGGAACAAGACGAGCCCTAACTTCTATTTGATTGTAATGTGGGAAGACAATTTAGAAAAATTGCAATCTAAAATAAGCTTTCAGAATTTAAAATTATGTAAATAAATCAATTAAAGTCAGTTGGACCTCTCACGTGAAATCAAAAGTTTGAATTCTACTCTTATCAAAACAAATGACTTATGACCATTGAATATTTGAAATTTACTACACATTTGTCTTCCATTCTCCCAATTCGTTGCCCATTCAAACTGGCAAATAACTCTCAAGTTGCATAGAACTTGAGATGTCCCTTCCTACTGTATTCTCGGTATTGAAGAACACTCCAATTTGATCAATATAAATTGAATTTGTCCTATGAAAATTTGTGAATTTCTAATTTGCAGATTGCAGATTATTGCTTGGATCTAAGAAAATCATATTCTAACTAGGTGTACTCAATTAAAAACGAAAATATGTGAAACAAACGTAGAAAAATGAAAAACAAACAAGAACAAAGATCTCATAAATAAAAACTTCATTATATAATGTATATACTAACTAGTATTTACTTCAATCCCCCTCTCCAAATCGCCAACTAGGGCTCCATCCCCATGAACCCTCCTTGATGATCTTTCCAAACTAAGCATCCTTCGAAACGACGAACTCACCCGTGCCGATACCGATGCTTCCGCTTCCACCTCCTTTGACTCGACGAGTTCTTCTGTTACCGCACCATTCACTTGGACCGAAACAGACGGTTCTCCGGGGTGAACCTCAGCACGACACACCGGACAAGACGCGCTAGCAACCAACCACTTATCGATGCAAACGACATGGAAAACATGACGACATCCCGGAAGCATTCTGACAACATCGCCTTCTTCCAAAAAACTCAAACAGACTGCACAGTCTTCCTTGACGGAACCATCACTCGCCTCGTCGTTCTCTGATCTGCAACGATATTGGAACGACTTGATGGACGATAGTGCACCCGGATCGAGACCTTTTGACATTTCACTACGAGGCATGCTTGTATTATTGGGAAACGTTGCTAGTCTGAGAAGATTAACTGTCTGGCGACGATATTGACTCAGATGACGACGTCGAGCGTAGCGGAGATACATATGCAGAAGCACGACTATTGCTACGACCAGACTCAGAGCGACGATAGCTATGATGAAAAAGCGGGAATACAAGGAATACAAGTTGTAATTGCTGGTTTTGAAACTTCTTTCGGGTGGCGAGGGTAAGTCGTACGGCCACTGCGGTGGGATTCGTACGGTGGTGGTGTTCGACATTGTCGGTACCGATTGTGCTAGAAAGGTTTTTTGGTTTTGTTCTTGATTGTTTCAAGTGTTTTGTAAGGAAAGTGAACTGTGGGGAAAATTATTAGTCGTAGTCTAATTCAGAAAAAATGGATTGATGTTGGAATCATTGACTATGGAGATGGAGTAGAGACTGAGCTACAAGGATATTATTTTGCGGGAAATTTGCCCTTTCATATGGTGTAGATCTCATGTAAACACAAAAGACATATGACTTAGTGTAACGTGTTAAAACTCCACCTTATAAAGTTTGGAATTCGTATGTTTCATAATTCATACCTACTTGAGTTGTTTATTAGTTCCAAGGGTAGGTTTGGTGAAGAAAGTTGTGATATCCAATTTTATGTTCTTTCATTTTTATTTTAATGGAGACATCATAATCATCACAGGCTTCCCCCAAATCAATTTGTTTGCTTTGGTTATTCATTTCGTTAAAATAGAATAGTTATAATTTTGAATCAAAATTGGTCATGCAGATTTTTTGTGTGAGATATAAATAAATGTGTAGCTAATCTACTGAGACCGAAAAAATATCACATTTTTTTTTGAGTTTTTTTTACTTTGCCCCCATATTTCACCACCAAAATAATGATGCCGTCATCGTGACATCACAATTTTGTTTTGGAGAAAATAGGTCTTCAATTTGCATCCAAACTCTTCTTTCAATTAATAGTGACTCTAATTAATTTCTAATTAATTATCTTCTAATTGAACTAATCAATGGTGTAATAAATTAAATTTCAATTAAAATTATCAAATTTTGGATACAAAATTAATTGAAGAGACATTGGGGCACAAATTGGGGGCGCATTTTCACCCAACTTTAATTGATGATGTCATCAAGAAAAGTTGGGTGAATTTGGGAGGCAAACTATAATTTTTTTTTTTTTTTAGACCTTCTAGTGTGTGCCCTTATTTTCCCATCATTTGATGAAGAGTCATCAATTAAAGATTGAAAAATTATACTTATCCCTTCTAAAATTCTCCACAAAATCTGATGCGTTGGCAAAGAAACATTAAATACATTTAATAATAGAAAATTTTACATCTTAGGTTTATCAGGTGATAAATCTAACTTATTAATTTTATTACGTTTTTATTAAATTTCACACGTTTCACAGGTGGTAAATGGTGAATCGATCCATCCAAATAACTTTTTTTTTTTCCATATTTGTAAAATTTTAATTTAATTACAAAAGATGGTGGTAATCAATTCCAATAAAAACGTTCAATTCAACAATGAAGTGTGAAACGGTTAATATTTTTCTTTTCCATCCTATATAGGAAGACAACAAAATAAATATTCATAATTTATCACTACTAATTAATGTCCTTGCCAACACATCAATCGAGCTAGGAGATTCTAAGGGGGATGATGTCTATCACCACTCATAAAGATTAACCCAGTAATTATGTCTATTAATTAGCGATTAATTCATATTTGTTAATTTTGAAATATTCCTAATTAATTTTTAATTGGTAGAGACCTTCGTTACATATTAAATTTTTAGTAATTATGAATTAACTTTGTTAATTGAAGTGTTAATCATTATTTGGTGACTCATCACAAGTTGGTGGGGAAATGGGGCAAAGTGTAATTTTTCTTTTTTTTCAGGTACAGAAAAAATTACAAAAATACAAGATGAAATGGATGTCTGCAGAAGATAAAAATGGAGATGAAGCTGTCCATCAACCATATATGTGACAAAGATTGCATTGAATCCTTTCACAGGTTTCATGTTTATTGCATTGACTTTGACTCGGATAAAACCAACCTCTGTCTCAAGTTAAGAGTCGAGACTCGAGCTACCTCGCAAAAAACAAAAAAACAGAGACTGAGACCGTGGAAGTTGGTAAAAGCATGGAAGTGTGGGTGGCTCGTTACAATTTACATTTTTTCTACTTTTTTTTGTTTTTGAAACTTTTATTTTCAAAATAAATAATTCTCATTTTAAAATAGATGTTATTATTTGAATGACAATTGAATAAAACATTTTTTTTCTTCTCTCTTCGCTCTTATTTCACTTATTTTACAATACATTATCAACACTATTCTACCATACATATTTCAAGGTTTAAAACACAAAATTAAAACTCCGCTCCAAAGATATCCTTTTTCTATAAAATTAGTAGAAAAAGATGTAAATAACAACATGTTTTTAATTAGTAATATAGAAAAAATATAAATACTTGTACAGAGGTATAAATGACCACATATGTAAATTGGTATAAATAAGAGTAAAATAGATATAAATAATAGCGGAGATCTCCAGTTGATGACTCTTCAATTATATCTGGAAAAATATGTTGACAAAATCTTCATCAAATTATATAAATATGTGTGACTCACCATCGTTATTGAGATAGCATACACTATGATATAAATATGTCTTCATCAAATGATATAAATATGTGACTCACCATCGTTATTAAGCTGCATCATTTGATGAAAAGATGTAAATATGTCTGGTATAAATAACGGAGATATAAATAATTTTAACCTATTCATAACTAACATGGTGACTCACCATTTACACATCATTAAATAAGCCAAAATTAGTTGCTAAATTCCTGCTGTATCATCAACTTGAATACGACTGGAGATCTCCATTACCGGGTTCCAATTGCTAAGATCCAATAAGCACATTACACCTAATATGCTTTAACAAAATCTTTAATCCATAATATAAAAAATATATAGTAAAAAGCTCTATATAACAAGAGATATTTAATCCATAGCATAAAAAAGAAATATAAAATAACAAAAAAATATAAATAATAGTAAAAATAACAATGTCTTAAATGCTCAAAAGCTATTTTTTGGAAAACATGACTCCTTCCCTTCTTCTTCTTCGCTAGTGGCGATAGCCATAGCGAGATAATGACGTTTCTCCTTCTTCCTTTCTTCTTCGCTTTCATGGCGTTCGTCTGGACAGTCGACAGTGACGGTAGACATTGACTGTGCAATTTATTGCGTTCTTTTTCTTCTTTTGTTTCTTCGATCTTTCCCCCTCTTCAATCGATTTCCTTGTCAAAACCTCTCCACCCCTTTCATTACAAACCACATAACTTCTTCTCTCACATCGTTCCTCTTTCAATCCTTGTCAAAACCTTAAATCGCTGAAATTTGACTGACAATCGCTGAATCGCTGGCCTTAAATCGCTTAAATTGACTAAATTGCTGGCCATTAAATCCTTAAATCGCTGGCCCTTCCTCATTGCATCAATTTCAACTGGATATTCAACTGAAATTCGATTGAAATTTGATTGAAAATCAACTCAAACTCTACCAAAAAATCGACTTAAACCTTATTTAATTGCCGACCTTTAATTCGACGAAGAGTTGCGAAGGGTTGTGCAGATATTAGGGTTGTGAACCTACGATGAAGAGTCGCGAAGAAGGGTTGTGAAGAAGAGTTGCAAAGAAGAGTTGTGAAGAAGAGTCACGAAGAAGGGTTGTGAAGAAGAGTTGCAAAGAAGGGTTGCGAAGAAGGGTTCCTTTTCCCAATTTAGGATTTCTTTTCCCAAAATTTAATTCCTTCTTCTTCTCAAAACCCAGGAAAAGATTTTAAGGTCTTTTCAAATCCGAGAATCCAAATAACAGACTTGGATTTTCAATTACCTACTGTATCATGGATACAAAGAAAGCGTTTTTCGTTCGACGCATTTTAGGTCCTTGATTTATCAACGGAACCGTCAACTTCGATCACTGTTTCTAATACAAACTCGACTTGTAATGGTGATATTGTACATAGCCTACGGGCCTTGAAGCAAAAAAAAAAAAAAAAAAAAAAAAAAAAAACAATGTCTTAAATTGCGATGCAGCTATCCGTAGCGGTCAGACATTTTATGCAACGGATTGAGATAGCATACACTATTGCGACACTATGACTTTATTCCAAACATACATCACGATATAATATTTTATGTAATAAACATAGTATCTTTTAAATATATAATTAGATCATGTAATAAATATAGTATCTTTGAATTTGGTTTTGTTGACATCCTAAAAATATCAAAACAATATAATTAAATTTAAAATCGAAAAATCCTATGAAATACAATGAAGTTGATACATTTACACATGAAATTAGTACATTTTTAAAAGGTATACATAGAAACTGATACATAAAAAACATATATCAACACGTTTAATGATTAATCAATTTTTTTTAAAAAAAAAGTGAAATATCTAATTTCAGCCGCAATCCGTTCAAATTCACTCGAAATCGACGAAATTGAAGATGCACCAAGGTTCCTTGAGCCCTCCTCCTCCTCCTGGTGCCGGTCATCAGGCAGTGGCGGCTTGAGATAGACTTTTTCGTTAACGAGCAAGACCTGGACCCTAAACCCGAACCCGTTAACTATAAATCCTCTTATCCCATCCGTAACTATTGCTATTGAACCGCTATTTGCGCTTCAATGGCGGCACTATAACCACTATTTCTTCAAAACACCATTTCTTGATACAAATCATTGCACGGTTGCTAATAGTATAGTAATACAGGTTTCTGGCCGCAATTCCGTCGCAATTTAAAACATTGAAAAATAGTTTCAATAACAATAGATCTTTTATCTGTAGTATAGAAAAAATATAAATAATATAAAAAATGGCGGAAGGGACCGGGCAGTGGGCATAGCTAACATCGGCCGAGAAGATACCGGACAATTGAATGTCGCTGAAATACTTCAGAATGTATCCGTCATGCATTTTTTCGGAATGCAAAATCAATTCTCTTGTTTTAAATGGCATCTATGAATACAATGGAAATTAGTTTTGTTTTTACTTGCTGTTATGTGTGCTGGTTTGCATGATTTATATTATTGCTTTTGCACATTGGTTTTTTATTGACTTCGTGCTGTTTTAGGCGGTTTTATAAATTATCCCACTCATAAATTAAGAGAGGAAGGATAATTACAAAATTTCTTGTGTTTGTTAAGCAAATTTTTGATATTTTATGTTTGATAGGGGTATATGTGAAATTATGAGGTTCTATCAGGAAGGTACATGTGAAATTCAGAAAAATTGTAACAAACGGTTAATCTGTCAACATGCATTTACGCTTACTCCAAAATCACCAATAAAAAGAAATGAAAATAACTAAGAACAAAATCAAATAAAAAATCCGCCTGATATGAACTCAAAATTACTTCCATAATCGACAAAAGCTTTCATCTGCTACCATCTCAACACTCTTGTAGTTCTTCAAAATACCAGTCGTCCATGCCCATATCCATCTCCCCCCATTCAAGCAAATCCTCCACAAAATACATCGAAGAATCTGAACAATCATGATTATCTAGGCTCGAAAGGAAAATGTCATCCAAACTACAATCCTCGCAATGTTCATGTCCATGAATCATGTCATGATTTAGTAATACAACATCATTGTCGTTGTCCTGGGGATGGTACGCGGAATCTACGTCTTCTAATTCTGAGAAACTAATCATGTTTACGAGTTGTTCTTCCTCCACAGTTTGATCTAACAATTCCATGAGAAGATCGTTGTCGATCTCTATATCCGGTATATCCAGGGTTTCAGAGACTCGTTCCATGTATGATTGGGAAGATAATTAGGGAATTTTATGATATTGGTGATTTTCTTTAGGAAGGAATGTTGGACTTAAATATCATGAGATTTAATTGAGGAGGCAAATGCTTGTTGAAGTGGGCCAAGGCCATGCATGAGATGGATTGGTACAAAGGGGCACAATTATTATGTGGACCTAACTCCCCACTTGCACCCCACGTGATTGGATTGGTATTTTGCATAGTATGTTTTGATTTTCACGTAGAATCGACGGACACCTTTGTTCTATTTTATTCATTTATGGCTGTTTTTGTTCTATTTTGTAACTTTAGTATTTGAGAAAAGAGATCCAACTAATGTGGTCAATATCTTGTGAGATAGGATATACATATACAAGAGTAGTGATGTATATCCCTATTACTCTCTTTCAGAAAATTAATGACATAAATATGATTTAACATCTTAAAAATTAACACACAAATACAAAATTTAATATATTAATTTATGATTTAATTACATCAAATTAAGATGTTAAATCATAAATTAATGTGTAAATTCTTAATTTGTTAAATTATATCGACGTCGTCATCAAGATTCTGAGAGAAGTGGGGTTGAAAGCACATGTGACCTATAATAAGTGTGTACTTTGTGAAACAGCGGTCACCAGCCCCAGCCCCCCTACTCACTTCGAAATCCTTTCCCTTTCCTACTTTTTTTCACTTTTGGTCACATTTTGACTCGTCTACGAAGACGGCTGGACTCGAACACGGCTTGAACAACACCACATCGTCAAGACGGCAGCGCCAAGACGGCAGATCTTGAGCAACGCCAAGGTGAAAGATCTGGTGAAGCTAGAAGACCTTCAAGCCAGCAACGAATTCTTGAAGATGACGACATCGGTCTCCTTAGTTCATCTTAGATTGCTATGTCAAGAGAAAACGTGGTAACTTTGTTGCCAGAAGAGACAAAGTCAACAAATGTCCTATGATGAAGAGAAGGATAAATCCTTTCGAGATCGCAGAAGAGAAATTTTTCAAGACAAACTAAGTGGAAGGTCGAATGTTATAACTGCCACAAGCACGGACACTATGCTCGAAATTGTTGGAGTGTGCCTGAAGGGAATGAAGAAAAAAATAATTATGTGAGACCTTTTAAAAAAAATAAATCACAATGCAAATCTTATGGTTAAAAATAGTAAGTACCAAACATTTGGTACTTAATTAATTATCTTAGCTATATAATACAAGCACAACAATAACAAAATACAAAAATGGAATAAATTATTATTACATACTTAAATAATCATAATACCTAACGATACAAAATTTGCACCTCAATTCCAAGTTCGAAACACCTAAATCAACCTTTAACACAGAGAATCAAGTTGAGGGGCCAGAAACTATAAACAAAAAACAAATTTATTCAAATCAAGCTGAAATTAATCCAATATAACCAGCAAGTAGAGCTAGAAAATACGAGATACCATACACAATTCCAACAATCACCGGCTCTCTAATTCCAAACAATTTAAATTTTCGAAAAATCACTGCCTTTTGGAAAAAGCCCTTCCTGAATCCGTAATTCTTCCGCATAACAATCTTACAATACAAACCCCAAAAACAAAACAAAAAAATGCACATCAAAGGATTTCATCATATAAATTTACCAAAAAAGTGGGCGTACCTGCATAAATGCGCTGAGGAGTTCAATTGAGAAAGGAATGGTAGCTATGAAGAGAGGTAAAAACATTCCTGTAAAAGAAGCCATCGAAGCTAGGGCTCCCCCAATTGCTAATAATCCAATTTCGCCCATTATTACTGACGCTTTATATCTATTATGACATAGAAATCCTATACACGATCCTGCCATTGAAGCTCCAAACACAGCCAGTTCTTCAAATTTACAAAAATATCAAATTTACCATTCCAGCTATAAGAATATAATCTTGTGGGTCAATGAATACATGATATTTTAGATTTTTATCAAGGACAAATATGATATTAAGGAGGAATTTTGCAAAATTATCCCTCTATTTTTCACATATTAGATATCGAAAAAGTAACTGACTTCCCGAACATTTTTTGTACCAGGAGATAAAGCGAGGACAGCAATGGACATTCCAAAAAAGGAAAGTGCAGAAATCCCTCCAGCCAATCCATCGATGCCATCTGTCACGCTGACTCCATTCCCCATTGTAGCAAAGCAAAAAGTCATGATAACAAAATAGAAATTTCCTAAGTTCAGAAGCCCAATTGGTCGAGGCAAAGGCACCAAATTTTTCCTGCGATGATATGTTATAATTCGAATAGATCAGTATTCAGGACGCATATATTAATAGGGAAATTTGCAAACGAGACCCTGTGTTATGTCTAAATCGCAAAAAACCCCTCTAAATCTTACTGGCTATGACATGTACATTGTGTATGGTGTGGAGATCCTTGCTGAATCGAACCAATAGGAGAATAATATACCAATGGATATCTGTTAATCAATAAAAAGATTTCATTATAACTGAGAGAGAAAGAGAGAGGAGAGAGAGAGTGCTTACTTGCAATGGAAGTTTCAACCATCTGAATAAGCCATAATTATGCCTCATGCCCCTCAAAACATCATTGAATAATCCAATAAAACCAAAAGAAATAGTCGCAAATACGGCCATATTAAAATGCACAAAACTATCACCAATTATAGTTCTACCAACAATAATCCCAATAGGTACGAAAAACAATCCACCCATTGTAGGCATCACTCTCCTGAAAATTTTCATATTGGCCCCTTCTTTTTCAATAATATGATAAATTTTGAAAAAATCCAATAAAGGGACGTAGAAAACACCGGCGAGTGCTGACACGGCAGCAGAGATTATGAAAGGTTTTGTTAAGAAATAGGGTTCTAGAGGAAGCCTGACAATTCGCCAAGAAAATGAATCGAAAAATAGAAGAAATATGCCAATAAAAGCAACTAAATAAAGATTTAATATCATTCCTTCTTGAATTCTGCAAAAGAACGAGAACAAAACTGTAGTTATTTTCCTTTGATTGAAAAATTAAACAGAAATACTTCATTTAAAAAACAAAATTGAATAGAAATCAAGGATAATTTTGCACCTTCTTCTTCGTGGACCGTATCCAGCAAGGGTATGAGCTGCCAGGGGAAAAGAAGTATCTGGTAATTGCAAATGATCCTTTTTATCAGATGGTAAATCCAAATCCATGTACGGATACACATGCATATCATCATCATCGTCATCACTTTCTTGGCCTTGGCCCCAATTGCAATAAGGAAGATGCAGATCCGTGAAAATATCATTATCGTCTTCGTTCAATGGATGAAAATCCGTAAAACTCTGAAAAAGAAAAAGAAAATCAGATATCAGATCAGATGTTGACTATCAAATAGACGAGAATTAAGCAAACGTACTTCATCAATGACATGAACGACGACAGAACGGCGAGTAAGCTTCCATGGCCGATAATTTATCAGCTTATATCCTGAAAACTGTGGAACAATCAATCAATGGTGGTGTACACCGTACAGCAACGAAATAAAAAAAAATGAAAGAAATAGCGAGTCATAGATTGAGAAGAAAACCTGAGAGGTGGATCTGATACGAGAAAGCTGAGAGCTGGATCGTGATGATCGGGGGAAGAGAAGACGAGCAAGATCTGGACTGGGAGAGACAGTGCACATTGTTTGGTTGGTCCGAGATTGAAAGTTCGGTCAAGTCGATGTTTTTCCCGTTATGGTCTTGCCATTGTCTGTCGTGGATTGGAAAAACGCGAGAAACTAAGTCCTGGTTTTGCTTTTCCAGATTAAGTTGTTTTTTTGGTTTAATCTGGATTTAACATACCGGATAAAACATGCATCAGTGGGATCCAATGTTATAGATATTGCATATCGTTTACATATCGGCTGGCGACCAATAAGAAATATGACTGTTATAACGGATTCATATCGAATTATATCAGTGGTATATTAATTTTGAATTTTTCAATATTAAATAATAAATATATATATTATGTTCAATAAATTTTTATAACATTTATTTATACTAATTTTCTAAAATTAATTCAAATTCTACATAATTAACATTCAAAATTTAACGGTTCAAAATAAATTTCAAGTTAATACAAAGATCAAATGTATCAAAAATCGAAAGTGACCAGGCATGAACCCCTCTTTGTCCACATAGTTCAGTGACGGATCTTGTCCCAAATCAACGATATTGCAACTTAATTTATACAACTTATTTCTTTATACGACTTCATTTCTATATCATTCACATGATATTGCAATGTCATGTCGTTAGGAAAATACTTTAGGAAAATACTTGTCAAGACAATTGAAAATTGTGTTGACATAAACCGATAAAACTATCACTTTGTCCCAGACGATAAAAATAATATGAGTTTAGAATGTAAACCGTCAAATGCAAATCTTGATCAATACAGTTTTCAGCTTTATTTTTGACGACATCCATAATTGGCCAAATTTCCACCCAACATCTTTTGATTCTTTTTGTATTCGTCGACTTTCTATTTTTTCCGTCGATGCATTAGAATTAGAAGTCATTGAAGAAGTAGTGACCATGAATTTAACCTTAAAATCAGAAAATCATTCAATTACGAGAAAAATCAGAAAATTGGAAATTCAATCGAGGTGAAGTCAGGTGAATTCGAAGAGAAAGAGTAAGAAAAAGAACAACTTCAGCCAAAGATTTTCATTCAAAAATTGTGAAATAATGGGTCGGGACTATCATGTTAAAAATAAATTATGATCAAAGTCCAAATCGGTCCATATCGATTCATACCAGTCCATATCAGTCTTTATATCGGTCGACCGATTTACTCAACCGATATGAACATATCGTAACGATCATGGGTTGATTAGCGATATGAAACTGACATACCAGTCCATATCAACGATATTTAGAACACTGATTGGATTTGGATGGAGGTAAAATAGAGGCCCAATTAATTAGCGGGCTGTGAATTACAGGATTCTTGTAATTATTTTTCTCCTTTCCGGCACGAAATTACTTTTAAAATTTGAAAAATAATATAACTGAAAATTATTATGAAATTCAAATTAAATGATAAAAATATTGAAAATTGAACTAACAGAAATATTTTATATGTTTTAATACATCATAACTATTGTTTTTTCTAAACAAACTTCATTTTTTTCAGAAAAAAGAATTGAAATGTTTTAGGTTTTAACATTTATTATTTATATATTTGCAATGGCATGATGATTCTTTTATTTGTGATAGGTTAAGTGATCAATATTTTAAGATTTTAAAGGAATATTCATTTCATTTTCTAAAAAGTTTTTGCAAGAATATGCAAGAATTTTGTACATTTTAATAAAAATCACAAACGACATCTTTTTCCAATATGTTGTTATATATTTCCTAAATATCATTAATATGATTTCATTACATTACATTTGATTATTTTAGATAATGTTGGGTGCCTTGAAAATTAATGTTGGTAGAGATCTTTTTGCTAGTATTTTTTACTCGTTAAGGATATTTAATGTGAATAAAAATAACAAAATTAAGGTTAAAAACAATTTTGTAACCTTACAAAACTTTAAAAATATCATGTGTACCTTGAATAAGCGACATTAAGGGCCTGTTCGGCACTAGAGTTTTGAAGCATAGGAATTGAAGTTTTGAAAGTATGCAAGTAATTGAAACTTGGTAGTGTTCTCTCTAACTTTAGGAAGTGTAGTTTTATATTCCAAAACTTGCAAAACTTGAACCAACAGTATGTATATTTTGTGTTTTGAAAACTTGTGTCAAATAGGGCTGCAACTTTAGCTCGTGGCTCGCTCGAGCTCGACTCGATAATAGTTCGATAATAGCTCGCTCGATATTAACTCGAAATTAAACGAGCCGAGCCGAGCTAGCTCGAACGCTTATTGAGCCGAGCTTGAGCCAAACTCAGCTCGCTCGTATTAAGCTTGAAAAGAATTTGAGCTCGATTTAAAAAATTAAATATTTTCATCATAATTAATTCATATTATATAGATTGTTATAATTAGAAAATTTTATAAAGAAAAACTTTATCTACATAATAATTCCAAGTCAAGTTACAACTTAGGACCTAAAAAAAAATATTAACTAAGGAAGACAAATTAATAATACCAAGTCCAAATCCTATTTTTTTATGTTTTGTGTTGTATGTTTGATTTATTATTGTTACGTTTTAAGATAGTCTGGTATTTAGAATATTTTTTGTTTATTCGCGATTATTACAATTTTTTTAATTAAAAATCAAGTTATTTTTTTAGTTGAGCTACTGTTGATCCGAGCCGAGCTAGCTCGAATTAGAACGAGCCGAGCTTGAGCTTGATTTTTTAGCTCGAACCATAATTCTAAACGAGCCGAGCCAGCTCGAGTAAGTTGCGAACCGAGCTTGAGCTTGGCACAGCTCGCTCGAGCTCGGCTCGTTTGCAGCCCTAGTGTCAAAGTGGATATTTGAAAACTCTCTCTCTCTTTCTCTTTGCTGTGACCTACCGTACCACTCTTTTATCTCCCTTTCATCTCTCTCCCGCCAAGCTTGAACACGATCCTCTTTCATCTCCCTCCCGCCAAGCTCAAGAACAAGGTCAGATGAAAATATCGGCTCAATCCGACGAGTTTATCGGCAACCCTAGCCCAGTCGTAGCTTCGAGAAAGAGAAAAGGTACGATGTATTTTCTCTTTTAACTCTTATTTTTCTCTATTTTGTATTGATGGTCTTGTTTCCATTTCAATTCTTTGGTCCATTTCAATTCTTTTAACCCTAACCCTAGCCCAGTCGTAGCTTGTTTCAATTTCAATTCTTTGGTCTATTTCCCCTCTGATGCATTTTGTATTGATGGTCTTTACTTTTTGAAAATTTCAATTCAATTTAATTAAATTCTCTACAGAAATTTATTGTTCTATGCAGTCGTAGCTTCTGATTTTTGTTCTCTGCAGAAATTTCAATTCAATTTCAATTCTTTGGTCCATTTCCCCAGTCGTAGCTTCTGATTTTTGTTCTCTGCATAAATTTATTGTTGTGCCTTCAGTTTCAATTCAATTTAATTAAATTCTGAATTTTGTTCTCTGCAGAAAAAGATAGAGATGTCGTACGAGCTGAATGGACCGAAGTGCAAAGGGCATACTTGGTGTCGTTGTTAGTTCAATATGGAGCAAAAGAGTATCGGACTGATAACGGGTGGAACCCTAGAGTTTGGAGTGAGATATTTAAAAAATGGATGGAAAAATTTCCACTTGCCAATTATACTCGAACTCAAATAAAAGATCAAGAGCAACATCTAAAGAAAAAATTTAAAACGTTAAAACAATTGATGTCTAGTAGCGGGCTAGGATGGAATAACGAGCTTAAGATGGTGGAAACAATCGATGGCGTTTGGGAAGATATTTTGAAGAATAACAAAGAAGCACGCCAATGGTATAATAAGCCATTTCCCTATTATGATGATCTTTACAAGTTATATCAAGGTACTAAGTAAAATTATTTATATTATAATTGTTATACAGTTTTTCATAATGGCCTTTTCAAAATTTAGGATGTATTGCCGAAGGTAAACTCAAACGGGGTTCAAATGAATATAGTTTCGTGACAGATTGTGAATCCCCTCTCCGTACTCCTAGCCCCACGGCAAATCGCTCTCCTTTGATGCACGCCGATGAAGCTCCTTGGGAGGACGATTTCATTAATACTCATAATACTAGCTCGTTCTTTGGTAACCAACAAACTGAGGTAGAGGAACCTGTCATTGATCTCTCGAGCCAAGCTAATGCCGAAATGTCTCAACCTACGACTTTCCTGCCACGTGTATCTCCGAGTACCCGTCCATCTCGTTCACCAACTCGCAATGGACAATCCAGTCGCGCCGCTAGAAACAAAAAGGTCAAGACATCTCCAGTACCATTTTCTCCTTTTAATGAGGAATATTTCGCATTTCGGAGAGAAGAGACGAATATATATGTAAATGCTATGAAGGATATAAAAGAAAAAAAGGGGACTGAGAAATATGGAGTAAGCGCCGCTATGAAGGCTTTTGAAGAGTTAGATGGATTTACATTTGATGACTTCGACAAGGCGACAATGCTTTTCATGGGGAGTGCCGAGTTTCGGGAGGCTTTTCTCACATTTGATCCCGTCAAAAGAGCACTATGGATTAGAAAGAGAATTGACAACAATTAATATTAGAACTATTCAACTTATATTTTGGAAATAGATAGTTCAACTATGTGTATTTTGAAGTAATTATGTTATGTTTATTTTGGGGTTATAACAACACATGTTTATTTTGGTATGAGAAATATGTTTATTATTGAAGTCGTTATGTTATGTTGGTTATAACAAGTAGGTTGGATGAGTTTTCTAAAATTATTTTAATATATATTAATATGTTTCTTGGATATAACAAGCATTGGTTTATGGTTTAATTAAATATGAATCAAAATTCTAATTAAGAAGTATTCAATATCATATTGATATGTTTGATAGTTTCCTGAATTTTCATCAAACACTTTTTTCTTTGCAATTCCATATAGTTTTTGTAGTTTCAGGTACAACTAGTTTCCTGATAAACAATTACTAACATCCTACAACTGCAAGTTTCCTATAATTATACAAAACTGTGCTAGCAAACACGCCCTAAGCTCATGTGTGAGTTCATGTCCATTCTAAATCAAATTTAAGTAGGAGGGACGGGAAGGATGAGATTATCCTTAATACATTTTATAATCAATTCGTTTTCGCATAAAAAAATTGTGACTGATTTAATATCTCGCGCAACGCGAAGTAGCCTTGCTTGTTATTTGATAAAAGAGGGGAGCAAAACAACTGATTTTTTAAGTAAGCCAGCAACATAACAAAATCATTTATATACGAGCATAATACGATAATAGATACAACAAGCTACGTATCCGACACAAATCGGTAACAGACCACAATAAGCAACGAGAAAGACAATACACATGAAATATCTGCAAAAATTATCATGGAATACTCCATGTCCACTTTTGAGTTCAATTATTTTTTATCTTGTTTCGCATTACGGCAATTCTCCCCTGGTTCGCAGCCTCTAGTATATGGATGGCGCTGTTGAGGATGGCAATTTTGATTCCCAGGTATACAAGTTCCATCGTCGGGAACAAGATCGCGATAATTTATGTAACGAGCATTGGATGTCGATGCAAAGGCAACACACAAAAGAAGTAATAGCACAACGATTGTGCGTGCATTAGCCATCGAATTCCAATTTTGGGTTCTAGAACAACGACTAGTAGCGGGAGGAAGAGATCAATATGTTTCTCTTGCTCCTTTGATTAATGAATTTACTTTGATTAATGAATTTACTTATAGAGCATAACTAACTAAGATAGTTTCTGGCAAATGCCTATTTTTGACCATCTCTTGGTAACACGAACTGAATATTATTCATTCTTCTTCAAGGAAACAAACCAACAAATAGAAGGTTTCCTTGACTAGAATTTTCAAAATTTGTTCCCAAAGTTCAGTTTATAAAAAATTGTATATGGTTAAAGTGCGAATGAAAAATTGTATACAGTTTAACAAAGTTCAATTAGGCCATATATGCAAGCTTGTACGCGATAACTCAGTCATTGGTTCAAAGAATTATGGGAAAATATACTTGGGCCCCCAAACACATACCAACCCGATGGTAATAAATTGAATTGATTAACTCTCTAATTAAGGATTAATTGACACGTAAATTTATTTTAATATGTTAATATTAATATATGTTAATTGACATATTAATTAAATTAAACAGTCAATTATTCCGTTAATTCATTCTATTAATAAATATTAATCAATTCAGCTAAACGCACTTTGTCATCTCATCAATGATTTTTCAGTGAGTTATAAAAACTGCATATATAACCCCAAGAATTATCATCTTACTACTATAAAAAAAATGGAAATACATGCAGCAAGTAATTTTTTTTTTATGTTTTTATAGGCTGAAAAGCTTTCAAAATATAAGAACAAAACAATCACCAATCTCTTCCAAATTATAATTTTGAAACTAGAGGAATGCCCGCGTTTGGGATTAATTCAAATGTTGTTGTCATGTGATGATCAAAAACTCATTTACAAAAAATAGAAAATAGAAAATAAATTATTCATATTGTAATATTATATTATTACGCCAATGGTACCATATCCTAAATGGTTGAGTGCTCAGCACAATAAAACCTCATGTTGTAGAGGTTGTGGGTTCGAAACCCGGCGGCATCAATATAAAAAAAAAAAACATATAATGGCCACGATTCGTGGCCTAGAATTCTCTTCAAAAAAACTAAAAATGAAATAAAAATATTGTTTTATATATTTTTCCCAAATTCTCTCTTTCGTTTTACTTTTTTGATCTAATATAATCGAGGTCTCGACACATTGTCGAACATCTTTCAAAAAAATATTATATTATTACTCTCTTCTTGAAAAGAGCAGAAAAGAAGAAAAAAAACTTGTGTGTGTGTGTGTGTTAGGGTGTGGCAAACCCTAACCGCAACCACTCCCCCCCCCCCCCCCCCCCCTCGTCCTCCCCTCCTCTTCACCCAATCCTAACTCGACCCCACCCACACCGAAGCTCCACCTCTCCTCACCATTAACCACCTCCAACCCACTTGATCTCCACCTCCATTTTCATAAAACCACCTCCCTCTCCACCACCCAACTCCACCTCCACGGACACGGCCAAGACAATACTACCATGCCTAGGTAGTGCTCACCACGGAAGCCAAGGACAACGAAAATGAAGATCGTTTGGATCACGGACACGACGACAAAAAAATCATTTTGACCACGACAACAACAGCAAAAGAGAGAGGTAAATGCCACGACAATGATGGCGAAGAGCTCGTATCGACCATAGCAATACCCGAGCTACACACCTACTCTTGAGTCTACATCGATGGTAATGGGTCGAGAAACACCGCAATCCAAGAACAACAAATCGATGGAGACGGTGTATAAGAGCAAGATAGCGGCGGGGGCCGACAAGTACGCAAATCCAAGAAGAAGGCGGCGGCTGCCGCCATGTTTTTGGTGGCAAACTCTAGCTAGGGTTTCTTTTTCCGTGGGGGTGTTTAATTGGGTCATGTGCATGTTGCAATGGGCTCATTTTTTTTCTTAAGTAATGTAATGTAATTTCATGTAATTCATTTGCTTAAATAAATCATGCAACTATAAGTTGCTTTAAAAAAAAAAAATTATTCATATTATTTATCATAGTGATATACATACTAACCAACACGTGACATAGGTCTGGATTCACGTGGATTCTCTTAGTCTCCATATCAGGTGCACACAAGTGTATTTGTTATCGCTGTCAAGTTACACCTGGGAAAAGAATAATTAATTTTTACGTTATTTTGGATATCTGTTGGACCTGGATCACGAAATTGTAGCCGGATATTTTTGACATTCGGATTTATCGGTGTCGTGCATTCACATAGCTCAAATTCCTAGTATAGCGCATAAGTATTAATTTTAAAACTCGGTTAAGAATATGAAATACATAAACTAGCTATAAATATTTTAAAATTATTTTATGTCATGCTAGCAAATTACTATTTATCAGATAACAATACATAAATTAGTATCTCTCTAAATATTTCAAACTAATTATATTTTTTATGTATTCACATTTGATCGTGTAACTTAATATAAAATGATTAATAATTGAATTGAATCAGTTCAAAGTAAACCTAGTGAACGACAATATTCCACATCATTATCGTACGGTGATGTTACCTTCTAAAAATACTCATAAACTTCGGTGTAATGAATACATAAATATCTAAAAAAAATTATATCCATAAAAAAAAATCAATGATTAATTAATTACTTGAGAAATCGATGTGGCCCTTCCTCGGTCAAGTTATATTAGAACTTTGTGGAATTAACTTCACATTTTTAGTTGACTGTGCCTTTGACTCAAAAGTGTGAAACTGGGAACTTAACTCGACAAGTCGAGTTCGAACTTGGATGTCTCGATTGACTTGATTCAATTCAAATCGAACTTAAATCTTAATTTATCAATCATTATATTCTAATTAACCCCAAGTATAAAATCCAGTCCAAATCAGATTCAATAAAAAGCAACATGTGTTATGTCTCGGTTATACAAAACAACAAACAACACGAGTAGAGTACCAAATCAATTCCGACACAATTAGTGTAGTAGCCATATATAAACATTTCCACATCAAACAAAATCCAAAAAAGGAATATTCCTTAAGCATCTTCGTCTTGAGGTTTCGGTTGAGAAGTTACAATGGGTTTGCCACGACCCATTGTAAACCCTCTCGTACCATCCGGCATTCTCGGACCGGGCAAGGGCTTACTCGTAATTTCACTACTCGACCCAATCGTACCAGATCCATGCCCTATCAAAAGATATCAGAATTTTATATTTCATTAAGGTTTGTATGGTATTAATATGTGTATTTCGTTCTTATACCTTGTTGTTTACCATCATTTTGAGTATGATATTTATGCCGGTTTTTATTACGAGCCTTCTTTTCTTTTACAATACCATCATGATCCTTTAAAATGGGGAAAAAAGAGGAGAATTAATATGGGGTAAAAACATGAATTTTGGATTGATTTTGGTATTTGAATATGTGTATACCGTGTCGTCTTTGTTGCCATCTCCATTTGTATCTTTGGTGTCTTTGCCTTTCGTCACGAAATTATCAAACTTCGTGAAACCCTAATTGACTAAATTAATTAGTCATCGACATAACAAAATAAAGCAAAAAAGAAAATAGTATATTGTCATGAAAAAATGGTATACCTTTCTTTTCTGCAAAAGTTCTACTCGTATCCCTGTTCTCCAATTATTCCTGTCATTTATCTTCGCAACCTAAGAAATTCAAAATTTTACATTCTGAGCTTAAATCCTAAACCCTTGAAAAGATAAAAATAATCGAATAGCACTCACAGAGTTCTCGGCCTCTTCAATAGAGGAGTATTCAACAAGAGCATGTATCTGCAAAAAAAAAAAAATCGAACTATTTAATTTACATAATCAATAGAAAATGTGAATAATACTATAAAATGTACATACCTTATTACTAACAAAAGCCTTTTTACCATACATTGATCCTTCTTCATTGCTTGGCCCTTGCATAGTTACCTTTACAACCCTGCATATAAATAAAATTTCATAAATACCTGTAACCAATGTTTAACCAAGGCTTGAAAAAGAAGCGTACTTGCCAACTTGACTGAAAGTTTGGAGAATCATTTCTTCAGAATATTCTTGTGGTAAATTTTCAACAACAACGGTTCTTAACTGCCAACAAAAAAAACAAAATATATATATGAATAAACACAAAATTCATTAAAAAATTAGAAAAAAATACTTAAATTTATTACTAACCTTCGCGTCGTCTACTTTGGAAATTATGGGCAATTTATTTGAATTTGACCTCCTCACTTTTTTGCCATCTGAACTGACGACCTAAAAATTGAAATCCATGTTTAAGTATAAAATTATATTTAAATAATATATTTAATGTGAGATTATTAAAAATATTACAAGATTAGTAGAGGTTCTAATTGCAGATATGATTAGGGACACGTCATCCTTTACGAGCTTCTTCATTTTTCTGAACGACGCAATCACTCCAATAGGAACTGGAATACAAACAATAATAAGTATAGTAGTTCCCAAAGAATCCAGAAAGTTTGAAATTGAAGTTCATAGAGAGATTATTTTGAATTTGGGACAACTCAGACGAGCAAGGCAATTAGAGATAAGCCTCAATTCCAAAAATTACATTGATATGATGAGTTTTCAAAGTAAAATGCTTGGAAAAATTCATCATATGCAAGGATCATAACATTATAACTTCACGGTACCTTGCAAGGTTTATAGAAATTGTTTTTAAAAGAGATTTAGGGTAGATTCACGTACCAAAACCATGGTCCTTTTTGACGAATCTCAGAAGAAATTTGTCAGTAGGAAGGTTCTCATCACTGAAATAGTACTCCACCTAGGTACGAACAGATCATTTGATCAATCACAATGAAAAACGAGGAAAATATAACAAGAAATGGAAGTATTATAACAATCTCACCTGGCGGACGATTTGATCACGAAGTTCATCAGTCAAATCAACCGCCTGGACCGGCTCTGGTCCATGCTGATCAACCTGTTCTGGACCTTTCTCTTCCACTGCTCCTATCACATCCTTATCTCCAACAACAGTAACAACTGAAGGGGACAGCGTGCTCGGAGTCTCATTGGGAAGAGCCGCCGCTTGTTCGACGCACTGCTCGGCGCCTCTCTCGCCTGGCGGGAGTACCTGGTCGTTCTCACCAGTAAGAGAGATGACCGGAAGGGAAGAGGACGGAGGACTGGAGGGAAGCCGTAGAGCTTCTCCTTCCATTCTTCTTCTTCGACAAGGCACCGCGTCTCCTCAGCCCCCGAGTCGTCTTCAGTGGAGTGCCAGAGACTTTATTGCAGGAATGAGTTATTGTCCTCTCCATTTTGACGAAATGGAGACATCCTATCCTAGCCTTATTAATTGAGCCCAATTTCAAATGTTCAGGCCCGTAACTGTAACGCATTGAACCAATCTTGAGAGAATATGGGCGTTTGATTTGGGGGATTTTGAGATATATGAATATATAAAATACATGATTAGTTGTATTATATATATATATGAATATATAAAATACATGATATCACAATACATGTACTTCAGATACACTTGAGTTGTTTGATTAGTTGTATTTCAATGTCACGTAAACTAAAATCTATTGTTTGATTTCTCGTTGGAATCCATGATTTTATAAATGAGTTAATAAGATGAATGATATTTTAATTTTTAATCCATCATATATTTATTAAATATTTCAAGCAAATGACCAATAAAATTTCAATATTTGTATTAATGAAATATAAAAAATTAAAAGTTAACTCACCCAATGACCCCAAATATATATAATTAACCAAATAACCAAATAAGATTCAACTTTCACAAAGCAAAACATACACGAGTACACAAGAGTTTTAATTAACAAGGGAGTAATATTAGATCATCCGAAAAACATTGTGCATATACAAAATAGTCAATATTAACATCTAATAATTTTAAGCATGCAAAAATACTATTATATATTCAAAATACTACCATAAAATATATCATGTTTTTCATCGATTAAAAAAATGTCCCATCACCCGCACCCCCGATACCATCCATACCGCTTCCACTACAAAATAGAAGAACTAATCTATTTGTATTCAAATTTTGAAAATTATCTCCATCTTTTTCTTGGCGCCTCGGCTCGTCTCTCTCCTGCCCGGTATAAAAAAATTCTCAAGTTTCCTCGTCTCTCTGCCGCTTGGTATAAACAATAGCAAACAGAATCGCCTGACATCTAGCTCGCCCTTTGGTGCTCCTCTCGTGTTTATGTAAAGGTGTACCTTTTTTCAAATTTCGTGTTTTTCCCAAAAAAATATGTTGTTTCAGATCTCGTTTTCACGCGTGCTATACCTTTTTTATGTTATTTGAACATTTGTGGGGATTATTTATTGATTAATTAAGGCCAGTCGAGTTTTCATTAGAATTGATTTTTGTTAATTTGAAATTAACTAGGATCGTTTAACAAAGTTTATTAAAAGATCATGTGTATATGTATACGTAAGAGTCTTGTTATTTTTTGGAGGGTGATTGTAATGTTACGGTATAATTTATTAAAGATTATTGGTTTTTTGGTTAAATTAAAAACTTATGTCAATTAGTCAACGGTGAAATTGATTTGAAAATTTTAGTACATATATATCTTGAAATTTCATAATTCAATCACATCAACTGAAACATAAAAACTATAAATCCCGTAGTTTTTACTTTCGTGAATCCAACATTAAAACCTTAACTGCAATTTCGAAACCTCGACTTGTGGAAAATTAATTTTCTTCCTGTAATTTCTGATACGGTTTCCTAAACATGCCCTTAAAGTCTTGGCCCAAAATTAGTAGACAAAATCAATAGAGATTTAGAATAATTAAAAAATGCATTAATAAGTAGAAACAAAATCAGTTCAGTAAATTAAAACAAAAATATATTTGTGAATCAGTCAATTAACCAATGACCGCGAACTTGAGGGACAAAAAATCGGGCCAAAAAGTCCAAAGGAGTCTAACAGGTCAAAAGTGCAAATCAGCAAAACATTCGAAATTTATTGCAAATCAATCAACTATGGTTACAGTCACTGTTGTAAAAAACGGTGAAAAACGGGGAAAAACTGTGGAAAAACGGTGTTTCGGTGGAAAAACGTTCTGTTTTTTACAAGACGGGGAAAAACGTTTTACGGTTCGAAAAACGGCCGTTTTTCACAACAAAAAATTGAAATTTTGATTATTTACCGTTTTTCAGCCCATTTTTTTTTCCAGCCCAATAAAATTACCATTTTTATTACTTACGGTTGTCCCGAATGATGTTAATGATTTTACTATTTAGTTTATGTTTGGATTTGAGTTTATATTTTTGTTTTGTTGGACATTCGTTTTGATGTTACGTTTATGTTAGACATTCGTTTTGATGTTATGTTTTATGTTGGATGTTGTTTATGTTATTTTTTTACTATTAAAAAATTAAATTATTATATATTTTTTTGGTTTCATCTATAATTTTTAATTAAATTATTATCGATTTCGGTGACCGTTTTTTTCACCGTTTTTCCACCGTTTTTTTCACCGTTTTACGGTCCCCGACCGTTCCGTACCGTTTTCCGTATTTTACAACATTGGTTACAGTAGAGAAATAACACAATAAAACAGTCGATTTTTTGGAGAACGCCAAAATCACCCTCATATATTCGAAAAACACGAAAAACCGCACAAAATCGACTCAATAAACGAGATCCACAGAAAAATAATCTGAATTGACTCAAAAAAGTCGATCAATACACTTTAGTTCCGCAGAAAAACACGATTTTTGTACATGAACCTTCAGATATGGAGGCACCATATGTGAGCTGGGAAAATATGGGGGTTTGATAACAAATAATCATGCCGATTCAATAAACTGGAACAGAAAATAGTTCCGCAGAAAAGTATTTTGTTATGGGGGATTGATAACAAATAATCATGCCGATTCAATCAGCATTGGCCGGGAAAATATGGGGGCACCATATGTGAGCTGCTTTATAAATGGAAAAAAAAATCGAGTAATAGACCTTCAGATACTCCCTCAAAACAAAATCTTCACTGATTTTTGTTATCAATCCCCCATAACAAATCTCCACAAATACTCTCCAAAAGGGAAAAAAAAACATGAATAAGAATCTCAAAGTTCTTTTTTTTCTGTTCCAGTTTCTTTTACATTTGGTGGGACTTCTTTGACCACACTCTTATAAAAAAAAAGATCATTCTTTTTTCATCTCTTTTAGATACTTCATAATATTAAAATCCTAGCCTTGCACTAAGAAAAAAAAGATAAAAGCTAGCTAGATACTTCATAATATTCTACATTGCTATGTTGAAATATAATTACTTATTCTCAACAAGAAATAAATGGTCTCCATTTTTAATTGTAGTAATCTCATCAATCTCTGCACCTTCTTTATTCGTCACCTTTGTGGGTCTAGAACCTCCAAACTTTTCACCTACATGTTATTTGAAGATGCATAAGTAAAACTTTCTGAACATAAACACAATAAATATCACAAATACCCCTCTATAGGGGAAATATCCTAAGTGCCCCAATCCTACAAAATATAAAATGTCATTTACATAAAAACTTTTTTGTTTTCAAAATATTTTCAAAGCCAGTATGATATTTTAAAGGAAAATGTTGGACATACCCCCACCTCTCCCCTCCACATCCTTGATGACGTGAATATGATTTAACACCTTAAAAATTAATACTTCAATTCATGTTTAACATCTTAATTAGATGTTCAATCATAAATTAAGATAATTAAATTATAAATTAAGATGTTAAATCATGTTTTTGTATGTTAATTTTGAACATGTTAAATCATATCCACGTCATCAAGGGTGTGAATTCGCGATTTTTTTTTTTTTCAATTTTACAAGAATATATGTGACAATTTAAGATTATTAATATCAAGAGGAATATAATACTAACCACCAATTCTGAGTAGCTCCTCCATCGTGCTAGGAAGATTGATCAATTTTCCTCTAGTGTCCCCCCTTTTAGGAATCTCTTTATCACCAAGGTGTACAGTAACTCTCTTGTTTGTACTTGCCTTCTCATTGCTTGTAGACCTTTTGAAACCCCTCACCTTAGGAGATTCAAGTTGCCTACTTGGTTGAAAAACTTCTAGGTCCATGCCAAGGGGAAGTTCAGTTTCTGATTCAGTATGGATCCATTCTTCAAGAATGGGACCAAAATTGATTTGCTGCAACCATGGATATAATTTCTCTTGCATCTTGGACCTCTGTAGATTTTACACACAAAAATATTATTTATTATTTATGTTACAGAAGTAAAACACTTCAATAATTATCTGAGCCATGATTCAGAATCTGTATGATCTTATGTGAAAATTTATACCTGGTAAAAGTTAGTCATGATGATAATTCCATCGTTTATGTTATCTTGTATAAGATTGAACAATGAGGACCGTCCGATCCTAAGAACTTCTGAGACCTCGGATGTGCGACATGTGTACGGTTGGGGACGACAACACAAGACGCCAACCTCGCCTATAACTTCAGATGCAGTTACTATGCCGTACGCCTGAAATTGTATACACATTTTTTTACATATTAATAATGTTCTTTATATATTTTTTAAATATTATTTAGGGGTTTTAGAAAATAGAAAGTTCTGTGGATTTTTTAGTATTCAAGACATGATTTTTCTGGAAAATAGAAAGTTTAAAGTAGGGTTCTTTTGAAAAAAAAATTCAAACAATAGTAAGTTTTCCATCAATACAAGAAACATATAGGGTTTTTTTGAAGTTAAAATAAATAAATTTACCTTTTCGACCCCATCTACATCAGATCTCCTATTCTGAAATTTAAGAGTAAATTAATTAGGTATTATGATTATGTGCAATTGCAATCTGAAAATGAGGAAATTTGCAAAATAATTCCATTTGATGAAAAATTGTACTAACTATTGATCCAGAGACAAGAATATAAAGATCTGAGGGATTTTCATTCTGAGCAATTATGTCCTCCTTTGGTGGAAAATACTCCAGTTCCATCTCTGAAACCTGTCATAAATTAAAAAACATGGGAAGCTTATTCAATTTCCTTAGACTCCAGGGACTTCTCTGCAAAATAGCAAAGGGCATTCATGTCGTACCAATTGAAGCAAGAAGCCATTGGAGACACCTTGAAATAAGTAAGCTTTTTGAACAATGGAAAAGAAGAGATAATTAGCAATGTTTGATCGAATTGCCTTCGGGAGGCTCTCAATAGCTTCATTCTGTTTAGTAGCCTCAGTTTTAAATCGCAAACATATATGAGACATCATTTTATCCTCTATTCGTTTTGGCAGCTGGTTTCTCGCTGCGTACTCCGAAATCGCTTGAATTGTATCCCTCTACAATGTAAGGTTTGAATGCATAATAACTCAAAAGATATTTGTTTAAAAAAAAAATTAGCATTGCAGTAAGAGGATTTGTAAAAATAACATTTTATTGTTGGACTTGTATAAATAGCATTTTCAAACTTTTAGAGTGATTTTTTTTTATATATTTTATGTTTCTAACTTTCTTTAGGGTTTATACTTCATAGTTCCAAACAATCTTTTTTCACTTTTCCACTTAATTTAACGTGAAGAAAGTATTTTTGAATTATCAAAGTTTGAAACATAAAAACAAAGCAAAAGTTTCCGAACTCCCGAATTCGAAAACACATTTTCCGCAAATTTAAACATATAAAGGTTCTTTTACAAAACTTTGTTTACGTTTCAAATAAGAAAGACTTACAAAATTTCTGGTGCGACTCGAGGCGTGAACGACTAAATTCGTCATATTTCCTATGATATACGCTGTCAATCCAAGATTAAAAAGCATATAAACAACCTCAAAAAGCATCTCCAATGCATTTTGTGCATGCAAATCGCCGTAACCAACCGTGCTTAATGTTGTAATGGACCAGTAAACGGACATTATGTATCGGCCCCACAAATCCTCGTTTTTAAAATCTGGATTCACCGCCCCAATCCATGTTTTACTTGGATCTTTGTTCCTATCAGCAAGCATGTAATAAAAACATGCCGCAAAATGCGTGTAAAAGACCGTGACCTATTATGAAGTGTTAAGGTTATTACAGTTTACGAATCTAAGTTCAAAATTCGTGTTGGTCATGACCGAATCAAATACGATATATATAGAAGTGCAACATCAAAAGTTAAGGAAAAGGATAATGACAACAACATACCGATATAAGCTTTGTGGAGCGGATCCAGAAATAATTTACCAGAATATTCTTCTCTAGCCTTGAGAAAATGAAATAAACAAATATATAGATCTAATTCCAAGTAGAACTGCAAAAAGCAAATCTGAGAGAGAAAATTGAAGGAGAAAAATTGGCTCACTTTGAAAAGAGAGAACTAACATGGCGAAAACGCCAGAGTCTAAGCATCTTAAGAAGTATAAAAACAATCCCATGTTGATTATTGCTGAAGAGAAGGCATAGTTGTAACGGAGCCGAACAAAAATCTAAGACGAACGAAGATGTAATATATCTGTGAAAAGATTGAAGTTATAATCTGTATGTTTGTGGCATTACCAAAAGAGATATGATTGCATTGGTTAAGTAATTTTGAAATTTTCTCTGATGTTTTGTTTTTTCAAGTTTCTGGATTTCTTTATCAAGTCCTTAATGTACCGTTGAAGGTTTTTTAGGGGGTGATTTTTTTTTTCTTACCAAAAATCTGTACTTGACAAATGTATATAATTTTGTTTTATAAATTAGTATATGGTAAACGAAAACATGATACTAATGAACCAATCTAGCCATAAATGGAAAAAGTGACGTACTTAGTATTTTGAGATCTATCATTCAGTACCAAACAATTAGCATTGAAAGGAAATTAACCTGATTGCAATTCGACTCGGGTTATCAACAAGAACATAATTTCTTTGATCGAGAAATGCAACAAAGAAGGTGAGGAAAATATCGATCGTGAAAAATACATCGATAACGTTATCAGCAATGAAAATATTTTTCGATAAATATTTCTCGAATCCAAACTCCAAAGGACATACACATGCCGAGTAAATTACTAGCACCGTGAGAAATATCCCCCAAATTCTACAAAAAACAGAACCAAAAGAAGTGAGATTCTCACATAAATATGTTGGTCTTGTGGTTTTCAAACGGGGCTAACATCAATTTGAATTAAATCCTGTTTCAGAAAATCAGAACCATAAGTATTATGAAAACTTTTGAATGAGAAAGAGAACCTTACCGATAATAAGGATCGTAAGGAGAAATTATATGCTTAGGCAAATGCATTGAGAGATTAGTTCTGGATCCAAGAGGAGGCAAAGGATCATCATATTGCGAGCTCAATTTCATGAACCAGCTTAGCATAGTTTTAGGGTTTATGAAATAAAAGGAACCAATAGGATGGATATATGATGAAACAGTAATGGAGTTAGAACGAGAATATATAAAGATTCTTTTGGAAGATATGTAGATATGGAAACATCTCTTTAGAGATGCTATGAATACATTTCTTGTATACCCATATCAAGTATGAAAATATTGGGAATATCTCTATAAAACATGGGGTATCCAAAGGAGTATGTATGATATTTCAAAAAATGTTATAGTGTCCAAGTGATATTTTGGAATTTTGGGGTATGGATGAAATTGTTCCTCAAGGAAAAGATAGACATTATGGCAATAATTATATTTGGGTTGAAAGGAAAATGGGTTAATTATAGTAAGACGGTTTTTAAATCATTCGTGTATAATTAAGCCATATTTCGAATGCGTTCAATGTCAAAATTTTGAGAGATGCATGGAAATTTGGGGTTCTTGTTTTCATAGGATCTAATTCGTAGATAATATTAAATTCACAGCTCAATCTTTCTGAATCGGTCTGTGTCAAAGTAATTATTGAGCAAAAATTATGAAGTATTTTATTTGTTGCCAATAAAATTTGAACCACGTTTTTCATCTTATCGACAGAAAATTATACTTGTCCCCAAATGGCTTCCCATTTGGTGCGACGTGTATAATTAACCCATTAGGATGTTATGGTATAATTAACCCATTAGGATGTTATGGTATAATTAACCCAAATTATACTTGTCCCCAAATTATACTTATCGACAGAAAATTTGAACCACGTGTATAATTAACCCATTAGGATGTTATGGTATGAAGATTTTTGGAAACCCGAGGATTAAGAAATTGGAAAAATAAAACATTGAGGAGATAAGAAAGTTCTCAATATATTCTTATTATCATGATTGAATAGTAATTAAGACAATGATTATTTTCTTGTATTATTTTATTGTATTGGGTAGTAGTTTATCTATAAATAGAGGGATAGACTAGAGTTTTATTCATTCCAACAAATACCAACAATTGTATTCTCTCTTTCTTCAGTATAGTAAAATAGTTTGAGCGCCGGCGACTGTGATTTTTTTCCTTCTGAATTTCCACATAAAATACTTGTGTTCGTGTGTTGTTCTTGCGTGTGTTTGTTTGCGGCAACGATTCTAACAAGTGGTATCAGGGCAAAGGTTAAGGCTCGAGCAGACGAGAGATGGACGAGAACAAGGTTTCGGTATGCCGGTTCGATGGGCCAGACTTTGGTTACTGAAAGATGCAATTAGAAGCGTTGCTATGCTAGAAGGACTTAGAAGAGACGCTATTCGAGACAAGGCCGGAAAGTATCACGGATGAAGACAAGTGGAAGAAGATGAACCGCAAGGAGCTAAGCTATATCCAATTATCACTGGCCAAGAACGTGGCGTTCAACGTAGCGAAGGATACGACGGCTTTCGGGGTCATGAAGGCGCTGTCCAACATGTACGAGAAATCATCTTCGCTAAACAAGCTGCACCTGGTGCGCCACCTCTTCAATCTACGAATGACGGAGAGCGGATCTGTCGCGGAACATCTAAATGCTTTTCAGGTTATTTCAAACTAATTGAACTCTTTCAATTTTAACATTGGTGATGAGATGAAGGCACTCATGCTATTGTCATCTCTGCCGGAGAGCTGGACGACGACGGTAGACATTATCGGCATTAAGGAGGATCTAACTCACGAGGAAGTGCGAGACCGCATCCTGAATGACGACATTCGGAGAAAGGAGCGGAGCGAAGCCTCGAGTTCCTCGGGTTCGGCGTTGAATTTAGAGAGTCGGGGCCGTGAAGGTCAGAGAAGCAACAACCGCGGACGAGCCAAGTCGAGAGGACTAGAAGTCTCGGATGTATAACAAAACTCTGTAGTCTTAAAATAATTTTACATTATGATAACAGAACTCTAATTTTTTAATCAAATAATAACACTTATATTAGTGTCATTATATAATAATATATGAGATACAATACAATTTTACGAAAAAACATAACAACAAATATTATAATATTGTTCACAATATTTCATACAGTATCAAACATAAAAATAATGAATAATACGACATGCATGTGTAGTAACACATCATTAATTATATAGTAATATATTTTTTTTTATTGATTCAAAATGCAATGAAAATTATAAATAATATCAATCTTAACGGTGGAAGTAATTTAATAAATAATATCAAAATTTAATTTAGAATAAACATAAATACAAATTATTTTATATCATATGATTTTTTTTTTAAATTTACATTCATTAGAATAACAATACTATTTGATAGTTGTTTATAAATTTGAGAAATTATTTAGATGGATAAACTATTTTTTTAATTCTATTAGTTTTTTAAATTTGTATATTAAATTTGTTTGGTCAAAAACACAAATATAATCTATTTAGTATTATATTATTATATGGGATTCCTATAGTTATAATATTTTTTAAAAATAGAGAATAATACTTATAATTCTATTATGTAAATAAAATACTTAAAAAATCTATTATGTAAAAATGATTTTTTTTTGCATTGTATTTTCTTACATAATATCTTTATAAATACAAATAATGAAAAACAGTATATATGAATTATGCCAATATAGATGTCAAATAAAAAGTAAACTAAAATGAAGACATTTGATAATTTTTTAAAAATAATACTAATATTTGTTGTATGTTTTATAATATTACATAGGGAGTGGTTAGTATTTCATATAGAAACTTTTCATCTTCCATTGCATTCACATTTGAGCATGCAATCTTATTTAAAATGTTAAACAATTGAATATATTTAGTCTAATGTTAACCTATCCAATAATAATAGTTTATGTCATTAATGTAGAATGATGTGACTTTCTAAGGATTCTTAATACATGGTGTAAAATAATGACACATAAATGACTATACAAAATATGATCTGAAAAAAATCTAACAAAAAAATAATGATTGAGATCAAACCACATCACTACATCTCATGGTTCAAATTAATACTTACAAATGACCATACAAAAAACACGACTTAAATGATCAAATATAATATTAATGTAAAATATGAATCCACATCACAAAATCTAATGGTTAATAACCATGAATAACCAAAATGATGTGAGTTCATGAGAAGTCTCAAATATATGTGCAAAATAAGAGAGCGGATAGATTAGAAGGGAAATGTTAGTGTGCTCCCACTTTCACTCCAACTTGCTTGATGCGTCAATCGAGGTATAATTAATTAGAGTAATTAACATCACAATTAACGGTTAATTAACACGTTTAATTGACACATCAATTCAATTTAATATATAAATATTTGTACATGTTAATTGACACGTTAATTCAATTAAACGATCAATTAACCGTTAATTGGAATATTAATCATTCCAATTAACCAGCATCGATTATGCATCAATGATGGTTGGGTAAGAATTAATGATATGACTACATAAACCAATCACAAATAAGACACCAATACTTATGTTTGTAACACTAATTATTCATGTTTGAACAACAAATCAAACACAAAATTATATATTTGTGTCACATTTGTGATCGGTTTGTGTGATCAATCATTACTCAGTTGGGTAAAAGTGGGGTCATCCTATATAACCCTATTAAATAATTATGACAGCTTAGCAGAAATGGGATTTGTTTTCCATTATGGACCTCATATTGATTTACTACTTGATTAGCAAGTCAATTCTATTCTGACACCAATACCGAGATTAATAATAACAAAATTGATGATTGATGATAGTCGGTAACAAGTGGTATACATTTGGACACAAAAATGGTCAATGCCTAATAATGGGTGTTTTGAGGAACTCCTTGATATTCATTACATACATACAATGGGAATTCTAGGTTGTCATTTGGAAGACAACATCATGTTGTCAAGGGATGAATCAAGACTGGAATAGCATAATTTATGGATAGATAAGAGGATGTGTCGTTTGTTAATGGTAATTTAAGTTATGTGTTAGGGCCAATAAGATACTTAGTAAACCGAAAAGATTATGTGCGTCTTTTTTTTCTGTGTTTCGTAGATTGCTTATGTAGTCCACACTAGATATCCCAAGGAAAATTATACTTCAAAGTCCCCCTAAATCTCCTCAAGTTAATTGATGATGTATTGATAATGAATGGTAAATTAAACTAACAAGAAGTGACTGATTTTGTCCCAAACCAATGGGAAGACGGTAATTTAGGGAGATTATTGGGAGAAATTTTCGAAATTTTTTGGAGGAACGGTAGTACATAATTTTCCAGTTCTATCGTAAAATACACTGACATAATCATATATATGATAAATATATATTATCGTTCAAAAATCTAAGAAGGAACAGCTGCACCTCTAGTCCATTAATAAATCCGTCACTGTTAACAAAACACAAAAATATTATAAGAAATTTACCACATAAATGTAAAAATATATGTTTATTGAACTCGTATCTATTTAATATATACTCATATATTAACCGAATTTATTTACTGATTCATCACATAAATGATTCATTACAAAGATTAAGTGTCAGTGGAGCAAGAAGATTATAAGGGGTTTCATATGGTAACTAACAATGAAAGATGCTATTTCCCCATTTGAGTAGTAGGACCAAAATGGTACACAACTCGGTGGCAACATTGTCAGATGCAGGATGAGTTTGCCACCATTTCTTTTTTACAGTGCCAAACAGTAAATCGTGCTTCCATATTTGTTTGTAATATTTGTGTTCCTCGTATATTGTTTTGATTCTCGTATTTTATTTTTGCATGCACAATAACAATTTTATGTACCATAGTTTTGTTACGCGGACACTTCAAAAATCATGCCGTTTTGTATCAGATATCGATACCGGTACGTTACTCGTCGAATACATAACGAATACTGAATGTGACGTATTCAAACATTTTATTTTAAAATAATATCAGATATTTCTAACGTATCAATAACAATACTAGAAAAAACAAAAGTTTTAAATTTTAAATTGTAATAAATAACCAAATATAATAAAAATATACTTTTTTATTTATCATATAATAATATTTTTTGACTTCTCATAACACGTTCGATAGAATTATAGTAATGTGATGAATGCCAAATGTTTTCGACTATATTATATTTTGTATATTTTTACTGAAAATAAAAATATATCTAATTATTTTGTTTATATACTTTTTATTAAATGGAGAAGAGTTTTGTTTCCAATTTATTATTATGTGATGTAAAATGAATTCGCGACATATGATTTTTTGTGTTATGCAATTAACCACCAGAGTTCTGGATTCATTAATTTATTTTGTTGATATTTTATTGCTTTTACTTTTACAATAGACAATTATTTGAATTGTGATATATAACATAAAAAAAATTATTTGCAAAACTAGCACTATAATACATAAATTTGTAGATCTACCTCTTTCTCCAAATTAAAAAACAAACAATTTTGCCAGTCAACTTGGCAAATAGCTTAAATTGAGTTTTGGACTGCTAATCAGAATCAAAATACAATCAGTAAATTCAAAAGTCCAAAATCCAGGATTGTAAGATATTGGATCGTTGACCCTACTGATTGTATTTTGGCCATCTTTAACATTCAAAAGGACTCCAAACCTCGAATTTTGGACCTTAACCCTACTCACTGTATTTTGACCATTCAAAATTCAGTTTCAACTCTTTCGCCATCCTGGTTGGTAGAAGTATATTACTTGATTTTTCATGTGTTTCCTCCAACAATAAATTTATTGTAATTTTGATGAAGTTTGCGTGAGAATTTTGGAACGATTAAAATATCAAAGTTATATATATATTGTTTTGCCAATGGGCTTGTGGCCCAGTGGTTGAGTGTGAGACACAAGAAACCTTATGTTGTGAGAGATTGTGGATTCGGAATCCCGTTGGCAATCAATGGATGGAGGACCACCGAGCCTTCTCCATTTACTCGTTTTTTTTATATATATATTGTTTTAAGTTGTACAATTTGGATAACTTGGTTGTAATTTTAAGTCGTCATTTATTTTTCAAATTCGTCCAAACATTTACTAAAGTATCGAAGTTGTAAATTTGATGATGAATGAAGTTAAAAATGGAACAAAAAAAATACAATTTAACATAATTAACATAAAGAAAGTGTTACATAACACACATAAACATGTAAGAAAAAAAGACATACCACATAAAATATTAGGGACTGACTTTCTTGTCCAGTCTGCCTCAAATCTTATTGTCTTTCTCCTTTCGAATACATCAAATTTTGATATATCATTTTTTTTCTTATTGTTCTTTTTGTTGTTCATTTTTGTATCGTTGATCATACTAATTATATTTTGATCATTGTTAAAAGCACCAAATTCACTTTTAACTATTTCGCTAGCAAGCTCGGCGAGAAACACCTCCCTTTTGTCCATTTATTTGGTGAAAAAACTAAATCTGCAAATTCGGATACCACAATGATAGTTTTGTAAATTGAAATTTTTTTAGACCTATATATAAAAAAAAGAATTCTAATTCTTTTGATAATACGAACCTTGGGATTGGGATACAAGGAATATTATATCGAACATATCGGGACCAGCATAGACATCAGTATCACAATATAATCGAAAGAGTATAACAATACCAAGTGCTAAATTAAACCACTACGTCTTTAATTCACAAAACACACACTTTTGGTCCACACTACCTCAGTATATATTAGGTTGGGGGTAATAGTCTTATCAAATATGGATAACTTTCCTTTCAATTTTGGACCCTCAATACCATAAAAAAAAGAATACCTTAAAAAGCAATATATAATTCCTCCAATATTCAAATTTGCAAAGGTTGTTCAACGTGAACAAAATTAGCTCACATAGGTAATAGTTCATACATATAGGATGGTGCTACTACCTATAAAATGATTATTAATACTCATAATATAATTCAAAATACTAACATACGTTCACCTACTACAAGAAAAATATTTTTATAGACACATAGATATGTTGGTAAAATCTTAAATGAAATCGTTGAAAAGAAATAACGACTATTTAAAAAGGTTGACGCTATTGCAAGAGCTAACACGATTTAATAAAAAACAAATTTTTTTTTTTAAATGACAATTTTACCTACATTTATAATGATTTCTATTTAATGCTCTTATCATTAACATTATTACATTTCATAAATTATGCAAAATAATATTTCATGTATATAAATCACACTCGCTTCATTCATAAACAATCATAATCTTTAAAAATAACTTACACAATTTTTATTGAATCAATATATTTGAAATTATAATTTTTCAGATTTTAAATTGTGTATTATTCGTAGCAATTTTTGTTTTCAAATACGTAGATCCAATACGATTTTTTTCAATTTTGAAGATTGAAGAACACATTTTGTTTTATTTTGTATTATAATTTTCACTGTCAAGAGAGCAAATGAGAATAAACTTATTTATTTATATTTTCATACAAAACGATAATGTCAGTTCTTTTGTTCAGTAATGTCAGTTCTTGCAATAGCATTACTCTTTAAAAATTAGCTGTCTAAAAACAGTCGTTGAAAGTTGTCCCGATACTTCTTTAATTAGCCACTATTCATAACATCAACGACACATTTAATTGACATTATATGATCATAACATGACTTTTTTAAGTGCTGGCATACATAACAACATTAGCGACATATTTAAATGTCGTTATATGATATTATGTTGGTACATATTTAAATGCCTTTGTAATCCAATTTTGTAATGAAATATCACATTAATAATATCACGATATGTTTGAAAATATTATTCGGACAAAATGTTCCATCAGGTAAACTTAAAGTTGAAACTTAGAAGTTTAGAAGGATCACCCGTACCAACAACACCTCTGTAATACTCATAAATTAATATTGTACATTAAAAAATATTTAAAATATATCATTCTTAAAAATGAATTTAAAATAAATTATTTTACAAAAACAAAGAATTACAAATGACAAATTAAACAAAATAATACTAAACAACATATATGTAACAATAGTCAATTGCAATCAAAATATTCTACATTCCATGGTTGAAATCATATTTGATGAAAATAACTTCCTTGTATCATCCCTTACAAGAATAACACTTCTCTATCTATTGGTCCTTTCAACCTTGATATATATGCAGTTTACTACAAAAAAAAAGAAATAACAATATTAGAGAGAATTACATAGCATCATAACAAGAAAAGAAAAATTCATTTTTAATATTAAACTTTTGACATCAACATAACAATTGTCATTTACTTATTGACATACTAATATCGAACACAGATCTAATATGTAATTAAAAAGAGAAAATAACATAAATCGAATATGTTAATTTATCTAAAAGAGAAAAAAGAGCATAAGTCCACCCAGAGCCGGTCCTGAGTTTTCGAGGACCCCAAGCGACAATTGTGCTTCGAGCAGGACTTCAAGCCTCAATCTTGTTTAAATTTAGACTTCTAAATATGATAATAATATATTACTTGTGATAAACTATGTTGCACGGATACGGATACGATTATCGTATCCGATACGATACGGATACGGCGATACGATAATTTTGAAAAAATCACGAATACAGATGCGGCTATATAGTTCTTATTTTAATATATTTATATTATATATAATTAATAAATTAATAATATTTTTCAATTAAATATCACGACAATAAATAAAATTAATCAAAAAAACACAGTTATCATAAAAATATCATAAACTTATTCTAGAACTATTGTATAACTAATTTAGAAGTATCCTAGAAATATCTTATATAATTTATTTAAAAATATCATGAGCCAAAATATATAATGAGCCGAAGTATCCCAACCGTATCATAAAAATATCTTCGCCGTATTTTACCTTATCCTTGCCATATTAGAATAAAATAAATATTAAAATATTCGAATACGCCAGGTGACTTATCCGATACGTATCCAAATCGTATCGTATCCGTATCTCCATGATATTTCTGTATTTTTAAAGTATCCGCATGAGATAGGTGATATACATTTGAGTGGAATATATTAGTATGAATCCGAAAATATTTGTAAATGCAAAATTGTTTAATTAACAGGTACATATAACATACTTCATTTTCACTATTTGACCAAAGTTGGACTATTACTTTTAATTTTTGAAAATTTGAAATGAACATAGACAAAATAAATATATATTAGGACCCTCCCACTTTGTGCGGCCCAAAGGCACTGCTTCATTGGATTTGCATGAGGGCCGGCACTGAGTCCACCTATGTCTCATGTATTTGCAAATAAACGATGGAATTATATACTTTTACCCTTTTCCAAAATTTATGTTATACCCCAAAAAATGGGAATAATGAAAGGTGACTTAGTCACCTTTGATCGGTTTCCGAAAAAGTTATGAGGCAATTTTAGAATTTCTTTTTAAGACAATTAGGCTAATGATTTTTGGATGATTGTTTTTATTATTTACACAACTATATAACATATTTTTTCATTGAAAATTTCTAAATCAGTAGAATTTATATACGAAATATTATTTCTAAGTATACTATCTTTTTTAAAACATGAAATAGGTAAATGGAGCCAAGGTTTTCAATCTCAACATAAAAGTTTGCATATGTTTATTTTGTGCCTTTCTCCATCTCAAAGTTATTTTTTATGTAAAACATATTAGGAGAATATACCAAATATTTTGAGAAATCTGTTCTCCCACGAAAATAAACTGTTGTATTGGTGTTTTTTACAAGGACGGCAATTCCTTCAATATGCCGCCAATAGAAATATCAATGACATTTTTAATAAAATATATATTTTCCACTAACCATTAAAATTTTCTTTTCCTACTGATTTTTTTTTTTGAAGAGAGAGGCAAGCGCGATACGCGCTCGATCCAATCATTTTTATATATCATCGAAAACTCCAAGATACAGTAGTTACATCGAGATTACACGAGAAGAGGAGAAAACTAATAAACAATACAAGATATCAAGACCTTCTCACTCTTGAAACTCCTAAGCGCACTTCCTACCTAACGGATGCCCTAACAATGGATGGTCCATTTTAGGGTGAGATCCCGAATGCAACTTGAGAGTAGCATGTGCAATCGTCCCGTATGTTGGAAGATACGGTTATTACGCTCCCTCTAAATCGTCCAAATGGTAGCTAGCCATTTTGTGTCCCACACCTTGGCCTCTTTAGTCGGCAAGGTCGTACGGTAGTCCCACCATAGTGCGGATAGGGAAGGCGAATTGGTGCATAGTTGATAACGGGTTTTTGGCTAACACTTAGGTTATATCGTTGAATAAAAATACCGTAAATCAAACAAGAAACATGTGAATACTAAAGATTGTATAGACTAAGTATGTAAGGATTCGTTCCACAGGGAGCTATTGCGTCAAAATATGATTAAACTTCAGATCGTTAAAATAATTATTTCTAAGTTTCCAAAATTAATGAAAATTTGTCTAGAGAGAGGTCTGAATATTATGAAACTTATCCTAAAATTTCAAACAATTTGACAACGGAATAAAAAGTTATTAACGAATTACAATCAGGTCTCTAAAAAACAATCTCTGGAAACAGCAGGTTTTCAGTTTAAGTGACAGTTTTCAAAAATTCATATCAATTCAAATATTTCATGAAATTCAATGATTCAAAAATTTCCCGAAACTAGAAATCAAGATCTACGCAATGAAAGAATTGGTTTTTAGCAGATTTGGAAGGAGATCGTGAAAATTGACAAGTTTAGAACAAAAGAAAATATTTAAAGAAAGCAAAAGAACTCAATTCAATCTCAAGTTTATTAATCAACACAAGAATTTATTAAAAGAATCACAACCAAAAAATGAAATAAAAGAAAGAAACCACCTAATCAAGCCCTAGAACGCCTAGTGACTTGTGTCGATGCCTTCCCGTCGATCCGGTTGAACGCCAACTCGAGTCTCCGTTTCTTCTCACGCGGATCCTCTTCAATTCGTCGAAGAACGCCTTCCGCAGAATGACCGATCCCTTCCTTGTGTCGAGATGGAGCAAGAACGCCTTAACTCCAATTTCGTCACGTACAACCCTAGGGCGAGAACGCCTCTACCAAAGAGTTGGTCTTGAATTTCACGGTTCTTGGTTGAATCTTGTTTGTTTCTTGGAAGAGTTTGTGGAGAGAGATGGTAGAGAGCTTGCCCCCAAAGGGGAGAGAAAAGGGGGGCAGGAGAGATGGTTTGCCCTTGGCCTTAGGGTCTTATTTATAGGCTTCATGGTGTCTTCTGATTGGTTGAGGGAGATATGGAAGGTTTTGGGGCTGGATGAGGGAGAAATGGAAGGTTTTGGGGAGATATGGAAGGTTTTGGGGCTGGATGAGGGAGAAATGGAAGGTTTTGGGGAGCAACAAATCAACTAAGAAGGCAACAAATCAATCTAAAGAAGGCAACAAATTAGCTGGTTGGGGCTTGTGCATGGGCTGAGAGCTGGGGCTAGGCGTGGGCTGTGAATTTTGCCTGCGTGGGCTGTGAATTTTGCCTCTGCGGCCAGGCCCTGTGCGGTGCAGCAGTTTGGTGATCTTCTTCTTTTGTTTTTGCCTTTCCCGCCTCGATCCTTCACCGAATATATCGATGTGATATATCGTTTTGACTGTCTTCGGCATGCCGGAGCCAATGGTGCTGACCAAATTCCAAAATTATTCCTCTATCTCCTGAAAATGGGCAAACAACAAATTAGTGTAGAAATATTCATGATGTTTGAAATATGTATCATAAAAGCATAGAATATAACTTCACAAGGGCTAAAATCCCTAAATAAGATTCGTAAAACGTGTTCCGTTTGCCTCATATCAAATACCCCCACACTTAAACCCTTGATCGTCCTCGATCAATTGGAGATTTGTAGTTATAATCAATCTAAGGACGAATTGCACTAGATTCTATTAAATTTGTATTCGTCATTTTCAAACGCATTTCATGAACCTATTGATTAAAGTAAAAAATCAAGTTGCTAATGTTTAAGAAAGATAATGGTCAAATAATCAAATCTTAATTGAATAAAAATCGCAATTTCAATAGAGTTTAGAATGAGCAATTAATTTCTACCGGAAAAGGTGATTAAACACTACCGTTCGAATCTTTTCACGCCACAATTCAAAAGAAACCCGATTTCCAAAGTTTTTGAGTCTTCGTTTTAAAAGATTTCCCTTTTCAACCCGTTCGATACGTTGGTACAAGGTTCATACCCGTTTTCAGTCGAATTCCCCACCCACTCCTTCATTTCATAGAAGTCTTTAATCGAGCGTCCCACTACACCGAAATGCAATGAGGTTACATCCCGGTATTCTATTTTGACCTTCCTTCTATTTTATTATTTTATTCTTATTTTACTTTCTTTTTTTTTTTCTTTTTTTTTTTCTTTTTTTTTTTCGGATCGCATTTGTAGAAGGAGTTCCGCGGCACCGGAGTGCAACGAAATTACATCCCGCCTTTTGTCAAGATCCAAGAAGAAGGCGGGTACTATCGACATACTAACGGGTCCCCACGAACGGTTGATTCATTAAGTGTAAGCAAAACTCATTCAAAAACTTTTCAATCGGGTTCTAATTCGAAGATGGGTTCAATTTTCAAAAACTAGTGTGTCACGTAAACCACGAATCCATAAATTGTCAAAAACTCGTGATGATTGCGAAGTTATTGGTATGGGTTGGAATCCCAATAGATTTCTTCAAATTCGTGACCAAAATTTCCAAAACATTTTACAACATTCAATTTTGAGAGTAAAAAATCTTATTAAAATGAAATTTTGTTTGAAAAGCAACGATTTGTTTCAAATGAGGTGGAGAAAAATCTTTTTGTGCAATTTTGTCCTTAGTTGAAAACTAGACGTGCTCCGAGATTTAAGTTTCATCAATTTTCTATTTTATTCGCAGAAAAAGGGAAAAATAATAAAAAAAATAAATTCCCAATATTTTTTCGTTTTAATTTGGGCACATGCAGGTTCAAAGGTTGTGTTACCCCCCCATACTTATGGTTTTACTTGTCCTCAAGTATATGGAATATAGAATAAAAATAGGGTAATGAAAAGATACAACCTTTGATGCGTGGGCTTGCCTCCCTCGCTAGCGCTCTCGTTTATTGGTCTCGAGCTCGACCATGTCGGTGTTACCCTCCTTGAAAGTTGAACGAGGAGCTCACTTGGATTGCTCTTTTTCGACCGCCTCGGAGTGCTCCTTTCGAAACGTTGGAGAATATGGCACTCAATGCTTGGTTTAATCGTTTTGCGCATCTCAAAATTGGCTCCAAGGGCATCCTTATCTTGCTTCGAATCAATTTGTATACAGGTCTTTGGCGAAGCGGAGTGGTAAGTGGCGTCGGTGTCTCGATGTTATTTGTTTTTCTTGATAAATCTACACAAGGAGAAATTCTTTCATGAGAGGCATCATAGTTCTTATTTGAATTTAAATCGATGCTAAACGGAAAGAATTCACCTTGGAGAGTTGGAGAGTTTTCTTCTTGCTTGGTTTCGTCGTTTGGAGTGAGTTGAACCACCATTTGGAGAGTTGAGTCCACCGACTCCTCTTCTTCTTCTTCCAAGACCGTCTCGATGCTTTCTTCGAATCCCCCCACACTTGAACTTTCGCCACCTTCAATTTCTACGTTGTCCTCGCTTGAGCACTCGGAATTAGCGTCTCCAAGAGATTCTATCCAATTTCGTATTTCTATCGGGGTTTCCTCATGTTGATAAATGAATGTCAAAGTTGACATCAATTTCTCTATCGTTTCGATCAATTCTTCGTCGGAAACTTCGTCTTGAGATTGAGAGGATGGGTCTTGGCATTCGAATTCGAGTTCGCCTCGAGATTCGTCTATGGAAATTATGTCGTATTCGTATCGAAAAGCTTCGTCGGTGGAATTTGGTGGAATCATTGAGAGGAGTTCGTCTTCTTCCTCTCTCAATTCTTTCTCTTCTAGCTCCAATCGAGCAATTTCTTTCTCTATGAAATCTTGGTCCGACATGGATTCGGGATATCCCCTTTCGATCTTCGCTAGTTGCATCCCTTCCCGAAGCGTTAAAGGTCTCTCTTGATTGTCCATCTTGTACCTTGCAAAAAAAAAGAAAAATTCTCACAATGAGTGAAATATCAAGTTCAAATATATCAAATCGATTTCCAATAACACTCAAGATTGCAAGTATGATTTATAATTTCGACTTAAACATTGCTCCCCGGCAGCGGCGCCATTTTGATAACGGGTTTTTGGCTAACACTTAGGTTATATCGTTGAATAAAAATACCGTAAATCAAACAAGAAACATGTGAATACTAAAGATTGTATAGACTAAGTATGTAAGGATTCGTTCCACAGGGAGCTATTGCGTCAAAATATGATTAAACTTCAGATCGTTAAAATAATTATTTCTAAGTTTCCAAAATTAATGAAAATTTGTCTAGAGAGAGGTCTGAATATTATGAAACTTATCCTAAAATTTCAAACAATTTGACAACGGAATAAAAAGTTATTAACGAATTACAATCAGGTCTCTAAAAAACAATCTCTGGAAACAGCAGGTTTTCAGTTTAAGTGACAGTTTTCAAAAATTCATATCAATTCAAATATTTCATGAAATTCAATGATTCAAAAATTTCCCGAAACTAGAAATCAAGATCTACGCAATGAAAGAATTGGTTTTTAGCAGATTTGGAAGGAGATCGTGAAAATTGACAAGTTTAGAACAAAAGAAAATATTTAAAGAAAGCAAAAGAACTCAATTCAATCTCAAGTTTATTAATCAACACAAGAATTTATTAAAAGAATCACAACCAAAAAATGAAATAAAAGAAAGAAACCACCTAATCAAGCCCTAGAACGCCTAGTGACTTGTGTCGATGCCTTCCCGTCGATCCGGTTGAACGCCAACTCGAGTCTCCGTTTCTTCTCACGCGGATCCTCTTCAATTCGTCGAAGAACGCCTTCCGCACGAATGACCGATCCCTTCCTTGTGTCGAGATGGAGCAAGAACGCCTTAACTCCAATTTCGTCACGTACAACCCTAGGGCGAGAATGCCTCTACCAAAGAGTTGGTCTTGAATTTCACGGTTCTTTGTTGAATCTTGTTTGTTTCTTGGAAGAGTTTGTGGAGAGAGATGGTAGAGAGCTTGCCCCCAAAGGGGAGAGAAAAGGGGGGCAGGAGAGATGGTTTGCCCTTGGCCTTAGGGTCTTATTTATAGGCTTCATGGTGTCTTCTGATTGGTTGAGGGAGATATGGAAGGTTTTGGGGCTGGATGAGGGAGAAATGGAAGGTTTTGGGGAGATATGGAAGGTTTTGGGGCTGGATGAGGGAGAAATGGAAGGTTTTGGGGAGCAACAAATCAACTAAGAAGGCAACAAATCAATCTAAAGAAGGCAACAAATTAGCTGGTTGGGGCTTGTGCATGGGCTGAGAGCTGGGGCTAGGCGTGGGCTGTGAATTTTGCCTGCGTGGGCTGTGAATTTTGCCTCTGCGGCCAGGCCCTGTGCGGTGCAGCAGTTTGGTGATCTTCTTCTTTTGTTTTTGCCTTTCCCGCCTCGATCCTTCACCGAATATATCGATGTGATATATCGTTTTGACTGTCTTCGGCATGCCGGAGCCAATGGTGCTGACCAAATTCCAAAATTATTCCTCTATCTCCTGAAATGGGCAAACAACAAATTAGTGTAGAAATATTCATGATGTTTGAAATATGTATCATAAAAGCATAGAATATAACTTCACAAGGGCTAAAATCCCTAAATAAGATTCGTAAAACGTGTTCCGTTTGCCTCACATCAATAGTGAGGGTTGTAAGGATCGCCATAGTTCGGTTGCGAATGGACATTGGAATAGTAGGTGATCCACCGATTCGTTTGCTTCGGAACATAGCTTGCATACCGGATCATTGGGCCACCCTCTTTTAATGAGATTTTTTTTTTTGAGTAAATTCGGAGAGGGCTCAAAGTCCCCCATCCAAACACAATCTCTTCTTTTCTTTTTTTTTTATCTTTTTTTATTACAAGCCCGTAGGCCATACACTAAATTCATTCATTTAACATTTAATCTACAATTCAGTGTCTCCGTCGGGAATCGAACCCCACACCTCCCGCTCCCTAGCCAAGAGGTGTGACCAACTAGGCTAACTCTAGTTGGCTCTTTTAATGAAATTGTCCGCCATTAGAATTCGGTTATTGATCGCTAGCCACCCAAAAATTTGGACTTTGATGGGAGCTTTGATTTTGAAGATGTGCGACGTCCAAGGACATTCTAGTCCCAGGTGTGAAATTCGTGAGTAAACTTTTGCCGTTTCGTATTTCACTATGGTCCCTTGATTGGCGTTGAAACGACCCCATAGTGGGCCGGCCCTTCTTAGCGACTCGTATAGGGGAAGTAAAAGTTGTAAATCCTTCAAGAAATAGGACCCGAGATTATGTGGTATGTGTTCGATGTCTCCGGCTTGTTGGACATTGTATAATGTCCGAATCGTGACGGCCCATTGAGATGCTTGGTCGGTGTCGAGCTTGAATAACCACTTCATAGCCAATGCTTTGTTATGTCTCTCGAGATCAATGATACCGAGCCCGCCATGCATCTTCGGTAAACACACTTTTCTCCAATTAACTAAACAATGGCCACCGAGAATCTTATCGCTTCCTTTCCAAAAGAAAGCCCGCATAATTTGGTTAAGTTCCTCTACAACTCCCTTCGGTTACATCATTGCTTGCATGTAAAAATTTGGTATTGCACCAACACCGTTTTTACTAGTGTGGTTCGTCCCCCCATTGTTAGACATTTGTTTTTCCAATTATTTATTTTTCCTCTCAACTTTTCGATAATCGGTTTGGAAGTGAATTTACTCGGCTTTTTAAACTAACTATCTTCCTACATACTAACTAACTTACTAACTAACTAACTACATTCCTGCATACCCATACTAACTAGTGAACTAAATAAATTACCAGCTAACTACTAGCTAACAAACTAACTACCTAACTAAATAACTAACTAACTAACTAACCAACTACCGGATAACTAACTATCTAACTAACTAACTAACTAACTACCTTCTTACATACATATTGACTAACTAACTAACCAACAAACTAACTAACTAACTAACTAACTAACTATCTTACCAGCTAACTAACTAACTAACTGACTGACTACTAGCATACTGAATAAATAACTAACTAACTAACTAACTAACTAACTACTAGATTACTAACTAAATAACTAACTAAATAACTAAATAACTAACTAAATAACTAACTAACTATCTTCTTACATACATATTAACTAACTAACTAACTAACTACCTACCTTCCTACATACCCACTAACTAAGTAACTAACTAAATAAATAAATAACACACTAAATAACTACTAGCTATTTAACAAACTAACTACCTAAATAAATAACAAACTAATTAACTAACTAACTAACTAACTAATTAACTAACGAAATAAAAAATTAACTAACTAACTATCTACCTTCGTACATACCCATTAACTAACCAACTTACTAACTAACTAATTAATTAACTAATTAACTAACTAACTACTAGTTAACTAACTAACTTACTAACTAACAAACTAATTAACTAAGTAACTAACGAACTACTAGCTAAGTAACTAACTAGTTAACTAACTAACTTACTTACTAACAACCTTCATACATACCTATCAACTAACAAACTAACTACCTTTCAAACTAACTAACTAACAAACTAACTAACTAACTAACAAATGAACTAATCAACAAACTAACTAACTAACTAAATAACTATCTTCCTACGTACCTATGAACTAACTAACTAACTAACTAACTAACTAACGAACTAACTACCTTCCTACATACCCACTAACTAACGAACTACCTACCTTCCCACTAACTAACTAACTAACTAACTATCTAACTTACTAAATTACTAACTAGCTAACTAATTAACTACTAGCTAACTAACAAACTAACTAACTAAATAACTAACTAGTTAACTAACTAAATAACTAACTAACTAACTAACTAACTAACTAAATAACTAACTAACTAGCTAACTACTAATTAGCTGACAAAATATCTAACTAACTAATTACAAGATAACTAAAATAATAACTAACTAATTTACTAACTAACTATCTTCTTAAATCTCTATTAACTAACTAACTACCTACCTTCCTACATACCCACCAACTAACTAACTAACCAAATAATTAACTAAGCAGCTAACTAACTCACTAACTAACTAACTAACTAACTAACTAACTAACTAACTAACTGACTAACTGATGACCTAACTAACTAACTAACTAACTAACTACTAGATAACTAACTAACAATCTGACTAGCTAACTAATTAACTAATTAACTAACTAACAAATTAACTTACTATCTAACTAACTAACTAACGACCTTGATACATACATATTGATTAACTAACTAATTCACTAACTAACTAACTAACTAACTACTAGCTAACTAACTAACTAACTAACTACAAAACTAACTGATTAACTAACTAACTAACTATCTAACTAATTAACTAACTATCTAACTAACTAACTAACTAACAACCTTCTTATATACTAACTAACTAACTAACTAACTAACTACGTACTAGCTAATTAACTAACTAACTACCTACCTACCTCCTTACATACATATTGACTAACTAACTAACTATGAACTATCTAATTAACTAACTAACTAACTAACTTACTTACTTACTAACTAACTAACTACTAGTTAATTGAACAAATATCTAACTAACTAACTAACTAACTACTAGATACCTAACTAAATAACTAACTAATTAACTAACTAACTATCTTCCTACAGACAGATTAACTAACTAACTAACTAACTTACTTACTAAATACTTTCCGACATACCCACTAACTAAGTAACTACCTAAATAAATAAATAACTAACTAAATAACTACTAGATATTTAAATAACTAACTAACTAAAGAACTAACTAACTAATTAACTAACTAACTAACTAATTAACTAATTATCTAACAAATTAACTAACTAACTAGCCACATTCGTACATACCCACTAACTATATAACTAACTAACTAACTAATTAACTAACTAATTAATGAACTAATTAACTAACTAACTACTAGTTAACTAACTAACTAACTAACTAAATAACTAACTAATTGACTAACTAACTAACTAACTAACTAACTAACTACTAGCTAACTAACTAACTAACTTACTAACTTACTACCTTCATACATACATATTAACAAACAAACTAACTACCTTTCTAACAAACTAACTAACAAACTAACAAACAAACTAACTAACTAACTAACTAACTACCTTCCTACATACCCACCCACTAACTAACTAACTACCTTACCGCTAACTAACTAACAAACTACATATCTAACTAAATAACTAACTAGCTAACTAGCTAACTACTAGATAACTAACTAACTAACTAACTAAAAAACTAACTAACTAACTAACTACTAGCTAGATGACAAAATAACTAACTAATTAATTAATAGATAACTAACTTAATAACTAACTAATTTACTAACTAACTATCTTCTTAAATACCTTTTAACTAACTAACTAACAAACTAACTAACTACATTCCCACATACCCACCAACTAACTGACTAACTAACTAAATAAATAACTAACCATCTTACTAGCTAACTAACTAAATAATTAACTAAATAACTAACGGATGACCTAACTAACTAAATAACTAACTACTATATAACTAACTAACTGACTGACTAACTAACTAACTAACTAATTCACTACCTAACTAATTAACTAACTAACTAACTAACTAACTAACTAACTAACTAACTACTAGATAACTAACTAAATAACTAACTAATTAACTAACTAACTATCTTCCAACATACCCACTAACTAACACTACTACAAAAAATGCAATTAGGGACAAACATGTTTAGTCCCTAAAACCCCGTCTGGAGTCGCTGTAGATCTTTAGGGACTATATTTAGTAGTTATGACTTTGTCATAACAGGCCCGACGCAGAAAATCAGGGTGACAAAAGTTTTTTTGATTTTGGTCCCTGATAACCGTATTTCTTGCGACAAGACTAATTTCCGATTTTTTTCCTCATTTTCTTATGTAGTCCCTAAAAATGGATTTTCTGTGACAAATTATTGTTGCAGAAAATGTGCTTAATGTGACTAACTTCCGTCCCCAACTATGATTGTTCTATGACTAGACTTTGTCTATGAATACTCCATATATGAGACAAATTTTAGTATCTGAATATATACTATATTTGACTCAGTTTTGTCCCCGACTATATTTTTTTCGTGACTAGTTTTTGTCTCAAATTTTTTTTTTTATGCGACAAACTTTGGTCTCTAAATATATTATTTTATATAGTTTCTAGAATGATATTAGTGTCTAATTATACCCTTAGGAGACTAAATTTTGTGTCAACTGATTTTAGTCACAACACATATTATATTAATAAAATTAATAAAATAATATTTTTGCCATTTAAATAAAACAAAAATATCGCTAAAATACACATAATCGTTTCATTACGATACTAACTTGAGTACAACAAAATAACATAAACCAAAATGTCAAATACTCAAGAAACAAAATCGTCAACATTACTTTCTTGATCTTCCACATCTCTATCGACAAGTTCTAGAAGCTTCTCGAGATTCGCCGACCATCCTTCAGCACGTTGTTACTTGTTAATATCCTTCTCAGCCTAGAAAGAAATGACTCCATTGGACGGTATATTTTTGCTATCGACGCTTTCGATACAACCATCTCTGACAAATACTTCTCCATGTCATAACATATCAGGGGCATTTACATAAATAAGAACATGTTCTAGTACCCTTAAGACATTTCTGCTGAAAAAATCAAAGGAAAAAATCAATAAAAAAATTTGAAAATATCCCAATAATCGACCATACTTATAAAAAGGCCTAACTTTAGAAATATAAACTACCTGTAATTAATTAGCTTGCTAAAGCGGGCGTGCTGAAATTTGAAGCCTCGATCGATTCAAAAAGAGAAAGCCATTGGCGATTCACAGTGAGAGATTAATGGGGTTCTTGTGCCTACCAGTGAGAGCAATAATCCCAGTGAGGGAAATTAATGGGCTATTTGCGAAAAGGCGTGGCTGTGATTTTGAATGAATCCAAATAACCAAAAATCACATCACAAAAATTATATCTTAAAACAGGATTCTCAAAACATTTCTTTATTTAAAGAAAAACTTGCAAAATAAAACCAACTATTATTGAAATTGCAAATATGTACCTGAGATATCGCTTCCTTCACTCCACCTAGCGTCTTTCCCGACGCCACGAGTGATTTTTCTTTCACCTATTTCAAGAATTAACAAAAAAAAAGCTGTTGCAGGTTTTAATTAAAATTGGATAACTAGTACATTGTATAGAAGAACAATAATGGATTTAATTAAAATTGGATAATTAAAACGAAAATACCTGATTCAACGCATAATTCTACCATCTCCAGTATCGGTCTCCGCCAATATCTCTTCTCCAGCCGGCCACCAAGGTCTCCTCTAATGACCTGTCGCTGAAAAGCTGCTGCAGGTTTTTTTTTTATCGGCAAAAACTGAAAAAACGAAAGAAAAAAATCCATTAATAAGCACGTAACCGACAAAAAACGTCGAAATCGAAAGAACGGGGAGTGCAAAACCTTCAGGGCATCCTCATCTAGACAACAATTATGCAGCAAATTTCATCAATTTAGAGAAGATTATCCAAACCTAATACATGGTATCTGAAAATGGAGAAATAAGGGTCTAGTACCTTGTCCCCTTCAATTTTTCAGTCCCCTTCAATTTTTTCGCCCCCTTTCTCTTTACCCCTATCGTGGACTCTCTCTTCTGCCCCCTTTATCTGGACCTCCACTGTCTTGTACTGAAAATGAACAAAAACAGGAAAAAACTCAGAAAAAGTCTTTTTTCCTCATCCTGGCTTTGAAATCGCTTGCAATAGCACTGCCACACGGAAAAACTCATAAAAAAAAACACGACTAAAACTCGAATATTTGCTGAAAACATGAAATCTGACCTAATGGTCTTGAAAATAGGCTGCAATCGCCTTGAATCGGTTTCAACCGCCTTTGAATCTGCACGATGTACTTCTCGGCAGTGTTTTTTTGTTTGTGCGAGATGAGAGAAGAGAATCGCCGTTTGTTATTTTGTGCGTGACAGTACAAGCCGAAAAATGGATAATGAGGGTTTTTACGCTAGGGTTTTCTTTTGAGAGGAAAATGATATTTAAACAAAATAGGCTGGACATGGTCTACCATGATAATGATCAACCAAGAGACACAACTAACATTAAAATCAAACATTGCAAAATACAAAGTAAGTTTAAATCATACACATGTTTTATTCATGTATACGACTTATTTTCACAGAACCAATTGAAATTAAATTGGAGCCATTTTTATGAAACAAAATTTCGTGTCCCCAAATAAAAGTTCCCTCCAATAATTAATGCATCTTTTTAAAAACAAAAATAAATCCATTTTAAAAAAAAATAAAATTAATCCATTATTTTGAAAAAAAGAATTAAATGCATTGATATTCAATATCATTCAAATAAAGACGATATCAACATATCATACGGAAGCATATTAAAAATACATACATATGACATTTCAAATTTTTAATTATTAAATTTTTATTTATAATAAACATAAAATATTTTATTTAGGAAAAAATGTATGGATTCAAAAAATTTATTTTCGAAAAATAAATAATAATTAATGCATCTTTTTAAAAACAAAAAATAATCCATTTTTTAAAAAAACTAAAATTAATCCATTATTTTGAAAAAAATAATTAAATTCATTTTTTTTTTTTGTGCATGCGACATCTAATTATATTTTCATTAAATTTAGAATGTAAATATTATCACATATATCCCAATTGATATTCAATGTCATTCAAATAAAGAAGACATCAACACATCACACGGAAACATATTAAAAAAATATATACATATGACATTTCAAATTTTTAATTATGAAATTCTTATTTATAATAAACATTAAAATATTTAATTTAGGAACAAAAGTATCGATTAGAAAAATTTATTTTCGAAAAATAAATAATAATTAATGCATCTTTTTTTCAAAAAAAATTTAATCCATTTCTTAAAAAAACACAAATTAATCCATTATTTAGAAGAAAAAATAGAATTGATTGCATTTTTTTTTTCATGCGGCATCTAATTATTTTTTCATCAAATTTAGAATCTAAATGTGTTAACATATATTCCCAAATTGATATCCAATGTCATTGAAATAACGACGACATGAACATGTCACACGGTAAGATATCAAAAAAAAAAAGAACATATGATATTTAAAAATTTTAATTATGAAATTTGTATTTGTAGTAAACAAAAAATATTTAATTTAGGAAAATTTGACAAATATCAAATTAGGAAAAAATTTATTGATTCAAAAAATTTATTTTCGAAAAAATAAAAAATAATTAATGCATTTTTTAAAAACCAAAAATAATCCATTTTTTTAAAAAAACAAAAATTAATCAATTACTTTTGAAAAATATAATTAAATGCATTTTTTTTTTAATTTTCTTTTTTTTAATTATGAAATCCTTATTTATAACAAACATAAAATATTATATCATATCATATTAAATTATACCATACTATACTATATCAAATCATATTATATTATATAACATTATAATATTATATTATTATCATATCATATTATATTATGTCATAATGTATTATATCATATTATATTGTATTTTATGTCAATTTAAAATGTAAGTGTAGTTATATTATGTTGTATTATATTATATCATATTATATTTATATCAAACTACATTTATATCAGTTTTAATGTCGAACCATGTGTATAAAACATAAAAAATGTTCTAGTACATTATGTTCCAAATATATACAATTTTAGAAAAAATGACATCCAATATTCTATTTTAATTCCTAATACTTACAATACTTGCCAATGTCTATAATTCTCGAAACTTGGCATCACAATTTTGTAATCTAGATACCGCAACAAATATACAAGGTATCCATCAGCCTCTCTCTAATAAATCTTAAATTAAATTTACATTTACATTTATATTTAAATTTTAGACAAGGAAATAATCATAGTAAAAAACAAAAAGATTTTCAGGGATCGTGAGTGGTAAACTATCGATGTAATTATGGAAACACTTCACATTTTCTCTCTAGAGTCTCGATGTCAACTACGGAAGACTCGCTCGTCGGTAACCAAAGGTCTCTCGATCGAACCATTTCAAGTTTCCTCTACAAAACGGACACAATTCAAATCTCGTATACCTGAAATTAGTCACACACAATCGGCACTTAATTTACCCTTCTTAAAGGACTAGAAATGCAAAAAATAAAATATCAAATTTACCCAAATTAATTACCAGTCTCTGTAGCAATTAATACACATCTGTAAACAAAAGAAAATAAACATTATTCAAACCCTTAAGACTAGCTCTTCTCTCATATGCAGATATGGAGCTTTCCTCTTCAATATAAATATGTAAAAAAAAGAAAATAAACACTGATCAAACCCTTGTTAATTTTTTCAAGTGATGGCTATGAAAAACTTGAACTATAAAAAGAAAAAAGTAATACCTTGCAAATAAGTACAATAAAAAGGCCAAAGTACTTCGGAAGCTAGTAAATCGCATTCGAAGTCAATTAGCAGTCCATTCATTAACAGTTCAAACATGATTGAAACGAACCGAAGCAAATAATTAATCGTTAATTAAACTAACTAATCGAAACGAACCGAAGCAAAACATTAACCGTTAATAATAAGTGCTTGATTTAAACTAAAATTGGAAACAACTATATATGAAACTTTATCAACTATATTTCAGAAATTTCTGACGAGTACACAATAATAAGTGCTTGATTTAATAATCAACAAAATATAGTGGATGTTTTTTAGAGGAATTTAATCGAATACCTAATCTTCGACATGTTTCGGCTTGACCTCTTATTGGCAAAGACATATTGATCTTGATAGAAACTTCAAACCTCCACAAGCTTCAATTCGCAAGCGTATCAGTCTGTCAACATTAGCAATGATTAATTCGAAATTTCAGAAATATATCGTAAATTTGTAAATTACTTGAAATTGTTTGATGAGTTACAAGAGTAAGAGAAGTACTGTCTAAATCTGAAATTATAATTGCCTTGTTCTGAAATCGAAAACAACTATATTTGAAAATTTTCTGACGAGTTCACAAATAATAAGTGCCTGATTCGAGAACTACAAAATATAGTGGTAGTTTATCGAACAAAATCTACAAGTTCTTATGCATCTTCAGGTAATGATTTCATGCATCTCATATTAGGCATTTTATCGAACAACTTGGCTACATCCATTGAATTTGAAAGGTCGAAGCAGCCAATCCCAAAAAATAGACTAAATTAGTAAATAATAATATCAATTATACAAAAGACCTCAATTAGACAGTCCTAAATATCTAAATTACCCAATTAATCTTAATTTATACTTAAATTATACTAAACTGTGTTTCAGTTTCAACCAAATATACCTCGAGTGTGCGCACATCCTCATTAGGAGAAATTCGGGTCAAGTCAAGGACAAATGCTAGGATTTAGGAGTCACCACGTGAATGAATGGGCCGCCGCAGATCACAGTGAGGTTGTTCGTGTCCTAGGGGAATCGTGGATTCGAGACGTTGCTGAAGAGAGAAAGTTATCGCCACCCCAGGGAGACGTCCTGCAGTCTTCTCTTTGAGTCACCATTTGAATCGCTAGAGAGAAGGTAGCGAAGAGAGAGAGAGAGACTGAGACTAGATTAGGGTTGAAGAGGATTCACGGGTAGTGTTTTTTAGTTTGGTTAATATCTTTCAAGCAAAAAAAAAAAAAGGTTTGGTTAATCTCTCGTCAGAATAGATAAATTAGCTCAATGGCCCAGATAGGAAGTTTAATGCGGGAAAGTTTGATGTGTGAAAAATTTCGCCAATATTTTGATGAAAAATATAGAGGGAAACTTCCCTCCAATATCTTACAAAGTATAAAATGAAAAAAATAAAGATAAATGTTCCTCCTGAAGGAAATACAGTTTCAGGATCAACCGTAAAAGTGTACACAAGGATAAACGAATGTAGTCGTACATTCGTAGCCATATCTTTCAGTAGGAAAATCCGATTTGAATGGTTCAAATTGGGTAAGATAGATAATTAGATTATCTATAACCTTCATGTAGAAATATATTTCATATGAACGAAGTATAAGTGTCGTTTCTGTGAAATACCGAAAGGGTGCAACAGTATGACATACAGTTAGAAAAACAGTCATAACTTTTGCATACGAACTCCAATTGGGCTGGGCCAAATTGGGTCGTGTAGATAATGAGATTATCTACAACTTTCGTGTTGGTTGATTTTCTGTCAGAGAAATTTATCAATTTCGTCTGGACAGAATACTGACCAGGTTCATGCAGTTTTCTGTGTGAGAGGGTGTATATTGGATATACATGCCTTTTGGCTAATCCTGATCCTATTAGGTATAAATAGGATTTTCTCTCTCATCTTCACTAAGTAATTCAAAGCAATTCATTCAGAATTATCCAGATGAGTTGAATCATTCTAAGCAAATGATTATTCTGCCCAATATACACAAGAAAAAGAGCAAATTCAGATTTGATCTTTAGTGAGTGAAAGGGTGCGAAGAGAGAGAAATCGAGAAAGGAGTTTCTCGAGTAATAGAGAATCGATTAGATCGAGCAAGTTCGCCGGTGCATCGTCTAGGCAGGTGCATCCGCGACCGACGTCTTGCGACTCACGGTGGATACAAGTAGAGGAGCGACAATTGTGGCTCTTGGATTGTGATCGACTCAAGGAGTGAGAAGACGGTCAACGAACGGTGAAAGACGCGTGGTATGGGACGCGCGGATTGTCACCAACGTGACAGGAGATAGAAGGCGGCGATCAACCCTTCGTGCGTGATCAATTTCACGCTGGTATAGATCTATCCTTCTATTCGCATCGTACCCTCGAAGTCATGGCGTGATCTCGGGAATCGGGGAACCGGACCGGGCCTACATATCCGCTGCGCGGGCCCGGGGCCGGGGATATTCCCCTACAGTGGTATCAGAGCGATCGCCATCGATTCGAGGGTCGAATCATAGTCGTATATTAGATATACGCACGGGTTATCAAAGTTCGTACCCGTTTGCATGATGTTACATATTAAGAATGTCAAATTCCATTAAAATCACAAGTGAAATTCGCTAGAGATCGATCAATAGTTGATTGAGAGTATCTAGGAATAATCGTGAAAAGGTTTCATGATTGATCGTTTTGGAAGCGAGCGAAAACAGCAGTTCAAAAATCGCATAGTCCGTTATAACACTGTAGCAGATACAGAAAATTGAGATTTTTTCGAAAAAACACATATTCCGTTATAACGGACTTGGTGTCCGTTGTAACGGACCCTGTATAGGATGCGGGGGTGTGAGGAGGACCGTGAAAACTGCATATTCCGTTGTAACGGACCTTGTATCTGATACGAGGTTGCGGGGATGCCTAGGGTGTCTATTGGAGTCCGTTGTAACGGACTGGGTCCGTTGTAACGGAGCTCTACACAGTTTGTCCGTTGTAACGGACTGTATGTTGCGTTGTAACGGACTGGTCTCTGGAAATTTGGACGAAAGTTTGCAGAAAATAGCGTTGTAACGGACCTAGGTTGCGTTGTAACGGACATGTTTCTGGCAAAATTTGGCCAAACTCCGAAATAAATAGCGTTGTAACGGACTGGACTTCCGTTGTAACGGAATGCCAAGAATACTGGAGGTCCGTTGTAACGGACTATGTTGCGTTACAACGGACTGGTTTCTGGTTGCTGATTTTGTTTTCGTGATAACTTTGGCTACACAACTTGGAATATTGAGTTCTTTATATCGATTTGATCGGCATCAATCATACTAGCATATAATTAGATAATTATTTAGAATAATTAGACTCCCAAATAAATACATATGCATTTATGAAAATCTTGTGATAGTGATATAATTGGATTATGTCACGGATTTAGAAACGTGCAATGGCATGATCCCTCATAATATTTAAGTCATGGAAATGCCTTCCATATTCACAACCACTATGATCGGTACTACGTCTCACATGGGTTAAGGCCAAAGCCGACATGGGTTATTGTAGTCATCGACGGGGTGGCAAGCGTTAAATAGGGACTGATAAGGGTTAAGGCCAAAGCCGACTTATTAGTAGTTTATTTGAACGATACGATGAGTATGGTTGTGACTTAACCGTTCTAGCCAGTAAGGGTTGAGGCCAAAGCCGACTTGATTGGAAGTTCGGGGCATAGATAGGATGCACACACGGAACTGGGATTGTATTGGATACGATTCATCACCGAAATCCTATAAAGGTTCAAGAGTCGCATTGGATGCGATTGGATATAATCCTACCTAAATAGCGAGATCCCATTCGTCTGCCAAAGCAACTTATGGGAGGATCGTGATATATGGATCTTGAGTGTTATGGACTTGGAGTCCCGTATCGGTATGAGGGTTATCGATTCGATAAAATAACACTATCATATAATTATCATATAAGCATATAGATTAAGTACGCACGGTTAGGAATTAATCTTCATCATCCGTTTAGAATTATGTTTTCAAGCAACACCAAATATATCGATTAGATCGATACGATAGATGGCTTTTGGGTCGGAATTACCGTTATTAACCTTGATAGTCAAAGAATAGTTCTTAGACTTAAAGGAACGTGTTGGACACGGAAATGGTAGATTCGGGGCTCGAGGCTTTGGCTTTAGAGAAAGCCGGGTTCGATAAACTTAAGAAGGAATCGAACAATATTACGTGCCTTGTGATGGCATGTATAGACGCAAATTTCTCAAAATTGTTTTGAGAATTCGGGTGTATATGAAAGTAAAACACAACGCTCATGAAATAGTTTCAAGAGCTAGAGCGCGTTGAATGACTCAATGCGGCTCAAAGAGTAGGTTAATTTTGAGACGCCTTATGGGTCTTTGATTAACACTCGTGTGTTGATGGTACGAGATTTGATGTTCGTGACCGAATATCATATGCATTCGATAGATAAGTCGATCCCTAAATTGCATATGATGCGATTTAAATTTGAATTGGAGATGCTCAGAGTTTCCGAGGAATCCAATGCATATAGATGCGTGGATGTCCTTGTAATTCAAAAGCGGGATCGAAAGTAACTAACTAATTAGTTAGTTAGTTAGTGAAATAGCTAGTAGTTATTTAGTTTGTCATTTATTTATTTAGTTAGTTACTTAGTTAGTGGGTATGTTGGAAGATAGTCAGTTAGTTAATTAGTTAGTTATTTAGTTAGTTATCTAGTAGTTAGTTAGTTAGTTAGTTAGTTAGTTAGTTAGTTAGTTAGTTAGTTAATTAGTTAGTTAGTTAGTTAGTCAGTCAGTTAGTTAGTTATCTAGTAGTTAGTTAGTTAGTTAGGTCATCAGTTAGTTATTTAGTTAGTTATTTAGTTAGTCAGTTAGCTAGTAGTTAGATGGTTAGTTATTTATTTAGTTAATTAGTTAGTTAGTTAGTTGGCGTGTATGTGGGAATGTAGTTAGTTAGTTAGTTAGTTAATAGGTATTTAAGAAGATAGTTAGTTAGTAAATTAGTTAGTTATTATGTTAGTTATCTATTAATTAGTTAGTTATTTATTTTGCCATCTAGCTAGTAGTTAGTTAGTTAGTTAGTTAGTTAGTTATCTAGTAGTTAGTTAGTTAGCTAGTTAGTTATTTAGTTAGATAGGTAGTTTGCTAGTTAGTTAGCGGTAGGGTAGTTAGTTAGTTAGTGGCTGGGTATGTAGGAAGGTAGTTAGTTAGTTAGTTAGTTAGTTTGTTTGTTTGTTTGTTCGTTAGTTTGTTAGTTAGTTAGTTTGTTAGAAAGGTAGCTAGTTTGTTTGTTAATAGGTATGTATGAAGGTAGTTAGTTAGTAAGTTAGTTAGTTAGTTAACTAGTAGTAAGTTAGTTAATTAGTTCATTAATTACTTAGTTAATTAGTTAGGTAGTAAGTTAGATAGTTAGTGGGTATGTACGAATGTAGCTAGTTAGTTAGTTAATTTGTTAGTTAATTAGTTAGTTAGTTAGTTAGTTAATTAGTTAGATAGTTCTTTTGTTAGTTAGTTAGTTAAATAGCTAGTAGTTATTTAGTTAGTTATTTATTTATTTAGTTAGTTACATAGTTAGTGGGTACGTAGGAAGGTAGTTAGTAAGTTAGTTAGTTAGTTAGTTAATCTGTCTGTAGGAAGATAGTTAGTTAGTTAATTAGTTAGTTATCTAGTAGTTAGTTAGTTAGTTAGTTAGTTAGTTAGTTAGTTAGTTATTTGTTGAATTAGCTAGTAGTTAGTTAGTTAGTAAGTAAGTAAGTTAGTTAGTTAGTTATTTAGTTTATTAATTAGTTAGTTAGTTAGTTAGTCAATATGTATGTAAGGAGGTATGTAGTTAGTTTGTTAGTTAGTTAGTTAGTTAATTAGCCAGTAGTTAGTTAGTTAGTTAGTTAGTTAGTATGTAAGAAGGTTGTTAGTTAGTTAGTTATTTAGATAGTTAGTTAATTAGTTAGTTAGTTAGTTAACTAACAAACTAACTAAATAGTTAACTAAATAGTTAACTAACTAACTAACTACTAACTAACTAATTAATTGACTAACTACTAGCTAGCTGACAAAATAACTAACTAATTTACAAACTAACTATCTTTTTAAATACCTATTAACTAACTAACGAACTAACTACCTTCCTACATACCCACCAACTAACTAACTAACAAAATAAATAACTAACCAGCTAACTACTAGCTAACAAAATAACTAACTAACTAACTAAATAACTAACTGATGACCTAACTAACTAACTGACTACTAGATAACTAACTAACTAACTAACTAATTAACTAACTAACTAATTAACTATCTAACATACTATCTAAGTAACTACCTTGATACATACATATTGATTAACTAACTCGCTAACTAACTAACTACTAGCTAACTAACTAAGTAACTAACTAAATAACTAACTGATTAACTGACTAACTAATTAACTAATTATCCAACTAACTAACTAACTAACAAACAACCTTCCTACATACTAACTAACTAACTAACAAACTAACTAATTACTAGCTAATTGACTAACTAACTAGCTACCTACCTTCTTACGTATATATTGACTAACTAACTAACTAACTAATTCACTAACTAACTAACTAACTAACTAACTTACTAACTAACTAACTATAACTAGCTAACTGAATAAAAAACTAACTACTAAATAACTAACTAACTAACTAACTAACTAACTTACTAACTACCTTCCTACATACCCACTCACAAAGTAACTAACTAAATAAATAAATGACTAACTAAATAACTACTTGCTATTTAACGAACTAACTAACTAAAGAATTTACTAAATAATTAACTAACTAACTAACTAACTAATTAATTAATTAACTAACAAATTAACTAACTAACTAGCTACCTTCGTACATACCCACTAACTAACTAACTTACTAACTAACTAATTAATGAACTAATTAACTAACTAACTACTAGTTAACTAACTAACTAACTAACTAAATAACTAACTAATTAACTAACTAACTAACAAACTACTAGCTAACTAACTAACTAGTTGACTAACTAACTTACTAACTACCTTCGTACATAACTATTAACTACCAAACTAACTACCTTTCTAACTAACTATCTAAGTAACTAAGTAACTAACTAAATAACTAAATAACTAACTAACTAACTAATTAACTAATTAACAAACTAACTAAATAACTATCTTCCTACATACTGATAACGGGTTTTTGGCTAACACTTAGGTTACATCGTTGAATAAAAACACCGTAAATCAAACAAGAAACATGTGAATACTAAAGATTGTATAGACTAAGTATGTAAGGATTCGTTCCACAGGGAGCTATTGCGTCGAAATATGATTAAACTTCAGATCTTTAAAATAATTATTTCTAAGTTTCCAAAATTAATGAAAATTTGTCTAGAGAGACTTCTAAATATTATAAAACGTATCCTAAAATTTCAAACAATTTGGACAAAGGAATAAAAAGTTATTAACGAATTACAATCAGGTCTCTAAAAAACAATCTCTGGAAACAGCAGGTTTTCAGTTTAAGTGACAGTTTTCAAAAATTCATATCAATTCAAATATTTCATGAAATTCAACGATTCAAAAAGTTCCCGAAACTAGAAAGCAAGATCTACGCAATGAAAGAATTGGTTTTTAGCAGATTTGGAAGGCGATCGTGAAAATTGACAAGTTTAGAAGGTTTTAAAAACAAGATTCAAGGGCAATCAAAGCAGTAATTTAAATAAGAAAATCGAATTAACAACTAAAATTCTTGAGTTTATTAATCAACGCAAGAAATATTAAAAGAATCACAACCAAAAACTGAAATAAAAGAAAGAAACCACCTAATCAAGCCCTAGAACGCCTAGTGACTTGTGTCGATGCCTTCCCGTCGATCCGGTTGAACGCCAACTCGAGTCTCTGTTTCTTCTCACGCGGATCCTCTTCAATTCGTCGAAGAACGCCTTCCGCACGAATGACCGATCCTTTCCTTGTGTCGAGATGGAGCAAGAACGCCTTAACTCCAATTTCTTCACGTACAACCCTAGGGCGAGAACGCCTCTACCAAAGAGTTGGTCTTGAATTTCACGGTTCTTGGTTGAATCTTGTTTGTTTCTTGGAAGAGTTTGTGGAGAGAGATGGAAGAGAGCTTGCCCCCAAAGGGGAGAAAAAAGGGGGGGGGGGGGGGGGGGGGGGGGCAGGAGAGATGGTTTGCCCTTGGCCTTAGGGTCTTATTTATAGGCTTCATGGTGTCTTCTGATTGGTTGAGGGAGATATGGAAGGTTTTGGGGCTGGATGAGGGAGAAATGGAAGGTTTTGGGGAGATATGGAAGGTTTTGGGGCTGGATGAGGGAGAAATGGAAGTTTTTGGGGAGCAAGAAATCAACTAAGAAGGCAACAAATCAGCTGGTTGGGGCTTGTGCATGGGCTGAGAGCTGGGGCTAGGCGTGGGCTGTGAATTTTGCCTGCGTGGGCTGTGAATTTTGCCTCTGCGGCCAGGCCCTGTGCGTTGCAGTTTGGTGATCTTCTTCTTTTGTTTTTGCCTTTCCCGCCTCGATCCTTCACCGAATATATCGATGTGATATATCGTTTTGACTGTCTTCGGCATGCCGGAGGCAATTGTGCTGACCAAATTCCAAAATTATTCCTCTATCTCCTGAAAATGGGAAAACAACAAATTAGTGTAGAAATATTCATGATGTTTGAAATATGTACATAAAAGCATAGAATATAACTTCACAAGGGCTAAAATCCCTAAATAAGATTCGTAAAACGTGTTCCATTTGCCTCACATCACATACACCTATTAACTAACTAACTAACTAACTAACTACCTACCTTCCTACATACCCACTATCTAACTAACAAACTACCTTCCCACTAACTAACTCACTAACTAACTAACTAACAAACTACCTTCCCACTATCTAACTAACTAACTAACTAACTAACTAACTACTAGATAAATAACAAACTAACTAACTAAATAACTAAATAGTTAACTAAGTAACTAACTAAGTAACTACTAACAAACTAACTAACTAACTACTAGCTGACAAAATAACTAACTAACTAAATACTATATAACTAACATAATAACTAACTAATTTTCTAACTAACTATCTTCTTAAATACCTATTAACTAACTAACTAACTAACTACCTTCCTATATACCCACCAACTAACTAACTAACTAACTAAATAAATAAATAACCAGCTAACTACTAGCTAACTACCGAACTAACTAACTAACTAAATTACTAATTTATGACCTAACTAACTAACTAACTACTAGATAGCTAACTAACTAATTAATTAACTATCTATCTAACTAACTAACTACCTTGATACATACATATTGATTAACTAACAAAGGCACTAACTCACTAACTACTTGCTAACTAACTAAGTAACTAACTAAATAACTAACTGACTAACTAGCTAATTGACTAACTATCTAACAAACAAACTAACTAACAACCTTCTTGCATACTAACTACCTAACTAACTAACTAACTACTCGCTAATTAGCTAACTAACTAATTAACTAACTAACTTAATAACTAAGAAACTAAGTAACTAATTAACTAACTAACTTAATAACTAACAAACTAAATAACAAATTAACTAACTAACTATCTTCCTACATACTTATTAACTAACTAACTTACTAACTAACTAACTACATTCTGCATACCCACCAACTAACTAGCTAACTACTAGCTAACAAACAAACTAACTAAATAACTAACTAACTAACTAACTAACCAACTACTAACTAACAAACAAACTAACTAAATAACAAATGAGTTAACTAACTAACTAACTAACTAACCAACTACTAACTAACTAACTAACTAGCTATTTAACTGACTAACTAACTACCTACCTGCCTTCTTACATACGGATTGACTAACAAACTAACCAACAAACTAATTGACTAACTAACTGACTAACTTACTGACTAACTTACTAACTAACTAACTAACTAAGTAACTACTAGCTAACTGAATAAATAACTAACTAACTAACTAACTAACTAGTTGATAACAAACTAAATAACTAACTAATTAAATAAATAACTAACTATCTAATTAACTGACTCATTAACTAACTATATAATTAACTAACTACCTACCTTGATACATACATATTAACAAACTAACTAACTAACTAACTTGCAAACTAACTAACTAACCAACTAACTAACTAACTAACTAATTAACAACAAGATAACTAACTAAATAACTAACTAATTAAGTAACTAACTATCTTCCTACATCCCTATTAACTAAGTTACTAACTAACTTACTAACTGCCTTCCAACATACCCACTAACTAAGTAAATAACTAAATAAATAACTAACTAAATAACTACTAGATATTTAACTAACTAACTAACTAACTAAATAACTCTTAACTAACTAACAAGATAACTAATTAACTAACTAACTAACTAGCTACATTCGTACATCCCACTAAGTAACTAACTTACTAACTAACTAATTAACAAACTAATTAATTAACTAATTAACTAACTAACTAACTACTAGCTTACTAACTAACTAACTAACTAACTAACTAAACAAATGACTAATTATTTGCTAACTAACTAACTAACTAACTAACTAACTAACTAACTACTAGCAAACTATCTAACTAGTTTACTAACATACTAGCGAACTACCTTCATACATACATATTAACTAACTAACTAACTACCAATCTAACTAACTAACTAACGAACTGACTAACTAAATAACTAACTAATCAACTAATTAACAAACTAACTAAATAACTAAATAACTACCTTCCTACATACCTATTAACAAACTAACTAACTGACTTCCTACATACCCACTAACTAACTAAGTAACTAACTAGTAAGCCAACTTGCTAACTGAATAACTAACTAGTTAACTAACTAACTACCTAACTAACTACAAGATAACTAACTAAATAACTAACTACTAGCTAGCTGACAAAATAACTAACTAACTAACTAATTACTAGATAACTAACATAATAACTAACTATCTTCTTAAATACCTATTAACTAACTAACTAACTAACAAACTAACTACCTTCCTACATACCCACAACCTAACTAACTTACTAACTAACTAACTAACTAAATAAATAAATAACCAACTAACTACTAGCTAACAATCTAACTAACTAACTAACTAAATAACTAACTGATTACCTAGCTAACTAACTAACTACTAGATAACTAACTAACCAACTGACTAACTAACTAACTAATTAAATAACTAACTATCTCACTAACTAACTAACTACCTACCTACCTTCACACACATATATTGATTAACTAGCTGACTCACTCACTAACTAACTATTATCTAACTAAGTAAGTAACTAACTAAATAACTAACTTATTAACTAACTAACTAACTAACTAACTAACTAACTAATTAACTATCTAACTAACTAACTAACTAACTAACTAACTAACTAACTACCTTCTCACATACATAATAACTAACTAACTAACTAACTAACTAACTAGCCAACTAATTTATTAACTGACAAAATAACTAACTAACTAACTAACTAACTAACTAACTAACAAACTAGCTACCTTCCTAGATACCCACTAACTAACGAACAAACTAACTAAATAACTAACTAACTAACTAACTAACTAACTAACCAACTAAGTAACTAACTATCTTCCTACATACCTATTAACTAACTAACAAAGGAACTAACTAACTAACTAACTAACTAACTAACTAACTTCCTACATACCTATTAACTAACTAACTAAGTAACTACTAGCTAACAAATTGACTAGCTTACTAATAAACTAACAAACTAACTTACTAACTATCTTACTAATTGACTAGCTTACTAATTAACTAACTAACTTACTAACTATCTACTAGCTAACTAACTAATTAACTAATTAACAGACTAACTTACTAACTAACTATCTTCATATATACATATTAACTAACTAATTAACTACCTACCTAACTAATTAACTAACTACCTTCGTACAAACGAACTAACTAAGTAACTGGCTTACTAACTAACTAATTAACTAAATAACTAACTAGTTAACTAAGTAACTAACTATTGGCTAACTAACTAACTAATAAACTAACAAAATAACTAACTAGTTGAATAGTTAACTCACTAACTAACTAATTAAGTAATTGACTAACTTACTACAAGCTAACTAACTAATTGACCAATTAACTAACTAACTAACTAACGAACTAGCTAGCTACCGTCTTACATACCCAAACTAATTAACTAACTAACTTACTATCTCACTTACCAACTAACTAACTAACTACTTGCTAACTGAATAAATAAATAACTAACTAACTAACTAACTAACTAACTACTAGATAACTAACTAAATAACTAACTATCTTCCTGCATACATACTAAATAACTAACTAACTAACTAACTAACTTACTTACTAACTACCTTCGTACATACCCACTAACAAAGTAAATAACTAAATAAATAAATAACTAACTAAATAACTACTAGCTATTTAACTAACTAACTAACTAAAGAATTAACTAACTAATTAACTAACTGACTGACTAACAAACTAATTAACTAACTAACTAACAAATTAACTAACTAACTAGCTACCTTTGTACATACCCTCTAACTAACTAACTTACTAACTAACTAATTAACTAACTAATTAATGACCTAATTATCTAACTAACTACTAGTTAACTAAATAACTAACTAACTAAACAACCAACTAATTAACTAACTAACTAACTAACTAACTAACTAACTAACTAATAGCTAACTAACTAACTAGTTAACTATCTAACTTACTAACTAACTACATTCCTACATACCTATTGACTAACAAACTAACTACCTTTCTAAATAACTAACTAACAAACTAACTAACTAACTAACTAAATAACAAACCAACTAACTAATTAACTAATTAACAAACTAACTAAACATCTAAATAACTATCTTCCTACATACACCTATTAACTAACTAACTAACTAACTAACTACCTTCCTACATACCCACTAACTAACTAACAAACTACCTTCCCACTAACTAACTAACTAACTATCTAACTAACTAACTACTAGATAACTAACAAACAAACTAACTAAATAACTAAATAGTTAACTAACTACTAACAAACTAACTAACTACCAGATAACTAAACTAATAACTAACTAATTTACTAACTAACTATCTTCTTAAATACCTATTAACTAACTATCTAACTAACTACCTTCGTACATATCCACCAACTATAGAACTAACAAACAAAATAAATAACTAACCAGCTAACTACTAGCTAACTACTTACTAACTAACTAACTAAATTACTAATTGATGACCTAACTAACTAACTAACTACTAGATAACTAACTAACTAACTAACTGACAAACAAACTAACTAACTAACTAATTAACTAACTAATTAACTAACTATCTAACTAACTAACTAACTACCTTGATACATACATATTGATTAACTAACTAACTCACTACCTAACTAACTACTAGCTAACTAACTAAGTAACTAACTAAATAACTGACCGATTAACCAACTAACTAACTTACTAATTAAGTAACTACCAAGCTAACTATCTAACAAACAACCTTCTTACATACTAACAAACTAACTAACTAACTAACTACTAGCTAATTAACTAACTAACTAACTACCTTCTTACATACATATTGACTAACTAACCAACTAACTAACATATTAACTAACTAACTAACTACCTTCGTACATACCCACTAACTAACTAACTTACTACCTAACTATTTAACTAACTAATTAATGAACAAATTAACTAACTAACTACTAGTTAACTAACTAACTAACTAACTTAATAACTAACTAACTAACTACTGGCTAACTAACAAACTAGTTAACTAACTAACTTACTAACTAACTATCTTCATACGTACCTATTAACTAACAATCTAACTACCTTTCTAACTAACTAACTAACAAACTATCTAACTAACTAACTAAATAACTAAATAACTAACTAATTAACTAATTACCAAACTAACTAAACAACTAAATAACTATCTTCCGACATACACATATTAACTAACTAACTAACTAACTAACTAACTAACTACTTTCCTACATACCCATTAACTAAATAACAAACTACCTTCCCACTAACTAACAAACTAACTATCTAATTAACTAAATGACTAACTAGCTAACTAACTAACTAACTACTAGATAACTAACAAACTCGCTAACTAAATGACTAAATAGTCAACTAAATAACTAACTAACTAACTACTAACTAACTAACTAACTACTAGCTAGCTGACAAAATCACTAACTAACTAACTACTAGATAACTAACATAATAACTAAATAATTTACTAACTAACTATCTTCTTAAATACCTATTATCTAACTAACTAACTAACTACCTTCCTACATATCCACCAACTAACTAACCAACTAACTAACTAAATAATTAACTAACTAACAAACTACTGGCTAACTAACAAACTAGTTAACTAACTAACTTACTAACTAACTATCTTCATACATACCTATTAACTAACAAACTAACTACCTTTCTAACTAACTAACTAACAAACTATCTAACTAACTAACTAAATAACTAAATAACTAACTAATTAACTAATTAACAAACTAACTAAACGACTAAATAACTATCTTCCTACATACACATATTAACTAACTAACTAACTAACTTCCTTCCTACATACCCACTAACTAACTAACTAACTATCTTCCTACATACACATATTAACTAACTAACTAACAAACTACCTTCCCACAAACTAACTAACTAACTATCTAACTAACTGAATAACTAACTAGCTAACTAACTAACTACTAGATAGCTAACAAACTAACTAACTAAATAACTAACTAGTTAACTAACTGAATAACTAACTAACTAACTAACTACTAGATAACTAACTGACTTACTAACTAAATAACTAACTAAATAACTAACTACTAGCTAGCTAACAAAATAACTAACAAACTAATTACTAGATAACTAACATAATAACTAACTAATTTACTAACTAGCTATCTTCTTAAATACCTATTAACTAACTAACTAACTAACTACCTTCCTACATACCCACCAACTAAATAACTAACTAACTAAATAAATAACTAACCTTCCAACTACAAGCTAACTAACTAACTAACTAAATAACTAACTTACTGATGACCTAACTAACAAACTAACTGATGACCTAAGTAACAAACTATCTAACTAACTAATTATTTAACTAACAAACTAACTAACTACTAGATAATTAACAAACAAACTAACTAAATAACTAACTAATTAACTAACTAAGTACTAGATAAGTAACTAACTAACTAACTGAATAACTAACTAACTAACTACTAGCTAGCTGACAAAATAACTAACTAACTAATTACTAGATAACTATCATAATAACTAACTAATTTACTAACTAACTATATTCCTAAATACCTATTGACTAACTAACTAACTAACTAACTACCTACCTTCCTACATACCCACTAACTAACTAATTAACTACCTTCCCACTAACTAACTAACTCACTATCTAACTAACTGAATAACTAACTAGCTAACTAACTAACTACTAGATAACTAACAAACTAACTAACTAAATAACTAACTGAATAACTAGCTAACTAACTAACTAACTAACCAACTAAATAACTAACTAACTAACTACTAGCTAGCCGGCAAAACAACTAGCTAACTCATTACTAGATAACTAACATAATAACTAACTAATTTACTAACTAACTATCTTGTTAAATACCTATTAACTAACTAACTAACTAACTAACTACCTTCCTATATACCCACCAACTAACTAAGTAACTAAATAAATAAATAACTAACCTTCTAACTACTAGCTAACTAAATAACTAACTAAATAACTAACAAACTGATGACCTAACTAACTAACTAACTAACTAATAGATAACTATCTAACTAACTGACTAACTAACTAACTAACTAACTAACTAACTAATTAACTAACTATCTAACAAACAAACTAACTACCTTGTTACATACATATTGATTAACCAACTAACTACTAGCTAACTAACTAAGAAACTAACTAAAAAACTAACTGATTAACTAACTAACTATCTAATTAACTAACTATCTAACTAACTAACTAACTGACAACCTTCTTACATACTAACTAACAAACTAACTAACTACTGGCTAATTAACTAACTAACTAACTAACTAACTAACTAACTAACTACCTTCTTACATACATATTGACTAACTAACAAACTAACTAATTAACTAACTAACTAACGTACTAACTAACTAACTAACAAACTAACTACTAGCGGACTGAATAACTAACTAACTAACTAACTACTAGATACCTAACTAAATAATTAATGAACAAATTAACTAACTAACTAACTAATTAATGAACAAATTAACTAACTAACTACTAGTTAACTAACTAACTAACTAACTAAATAACTAACTAATTAACTAACTTAATAACTAACTAACTAACTAACTAACTACTGGCTAACTAACAAACTAGTTAACTAACTAACTTACTAACTAACTATCTTCATACGTACCTATTAACTAACAATCTAACTACCTTTCTAACTAACTAACTAACAAACTATCTAACTAACTAACTAAATAACTAAATAACTAACTAATTAACTAATTACCAAACTAACTAAACAACTAAATAACTATCTTCCGACATACACATATTAACTAACTAACTAACTAACTAACTAACTACTTTCCTACATACCCATTAACTAAATAACAAACTACCTTCCCACTAACTAACAAACTAACTATCTAATTAACTAAATGACTAACTAGCTAACTAACTAACTACTAGATAACTAACAAACTCGCTAACTAAATGACTAAATAGTCAACTAAATAACTAACTAACTAACTACTAACCAACTAACTAACTACTAGCTAGCTGACAAAATCACTAACTAACTAACTACTAGATAACTAACATAATAACTAAATAATTTACTAACTAACTATCTTCTTAAATACCTATTATCTAACTAACTAACTAACTACCTTCCTACATATCCACCAACTAACTAACCAACTAACTAACTAAATAATTAACTAACTAACTAACTACTAGCTAACTAACTAACTAGTTAACTAACTAACATACTAACTAACTACCTTCATACATACCTATTAACTAACTAACTAACTAACTAACCAACCAACTAACTAACAAACTAAATAACTCAATAACTAACTGACTAACTAACAAATTCACTGATTAACAAACTAACTAAATAACCGAATAACTATCTTCCTACGTACCTATTAACTAACTAACTAACTAACTACCTTCCTACATACCCACTAACTAACTAACTAACTACCTTCCCACTAACTAACACACCAACTATCTAACTAACTAGACGACTAACTAGCTAACTATGTAACTACTAGATAACTAACAAACAAACTAACTAAATAACTAACTAATTAACTAAATAAATAACTAACTAACTAACAACTAGATAAGTGACTAACTAACTAACTAAATAACTAGGTAACTAACTAACTACTAGCTAGCAGAAAAAATAACTAACTAACTAATTACTAGACAACTAACATAATAACTAACTAATTTACTAACTAACTATATTCTTAAATACCTATTAACTAACTAACTAACTAACAAACTACCTACCTACCTTCCCACATACCCACCAACTAACTAACTAACTAACTAAATGACTAACTTGCCAACTACTAGCTAAATAACTAACTAACTAACTAAATAACTAACTGTTGACCTTACTAACTAACTAAATAACTAACTAATAGACAACTAACTAATTAACTGACTAACTAATTAACTAACTAATTAACTAACTAATTATCTAACAATCTAACTAACTAACTAACTAACTACCTTGATACATACATATTGATTAACTAACTAACTAACTAACTAACTAACTACTAGCTAACTAACTAAGTAACTAACTAAATAACTAACTGATCAACTAACTAACTAACTAATTAACTAGCCATCTAACTAACTAACTAACAATCTTCTTACATACTAACTAACTAACTAACTAACTACTAGTTAATTAACTAAATAACTAACTACTAACTACCTTCTTACATACATATTGACTAACTAACTAACTAACTAACTAACTAACTAACTTACTTACTAACTAACTGACTACTAACTAACTACTAGCTAACGGAATAAATAACGAACTAACTAACTAACTAACTAACTACTAGATAACTAACTAAAGAACTAACTAATTGACTAACTTACTCTCTTCCTACATACATATTAACTAACTAACTAACTAACTTACTAACTACCTTCCTACATACGCACTAACTAAGTAACTAACAAACTAAATAAATAACTAACTAAATAACTACAAGCTATTTAACTAACTAACTAAATAAATAAATAACTAACTAATTAACTAACTAACTAACTAACTAATTTACTAACTAACTAACAAATTAACTAACTAGCTAGCTACCTTCGTACATACCCACTAACTAACCAACTTACTAACTAACTAATTAACTAACTAATTAATTAACTAAATAACTAACTAACTACTATTTGACTAACTAAATAACTAACTAATTAACTAACTGACTAACTAACAAACTACTAGCTAACTAGCTAGCTAGTAAACTATCTAACTTACTAACCAACTACCTTCATACATACTTATTAACTAACTAACTAACTACCTTTCTAACTATCTAAGTAATAAAATAACTAAATAACTAACTAACTAACTAATTAACTAATTAAAAAACTAACTAACTAACTAAATAACTATCTTCCTACATACCTATTAACTAACTAATTAACTAAGTAACTAACAAACTAACTAACTAAGTACCATCCTACATATCCACTAACTAACTGACTAACTACCTTCCCACTAACTAACTAACTATCTAACTAACTAAATAACTAACTAGCTAACTAACTAACTACTAGATAACTAAATAAACAAACTTACTAAATAAATAACTAGTTAACTAACTAACTAACTAACCAACTACTAACTAACTACTAGCTAACTGAATAAATAACGAACTAACTAACTAACTACTAGATAACTAACTAAATAACGAACTAATTAACTAACTAACTATCTTCCTTCATACATATTAACTAACTAACTAACTAACTAACTAACTAACTAACTAACTAACTAACTAACTTACTAAATACCTTCCTACATACGCACTAACTAAGTAACTAACTAACTAAATAACTAGAAGCTATTTAACTAACTAACTAAATAAATAAATAACTAACTAATTAACTAACTAACTAACTAACTAATTAACTATCCAACTAACAAATTAACTAACTAGCAAGCTACTTTCGTACATACCCACCAACTAACTAACTTACTAACTAACTAATTAACTAACTAATTAATTAACTAAATAACTAACTAACTACTATTTGACTAACAAAATTACTAACTAATTAACTAACCAACTAACTAACAAACTACTAGCTAACTAGCTAACTAGTTAACTATCTAACTTACTAACCTACTACCTTCATACATACTTGTTAACTAACTAACTATCTACCTTTCTAACCTTAGTTAGTTAGTTAGTTAGTTAGTTAGTCAGTTAGTTAATATGTATGTAGGAAGATAGTTAGGTTAGTTAATTAGTTAGTAATTTAGTTAGTTATTAAGTAGTTAGTTAGTTATTTATTCAGGTAGCTAGTAGTTAGTTAGTTAGTTAGTTAGTTTGCTAGTTAGTTAAATAGTTAGTTAGTTAGTTAGTTAGTTAGTCAATATGTATGTTAAAAGGTAGGTAGTTAGTTAGTTAATTAGCTAGTAGTTAGTTAGTTTGTTAGTTAGTTAGTTAGTTAGTTAGGTAGTATGTAAGAAGGTAGTTAGTTATTTAGTTCATTAGTTAGTTAGTTCGTTAATTAGTTAGTTATTTAGTTAGTTACTTAGTTAGTTAGCTAGTCGTTAGTTAGTGAGTTAGTTAGTTAATCAATATGTATGTATCAATGTAGTTAGTTAGTTAGTTAGTTAGTTAGTTAGATAGTTAGTTAATTAGTTAGTTAGTTAGTTATTCAGTTAGTTAGTTAGTTATCTAATAGTTCGTTAGTTAGTTAGGTCATCAGTTAATTAGTTAGTTATTTATTTAGTTAGTTAGTTAGTTAAATAGCTAGTAGTTATTTAGTTATTTATTTAGTTAGTTAGTTAGTTACTTAGTTAGTGGGTATGTAGGAAGGTAGTTAGTAAGTTAGTTAGTTACTTAGTTAGTTAGTTACTTAGTTACTTAGTTAATATGTATGTAGGAAGATAGTTAGTTAGTTAATTAGTTAGTTATTTAGTTTGTTATCTAGTAGTTTGTTAGTTAGTTAGTTAGATAGTTATTTATTTAGTTAGCTAGTCGTTAGTTAGTTAGTTAGTTAGTTAGTTAGTAAATTAGTTAGTTAGTTAGTTAGTTAGTCAATTGGTTAATTAGTTAGCTAGTTAGTCAATATGTATGTAAGAATGTAGTTAGTTAGTTAGTTAGTTAGTTAGTTAGTTAGTTAATTAGCTAGTAGTTAGTTAGTTAGTTAGTTAGTTAGTATGTAAGAAGGTAGTTAGTTAGTGAGTTAGATAGATAGATAGTTAATTAGTTGGTTAGTTAATCAGTCAGTTATTTAGTTAGTTAGTTAGTTAGTTAGCTAGTAGTTAGGTAGTTAGTGAGTTAGTTAGTTAATCAATATGTATGTATCAAGGTAGTTAGTTAGTTTGTTAGATAGTTAGTTAATTAGTTAGTTAGTTAATTAGTTAGTTCGTTAGTTATCTAGTAGTTAGTTACTTAGTTAGGTCATCAGTTAGCTATTTAGTTAGTTAGTTAGTTAGTTAGTTAGTTAGTTAGTTAGTTAGTTAGTTAGCTAGCTAGTAGTTAGCAGGTTAGTTATTTATTTAATTAGTTAGTTGGTTAGTTGGCGGAAATGTAGAAAGGTAGTTAGTTAGTTAGTTAGTTAATTAGTTAGTTAGTTATTTAGATAATTAGTAGTTAGTTAGATAATTAGTTAATTAATTATTTAGTTAATTAGTTAATTAGTAAGTTAGTTAGTTAGTGGGTATGTACGAAGGTAACTAATTAGTTAGTTAATTTGTCAATTAGCTAGTTAATTAGTTAGTTAGTTAGTTAATTAGCTAGTTATTTATTTAGTTAGTTAGTTAAGTAGCTAGTAGTTATTTAGTTAGTTATTTATTTATTTAGTAGGTTACTTAGTTAGTGGGTATGTAGGAAGGTAGTTAGTAAGTTAGTTAGTTAGTTAGTTCGTTCGTTCTTTAATATGTATGTAGGAAGATAGTTAGTTAGATAATTAGTTAGTTATTTAGTTAGTTATCTAGTAGCTAGTTAGTTATTTATTCATGCCGCTAGTAGTTAGTTAGTTAGTTAGTTAGTTAGTAAGTTAGTAAGTTAGTTAGTTATTTAGTTAGTTAGTTAATTAATTAGTTAGTTAGTTAGTTAGTCAATATGTATGTAAGAAGGTAGTTTGTTAGTTAGTTAGTTAGTTAGATAGTTAGTGAATTAGTTAGTTAGTTAGTTAGTTAATCAGTTAGTTATTTAGTTAATTACTTTGTTAGTTAGCTAGTAGTTAGTTAGTGAGTCAGTTTGTTAATCAATATGTATGTATCAAAGTAGTTAGTTAGTTAGTTAGTTAGATAGTTAGTTAATTAGTTAGTTAGTGAATTAGTTAGTTAGTTAGTTAGTCAGTTAGTTATTTAGTTATCTAGTAGTTAGTTAGTTAGTTAGGTCATTAGTTAGTTATTTAGTTAGTTAGTTAGTTAGTTAGTTAGCTAGTAGTTAGCAGGTTAGTTATTGATTTATTTAGTTAGTTAGTTAGTTGGTGGGTATATGGGAATGTAGTTAGTTAGTTAGTTATTTAGGTAATAGGTATTTAACAAGGTAGTTAGTTAGTAAATTAGTTAGTTATTATGTTAGTTATCTATTAATTAGTTAGTTAGTTATTTACTCAGCTAGCTAGTAGTTAGTTAGTTAGTTATTTAGTTATTTGGTTAGTTAGTTATCTATTAGTTAGTTAGTTAGTCATTTATTTAGTTTGTTAGTTATATAGTAGTTAGTTAGCTAGCTAGTTAGTTATTTAGTTAGATAGATAGTTAGTTAGTTAGCGGTAAGGTAGTTAGTTAGTTAGTTAGCGGTAAGGTAGTGAGTTAGTTAGTTAGTGAGTTAGTTAATCAATTAGTTATTTAGTTAGTTAGTTAGTTAGTTAGTTAGATAATTAGTTAGTTAGTTAGTTAGTTAATTAGTTAGTTAGTTAGTTTGTATCAAGGTAGTTAGTTAGTTAGTTAGATAGTTAGTTAATTAGTTAGTTAATTAGTAAGTTAGTTAGTTAATTTGTCAGTTAGTTAGTTAGTTATCTAGTTGCTAGTTAGTTAGTTAGTTAGTTAGGTCATCAATTAGTTAGTTAGTTAGTTAGTTAGTTAGTTAGTTAGTTAGTTAGTTAGTTAGTTAGTTAGTTAATAGGTACTTAAGAAGATAGTTAGTTAGTAAATTAGTTAGTTATTATGTTAGTTATCTTGTAGTTAGTTAGTTAGTTATTATGTTAGTGAGTTAGTTAGTTAATCAATATGTATGTATCAAGGTAGTTAGTTAGTTAGTTAGTTAGATAGTTAGTTAATTAGTTAGTTAATTAGTTAGTTAATTAGTTAGTTAGTCAGTTAGTTAGTTAGTTAGTTATCTAGTAACTAGTTAGTTAGTTAGGTCATCAATTAGTTATTTAGTTAGTTGGTTTGTTAGTAGTTAGCTGGTTAGCTACTTATTTATTTAGTTAGTTAGTTAGTTGGTGGGTATGTAGGAAGGTAGTCAGTTAGTTAGTTAGTTAATAGGTATTTAAGAAGATAGTTAGTTAGTAAATTAGTTTGTTATTATGTTAGTGACCTAGTAGTTAGTTAGTTAGTTATTTTGTCAGCTAGCTAGTAGTTAGTTAGTTAGTTAGTCAGTTAGTTAGTTAGTTATTTAGTTTACAATTTAGTTATTTAGTTAGTTAGTTTGTTAGTTATCTAGTAGTTAGTTAGTTAACAAGTTAGTTATATAGTTAGTTAGATAGTTAGTTAGTTAGTTAGTTAGTGGGAATGTAGTTTGTTAGTTAGTTAGTGGGTATATAGGAAGGTAGTTAGTTAGTTAGTTAGCTAGTTAGTTAGTTAGTTAGTTAGTTAATAGGTGTATGTAGGAAGATAGTTATTCAGTTATTTAGTTAGTTTGTTGATTAGTTAATTAGTTTGTTAGTTATTTAGTTATTTAGTTAGTTAGTTAGTTAGTTTGTTAGTAAGTTAGTTAGAAATTTAGTTAGTTTGTTAGTTAATAGGAATGTATGATGGTAGTTAGTTAGTAAGTTAGTTTGTTAACTAGTTAGTTAGTTAGCTAGTAGTTAGTTAGTTAGTTAGTTAGTTAGTTAGTTAGTTAATTAGTTATTTATTTAGTTAGTTAGTTAGTTAGTTAAATAGTAGTTAGTTAGTTAATTAGTTCATTAGTTAGTTAGTTAATTAGTTAGTTAGTAAGTTAGTTAGTCAGTGGATATGTACGAAGGTAGCTAGTTAGTTAGTGAGTTAGTTAATTAGTTAGTTAGTTAGTTAATTAATTAGTTAGTTCATTCTTCAGTTAGTTAGTTAGTGAAATAGCTAGTAGTTATTAAGTTAGTTATTTATTTATTTAGTTAGTTACTTAGTTAGTGGGTATGTTGGAAGATAGTTAGTTAGTTAATTAGTTAGTTATTTAGTTAGTTATCTAGTAGTTAGTTAGTTAGTTAGTTAGTTAGTTAGTTAATTAGTTAGTTAAGTGAATTAGTTAGTTAGTCAGTCAGTTAGTTAGTTATCTAGTAGTTAGTTAGTTAGTTAGGTCATCAGTTAGTTATTTAGGTAGTCATTTAGTTAGTTAGCTAGTAGTTAGATGGTTATTTATTTATTTAGTTAGTTAGGTAGTTAGTTGGTGGGTATGTGGGAATGTGGTTAGTTAGTTAGTTAGTCAATAGGTATTTAAGAAGATAGTTAGTTAGTAAATTAGATAGTTATTGTGTTAGTTATCAATTGATTAGCTAGTTAGTTATTTTGTCAGCTAGCTAGTAGTTAGTAGTTAGTTAGTTATTTAGTTAGTTAGTTAGTTAGTTATCTAGATAGTAGATAGTTAGTTAGCTAGTTAGTTATTTAGTTAGAAAGGTAGTTAGTTAGTTAGTTAGTTAGTTAGTTAGCGGTAAGGTAGTCAGTTAGTTAGTGGGTGGGTATGTAGGAAGGTAGTTAGTTAGTTAGTTAGTTAGTTTGTTTGTTAGTTTGTTAGTTAGTTAGTTAGTTAGAAAGGTAGTTAGTATGTTTGTTAATAGGTATGTATGAAGGTAGTTTGTTAGTAAGTTAGTTAGTTAATTAGTTAGTTAGTTTGCTAGTAGTTTGTTAGTTAGTTAGTTAGTTAGTTAATTAATTAGTTAGTTATATAGTTAGTTAGTTCGTTAGTTAATTAGTTCGTTAATTAGTAAGTTAGTAAATTAGATAGTTAGTGGGTATGTACGTAGGTAGCTAGTTAGTTAGTTAATTTGTTAGTTCTTTAGTTAGTTACTTAGTTAGTGAGTATGTAGGAAGGTAGTTTGTAAGTTAGTTAGTTAGTTAGTTAGTTAATCTGTCTGTAGGAAGATAGTTAGTTAGTTAATTAGTTCGTTATTTAGTTAGTTATCTAGTCGTTAGTTAGTTAGTTAGTTAGTTATTTGTTCAGTTAGCTAGTAGTTAGTTAGTTAGTAAGTAAGTTAGTTATTTAGATTGGTAGTTAGTTAGTTAGTTAATTAGTTAGTTAGTTAGTTAGTTAGTTAGTTAGTCAATATGTATGTAAGGAGGTAGGTAGTTAGTTAGTTAGTTAGTTAGTTAATTCGCTAGTAGGTAGTTAGTTAGTTAGTTAGTAAGTATGTAAGAAGGTTGTTAGTTTGTTAGTTAGTTAGATAGTTAGTTAATTAGTGAGTTAATCAGTTAGTTATGTAGTTAGTTAGTTAGTTAGTTAGCTAGTAGTTAGTTCGTTAGTGAGTTAGTTAGTTAATCAATATGTATATATCAAGGTAGGTAGTTAGATAATTAGTTAATTTGTTAGTTAGTTAATTAGTTAATTAGTTAGTTAGTCTGATAGTTAGTTAGTTATCTAGTAGTTAGTTAGTTAGTTAGGTCATTAGTTAGTTAGTTAGTTAGATAGTTAGTTAGTTAGTGAGTTAGTTAGCTTGTAGTTTGCTGGTTAGTTATTTATTTGGTTTGTTAGTTAGTTGGTGGGTGTGTAGGAAGGTACGTAGTTAGGTAGTTAGTTAGTTAATAGGGATTTAAGAAGATAGTTAGTTAGTAAATTAGTTAGTTATTATGTTAGTTATCTAGTAATTAGTTTGTTAGATATTTTGTCAGCTAATTAGTAGTTAATTAGTTAGTTAGTTAGTTAGTTATCTCGTAGTTAGTTAGTTAGTTATTTAGTTAGTTAACTAGTTAGTTATTTAGTTAGTTAGTTTGTTAGTTATCTAGTAGTTAATTAGTTAGCTAGTCAGTAATTGAGTAAGTTAGATAATTAGTTAGTTAGTTAGTGGGAAGGTAGGTAGGTAGTTAGTTAGTGGGTATATAGGAAGGTAGTTAGTTCGTTAGTTACTTAGTTAGTTAGTTAATAGGTATGTAGGAAGATAGTTATTTAGTTATTTCGTTAGTTTGTTAATTAGTTAATTTGTTAGTTAGTTAGTTATTTAGTTATTTAGTTAGTTATTTAGTTAGTTATTTAGTCAGTTATTTAGCTAGTAGTTCGTTAGTTAATTAGTTAATTAGTTAGTTAGTTAGTTAGTTAGTTAGTTAACTAGTAGTTAGTTAATTAGTTAATTAATTCGTTAGTTAATTAGTTAGTTAGTAAGTTAGTTAGTTAGTGGGTATGTACGAAGGTAGATAGTTAGTTCGTCAATTTGTTATTTCGTTAGTTAATTAGTTAGTTAGTTAGTTAGTTAGTTAATTAGTTTGTTATTTATTTAGTTAGTTAGTTAGTTAAATAGCTAGTAGTTATTTACTGTGTTATTTATTTAGTTAGTTAGTTACTTAGTTTGTGGGTACGTAGGAAGGTAGTTAGTTAGTTAGTTAGTTAGTTAGTTAGTTAGTTAGTTAGTTAGTTAGTTAATATGTATGTAAGAAGATAGTTAGTTAGTTAATTAATTAGTTATTTAGTTAGTCATCTAGTAGTTAGTTAGTTAGTTAGTTAGTTAGTTAGTTATTTATTCAGTAAGCTAGTAGTTAGTTAGTTGGTAAGTTAGTTAGTTAGTTAATTAGTTTGTTGGTTAGTTAGTTAGTCAATATGTATGTAAGAAGGTAGTTAGTTAGTTAGTTAAATAGTTAGTTTGTCAGTTAGTTAGTTTGTTAGTTATCTGGTAGTTGGTTGGTTAGTTAGTTAGTTAGTTATTTAGTTAGTTAGTTAGATTGTTAGCTAGGAGCTAGCTCGTAATTTATTTAGTTAGCTAGTTAGTATGGGTATGCGGGAATGTAGTTAGTTAGTTAGTTAGTATGTAGGAAGATAGGTAGTTAGTTAATTAGTTGGATAACTAGTAGTTAGTTAGTTCATTAATTAGTTAGTTAATTAGTTAGTTAGTAAGTTAGTTAGTTAGTGGGTATGTACGAAGGTGGCTAGCTAATTAGTTAATTTGTTAGTTAATTAGTTAATTATTTAGTTATTTAGTTATTTATTTAGTTAGTTACTTAGTTAGTGGGTATGTTGGAAGATAGTTAGTTAGTTAATTAGTTAGTTATTTAGTTAGTTATCTAGTAGTTAGTTAGTTAGTTAGTTAGTTAGTTAGTTAGTTAATTAGTTAGGTAGTGAATTAGTTAGTTAGTTAGTTAGTCAGTCAGTTAGTTAGTTATATAGTAGTTAGTTATTTAGTTAGTTAGGTCATCAGTTAGTTATTTCGTTAATTATTTAGTTAGTTAGCTAGTAGTTAGATGGTTAGTTATTTATTTTGTTAGTTAGTCAGTTAGTTGGTGGGTATGTGGGAATGTAGTTAGTTAGTTTGTTAGTTAGTTAGTTAAAAGGTATTTAAGAAGATAGTTAGTTAGTAAATTAGTTAGTTATTAAGTTAGTTATCTATTAATTAATTAGTTAGTTATTTGGTCATCTAGCTAGTAGTTAGTTAGTTAGTTAGTTTTTTAGTTAGTTAGTTAGTTTGTTATCTAGTAGTTAGCTAGTTAGCTAGTTAGTTATTTAGTTAGATATGTAGTTTGTTAGTTAGTTAGCGGTAATGTAGTTAGTTAGTTAGTGGGTGGGTATGTAGGAAGGTAGTTAGTTAGTTTGTTAGTTAGTTTGTTAGAAAGGTAGTTAGTTAGTTTGTTAATATGTATGTATGAAGGTAGTAAGTTAGTAAGTTAGTTAGTTAGTTAGCTAGTAGTTAGTTAGTTAGTTAGTTAGTTAGTCAATTAGTTAGTTATTTAGTTAGTTAGTTAGTTAGTAAACTAGTAGTTAGTTAGTTAATTAGTTCATTAATTAGTTAGTTAATTATTTAGTTAGTTAGTTATAGAGTTAGTGGGTATGTACGAATGTAGCTAGTTAGTTATTTAATTTGTTAGTTAATTAGTTAATTAGTTAGTTAGTTAGTTAGTTAATTAGTTAGTTAGGTTTTTAGTTAGTTAGTTAGTTAAATAGCTAGTAGTTATTTAGTTAGTTATTTATTTATTTATGTAGTTACTTAGTTAGTGGGTGTGTAGGAAAGTAGTTAGTAAGTAAGTTAGTTAGTTAGTTAGTTAATTTGTCTGTAGCAAGATAGTTAGTTAGTTAATTAGTTAGTTATTTAGTTAGGTATCTAGTAGTTAGTTAGTTAGTTAGTTAGTTAGTTAGTTAGTTAGTTAGTTAGTTAGTTAATTAGTTAGTTATTTATTTAGGTAGTTAGTTTGTTAAATAGCTAGTAGTTATTTAGTGTGTTATTTATTTATTTTGTTAGTTACTTAGTTAGTGGGTATGTAGGAAGGTAGGTAGTTAGTTAGTTAGTTAGTTAGTTAATTAGTTAGTTAATATGTATGTAAGAAGATAGTTAGTTAGTTATTTAGTTAGTTATTTAGTTAGTAATCTAGTAGTTAGTTAGTTAGTTAGTTAGTTATTTATTCAGTTAGCTAGTAGTTAGTTAGTTAGTTAGTTAGTTAGCTGGTAAGTTAGTTAGTTAGTTAGTTAGTTAGTTAGTTAGTTTGTTGGTTAGTTAGTTAGTCAATATGTATGTAAGAAGGTAGTTAGTTAGTTAGTTATCCGGTGGTTGGTTAGTTAGTTAGTTAGTTAGTTAACTAGTTAGTTATTTAGTTAGCTAGTTAGTTTGTTAGCTAGTAATTAGCTAGTAATTTATTTAGTTCACTAGTTAGTATGGGTATGCAGGAATGTAGTTAGTTAGTTAGTAAGTTAGTTAGTATGTAGGAAGATAGTTAGTTAGTTAATTAGTTTGTTAACTAGTAGTTAGTTAGTTAATTAGTTCATTAATTAGTTAGTTAATTAGTTAGTTAGTAAGTAAGTTAGTTAGTGGGTATGTACGAAGGTGGCTAGCTAGTTAGTTAATTTGTTAGTTAATTAGTTAATTAGTTAGTAAGTTAGTTAGTTAGTTAATTAGTTAGTTAATTCTTTAGTTAGTTAGTTAGTGAAATTGCTAGTAGTTATTTAGTTTGTCATTTATTTATTTAGTTAGTTACTTAGTTAGTGGGTATGTTGGAAGATAGTTAGTTAGTTAATTAGTTAGTTATTTAGTTAGTTATCTAGTAGTTAGTTAGTTAGTTAGTTAGTTAGTTAGTTAATTAGGTAGTTAGTTAGTTAGTCAGTCAGTTAGTTAGTTACCTAGTAGTTAGTTAGTTAGTTAGGTCATCAGTTAGTTATTTAGTTAGTTATTTAGTTAGTCACAAAGTAACTAACTAACTAACTAAATAAATAATTAACTAACTAACTACTAGATAACTAACTAATTAACTAACCAACTAACTTACTAACTACCTTCCTATATACCCACTCACAAAGTAACTAACTAAATAAATAAATAACTAACTAAATAACTACTAGTTATTTAACTAACTAACTAACTAACTAAATAATTAACTAAATAATTGACTAACGAACTAACTAACTAATAAACTAATTAACTAACAAATTAACTAACTAACTAGCTACCTTCGTACATACCCACTGACCAACTAATTTACTGACTAACTAATTAATGAACTAATTAACTAACTAACTACTAGTTAACTAACTAACTAACTAACTAAATAACAAACTAATTAACTAGCTAACTAACTAACAAACTACTAGCTAACTAACTAACTAGTTAACTAACTAACTTACTAACTACCTTCGTACATACCTATTAACTACCAAACTAACTACCTTTCTAACTAACTAACTAAGTAACTAACTAACTAAATAAATAACTAAATAACTAACTAACTAACTAATTAACTAATTAACAAACTAACTAAATAACTAAATAACTATCTTCCTACATACACCTATTAACTAACTAACTAACTAACTAACTACCTACCTTCCTACATACGCACTATCTAACTAACAAACTACCTTCCCACTAACTAACTAACTAACTAACTAACTAACAAACTACCTTCCCACTATCTAACTAACTAAATAACTAACTAACTAACTAACTAACTAACTACAAGATAAATAACAAACTAACTAACTAAATAACTAAATAGTTAACTAAATAACTAACTAACTAACAACTAACTAACTAACTAACTAACTACTAGCTTACAAAATAACTAACTAACTAAATACTAGATAACTAACATAATAACTAACTAATTTTCTAACTAACTGTCTTCTTAAATATCTATTAACTAACTAACAAACTAACTACCTTCCTATATACCCACCAACTAACTAACTAACTAACTAAATAAATAACTAACAACCTAACTACTAGCTAACTACCAAACTAACTAACTAACTAAATTACTAATTTATGACCTAATTAACTAACTAACTACTAGATAACTAACTAACTGATTAATTAACTAACTATCTAACAATCTAACTACCTTGATACATACAAATTGATTAACTAACTAAGGCACTAACTAACTAACTACTTACTAACTAACTAAGTAACTAACTAAATAACTAACTCACTAACTAGCTAATTAACTAACTATCTAACAAACTAACTAACTAACAACCTTCTTGCATACTAACTACCTAACTAACTAACTAACTACTCTCTAATTAACTAACTAACTAATTAACTAACTAACTTAATAACTAACAAACTAAGTTACTAATTACTAGATATCTATCTAAATAAATAACAAATTAACTAACTAACTATCTTCCTACATTCTTATTAACTAACTAACTAACTAACTAACTAACTAACTAACTAACTAATGAGTTAACTAACTAACTAACTAACTAACCAACTACTAACTAACTAACTTACTAACTAACTAACTAACTAACTATTTAACTGACTAACTAACTACCTACCTGCCTTCTTACATACATATTGACTAACAAACTAACCAACAAACTAATTAACTAACTAACTAACTAACTTACTAACTAACTAACTAACTAACTAACTACTAGCTAACTGAATAAATAACTAACTAACTAACTAACTAACTAACTACTTGATAACAAACTAAATAACTAACTAATTAACTAACTAATTATTTTCCTACATACATATTAACTAACTAACTAACTAAATAAATAAATAAATAACTAAATAAATCCTAGCTATTTAACTAACTGACTAACTAAATAAATAACGAACTAATTAACTAACTAACTAACTAATTAACTAACTAGCTATCTTCGTAGATACCCACTAACTAACTAACTAATTAACTAACTAATTAATTAACTAATTATCTAACTAACTACTAGTTAAGTAACTAACTAACTAACTAACAAACTAACTAACTAATTAATTAACTAACAAGCAAACTACCATCTAACTAACTAACCAGTTAACTAACTAACTTACTAACTAACTACATTCATACATACCTATTAACTAACTAACTAACTAACTAACTAACAAATAACTAAATAACTAAATAACTATATTCCTACATACCTATTAACTAACAAACTAACTAACTAACTAACAACCTTCCTACATACCCACTAACTAACTAACTAACTACCTTACTGCTAACTAACTAACTAACTATCTATCTTACTAAATTACTAACTAGCTAACTAACTAACTACTAGATAACTAACTACTAACTAACTAATTAACTAACTAATTACTTAACTACTAGTTAAATAACTAACTAACGAACTAACTACTAGTTAAATACCTAACTAACGAACTAAATAACTAACAAATTAATTAACTAACTAACTTACTAACTACTAGCTAACTACAAGCTAACTACTAACTTACTAACTAACTATCTTCATACATACATATTAACTAACTAACTAACTAAGTAACTAACTAACAAAATAACCGAATAACTATCTTCCTACATACCTATTAACTAGATAACTACTATCCTCCATACCCACTAACTAACTAACTAAGTACCTTCCCACTAACTAACTAACTAACTATCTAACTAACTAAATGACTAACTACCTAACTAACTAACTACTAGATAATTACCAAACAAACTAACTAAATAACTAACTAGTTAACTAACTAACTACTAGATAAGTAACTAACTAACTAACTAAATAACTAACTAACTAACTAACTACAAGCAAGCTGACAAAATAGCTAACTAACTAATTACAATATAACTAACATAATAACTAACTAATTTACTAACTAACTATATTCTTAAATACCTATTGACTAACTAACTAACTAACTAACTAACTAACTACCTACCTTCCTACATACCCACTAACTAACTAATTAACTACTTTCCCACTAACTAACTAACTCACTATCTAACTGACTGAATAACTAACTAACTACTAGATAACTAACAAACTAACTAACTAAATAACTAACTGAATAACTAGCTAACTAACTAACTAACTAACCAACTAAATAACTAACTAACTAACTACTAGCTAGCTGGGAAAATAACTAACTCATTACTAGATAACTAACATAATAACTAACTATCTTCTTAAATACCTATTAACTAATTAACGAACTTACTAACTGACTACCTTCCTATATACCCACCAACTAACTAACTATCTAAATAAATAAATAACTAACCTTCTAACTACTAGCTAACTAAATAACTAACTAAATAACTAACATACTGATGACCTAACTAACTAACTAACTACTAGATAACTATCTAACTAACTCACTAACTAACTAACTAACTAACTAACTAATTAACTAACTATCAAACAATCTAACTAACTACCTTGTTACATACAAATTGATTAACCAACTAGCTACTACCTAACTATCTAAGAAACTAAATAAATAACTAACTGATTAATTGACTAACTAACTAATTAACTAACTATCTAACTAACTAACTAACTGACAACCTTCTTACATACTAACTAACTAACTACCTAACTACTGGCTAATTAACTATCTAACTAACTAACTAACTAACTAACTAACTACCTTCTTACATACATATTGACTAACTAACTAACTAACTAATTAACTAACTAACTAAGGTACTAACTAACTAACTAAAAAACTAACTACTAGCAGACTGAATAACTAACTAACTAACTAACTAACTAACTACTAGATACCTTACTAAATAACTTATTGATTAACTAACTAACTATTGATGAGCGGGTTTTCAATCACTTTTAATTTGAGATATCGTTGTATGTGAAAACCAATTCAATCAACAAGTTGGAAATATATGTGTATAGTGGAAATATAGAAGTTCGTTCCACGAGGAGTATATGCGCCGAAGAATGAATCAGAATAATTATTTAGAAGTTTCCAAAATTAATGAAAATTTGTGCAGAGATAGGTCTGAATATTATCAAATTTATCCTAAAATTTCAAACAATTTGGAAAACGGAATAAAAAGTTATTAACGAATTACAATCAGGTCTCTGAAAAACAGTCCCTGGAAACAGCAGGTTTTCAATTTAAGTTACAATTTTCAAAGACTCATATCAATTCGAATATTTCATGAAATTCAACGATTCAAAAAGTTCCCGAAACTAGAAATCAAGATCTACGCAATAAAAGAAACAATTTTAACTTTCCAGAGCAAGGAAACAATCATAAACAAGGATTCAAACAAAGATTCATTCTTCACACAACAAAATCCAATCAAACAACAATTAATCAAGTAATTAAAAAGGAGTACACCTAATTGAGAAAGCCTCGAAGTGATGCTCCTTGTCTCCTTGCCTCGCACCGAAAGATCATTGCTCCTTGTCTCGAGAGTGATCGATTGTACCGAAAGGATGAAGCTCCGAGTCACGGATCGCAATCACTTCGAAGAAACGCGGATCGAGTCACGGCACTTCTTCTCAAATCCACCGTAGGGAATAGCTCCTTGTCACGGCCCGATCTTCGAAGGATGAGAAGGATTCGTCGAAGGGATGAGCTCCCTTGTCTCGACTAGTCCTCGAGAGATTTTTCTTGATTGATCTTGAAGTATCTTGAAGGTTCTTGATTGTGCTTGGAAGTTCTTGAGAGAGAGAGAGTAAAAGAGCGTGTAAAAAGTGCTCCGAAGAGCGTAACTCTGCCCATAGGCCTTGGGGTCTTATTTATAGTGTCATTGGGGCTTTTCCATTGGCCGAGAGATGGGTGAGAGGATTGAGGGTAGTTGGGGGTGGTAGGTGAGGTAGGTGGGGCTGTAGAGTGGCAATTGTGTGAGTGGTTTTCGAGTAAAGTTTGGTGCAATCTCTTATGTTGATCACTATTTGCCTTCTCCTTCACACGTGTACCGAATTGGTCGGTATGATATATCGATTTTAACGGCGCAAGGAGACGAAGGTAACTACACTCTTGGATTGCCAAGAATTTCCCCCTAAAACCTGTAATTAAGCAATAAAACACACATAGTGAAGAAATATTCTTGTTATCTCAAATATGAACAATTGTACATATAAAGTTGTGATTCAAAAGGGCTAAAATCCCCAAATTAGATATTAAAAAGGTGCTTTATTTTCCCCTTATCAACTATCTTCTTACATACATATTAACTAACTAACTAACTAACTAACTAACTTACTAACTAACTAATTTACTAACAGACTACTAGTTAACTAACTAACTAGTTAACTAACGAAATAACTAACTAATTAACTAACTAACTAACTAACTAACTAACTACTAGCTAGCTAACTAACTAACTACTAGCTAACTAACTAACTAGTCAACTAACCAACTTACTAACTAACTAACTAACTAACTAACTAACTAACTAACTAACCAAATAACTAAATAACTAACTAACTTACTAATTAACTAATTAACAAACTAACAAACTAACTAAATAACTATCTTCCTACATACCTATTAACTAACTAATTAACTAACTAACTAACTGACTGACTAACTCACTAACTGACTACCTTCCTACGTACCCACTAACTAACTAACTACCTACCTTCCAACTAACTAACTAACTAACTGACTATCTAACAAACTAAATAACTAACTAGCTAACTAACTAACTACTAGAGAACTAACAGAGTAACTAACTAAATAGCTAACTAGTTAACTAACTAACTAATTAACTAACTGACTACTAGGTAACTAACTAACTACATAACTTACTTACTAACTAACTAACTACCTTCCTACATACCTATTAACTAACTAACTAACTAACTACTAGCTAGCTAGCTAACTTAGCCAACTAACTAACTAACTAACTAACTAACTAACTAACTAACTACTAGCTAATTAACAAACAAACTGACTAAATAACGAACTAATTAACTAACTAACTAACTAACTACCTTCATACATACCTATAAACTAACTAAATAGCTATCTACCTAACTAACTAATTAACTAACTACCTTCCTACAAACTCACTAACAAACTAACTAACTAACTAATTGTCTTCCTACAAACCTATTAACTAGTATATATCTATCTAACTAACTAACTAACTAATTGTCTTCCTATATACCTATTAACTAACTAACTAACTAACTAACTAATTGACTAACTAACCATCTAACTAACTACCATCCTATATACCGACTAACTAACTAGTAACTACCTAACTAATTAACTGACTATCAAACTAACTAACTAACTAACTAATTAACTAACTAAGTGCCTTCTTACATACATACATACTAACTAACTAACTAACTAACTAATTAATTAACTAACTAACAAACTAATTAACTAACTAATTAACTAACTACTAGATAAATAACTAAATAACTAACTAACTGACTACATAACTAACTAACTAACTACTAGATAACTATCTACATAACTAACTAATTTACTGACTGACTATCTTCCTACGTACTTAATAACTAACTAACTCACTAAATAACTAACTAGTGAACTATCTAACTAAATAATTAACTAACTAACTAACTAACTAAATAACTAACAATCCAAGTAACTAACTACTAGACATCTATCTTAATATCTAACTAATTAACTAACTATCTTCCTACATACTTATTGACTAACTAACTAACTAACTAACGAACTAAGGACCTTCCTGCATACCCACAAACTAACTTGCTAACTAAATAAATTACCAGCTAACTACTAGCTAACTAACTAACTAGTTAACTAACCAACTAACTAACTAACCAACTACTTGAAAACTAACTAACTAACAAACTATCTAACTAACTATTTAACTAACTAACTAACTAACTAACTAACTAACTAACTAATTAACTAACTAACTAACTAACTTACCAACTAACTAACTAACTAACTAACTACTAGCTAACTGAATAAATAACTAACTAACTAACTAACTAACCACTACATATCTAACTAAATAACTAACTAATTAACTAACTAACTATCTTCCTACATACGTATTCACTAACTAACTAACTAACTAACTTACTAACTACCTTCCTACATACCCACTAACTAAGTGACTAACTAAATAAATAAATAACTACTAGCTATTTAACTAACAAACTAAATAAATAAGTAACTAACTAATTAACCAACTAACTAACTAATTAACTAACTAACAATGAAATTAACTAACTAACTAGCTACCCTCGTACATGCCCACTAACTAACTAACTTACAAACTAACTAATCAACTAACTAACTACTAGTTAACGAACTAACTAACTAACTAACGAAATAACTAACTAATTAACTAACGAACTAACTAACTACTAGCTAACCAACTAACTAGTTAACTAACTAACATACTAACTAACTACCTTCATACATACCTATTAACTAACTAACTAACTAACTAACCAACTAACTAACTAACTAACTAACTAAATAACTCAATAACTAACTGACTAACTAACAAATTCACTAATTAACAAACTATCTAAATAACCGAATAACTATCTACCTACGTACCTATTAATTAATTAACTAACTAACTACCTTCCTACATACCCACTAACTAACTAACTAACTAACTACCTTCCCACTTACTAACACACTAACTATCTAACTAACTAAACGACTAACTAGCCAACTATGTAACTACTAGATAACTAACAAACTAACTAACTAAATAACTAACTAGTTAACTAACTAGTTAACTTACTAACTAACTACCAGATAAGTAACTAACTAACTAACTAAATAACTAGCTAACTAACTACTAGCTAGCTGAAAAAATAACTAACTAACTAATTACTAGATAACTAACATAATAACTAACTAATTTACTAACTAACTATATTCTTAAATACCTATTAACTAACTAACTAACTAACTACCTACCTACCTTCCTACATACCCACCAACTAACTAATTAATTAACTGACTAACTAATTAACTAACTAATTATCTAACTATCTAACTAACTAACTAACTAACTACCTTGATACATACATATTGATTAACTAACTAACTCACTAACTAACTAACTACTAGCTAACTAACTAAGTAACTAACTAAATAACTAACCGATCAACTAACTAACTAACTAATTAACTAGCCATCTAACTAACTAACTAACTAACAATCTTCTTACATACTAACTAACTAACTAACTAACTAACTACTAGCTAATTAACTAAATAACTAACTACTAACTACCTTCTTACATACATATTGACTAACTAACTAACTAATTAACTAACTAATTAACTAACTAACTAACTAACTTACTTACTAACTAACTAACTACTAACTAACTACTAGCTAACTGAATAAGTACCGAACTAACTAACTAACTAACTAACTACTAGATAACTAACTAAATAACTAACTAATTAACTAACTAACTCTCTTCCTACATACATATTAACTAACTAACTAACTAACTTACTAACTACCTTCCTACATATACACTAACTAAGTAACTAACAAACTAACTAAATAACTACAAGCCATTTAACTAACTAACTAAATAAATAAATAACTTACTAATTAACTAACTAACTAACTAACTAATTTACTAACTAACTAACAAATTAACTAACTAGCTAGCTACCTTCGTACATACCCACTAAGTAACTAACTTACTAACTAACTAATTAACTAACTAATTAATTAACTAAATTACTAACTAACTACTATTTGACTAACTAAATAACTAACTAATTAACTAACTTACTAACTAAATAACTAACTAGTTAACTATCTAACTAACTAACCAATTACCTTCATACATACTTATTAACTAACTAACTAACTACCTTTCTAACTAACTAAGTAATAAAATAACTAAATAACTAACTAACTAACTAATTAACTAATTAACAAACTAACTAAATAACTATCTTCCTACATACCTATTAACTTACTAATTAACTAACTAACTAACTAACTAACTAACTAAGTACCTTCCTACATATCCACCAACTAACTCACTTACTACCTTCCCACTAACTAACTAACTATCTAACTAACTAAATAACTAACTAGCTAACTAACTAACTACTAGATAACTAAATAAACAAACTAACTAAATAAATAACTTGTTAACTAACTAACTAACTAACTAACTTACTAACTAACTAACTACTAACTAACTACTAGCTAACTGAAAAAATAACAAACTAACTAACTAACTGACTAACGAACTACTAGATAACTAACTAAATAAATAACTAATTAACTAACTAACTATCTTCCTACACATATATTAACTAATTAACTAACTAACTAACTAACTAACTAACTAACTAACTAACTTATTAACTACCTTCCTACATATGCTCGAACTAACTAACTAACTAACTAAATAAATAACTAACTAAATAACTACTGGCTATTTAACTAACTAACTAACTAAATAAATAACTAATTAATTAACTAACTAACTAACTAACTAACTAATTAACTAATGAACTAACAAATTACCTAACTAACTAGCTACCTTCGTACACACCCACTAACTAACAAACTTACTAACTAACTAATTAACGAACTAATTAATTAACTAATTTACTAACTAACTACTAGTTAACTAACTAACTAACTAACTAACTAACTAACTAACTAACTAACTAATTAACTAACTAACTAACTAACAAACTACTAGCTAACTAACTAACTAGTTTACTAACTAACTTACTAACTGACTACATTCATACATACCTATCGACTAACAACCTAACTACCTTTCTAACTAACTAACTAACAAACTAACCAAATAAATAAATAACTAACTAACAAACAAATGAACTAATTAACAAACTAACTAAATAACTATCTTCCTACATACCTATTAACTAACTAACTAACTAACTAACTACCTACCTTCCTACATACCCAATAACTAACTAACTAACTACCTACCTTCCCACTAACATACTAACTAACTATCAAACTTACTAAATAACTAACTAGCTAACTAACTAACTACTAGATAACTAACAAACTAACTAACAAACTAAATAACTAACTAGTTAACTAACAAAATAACTAACGTCTAACTACTAGATGACTAACTAGCTAACTAACTAACTGCTAGCTAGCCGACAAAATAACTAACTAACTAATTACAAGATAACTAACATAATAACTAACTAATTTACGAACTAACTATCTTCATAAATACCTATTAACTAACTAACTACCTTCCTACATACCCACAAACTAACTAACTAACTAACTAACTTAATAACTAACCACATAACTACTAGCTACCTAACTAACTAACGAACTAAAAAACTAACTGATGACCTAACGAACTAACTAACAACTAGATAACTAGCTAACTAACTAACTACCTAACTAACTAACTAACTAACTAACTAACTAACTAACTAACTAAATAACTATCGAACTAACTAACTAACTACCTTGATACATACATATTGATTTACTAACTAACTAACTAAATAACTAACTGATTAACAAACTAACTAACAAACTAATTAACTAACTATCTAACTAACTAGCTAACTAACAACCTTATTACATACTAACTGACTAACTAACTAACTAACTACTAGCTAATTAACTAACTAACTAACAAACTAGGTAACTACCTTATTACATACATATTACCTAACTAACTATCTAACTAACTAACTAACTAACTGACTAACTAACTTACTAACTAACTAACTAACTAACTAACTACTAGCTAATGGAATAACTAACTAACCAACTAACTAACTAACTAACTAACTAACTACTAGATAACTAACTAAATAACTAACTAATTAACTAACTATCTTCCTACATACATATTAACTAACTAACTAACTAACTATCTTACTAACTACCTTCCTACATACCCACTAACTAAGTAACTAACTAAATAAATTAATAACTAACTAAATAACTACTATCTATCTAACTAACTAACGAACTAAATAAATAACTAACTAATTAACTAATTAACTAACTAACTAACTAATTAACTAACTAACTAACAAATTAACTAACTAACTAGCTACCTTCATACATACGCACTAACAAACTAACTACTTAAGTAACTAATTAATTAACTAATTAACTAACTAACTACTACTTAACTAACTAACTAACTAACAAACTAAGTAAATAACTAACTAATTAACTAAATAACTAACTAAGTACTAACTAACTAACTAACTAGTTAACTAACTAACTTACAAACTAACTACCTTCATACATACACATTAACTAACAAACTAACTACCTTTCTAACTAACAAACAAACTAATTAACTAACTATCTAACTAACTAATTAACTAACTAACCAACTAACTAACTAATTAACTAACTAACTAACTACTAGATAACTAACTAAATAACGAAGTAATTAACTAACTATCTTCCTACATACATACTAACTAACTAACTAACTAACTAACTAACTAACTAACTTACTAACTAACTGTCTTACTAACTACCTTCCTACATACCCACTAACTAAGTAACTAACTAAATAAATAAATAACTAACTAAATAACTACTATCTATCTAACTAACTAACTAACTAAATAAATAACTAACTAATTAACTAATTAACTAACTAACTAACTAACAAATTAACTAACTAACTAGCTACCTTCATACATATGCACTAACTAACTAACTACTACTTAACTAACTAACTAACTAACTAACTAAGTAAATAACTATCTAATTAACTAAATAACTAACTAAGTACAAACTAACTAACTAACTAGTTAACTAACTAACTTACTAACTAACTACCTTAATACATACATATTAACTAACAAACTAACTACCTTTCTAACTAACTAACAAACTAACTAACTACCTTCATACTCAGTTAGTCAGTAGTTTGTTAGTTAGTCAGTTAATTAGTTAGTTAGTTAGTTAGTTAGTTAGTTAGTTAGTTAGTTAGTTAGTTAGTTAACTAGTAGGTAGTTAGTAAATTAGTTAGTTAGTTAGTTAGTTAGTGGGTGTGTACGAAGGTAGTTAGTTAGGTAGTTAATTTGTTAGTTAGTTAGTTAATTAGATAGTTAGTTGGTTAGTTAATTAGTTAGGTATTTAGTTAGTTAGTTAGTTAGTTAGTTAAATAGCTAGTAGTTATTTAGTTAGTTATTTCTTTATTTAATTAGTTACTTAGTAAGTGGGTATGTTGGAAGGTAGTTAGTAAGTTAGTTAGTTAGTTAGTTAGTTAGTTAGTTAGTTAGTTAGTTAGTTAATATGTATGTAGGAAGATAGTTAGGTTAGTTAATTAGTTAGTAATTTAGTTAGTTATTAAGTAGTTAGTTAGTTAGTTAGTTAGTTAGTTATTTATTCAGGTAGCTAGTAGTTAGTTAGTTAGTTAGTTAGTTTGCTAGTTAGTTAAATAGTTAGTTAGTTAGTTAGTTAGTCAGTATGTATGTTAAAAGGTAGGTAGTTAGTTAGTTAGTTAGTTAATTAGCTAGTAGTCAGTTAGTTAGTTAGTTAATTAGTTAGGTAGTATGTAAGAAGGTAGTTAGTATTTAGTTCATTAGTTAGTTAGTTCGTTAATGAGTTAGTTATTTAGTTAGCTAGTCGTTAGTTAGTGAGTTAGTTAGTTAATCAATATGTATGTATCAATGTAGTTAGTTAGTTAGTTAGTTAGATAGTTAGTTAATTGGTTAGTTAGTTAGTTATTCAGTTAGTTAGTTAGTTATCTAGTAGTTCGTTAGTTAGTTAGGTCATCAGTTAATTAGTTAGTTATTTATTTAGTTAGTTAGTTAGTTAAATAGCTAGTAGTTATTTAGTTATTTAGTTAGTTAGTTACTTAGTTAGTGGGTATGTAGGAAGGTAGTTAGTAAGTTAGTTAGTTACTTAGTTAGTTAGTTACTTAGTTACTTAGTTAATATGTATGTAGGAAGATAGTTAGTTAGTTAATTAGTTAGTTATTTAGTTTGTTATCTAGTAGTTAGTTTGTTAGTTAGTTAGATATTTATTTATTTAGTTAGCTAGTCGTTAGTTAGTTAGTCAGTTTGTTAGTAAATTAGTTAGTTAGTTAGTTAGTTAGTCAATTGGTTAATTAGTTAGCTAGTTAGTCAATATGTATGTAAGAATGTAGTTAGTTAGTTAGTTAGTTAGTTAGTTAGTTAGTTAGTTAGTTAATTAGCTAGTAGTTATTTAGTTAGTTAGTTAGTTAGTATGTAAGAAGGTAGTTAGTTAGTGAGTTAGATAGATAGATAGTTAATTAGTTGGTTAGTTAATCAGTCTGTTATTTAGTTAGTTAGTTAGTTAGTTAGCTAGTAGTTAGGTAGTTAGTGAGTTAGTTAGTTAATCAATATGTATGTATCAAGGTAGTTAGTTAGTTTGTTAGATAGTTAGTTAATTAGTTAGTTAGTTAATTAGTTAGTTAGTTAGTTATCTAGTAGTTAGTTAGTTAGTTAGGTCATCAGTTAGCTATTTAGTTAGTTAGTTAGTTAGTTAGTTAGTTAGTTAGCTAGTAGTTAGCAGGTTAGTTATTTATTTAATTAGTTAGTTGGTTAGTTGGCGGATATGTAGGAAGGTAGTTAGTTAGTTAATTAGTTAGTTAGTTATTTAGATAACTAGTAGTCAGTTAGATAATTAGTTAATTAATTATTTAGTTAATTAGTTAGTTAGTAAGTTAGTTAGTGGGTATGTACGAAGGTAACTAATTAGGTAGTTAATTTGTCAATTAGCTAGTTAATTAGTTAGTTAGTTAGTTAATTAGCTAGTTATTTATTTAGTTAGTTAGTTCAGTAGCTAGTAGTTATTTAGTTAGTTATTTATTTATTTAGTAGGTTACTTAGTTAGTGGGTATGTAGGAAGGTAGTTAGTAAGTTAGTTAGTTAGTTAGTTCGTTCTTTAATATGTATGTAGGAAGATAGTTAGTTAGATAATTAGTTAGTTATTTAGTTAGTTATCTAGTAGCTAGTTAGTTATTTATTCATGCAGCTAGTAGTTAGTTAGTTAGTTAGTTAGTTAGTAAGTTAGTAAGTTAGTTAGTTATTTAGTTAGTTAGTTAATTAGTTAGTTAGTTAGTTAGTTAGTCAATATGTATGTAAGAAGGTAGTTTGTTAGTTAGTTAGTTAGTTAGATAGTTAGTTAATTAGTTAGTTAGTTAGTTAGTTAGTTAATCAGTTAGTTATTTAGTTAGTTACTTTGTTAGTTAGCTAGTAGTTAGTTAGTGAGTTAGTTTGTTAATCAATATGTATGTATCAAAGTAGTTAGTTAGTTAGTTAGATAGTTAGTTAATTAGTTAGTTAGTGAATTAGTTAGTTAGTTAGTTAGTCAGTTAGTTATTTAGTTATCTAGTTATCTAGTAGTTAGTTAGTTAGTTAGGTCATTAGTTAGTTATTTAGTTAGTTAGTTAGTTAGTTAGCTAGTAGTTAGCAGGTTAGTTATTGATTTATTTAGTTAGTTAGTTAGTTGGTGGGTATATGGGAATGTAGTTAGTTAGTTAGTTATTTAGGTAATAGGTATTTAACAAGATAGTTAGTTAGTAAATTAGTTAGTTATTATGTTAGTTATCTATTAATTAGTTAGTTAGTTATTTAGTCAGCTAGCTAGTAGTTAGTTAGTTAGTTATTTAGTTATTTGGTTAGTTAGTTATCTATTAGTTAGTTAGTTAGTTATTTAGTTAGTTTGTTAGTTATCTAGTAGTTAGTTAGTTAGCTAGTTAGTTATTTAGTTAGATAGATAGTTAGTTAGTTAGCGGTAAGGTAGTTAGTTAGTTAGTTAGCGGTAAGGTAGTGAGTTAGTTAGTTAGTGAGTTAGTTAATCAATATGTATGTATCAAGGTAGTTAGTTAGTTAGTTAGTTAGATAGTTAGTTAATTAGTTAGTTAATTAGTTAGTTAGTTAGTTAATTTGTCAGTTAGTTAGTTTGTTATCTAGTTGCTAGTTAGTTAGTTAGTTAGTTAGGTCATCAATTAGTTATTTAGTTAGTTAGTTAGTTAGTTAGTTAGTTAGTTAGTTAGTTAATAGGTACTTAAGAAGATAGTTAGTTAGTAAATTAGTTAGTTATTATGTTAGTTATCTTGTAGTTAGTTAGTTAGTTATTATGTTAGTGAGTTAGTTAGTTAATCAATATGTATGTATCAAGGTAGTTAGTTAGTTAGTTAGATAGTTAGTTAATTAGTTAGTTAATTAGTTAGTTAATTAGTTAGTTAGTCAGCTAGTTAGTTAGTTAGTTATCTAGTAACTAGTTAGTTAGTTAGGTCATCAATTAGTTATTTATTTAGTTAGTTTGTTAGTAGTTAGCTGGTTAGCGACTTATTTGTTTAGTTAGTTAGTTAGTTGGTGGGTATGTAGGAAAGTAGTCGGTTAGTTAGTTAGTTAATAGGTATTTAAGCAGATAGTTAGTTAGTAAATTAGTTAGTTATTATGTTAGTAATCTAGTAGTTAGTTAGTTAGTTATTTTGTCAGCTAGCTAGTAGTTAGTTAGTTAGTTAATCAGTTAGTTAGTTAGTTATTTAGTTAATAATTTAGTTATTTAGTTAGTTAGTTTGTTAGTTATCTAGTAGTTAGTTAGTTAACAAGTTAGTTATATAGTTAGTTAGATAGTTAGTTAGTTAGTTAGTGGGAAGGTAGTTTGTTAGTTAGTTAGTGGGTATATAGGAAGGTAGTTAGTTAGTTAGTTAGCTAGTTAGTTAGTTAGTTAGTTAGTTAGTTAATAGGTGTATGTACAAAGATAGTTATTCAATTATTTAGTAAGTTTGTTGATTAGTTAATTAGTTTGTTAGTTATTTAGTTATTTAGTTAGTTAGTTAGTTAGTTAGTTAGTTTGTTAGTAAGTTAGTTAGAAATTTAGTTAGTTTGTTAGTTAATAGGAATGTATGATGGTAGTTAGTTAGTAAGTTAGTTAGTTAACTAGTTAGTTAGTTAGCTAGTAGTTAGTTAGTTAGTTAGTTAGTTAGTTAGTTAATTAGTTATTTATTTAGTTAGTTAGTTGGTTAGTTAAATAGTAGTTAGTTAGTTAATTAGTTCATTAGTTAGTTAGTTAATTAGTTAGTTAGTAAGTTAGTTAGTTAGTGGATATGTACGAAGGTAGCTAGTTAGTTAGTGAGTTAGTTAATTAGTTAGTTAGTTAGTTAATTAATTAGTTAGTTCATTCTTTAGTTAGTTAGTTAGTGAAATAGCTAGTAGTTATTAAATTAGTTATTTATTTATTTAGTTAGTTACTTAGTTAGTGGGTATGTTGGAAGATAGTTAGTTAGTTAATTAGTTAGTTATTTAGTTAGTTATCTAGTAGTTAGTTAGTTAGTTAGGTCATCAGTTAGTTATTTAGGTAGTTATTTAGTTAGTTAGCTAGTAGTTAGATGGTTATTTATTTATTTAGTTAGTTAGGTAGTTAGTTGGTGGGTATGTGGGAATGTGGTTAGTTAGTTAGTTAGTCAATAGGTATTTAAGAAGATAGTTAGTTAGTAAATTAGATAGTTACTGTGTTAGTTATCAATTGATTAGCTAGTTAGTTATTTTGTCAGCTAGCTAGTAGTTAGTTAGTTAGTTAGTTAGTTAGTTAGTTAGTTAGTTATCTAGATAGTAGATAGTTAGTTAGCTAGTTAGTTATTTAGTTAGAGAGGTAGTTAGTTAGTTAGTTAGTTAGTTAGCGGTAAGGTAGTCAGTTAGTTAGTGGGTGGGTATGTAGGAAGGTAGTTAGTTAGTTAGTAAGTTAGTTTGTTTGTTAGTTTGTTAGTTAGTTAGTTAGTTAGAAAGGTAGTTAGTATGTTTGTTAATAGGAATGTATGAAGGTAGTTTGTTAGTAACTTAGTTAGTTAATTAGTTAGTTAGTTTGCTAGTAGTTAGTTAGTTAGTTAGTTAGTTAGTTAGTTAGTTAGTTAATTAATTAGTTAGTTATATAGTTTGTTAGTTCGTTAGTTAATTAGTTCGTTAATTAGTTAGTTAGTAAGTTAGATAGTTAGTGGGTATGTACGAAGGTAGCTAGTTAGTTAGTTAATTTGTTAGTTCTTTAGTTAGTTACTTCGTTAGTGAGTATGTAGGAAGGTAGTTTGTAAGTTAGTTAGTTAGTTAGTTAATATGTCTGTAGGAAGATAGTTAGTTAGTTAATTAGTTCGTTATTTAGTTAGTTATCTAGTCGTTAGTTAGTTAGTTAGTTAGTTAGTTATTTGTTCAGTTAGCTAGTAGTTAGTTAGTTAGTAAGTAAGTTAGTTATTTAGTTTGGTAGTTAGTTAGTTAGTTAATTAGTTAGTTAGTTAGTTAGTTAGTTAGTCAATATGTATGTAAGGAGGTAGGTAGTTAGTTAGTTAGTTAGTTAGTTAATTCGCTAGTAGGTAGTTAGTTAGATAGTTAGTAAGTATGTAAGAAGGTTGTTAGTTAGTTAGTTTGTTAGATAGTTAGTTAATTAGTGAGTTAATCAGTTAGTTACGTAGTTAGTTAGTTAGTTAGTTAGTTAGCTAGTAGTTAGTTCGTTAGTGAGTTAGTTAGTTAATCAATATGTATATATCAAGGTAGGTAGTTAGATAATTAGTTAATTTGTTAGTTAGTTAATTAGTTAATTAGTTAGTTAGTCTGATAGTTAGTTAGTTATCTAGTAGTTAGTTAGTTAGTTAGGTCATTAGTTTGTAAGTTAGTTAGTTAGTTAGTTAGTTAGTGAGTTAGTTAGCTTGTAGTTTGCTGGTTAGTTATTTATTTGGTTTGTTAGTTAGTTGGTGGGTGTGTCGGAAGGTACGTAGTTAGGTAGTTAGTTAGTTAATAGGGATTTAAGAAGATAGTTAGTTAGTAAATTAGTTAGTTATTATGTCAGTTATCTAGTAATGAGTTAGTTACATATTTTGTCAGCTAATTAGTAGTTAATTAGTTAGCTAGTTAGTTAGTTATCTCGTAGTTAGTTAGTTAGTTATTTAGTTAGTTAACTAGTTAGTTATTTAGTTAGTTAGTTTGTTAGTTATCTAGTAGTTAATAAGTTACCTAGTCAGTAATTTAGTAAGTTAGATAATTAGTTAGTTAGTTAGTGGGAAGGTAGGTAGGTAGTTAGTTAGTGGGTATATAGGAAGGTAGTTAGTTCGTTAGTTACTTAGTTAGTTAGTTAATAGGTATGTAGGAAGATAGTTATTTAGTTATTTCGTTAGTTTGTTCATTAGTTAATTTGTTAGTTAGTTAGTTATTTAGTTATTTAGTTAGTTATTTAGTTAGTTTGTTAGTTAGTTAGTTTGAAAGGTAGTTAGTTTGTTAGTCGATAGGTATGTATGAAGGTAGTTAGTTAGTAAGTTAGTTAGTTAACTAGTCAGTTATTTAGCTAGTAGTTCGTTAGTTAATTAGTTAATTAGTTAGTTAGTTAGTTAGTTAGTTAGTTAACTAGCAGTTAGTTAATTAGTTAATTAATTCGTTAGTTAATTAGTTAGTTAGTAAGTTAGTTAGTTAGTGGGTATGTACGAAGGTAGATAGTTAGTTCGTCAATTTGTTATTTCGTTAGTTAATTAGTTAGTTAGTTAATTAGTTAGTTAGTTAGTTTGTTATTTATTTAGTTAGTTAGTTAGTTAAATAGCTAGTAGTTATTTACTGTGTTATTCATTTATTTAGTTAGTTACTTAGTTTGTGGGTACGTAGGAAGGTAGTTAGTTAGTTAGGTAGTTAGTTAGTTAATATGTATGTAAGAAGATAGTTAGTTAGTTCATTAGTTAGTTATTTAGTTAGTCATCTAGTAGTTAGTTAGTTAGTTAGTTAGTTAGTTAGTTAGTTAGTTATTTATTCAGTTAGCTAGTAGTTAGTTAGTTAGTAAGTAAGTTAGTTATTTAGTTTGGTAGTTAGTTAGTTAGTTAATTAGTTAGTTAGTTAGTGAGTCAATATGTATGTAAGGAGGTAGGTAGTTAGTTAGTTAGTTAGTTAGTTAATTCGCTAGTAGGTAGTCAGTTAGTTAGTTAGTAAGTATGTAAGAAGGTTGTTAGTTAGTTAGTTAGTTAGATAGTTAGTTAATTAGTTAGTAAATCAGTTAGTTACGTAGTTAGTTAGTTAGTTAGTAAATTAGTTAGTTATTAAGTTAGTTATCTATTAATTAATTAGTTAGTTATTATGTCATATAGCTAGTAGTTAGCTAGTTAGCTAGTTAGTTATTTAGTTAGATATGTAGTTTGTTAGTTAGTTAGCGGAAAGGTAGTTAGTTAGTTGGTGGGTGGGTATGTAGGAAGGTAGTTAGTTTGTTTGTATGTTTGTTAGATTGTTTGTTAGTTAGTTTGTTAGAAAGGTAGTTAGTTAGTTTGTTAATTTGTATGTATGAAGGTAGTAAGTTAGTAAGTTAGTTAGGTAGTTAGTTAGCTAGTAGTTAGTTAGTTAGTTAGTTAGTTAGTTAGTCAATTAGTTAGTTATTTAGTTAGTTAGTTAGTTAGTTAACTAGTAGTTAGTTAGTTAATTAGTTCATTAATTAGTTAGTTAATTAGTTAGTTAGTAAGTTATATAGTTAGTGGGTATTTACGAAGGTAGATAGTTAGTTAGTTAATTTTTTATTTCGTTAGTTAATTAGTAACTTAGTTAGTTAGTTAATTAGTTTGTTATTTATTTAGGTAGTTAGTTAGTTAAATAGCTAGTAGTTATTTAGTGTGTTATTTATTTATTTAGTTAGTTACTTAGTTTGTGGGTATGTAGGAAGGTAGGTAGTTAGTTAGTTAGTTAGTTAGTTATATAGTTAGTTAGTTAATATGTATGTAAGAAGATAGTTAGTTAGTGAATTAGTTAGTTATTTAGTTAGTAATCTAGTAGTTAGTTAGTTAGTTAGTTAGTTAGTTATTTATTCTGTTAGCTAGTAGTCAGTTAGTTAGTTAGTTAGTTAGCTGGTAAGTTAGTTAGTTAGTTAGTTAGTTAGTTAGTTAGTTAGTTAGTTTGTGGGTTAGTTAGTTAGTCAATATGTATGTAAGAAGGTAGTTAGTTTGTTAGTTAGTTAGTTAGTTTGTTATCCGGTAGTTGGTTAGTTAGTTAGTTAGTTAGTTAACTAGTTAGTTATTTAGATAGCTAGTTAGTTCGTTAGCTAGTAGTTAGCTAGTAATTTATTTAGTTCACTAGTTAGTATGGGTATGCAGGAATGTAGTTAGTTAGTTAGTAAGTTAGTTAGTATGTAGGAAGATAGTTAGTTAGTTAATTAGTTAGTTAACTAGTAGTTAATTAGTTAATTAGTTCATTAATTAGTTAGTAAGTAAGTTAGTTAGTGGGTATGTACGAAGGTGGCAAGCTAGTTAATTAATTTGTTAGTTAATTAGTTAATTAGTTAGTTAGTTAGTTAGTTAATTAGTTAGTTAATTCTTTAGTTAGTTAGTTAGTGAAATAGCTAGTAGTTATTTAGTTTGTCATTTATTTATTTAGTTAGTTACTTAGTTAGTGGGTATGTTGGAAGATAGTTAGTTATTTAGTTAGTTATCTAGTAGTTAGTTAGTTAGTTAGTTAGTTAGTTAGTTAGTTAGTTAGTTAGTTAGTTAGTTAGTTAGTTAGTCAGTCAGTTAGTTAGTTATCTAGTAGTTAGTTAGTTAGTTAGGTCATCAGTTTGTTATTTAGTTAGTTATTTAGTTAGTCAGTTAGCTAGTAGTTAGATGGTTAGTTATTTATTTAGTTAGTTAGTTAGTTAGGTGGTGTGTATATGGGAATGTAGTTAGTTAGTTAGTTAGTTAATAGGTATTTAAGAAGATAGTTAGTTAGTAAATTAGTTAGTTATTATGTTAGTTATCTATTAATTAGTTAGTTATTTATTTTGTCATCTAGCTAGTAGTGAGTAAGTTAGTTAGTTAGTTAGTTATCTAGTAGTTAGTTAGTTAGCTAGTTAGTTATTTAGTTAGATAGGTAGTTTGTTAGTTAGTTAGCGGTAGGGTAGTTAGTTAGTTAGTGGCTGGGTATGTAGGAAGGTAGTTAGTTAGTTAGTTAGTTTGTTAGTTTGTTTGTTTGTTAGTTAGTTTGTTAGTTAGTTAGTTTGTTAGAAAGGTAGCTAGTTTGTTTGTTAATAGGTATGTATGAAGGTAGTTAGTTAGTAAGTTAGTTAGTTTGTTAACTAGTAGTAAGTTAGTTAATTAGTTCATTAATTACTTAGTTAATTAGTTAGGTAGTAAGTTAGATAGTTAGTGGGTATGTACGAATGTAGCTAGTTAGTTAGTTAATTTGTTAGTTAATTAGTTAGTTAGTTAGTTAGTTAATTAGTTAGTTAGTTCTTTAGTTAGTTAGTTAGTTAAATAGCTAGTAGTTATTTAGTTATTTATTTATTTATTTAGTTAGTTACATAGTTAGTGGGTATGTAGGAAGGTAGTTAGTAAGTTAGTTAGTTAGTTAGTTAATCTGTCTGTAGGAAGATAGTTAGTTAGTTAATTAGTTAGTTATTTAGTTAGTTAGTTAGTTAGTTAGTTAGTTATTTGTTCAATTAGCTAGTAGTTAGTTAGTTAGTAAGTAAGTAAGTTAGTTAGTTAGTTATTTAGTTTATTAATTAGTTAGTTAGTTAGTTAGTCAATATGTATGTAAGGAGGTATGTAGTTAGTTAGTTAGTTAGTTAGTTAGTTAATTAGCCAGTATGTAGTTAGTTAGTTAGTTAGTTAGTTAGTTAGTTAGTTAGTATGTAAGAAGGTTGTTAGTTAGTTAGTTATTTAGATAGTTAGTTAATTAGTTAGTTAGTTAGTTAACTAACAAACTACCTAAATAGTTAACTAACTAACTAACTAACTAACTACTAACTAACTAATTAATTGACTAACTACTAGCTAGCTGACAAAATAACTAACTAATTTACAAACTAACTATCTTTTTAAATACCTATTAACTAACTAACGAACTAACTACCTTCCTACATACCCACCAACTAACTAACTAACAAAACAAATAACTAACCAGCTAACTACTAGCTAACAAAATAACTAACTAACTAACTAAATAACTAACTGATGACCTAACTAACTAACTGACTACTAGATAACTAACTAACTAACTGACTCATTAACTAACTAACTAATTAACTAACTAACTAATTAACTATCTAACATACTAACTAAGTAACTACCTTGATACATACATATTGATTAACTAACTCGCTAACTAACTAACTACTAGCTAACTAACTAAGTAACTAACTAAATAACTAACTGATTAACTGACTAACTAATTAACTAATTATCCAACTAACTAACTAACTAACAAACCACCTTCCTACATACTAACTAACTAACTAACAAACTAACTAATTACTAGCTAATTGACTTACTAACTAGCTACCTACCTTCTTACGTATATATTGACTAACTAACTAACTAACTAATTCACTAACTAACTAACTAACTAACTTACTAACTAACTAACTACTAGCTAACTGAATAAAAAACTAACTACTAAATAACTAACTAACTAACTACCTAACTTACTAACTACCTTCCTACATACCCACTAACAAAGTAAATAACTAAATAAATAAATAACTAACTAAATAACTACTAGCTATTTAACGAACTAACTAACTAAAGAATTAACTAACTAATTAACTGACTGACTGACTAACAAACTAATTAACTAACTAACTAACAAATTAACTAACTAACTAGCTACCTTTGTACATACCCTCTAACTAACTAACTTACTAACTAACTAATTAACTAACTAATTAATGACCTAATTAACTAACTAACTACTAGTTAACTAAATAACTAACTAACTAAACAACTAACTAATTAACTAACTAACTAACTAACTAACTAACTAACTAATAGCTAACTAACTAACTAGTTAACTATCTAACTTACTAACTAACTACATTCATACATACCTATTGACAAACAAACTAACTACCTTTCTAAATAACTAACTAAGAAAATAACTAACTAACTAACTAAATAACAAACCAACTAACTAATTAACTAATTAACAAACTAACTAAACATCTAAATTACTATCTTCCTACATACACCTATTATCTAACTAACTAACTAACTACCTTCCTACATACCCACTAACTAACTAACAAACTACCTTCCCACTAACTAACTAACTAACTATCTAACTAACTAACTACTAGATAACTAACAAACAAACTAACTAAATAACTAAATAGTTAACTAACTACTAACAAACTAACTAACTACCAGATAACTAAACTAATAACTAACTAATTTACTAACTAACTATCTTCTTAAATACCTATTAACTAACTATCTAACTAACTACCTTCGTACATATCCACCAACTATAGAACTAACAAACAAAATAAATAACTAACCTGCTAACTACTAGCTAACTACTTACTAACTAACTAACTAAATTGCTAATTGATGACCTAACTAACTAACTAACTACTAGATAACTAACTAACTAACTAACTGACAAACAAACAAACTAACTAACTAATTAACTAACTATCTAACTAACTAACTAACTACCTTGATACATACATATTGATTAACTAACTAACTCACTACCTAACTAACTACTAGCTAACTAACTAAGTAACTAACTAAATAACTAACCGATTAACCAACTAACTAACTTACTAATTAAGTAACTACCAAGCTAACTATCTAACAAACAACCTTCTTACATACTAACAAACAAACTAACTAACTAACTACTAGCTAATTAACTAACTAACTAACTACCTTCTTACATACATATTGACTAACTAACCAACTAACTAACATATTAACTAACTAACTAACTACCTTCGTACATACCCACTAACTAACTAATTAACTACTAACTACTAGATAACTAACAAACTCGCTAACTAAATAACTAAATAGTTAACTAAATAACTAACTAACTAACTACTAACTAACTAACTAACTACTAGCTAGCTGAATAAATAACTAACTAACTAACTACTAGATAACTAACATAATAACTAAATAATTTACTAACTAACTATCTTCTTCAATACCTATTATCTAACTAACTAACTAACTACCTTCCTACATATCCACCAACTAACTAACCAACTAACTAACTAAATAATTAACTAACTAACAAACTACTGGCTAACTAACAAACTAGTTAACTAACTAACTTACTAACTAACTATCTTCATACATACCTATTAACTAACAAACTAACTACCTTTCTAACTAACTAACTAACAAACTATCTAACTAACTAACTAAATAACTAAATAACTAACTAATTAACTAATTAACAAACTAACTAAACGACTAAATAACTATCTTCCTACATACACATATTAACTAACTAACTAACTAACTTCCTTCCTACATACCCACTAACTAACTAACAAACTACCTTCCCACTAACTAACTAACTAACTAACTATCTAACTAATTGAATAACTAACTCGCTAATTAACTAACTACTAGATAGCTAACAAACTAACTAACTAAATAACTAACTAGTTAACTAACAGAATAACTAACTAACTAACTAACTACTAGATAACTAATAGACTTACTAACTAAATAACTAACTAAATAACTAACTACTAGCTAACTAACAAACTAATTACTAGATAACTAACATAATAACTAACTAATTTACTAACTAGCTATCTTCTTAAATACCTATTAACTAACTAACTAACTAACTACCTTCCTACATACCCACCAACTAAATAACTAACTAACTAAATAAATAACTAACCTTCCAACTACAAGCTAACTAACTAACTAACTAAATAACTAACTTACTGATGACCTAACTAACTAACTAACTGATGACCTAAGTAACAAACTATATAACTAACTAACTATTTTACTAACTAACTAACTAACTACTAGATAATTAACAAACTAACTAACTAAATAACTAACTAGTTAACTAACTAAGTACTAGATAAGTAACTAACTAACTAACTGAATAACTAACTAACTAACTACTAGCTAGCCGACAAAATAACTAACTAACTAATTACTAGATAACTATCATAATAACTAACTAATTTACTAACTAACTATATTCTTAAATACCTATTGACTAACTAACTAACTAACTAACTACCTACCTTCCTACATACCCACTAACTAACTAATTAACTACCTTCCCACTAACTAACTAACTCACTATCTAACTAACTGAATAACTAACTAGCTAACTAACTAACTACTAGATAACTAACAAACTAACTAACTAAATAACTAACTGAATAACTAGCTAACTAACTAACTAACTAACCAACTAAATAACTAACTAACTAACTACTAGCTAGCCGGCAAAATAACTAACTAACTCATTACTAGATAACTAACATAATAACTAACTAATTTACTAACTAACTATCTTGTTAAATACCTATTAACTAACTAACTAACAAACTAACTACCTTCCTATATACCCACCAACTAACTAAGTAACTAAATAAATAAATAACTAACCTTCTAACTACTAGCTAACTAAATAACTAACTAAATAACTAACAAACTGATGACCTAACTAACTAACTACCTAACTAACTAATAGATAACTATCTAACTAACTAACTAACTAACTAACTAACTAACTAACTAACTAACTAACTAACTAACTAATTAACTAACTATCTAACAAACTAACTAACTACCTTGTTACATACATATTGATTAACCAACTAACTACTAGCTAACTAACTAAGAAACTAACTAAATAACTAACTGATTAACTAACTAACTATCTAATTAACTAACTATCTAACTAACTAACTAACTGACAACCTTCTTACATACTAACTAACAAACTAACTAACTACTGGCTAATTAACTAACTAACTAACTAACTAAGTAAGTAACTAACTACCTTCTTACATACATATTGACTAACTAACTAACTAACTAATTAACTAACTAACTAACTTACTAACTAACTAACTAACAAACTAACTACTAGCGAACCGAATAACTAACTAACTAACTAACTAACTACTAGATACCTAACTAAATAACTTACTAATTAACTAACTAACTATTTTCTTACATACATATTAACTAACTAACTAACTAACTAACTAACTTACTAACTAACTAATTTACTAACTGACTACTAGTTAACTAACGAAATAAGTAACTAATTAACTAACAAACTAACAAACTACTAGCTAACTAACTAACTAACTACTAGCTAACTAACTAACTAGTTAACTATCAAACTTACTTACTACCTTCATACATACCTATTATCTAACTAACTAACTACCTTTCTAACTAACTAACTAACTGACTAACTAACTAACTAACTAACCAAATAACTAAATAACTAACTAACTAACTAATTAACTAATTAACAAACTAACAAACTAACTAAATAACTATCTTCCTACATACCTATTAACGAACTAATTAACTAACTTACTAACTGACTGAATGACTAACTAACTGACTACCTTCCTACGTACCCACTAACTAACTAACTACCTAACTTCCCACTAACTAACTAACTAACTAACTATCTAACTAACTAAATAACTAACTAGCTAACTAACTAACTACTAGAGAACTAACAGACTAACTAACTAAATAGCTAACTAGTAAACTAATTAACTAATTAACTAACTGACTACTAGGTGACTAACTAACTATCTAACTTACTTACTAACTAACTAACTACCTTCCTACATACCTATTAACTAACTAACTAACTAACTAACTGCTAGCTAGCTAGCTGACTTAGCCAACTAACTAACTAACTAACTACTAACTAACTAACTAACTAACTAACTAACTACTAGCAAATTAACAAATAAACTGACTAAATAACGAACTAATTAACAAACAAACTAACTAACTACCTTCATACATACCTATAAACTAACTAAATAGCTATCTACCTAACTAACTAATTAACTAACTACCTTCCTACAAACTCACTAACAAACAAGCTAACTAACTAATTAACTAGTATGAAACTAATTAACTAACTAACTAACTAATTGTCTTCCTACATACCTATTAACTAGTATCTATCTATCTAACTAACTTACTAACTAATTGTCTTCCTATATACCTAATAACTGACTAACTAACTAATTGACTAACTAACCATCTAACTAACTACCATCCTATATACCGACTAACTAACTAGTAACTACCTAACTAATTAACAGACTATCAAACTAACTAACTAACTAACTAATTAACTAACTAACTAATTAACTAACTAATTAACTAACTACTAGATAAAATAACTAAATAACTAACTAACTGACTACATAACTAACTAACTAACTACTAGATAACTATCTAAATAACTAACTAATTTACTGACTGACTATCTTTCTACATACTTAATAACTAACTAACTTACTAAATAATTAACTAACTAAATAACAAACTAACTAACTAACTAACTAACTAAATAACTAACAATCCAAGTAACTAACTACTAGATATCAATCTAAATAACTAACTAATTAACTAACTATCTTCCTACATACTTATTGACTAACTAACTAACTAACTAACGAACTAACTACCTTCATGCATACCCACCAACTAACTAGCTAACTAAACAAATTACCAGCTAACTCCTAGCTAACTAACTAACTAGTTAACTAACCAACTAACTAACTAACCAACTACTTGAAAACTAACTAACTAACTAACTATCTAACTAACTATTTAACTAACTAAGTAACTAACTAACTAACTAACTAACTAATTAACTAACTAACTAACAAACTAACTTGCCAACAAACTAACTAACTAACTAACTACAAGCTAACTGAATAAATAACTAACTAACTAACTAACCACTATATAACTAACTAAATAAATGACTAATTAACTAACTAACTATCTTCCTACACACGTATTAACTAACTAACTAACTAACTAACATACTAACTACCTTCCTACATACCCACGAACTAAGTAACTAACTAAATAAATAAATAACTACTAGCTATTTAACTAACAAACTAAATAAATAAATAACTAACTAATTAGCCAACTAACTAACTAATTAACTAACTAACTAGCTACCTTCGTACATGCCCACTAACTAACTAACTTACAAACTAACTAATCAACTAACTAACTGCTAGTTAACTAACTAACTAACTAACTAATGAAATAACTAACTACTTAACTAACTAACTAACTAACTACTAGCTAACTAACTAACTAGTTAACTAACTAACATACTAACTAACTACCTTCATACATACCTATTAACTAACTAACTAACTAACCAACCAACTAACTAACAAACTAAATAACTCAATAACTAACTGACTAACTAACAAATTCACTGATTAACAAACTAACTAAATACCCGAATAACTATCTTCCTACGTACCTATTAACTAACTAACTAACTAACTACCTTCCTACATACCCATTAACTAACTAACTAACTACCTTCCCACTAACTAACACACCAACTATCTAACTAACTAAACGACAAACTATCTAACTATGTAACTACTAGATAACTAACAAACAAACTAACTAAATAACTAACTAATTAACTAAATAAATAACTAACGAACTAACTACTAGATAAGTGGCTAACTAACTAACTAAATAACTAGGTAACTAACTAACTACTAGCTAGCAGAAAAAATAACTAACTAACTAATTACTAGATAACTAACATAATAACTAACTAATTTACTAACTAACCATATTCTTAAATACCTATTAACTAACTAACTAACTAACTAACTACCTACCTACCACTACTACAAAAAATATCATTAGCTACGAAAATCTTAGTGACTAAATAAATTTGGTCTCTGTATGTCATTATTAGCGACTGAAATATGTTTGTTACAAAACAAAAAAACATGTTGGGACAAAAATATTTTTTTGCTACTAAATTAGTCACGAAACACAATTGAGTTTTTAATTCAGTACATTTTGTGACAAACAAATTGTCACAAAATAGTTGACATATAAAATGCCAAATTATTGAGACTAAATTTGGTCGTTGATTATTGACACATATGTTTAATGCATGACATGATATAAATTGAATATTTTTTTAATAATGTTACAACTAAGTTATACATGTTGTAGTCCTAATTTAACAAATATTAGTTTTTTATGTTGAAATTTTTTTTTTTTTTTTGCAATTTTTAAATCAACTAATATGATGAAAATTAGGAGGGATATTTTACCTCTATTTTTTCATTTTATACTTAACAAATATTGGAGGGAACTTTCCCTCTATATTTTTCATGAACTAAAATTAATAAAGAGAAATAATTAAAACATCAACTAATCCTATCTCTTCCCCCCATCGCTCTCTTCTGCCTCTCTTTCTTCTTCATTCTTCTTCGACAAGGAAGAAACGCCCAACAGTTATTTCTTGTTCGTCACCACAAAAGCTCCACGGCTATACTTCCTCTCTTCTTCGTCACCTCCAGGTCAGTTGTTACTTCTTGTTCTCTTGATCCCATCAAGACTTAAATCGTCAGATCTGACGCAAGTTTGAGGTTTTTTTTTTCTTTCATTTTTTAGTTTTGATACTGTTTCTTCAAGATTGTGGGTTCTCTGTCAGATCTTTTAGCAAAACGACAAATTCACACACTGCGGGTTGAAGTTCTGTCATGACCCGAGGGTATACGGGTTATTAAGAATAAATCAGGGGTTTAATTGCAAATTAGCTCTCGGTTCACAACGTGCATGGTGCACCGGGTGTAGTTAGTATTTTCTTTTATAGATTTGTCGCATTATAAATAGGGAGAAGAGAGAGAATTAAGATATAATATTGATGTTTTGTAATAATGGTTTGTGTAAGAACTAGAGAGAGGATTTACTCGATCTAGTATGGTTTAATCGAACGAGTCGAATTCGAATTCGTTGGTTGAATTTGTATCTTTTATCTAATTCCTTCAATTTCGAGGTTGTTTGAGTAAGGATTCGAGGTCGAATCCTTACAATTGGTATCAGAGCCGACGATTCTCCGCACCAGATCCGATCCGCAGCGACTTCTCGATTCACTTCTTGAATTCTTGATTTCGACTCGAGATTCACCAGATTCGATTCATCGACGTTCATATCCAGACCCGATTCTGTTCTTGATCCAAGATTCGAGCCCGCAGATTCGAATTTTGTGTTCAAGATTCATCGATTCGAGACCGATTCAGACCCTTTTCGACCTTGATTTCTCGATTCGAGCCGATTCAAATCTCGCAGACCTTGCAAGAAGGACGCCAAGCCAGCACGGGTCCATATCAACCAATTCAAATCGAATTCTCTTCCTTGCCGAACTCGCAGCACTCGATCCAGTCCTTGTCTGCCTCTCTCGTTCACCAAGAATTGCAAGAGACCGACGATCCAAGCCAATCCAGAAAGAAGGTTGTTCGTCACGAAACCTTGCAGCACCGGTTAGTTGCAGCACCGGTTCGTCACGAAAACTTGCAGAACCACTCTATTGCAACCTCGATGAAACCTCGAAACGAAACCTGCACGATCGTCACAATCCTGCAATCAGATAATCAACCCAGCCAAATCGAGTTCTTGATTATCGATTACGAATTTCCTCTGCAAATCTTTGATTCTACAATTCTTCCGTACCATAATCAACCGACGATAAAGCCCCAGGTCTCAATATCAATTGCACAGCTTCGCAATTGAATCTTAATTCCACACCTGTGCAATTACAAGGCAAAGTGAAGTTGAATCTCCATTCCGAAGTTGAATTTCGAGAAAGAAGCTTTGATCTCACGGCACACTCAGTCGAATCAAGCCAATCATTGCAGCACGCTCGCGGATTCGACCTCACGGCAAAATCCAGAATTTGCAACCTCGCTGCCTAGTCCTCTTCTACACTCCGGAAACCTCGCAGCCCAACCCAGACCGTAAGGTTCCTTGATCACTAATCCCCATTTCCATTCCCCTTTCATCGCCGGAAGAAGACGACGTTTTCGATCGTGAGAAGCAGCAGCCCCGAAGGTGGTAGCGGATCTGAATTGGGTATTGGATTCGGGTTGGGTTTTATGAAGGGTGGGATTTGAAGTTCTGGATTCAGGAGAAGAAAACCGAGATATCAATTCCCTATTGTGTTCAAAATCCAGAATTGAAGGTCTGCAGCACAGTTCCTTGTTCTGTTAAGAATCTGGAATCCAAATTCGAGAATTCTGATTCGATTATGTTAAGAATCCAGAATTTGTTAACGGGTCTGATTTCTTTGAAAACGGGTTGTGGGTTGTTGAAGCATTTTGAACCGATACGATGAGTAATAAAATAGTATATTTGTGGGATATTATTCATCTGCAAAATACGTATCATGGGCATCGATGTGAAGAGGATTGTGATATTATGAGATGGGTTGATAATCAATTTTGGTGTGAAACGGGTAAAACGATGCATAAATGTGGAACAAATTGCGATCAAAAGATATTAGATGGTAAAGGCGAGGCTTATTGCGAAATTAGTGGGCGATTTTTCACGTTATCTTGGGAAGAAATGTTAAAAACCATGTTGTATAAGGTGGACCAAATGCAAGCAAGTAATAATAGACGATTTGATGAATGGAAAAAACGTTTCGACAAACAAGAAGAATCGAATGAAAATGGAGTCAATAAAGGAGAGGATAACAAAGCGGATTCGGGCGTGATCGAAGCGGATTCGGGCGTGATCGAAGCGGATTCGGTCGTGATCGAAGCGGATTCGGGCGAGATCGAAGCGGGTTCGGACGTGTTCGAAGCGGGTTCGGACGTGTTCGAAGCGGATTCGGGCGTGATCGAAGCGGATTCGGGCGTGATTGAAGCGGATCCGGTTGAGATTGTATCGGATTCGGACGTGATCGAAGTGGATTCGGGTACGATGCGATTAATAGGTAAAACGTATGCGGATCCGTATTTGCATTTTAAGAGTGATAATTATCGAAAAAGCGTGAATGAAGATTTGAGAGTATCGTGCGCAATTCACGATGGGCGATTATCTCCATTCGAAGCACGACTCGAGGGGGGGCTCGATGATGAAGTGAAAAGACCGCCTCCGAACCCGAATATAAGGTACGGTGTGGAATCTTCGATGGTGGTCATTCTTGTTGGATTGAAAAGGCCTCCACCAAAACCGAATATACGGTACGATGCGAAATCTTCAACGGTGGTGATTTGTGTTATATTGAAAAGACCACCGCCAAAACCTAATATATATTTCGCATTTTTGATCCTTGAGGACAAGGATCTTTAAAGGAGGCGGTATTGTCATGACCCGAGGGTATACGGGTTATTAAGAATAAATCAGGGGTTTAATTGCAAATTAGCTCTCGGTTCACAACGTGCATGGTGCACCGGGTGTAGTTAGTATTTTCTTTTATAGATTTGTCGCATTATAAATAGGGAGAAGAGAGAGAATTAAGATATGATATTGATGTTTTGTAATAATGGTTTGTGTAAGAACTAGAGAGAGGATTTACTCGATCTGGTATGGTTTAATCGAACGAGTCGAATTCGAATTCGTTGGTTGAATTTGTATTTTTTATCTAATTCCTTCAATTTCGAGGTTGTTTGAGTAAGGATTCGAGGTCGAATCCTTACAAGTTCTTCTATTGCTATCCTAATTTCACCAAGTTTGGAGCTATTTCTGAAGAGAGAGATTCCATTCGAAGCTGACTGATAGACCGGTACTAATCAGTCTTTCTCTAATTTTCTTCTTTATTTTACCTTGAATTGAGGTTTTTAAGTTATGAATTGATTGTTTGTAATATATTCATCGTAGATAATATATATGATAGCATTGAATCACACATAGGAAATTTTCGTGGAAAAAAAATGGCGCCAGTCCTTTCGCACCTGTCCAAACTCCAAAATCGTCCAGAAGTTCGGCGCCTCGTCCCGCCATGTAGAATTGCCCCCATGTATCCTACACAAAACCTGTCATGATCTACCATTTGTTTTAAAGGTACTTGTCTCTCTTCTATATTTGATTTTATGGCTGCGATTATTAATGTTGTAGCTACAATTTGATTTCAACCCAATTTGTTTACAATATTGAGTAAATCTGATTTTTTTCATTTGGGGAGCATTTATTGTTTATGTCTGCAATTTTTTATTTGGTTTTGCAGTTTGAGTTACTTGAGTTCATACACAATTTGCTCAATAATAGAAACATTTTGGTTATTTGAGTTTATCGCACAATTTGGCTCCATCGATTTGAGTCTCCGTGACAATTTCCTTTATGCAGTGTTCTATTTTAGTTTATTAAGCATATTTCCATATGAATTTGTGCCGCTCATTTCTGACCCGACTTGATTTAAGTTTATTAAGCGTGCCTTCATTCCTTTGTCCATTTGATTTGATTTTAATCATGGTTTTGTATCTAAAATTACCTTTCTGCCCCGAATGTCCAGCTTGATTTCAGTAATTACTAAATTACTTTGGAGCTTTAAAAACTAATAATTATTTTTTATTAATTTAGTAGGATTGATTTTTCCAATTTAGTGAGCAAAATGTTCGGTTAAGAGTTAAGATTCAAGACTCGATGCAAAAGATAGTAGTTGGAATGTACATTTTACTATTTTAGGGTTTAGAGGGGAACGAGAACAATACATTTTATGCGTCCTTTTATCGATATCTAAATGAGGGACTTTTGTGCAAAGTTACAAACGGCATGGGATGGTATGCAAAATGGGCACAGGGGCTGTTATGAAAATTGGAGATTGCAGGGGCCATTATCAGTTTTCCCAAGGTATATCAGTTTTCTCGCATATAGGTGGTAATAAGGGACTTATTTGTAAATATTTACAAATGCAGGATTGTTTTACAAATACTCAATTGACGCTCAAGCAAATTTGTGGATCGGAACGAAGGGGATTGTTTTGCAACTAAACAGATTTCAATGGTATTTTACTCTATTTCTTGTTCACGATTATTTTTCAATTTTCAATATAATTCAAGGTTATTTCAGTAATTCAAGGGTTAATTTGCATATTATTGAAATGTAGGGACATGTTGGCATCAGAACTTTGGGACTATCTTGTCGAATAATTTTGTATTACTTGCTTTTTATGTTTTGAATGTTTATGACTTACTTGAAGTAGTTTTAAATTTTTGTTTGTATGGACAATTAACATGTTTAATTAACATATACAAGATATTATTATATATATTTGTATTGGATAACTAATATTTATATATATTATTTTCATTCGAGTGTCCAAAATGTAATTTAACATATATCAATATATTATTTTCATGACAAATATTCAAGTGTCTAAAATAGACATTTCAAATTTTAACATATAATATAATATAATATAATGAAATTCAATAATATAATATAAATATAATATAAATTTCATATGATGTAATATAATACATAATACATAATACAATACAATACAATTACTATATGATATGATATATAATGTAATAATATAATGCAATATTATATATAAAATGTGTTATTAATTTATTGATATTACAAATTGTAAATCAACACAAAAAATAGTATAGTGATATTAAAAATGACATGTTGATAATGCACGCTTGATATGGTTACAAACAATTGAATGTAATTCAATATGATGTAACATGATATGATATAATTACACTTGATATAATTTAGTATAATATAATAAAATATATGATATGATTACAAATAGTAAATCAACACAAAATAATATATTGATATTAAAAATGACATGTTGATAATGCACACTTGATATAGTTAAAAAAAATTAAATGTAATTTAATATGATGTAACATGATATGACATAATTACACTTAATGTAATATAATATAATTAATATGATATGATATGATACAACATACATAATACAATACAATAGAATACTATATAATATAATATGTAATATAATATAATATATTATAATAAAATACAATATAATTCCATCTTTTTTTTCTTCTCTAAATTAGTATTTAAAAAGGATTTTCGAATATAATTCAATATAATATAAAATAATATAACACAACACAACACAATACAAATACAATATAATATAATATAATATAATTTAATATAATATAAAATGATATGATATGATTTGAATATGATATTATGTAATACAATATAATATAATTCAACATATACAATATTAGATGATATTATATAATATAGTTTGATAAAGTAAAATATAATATAATAAAATATAATGATATGATATGATACAATCTATTAAAGTATAATACAATATAATGTAATAGAATACAATGTAATACGATATGATATAAATATAATATAATATGATATGATATGATACAACATATATAATACAATACAATAGAATACTATATGATATAATATGTAATATAGTATAATATATTATAATAAAATACAATATAATTCCATCTTTTTTTTTCTTCTCTAAATTAGTATTTAAAAAGGATTGTTGAATATAATTCAATATAATATAAAATCATATAATACAACAAAACACACTACAAATACAATACAATATAATATAATATAATATAATTTAATATAATATAAAATAATATGATATGATTTGAATATGATATTATGTAATACAATATAATATAATTCAACATATAATATAATATAATACTATATAATATAATATAATATAAATACAATACAATACAATATAATATAATATAATCCGACATAACACAATACAATACAATATTATATGATATGATATATAATATAATAGTATAACACAATATTATATTATATAATATGATATGATATATCAACCGTGAAAAGTTAAGACAAATAAATTGTAATAAATAGCCAACTAGAGTTAGTCTAGTTGGTCACACCTCTTGGCTAGGGAGCGAGAGGTGTGGGGTTCGATTCCCGACGGGGACACTGGATTATAGATTAAATGTTAAATGAGTGAATATAGTGTGTGGCACACGGGTTTGTAATAAAATAAAATTGAAAAAAAAAGAAGAAAAAGAGGAGATTGTGTTTGGAAGGGGGACTTTGAGCCCTCTCCGAATTTACTCAAAAAAAAAAAAAATTGTAATAAATACACACTCTTAAAATGTCATATTGATCATACAAATGGTATATTCGCACTAAAAGAACTGAAACATTGAAACATGTAAATTGATCTTCAAAAAATATTAATAAATGAAAATGAAACAACATGTATAACGATTTCATTTCCTTCACAAACAAACATGTGATTTCTATTTGGGAAATAAAATATTTTTAGAAATATCATTTTATTAAATATAGAACATATTTTAACAGCTACACTTTATTTTTAAAAACTATGATTTTGTAAGATTTATTAATGAAATATATTATTTATTTTAATATTTTGTTTTTCTTAATTAATACAAAATTCAGATACTTGTTATTGTGTAATATGGGGTTGAAAAACATTTAAGTAAACATTTTCATGATAAATATTTTACAACCTTACCATATTATACTGAATTTTTAATATATCAGTCTGGATGTGCTTTTATTGATAAATTTCAAGTTTTTACTGTAACTATGTTGTAATGTTAATTAATATGCAGCGTAAATAATTTTGTTAAGAGTAAAATTTTCCTTCTTGTAAAATTGAAAAACAAAACATTTCCCCCCAAAAATTATTTCAGATTGCCATTTCTTTTGGGCGCCAAATGAAAATTTCGCTAAAGTATTCTCTCTCTCTATCACTCCCTTTCAGAACCCTTCTCTTAAAACAAATGTTCCTACCTCTAAACCCTAACTTGTGCTCAAGGCCGCGTGCTCTCTTTCTCCCTCTCTCCATCTCTCCGTGCTCCTTCCTAGTTCCTCCTCTCCTTGATAAATGTAAAACCACTTTCACTTGCTCTCCTCTCCTGAGCTTTAGAGTATTGACGAGCTCTGACCTTTCTCCTACGCTGGAAAAGGCAAAAATGCGAGAGCTTGCGGCGTCCTTCTATCATTTCTGTCCTACGCTAAAAAAGGCAACAAGGCGAGGGAGCTCGGTCTAATGTCTTCAACGCCAGCCTTGACCCCTCCAATATTTTTGGTTCGAGCTTGATGCTACTACAGATACGTTTACTTTTTCTTTACTTGTTCGTTTTTTCTTTGATTTGAGCTGCTTTCTATTCGAATTTATTCTGAAGTTTATGGTTTTAAGTGGCAATTCTCGAGGTAATTTCAGTGTTGGCCTGTTATATTATCATTTTTGTTTCTGAAATTTAGGGTTGAAAGCCTTGCGTTCAAAATTTGTGGCTGTTTTTTTTGGGTAATTTCAACATTTTGACGTAATTTCAGTATTTTGACTTCCATTATCATCTCGGGTAATTTCAGCCTAATTGGTGGTTGTTCTCAAGGTAATTTCAGTATTAATATTGGATGTTTTAATTTATTTATTTTCAATTTTTATGATAGTGTATTAGTTTGAATATTTTTAGTTTGTTAATTTTTAATCCAACTCGATAAAGTATTTTCTTATGAATCAATCTCGATTAAACTACTAATATTACGTTTCATGTAAACCAATAAGAACTCACATAAGTTGTCCTCATTTGACGTTAAGTGAATTTGTATTTGCAATGTCACTTTACTAATTTATAAATCGAGGCCTTTACATGTTCGATGAAATTCTTAGTTTCTTTTTTGACAGGAAATATATTTACTCGAGGCTTGGTACTAATTAAAGACAGGATCACATACAGTATGATCGTTGATGTTGAAGAAAATCGGTTGATTACTCCTCTGCCTAGAGAAACTGGCTTGGTACTAATTAATCTCATAAATTTACTTTCTTAGTTTCTTTTTTTAGAGAAAACAAATTCACTACCGTAGTTCCTTTTTCAACAAAATCAACTTAGATTTGCTTCTTCTTTTTCTTTCAGAGCGTTTTGATCGAACATACCAGTGGAAACACGGGAATTGGGCTTGCATTCATAGCTTCAATGAGTCTTTATGGTTTTTTTTTTTCAGTTTTTTATTATAAAGTCAATTTGGGTTTGGTTTTTACAGATATTGGCGGCGACTGATATTGGATGGATTGCACGAAGATCTGAACCGAGTGAAAAAAGCCTATTTCGAATCATGCTGAGGTGGCGGATGATCATTGGCTCAACCATTTAGTTCGCAACAACTCTGTCATCGCCGACTATTGTCAAGTATACCCACTCCAAATATTCCTCGTACTTCAATAAGGGCATTTACGATATTTTTTTGAATTTTTTGTAGGGTCAATATAAGTCGACGTTAGTGTGTCCAACATGGAACAATGTATCGATCACCTTCCATGTACTTGTCATTGTCAATTCTTTCTTCGAGTACCAGATTTGTTACTGTTAGTGTTTTCGGTACAGACGGTACCGCTCAGTACACGATAACAATACCGAAATCTGGAGATTTGAATGGATTTGTTCAGAGTTTGAGTTTGGCTTGTGATCTTAGAGAGGACGAGACTCTTTTAATCGATTCGGTAATTAAAAATATTAAATCGGTTATTTAATAATAAACAAATAATAATTGAAATGTTGTGTTTTTTAGGTTTATTTATAATGGAAGGATAATCGGATATTCGAGATGGAGATAGGATAATTGCTTATCGTTTGCAAAAAGACAAAAATAGTTCCCTTATTTTAGTCTGTGTTCACCAAAAATTAGAGTAAGTAATTTGGAAAAGCCCCTGCAAAAAGACAAAAATAGTTCCCTTATTTTAGGATAATTGCTTTATTTTATGTGAAATTTGCGCAAAAGCCCCTGCATTATTCTTAAATTTCAAAAGGAACCTGCGTGATTGAAAATTGGAAAACACAAATAATGTTGTTAGCTGGGCATTTTGTTTATACACCTAATTTAAGAATGCAAAGTTCTTTTTACAATTTTGAACAATGCAGGGGCTTTCTTGTAATTGATATATCAGTAGATTTGACATGGTAATTTTGAACTCAATCCCATTCTATCTGGACCGATTCAGCCACACTTGAATCACAATCAACGATTCACTTCTCGTATGCGAGCGAATTATTTGGAGGTACCAATTTCGATTCTTTGAATTATTTACGAGTAAAAATTAAACTGAAATATTTTGATGGGAGTGGGGCTGGCCAATACCCGAACCAGACGGATGGCCTTCCTCTAAAAACAATTAAGGATTCTCAAATATTGTTACGAAGCTTCATTCATCCGGCTTAAAAGACAATCGAGACCTTCCTCTAAAATGTTTATGAATTTAGAAGCGTGAGAAATGCGCAAGATTAAAAAGACAATCAAGGCCTTACTCTAAAATGATTATTCGATTACAAGGGCTTCTAATATTATTATCTTATATCTTCGTAAGGATCTTGCTTTTTTGAGATGTTGTATGTTGTTTTGTTGTACTAGAATTAACATTGTAACATTGTAACAATGAAATGATAGAGTTTTTAGTAATATTTTTATTTAATATAAATGGCGACAATATTATTGTCATATTTTATTAATATAATATGTATGTTGTGACTAATGTTAGTTTCGTCACAAAATGTAGTCTCATATCTACATATTCAGGCACTAATATCATTCCTAAAAATAGTACAAATAATATATTTAGAGACTAAAATTTGTCACATGCAAAAAGTATTTAGAGGCAAGAATTAGTCACAGAAGAACATAGTCAGGGATAAAATTTAGTCAAATAAAGTATATATTCAGATACTAAAATTTGACACGTAAATAAATATTCCGAGACAAAATCTAGTCATAGAACAATCATAGTTGGGGACGAAATTTAGTCACATTAAGCATATTTTCCAGGACGATAACTTGTCACAGAAAATTCATTTTCAGGGACTACCTAAGAAAATGAAGGAAAAAATCGGAAATTAATTTCGACTTAAACATTGCTCCCCGGCAGCGGCGCCATTTTGATAACGGGTTTTTGGCTAACACTTAGGTTATATCGTTGAATAAAAATACCGTAAATCAAACAAGAAACATGTGAATACTAAATATTGTATAGACTAAGTATGTAAGGATTCGTTCCACAGGGAGCTATTGCGTCAAAATATGATTAAACTTCAGATCGTTAAAATAATTATTTCTAAGTATCCAAAATTAATGAAAATTTTTCTAGAGAGAGGTCTGAATATTATGAAACTTATCCTAAAATTTCAAACAATTTGGACAACGGAATAAAAAGTTATTAACGAATTACAATCAGGTCTCTAAAAAACAATCTCTGGAAACAGCAGGTTTTCAGTTTAAGTGACAGTTTTCAAAAATTCATATCAATTCAAATATTTCATGAAATTCAATGATTCAAAAAGTTCCCGAAACTAGAAATCAAGATCTACGCAATGAAAAAATTGGTTTTTAGCAGATTTGGAAGGAGATCGTGAAAATTGACAAGTTTAGAACAAAAGAAAATATTTAAAGAAAGCAAAAGAACTCAATTCAATCTCAAGTTTATTAATCAACACAAGAATTTATTAAAAGAATCACAACCAAAAACTGAAATAAAAGAAAGAAACCACCTAATCAAGCCCTAGAACGCCTAGTGACTTGTGTCGATGCCTTCCCGTCGATCCGGTTGAACGCCAACTCGAGTCTCCGTTTCTTCTCACGCGGATCCTCTTCAATTCGTCGAAGAACGCCTTCCGCACGAATGACCGATCCCTTCCTTGTGTCGAGATGGAGCAAGAACGCCTTAACTCCAATTTCGTCACGTACAACCCTAGGGCGAGAACGCCTCTACCAAAGAGTTGGTCTTGAATTTCACGGTTCTTGGTTGAATCTTGTTTGTTTCTTGGAAGAGTTTGTGGAGAGAGATGGTAGAGAGCTTGCCCCCAAAGGGGAGAGAAAAGGGGGGGCAGGAGAGATGGTTTGCCCTTGGCCTTAGGGTCTTATTTATAGGCTTCATGGTGTCTTCTGATTGGTTGAGGGAGATATGGAAGGTTTTGGGGCTGGATGAGGGAGAAATGGAAGGTTTTGGGGAGCAACAAATTAACTAAGAAAGCAACAAATCAATCTAAAGGAGGCCACAAATCAATCTAAAGAAGGCAACAAATTAGCTGGTTGGGGCTTGTGCATGGGCTGAGAGCTGGGGCTAGCTGTGGGCTGTGAATTTTGCCTGCGTGGGCTGTGAATTTTGCCTCTGCGGCCAGGCCCTGTGCGTTGCAGCAGTTTGGTGATCTTCTTCTTTTGTTTTTGCCTTTCCCGCCTCGATCCTTCACCGAATATATCGATGTGATATATCGTTTTGACTGTCTTCGGTGTGCCGGAGGCAATGGTGCTGACCAAATTCCAAAATTATTCCTCTATCTCCTGAAAATGGGCAAACAACAAATTAGTGTAGAAATATTCATGATGTTTGAAATATGTATCATAAAAGCATAGAATATAACTTCACAAGGGCTAAAATCCCTAAATAAGATTCGTAAAACGTGTTCCATTTGCCTCACATCAAATACCCCCACACTTAAACCCTTGATCGTCCTCGATCAATTGGAGATTTGTAGTTATAATCAATCTAAGGACGAATTGCACTAGATTCTATTAAATTTGTATTCGTCATTTTCAAATGCATTTCATGAACCTATTGATTAAAGTAAAAAATCAAGTTGCTAATGTTTAAGAAAGATAATGGTCAAATAATCAAATCTTAATTGAATAAAAATCGCAATTTCAATAGAGTTTAGATTGAGCAATTAATTTCTACCGGAAAAGGTGATTAAACACTACCGTTCGAATCTTTTCACGCCACAATTCAAAAGAAACCCGATTTCCAAAGTTTTTGAGTCTTCGTTTTGCAAGAATTCCCTTTTCGACCCGTTCGATACGTTGGTACAAGGTTCATACCCGTTTTCAGTCGAATTCCCCACCCACTCCTTCATTTCATAGAAGTCTTTAACCGAGCGCCCCACTACACCGAAATGCAATGAGGTTACATCCCGGTATTCTATTTTGACCTTCCTTCTATTTTATTATTTCATTCTTATTTTACTTTCTTTCTTTTTTTTTCTTTTTTTTTTTTCTTTTTTTTTTTCGGATCGCATTTGTAGAAGGAGTTCCGCGGCACCAGAGTGCAACGAAATTACATCCCGCCTTTTTTCAAGATCCAAGAAGAAGGCGGGTACTATCGACATACTAACGGGTCCCCACGAACGGTTGATTCATTAAGTGTAAGCAAAACTCATTCAAAAACTTTTCAATCGGGTTCTAATTCGAAGATGGGTTCAATTTTCAAAAACTAGTGTGCCACGTAAACCACGAATCCATAAATTGTCAAAAGCTCGTGATAATTGCGAAGTTATTGGTATGGGTTGGAATCCCAATAGATTTCTTCAAATTCGTGACCAAAATTTCCAAAACATTTTGCAACATTCAATTTTGAGAGTAAAAATCTTATTAAAATGAAATTTTGTTTGAAAAACAACGATTTGTTTCAAATGAGGTGGAGAAAAATCTTTTTGTGCAATTTTGTCCTTAGTTGAAAACTAGACGTGCTCCGAGATTTAAGTTTCATTAATTTTCTATTTTATTCGCAGAAAAAGGGAAAAATAATAAAAAAAATAAATTCCCAATATTTTTCGTTTTAATTTGGGCACATGCAGGTTCAAAGGTTGTGTTACCCCCCCATACTTATGGTTTTACTTGTCCTCAAGTATATGGAATAGAGAATAAAAATAGGGTAATGAAAAGATACAACCTTTGATGCGTGGGCTTGCCTCCCTCGCTAGCGCTCTCGTTTATTGGTCTCGAGCTCGACCATGTCGGTGTTACCCTCCTTGAAAGTTGAATGAGGAGCTCACTTGGATCGCTCTTTTTCGACCGCCTCGGAGTGCTCCTTTCGAAACGTTGGAGAATATGGCACTCAATGCTTGGTTTAATCGTTTTGCGCATGTCAAAATTGGCTCCAAGGGCATCCTTATCTTGCTTCGAATCAATTTGTATACAGGTCTTTGGCGAAGCGGAGTGGTAAGTGGCGTCGGTGTCTCGATGTTATTTGTTTTTCTTGATAAATCTACACAAGGAGAAATTCTTTCATGAGAGGCATCATAGTTCTTATTTGAATTTAAATCGATGCTAAACGGAAAGAATTCACCTTGGAGAGTTGGAGAGTTTTCTTCTTGCTTGGTTTCGTCGTTTGGAGTGAGTTGAACCACCATTTGGAGAGTTGAGTCCACCGACTCCTCTTCTTCTTCTTCCAAGACCGTCTCGATGCTTTCTTCGAATCCCCCCACACTTGAACTTTCGCCACCTTCAATTTCTACGTTGTCCTCGCTTGAGCACTCGGAATTAGCGTCTCCAAGAGATTCTATCCAATTTCGTATTTCTATCGGGGTTTCCTCATGTTGATAAATGAATGTCAAAGTTGACATCAATTTCTCTATCGTTTCGATCAACTCTTCGTCGGAAACTTCGTCTTGAGATTGAGAGGATGGGTCTTGGCATTCGAATTCGAGTTCACCTCGAGATTCGTCTATGGAAATTATGTCGTATTCGTATCGAAAAGCTTCGTCGGTGGAATTTGGTGGAATCATTGAGAGGAGTTCGTCTTCTTCCTCTCTCAATTCTTGCTCTTCTAGCTCCAATCGAGCAATTTCTTTCTCTATGAAATCTTGGTCCGACATGGATTCGGGATATCCCCTTTCGATCTTCGCTAGTTGCATCCCTTCCCGAAGCGTTAAAGGTCTCTCTTGATTGTTCATCTTGTACCTTGCAAAAAAAAAAAAAAAAAAAAAAAATTTCTCACAATGAGTGAAATATCAAGTTCAAATATATCAAATCGATTTCCAATAACACTCAAGATTGCAAGTATGATTTATAATTTCGACTTAAACATTGCTCCCCGGCAGCGGCGCCATTTTGATAACGGGTTTTTGGCTAACACTTAGGTTATATCGTTGAATAAAAATACCGTAAATCAAACAAGAAACATGTGAATACTAAATATTGTATAGACTAAGTATGTAATGATTCGTTCCACAGGGAGCTATTGCGTCAAAATATGATTAAACTTCAGATCGTTAAAATAATTATTTCTAAGTTTCCAAAATTAATGAAAATTTTTCTAGAGAGAGGTCTGAATATTATGAAACTTATCCTAAAATTTCAAACAATTTGGACAACGGAATAAAAAGTTATTAACGAATTACAATCAGGTCTCTAAAAAACAATCTCTGGAAACAGCAGGTTTTCAGTTTAAGTGACAGTTTTCAAAAATTCATATCAATTCAAATATTTCATGAAATTCAATGATTCAAAAAGTTCCCGAAACTAGAAATCAAGATCTACGCAATGAAAGAATTGGTTTTTAGCAGATTTGGAAGGAGATCGTGAAAATTGACAAGTTTAGAACAAAAGAAAATATTTAAAGAAAGCAAAAGAACTCAATTCAATCTCAAGTTTATTAATCAACACAAGAATTTATTAAAAGAATCACAACCAAAAACTGAAATAAAAGAAAGAAACCACCTAATCAAGCCCTAGAACGCCTAGTGACTTGTGTCGATGCCTTCCCGTCGATCCGGTTGAACGCCAACTCGAGTCTCCGTTTCTTCTCACGCGGATCCTCTTCAATTCGTCGAAGAACGCCTTCCGCACGAATGACCGATCCCTTCCTTGTGTCGAGATGGAGCCAGAACGCCTTAACTCCAATTTCGTCACGTACAACCCTAGGGCGAGAACGCCTCTACCAAAGAGTTGGTCTTGAATTTCACGGTTCTTGGTTGAATCTTGTTTGTTTCTTGGAAGAGTTTGTGGAGAGAGATGGTAGAGAGCTTGCCCCCAAAGGGGAGAGAAATGGGGGGGGCAGGAGAGATGGTTTGCCCTTGGCCTTAGGGTCTTATTTATAGGCTTCATGGTGTCTTCTGATTGGTTGAGGGAGATATGGAAGGTTTTGGGGCTGGATGAGGGAGAAATGGAAGGTTTTGGGGAGCAACAAATTAACTAAGAAGGCAACAAATCAATCTAAAGGAGGCCACAAATCAATCTAAAGAAGGCAACAAATTAGCTGGTTGGGGCTTGTGCATGGGCTGAGAGCTGGGGCTAGCTGTGGGCTGTGAATTTTGCCTGCGTGGGCTGTGAATTTTGCCTCTGCGGCCAGGCCCTGTGCGTTGCAGCAGTTTGGTGATCTTCTTCTTTTGTTTTTGCCTTTCCCGCCTCGATCCTTCACCGAATATATCGATGTGATATATCGTTTTGACTGTCTTCGGTGTGCCGGAGGCAATGGTGCTGACCAAATTCCAAAATTATTCCTCTATCTCCTGCAAATGGGCAAACAACAAATTAGTGTAGAAATATTCATGATGTTTGAAATATGTATCATAAAAGCATAGAATATAACTTCACAAGGGCTAAAATCCCTAAATAAGATTCGTAAAACGTGTTCCATTTGCCTCACATCACTAACTAACTAAAGAACTAACTTACTCTCTTCCTACATACATATTAACTAACTAACTACCTAACTTACTAACTACCTTCCTACATACGCACTAAGTAACTAACAAACTAAATAAATAACTAACTAAATAACTACAAGCTATTTAACTAACTAACTAAATAAATAAATAACTAACTAATTAACTAACTAACTAACTAACTAATTTACTAACTAACTAACAAATTAACTAACTAGCTAGCATACCCACTAACTAACCAACTTACTAACTAACTAATTAACTAACTAATTAATTAACTAAATAACTAACTAACTACTATTTGACTAACTAAATAACTAACTAATTAACTAACTGACTAACTAACAAACTACTAGCTAACTAGCTAGCTAGTTAACTATCTAACTTACTAACCAACTACCTTCATACATACTTATTAACTAACTAACTAACTACCTTTCTAACTAACTAAGTAATAAAATAACTAAATAACTAACTAACTAACTAATCAAATAATTAAAAAACTAACTAACTAACTAAATAACTATCTTCTTACATACCTATTAACTAACTAATTAACTAAGTAACTAACTAACTAACTAACTAAGTACCATCCTACATATCCACTAACTAACTGACTAACTACCTTCCCACTAACTAACTAACTATCTAACTAACTAAATAACTAACTAGCTAACTAACTAACTACTAGATAACTAAATAAACAAACTTACTAAATAAATAAATAACTAGTTAACTAACTAACTAACTAACCAACTACTAACTAACTACTAGCTAACTGAATAAATAACGAACTAACTAACTAACTACTAGATAACTAACTACATAACGAACTAATTAACTAACTAACTATCTTCCTTCATACATATTAACTAACTAACTAACTAACTAACTAACTAACTAACTAACTAACTAACTTACTCACTACCTTCCTACATACACACTAACTAAGTAACTAACTAACTAAATAACTAGAAGATATTGAACTAACTAACTAAATAAATAAATAACTAACTAAATAACTAACTAACTACTATTTAACTAACTAAATTACTAACTAATTAACTAACCAACTAACTAACAAACTACTAGCTAACTAGCTAACTAGTTAACTATCTAACTTACTAACCTGCTACCTTCATACATACTTATTAACTAACTAACTAACTACCTTTCTAACTAACTAAGTAATAAAATAACTAAATAACTAACTGACTAACTAAGTAACTAATTAACAAACTAACTAAATAACTATCTTCCTACATGCCTATTAACTAACTAACTAACTAACTCACTAACAAACTAACTAAGTACCTTCCCACATATCCACCAACTAACTAACTAACTACCTTCCCACTAACTAACTAACTATCTAACTAACTAAATAACTAACTAGCTACCTAACTAACTACTAGATAACTAAATAAACAAACTAACAAAATAAATAACTTGTTAACTAACTAACTAACTAACTAACTTACTAACTAACTACTAGCCAACTGAATAAATAACGAACTAACTAACTAACTAACTACCTTCCTACATACGCACGAACTAACTAACTAACTAACTAAATAAATAACTAACTAAATAACTACTAGTTATTTAACTAACTAACTAAATAAATAAATAACTCACTAATTAACTAACTAACTAACTAACTAATTAACTAATGAACTAACAAATTACCTAACTAACTAGCTACCTTCGTAGACACCCACTAACTAACTAACTTACTAACTAACTAATTAACAAACAAATTAATTAACTAATTTACTAACTAACTACTAGTTAACTAACTAACTAACTAACTAAATAACTAACTAGATAACTAACTAATTAACTAACTAACTAACTAACAAACTACTAGCAAACTAACTAACTAGTTAACTAACTAACTTACTAACTAACTACATTCATACATACCTATTGACTAACAAACTAACTACCTTTCTAACTAACTAACTAACAAACTAACCAAATAACTAAATAACTAACTAACTAACAAATGAACTAATTTACAAACTAACTAAATAACTATCTTCCTACATACCTATTAACTAACTAACTAACTAACTAACTAACTAACTACCTACCTTCCTACATACCCACTAACTAACTAACTACCTACCTTCCCACTAACTAACTAACTAACTAACTATCAAACTTGCTAAATAACTAACTAGCTAACTAACTAACTACTAGATAACTAACAAACTAACTAACTAACTAAATAACTAACTAGTTAACTAAATAAATAACTAACGTCCAACTACTAGATGACTAACTAGCTAACTAACTAAATAACTAACTAACTGCTAGCTAGCCGACAAAATAACTAACTAACTAATTACAAGATAACTAACATAATAACTAACTAATTTACGAACTAACTACCTTCTTAAATACCTATTAACTAACTAACTACCTTCCTACATACCCACAAACTAACTAACTAACTAAGTAACTTAATAACTAACCACATAACTACTAGCTACCTAACTAACTAACGAACTAAAAAACTAACTGATGACTTAACGAACTAACTAACAACTAGATAACTAGCTAACTAACTAACTACCTAACTAACTAACTAACTAACTAACTAACTAACTAACAAACTAAATAACTATCTAACTAACTAACTAACTACCTTGATACATACATATTGATTTACTAACTAACTAACTAAATAACTAACTGATTAACTAACAAACTAACAAACTAATTAACTAACTATCTAACTAACTAACTAACTAACAATCTTATTACATAATAACTAACTAACTAACTAACTAACTACTAGCTAATTAACTAACTAACTAACAAACTAGGTAACTACCTTATTACATACATATTACCTAACTAACTATCTAACTAACTAACTAACTAACTGACTAACTAACTTACTAACTAACTAACTAACTAACTAACTACTAGCCAATGGAATAACTAACTAACCAACTAACTAACCAACTAACTAACTAACTACTAGATAACTAACTAAATAACTAACTAATTAACTAACTATCTTCCTACATACGTATTAACTAACTAACTAACTAACTAACTAACTATCTTACTAACTACCTTCCTACATACCCACTAACTAAGTAACTAACTAAATAACTACTATCTATCTAACTAACTAACGAACTAAATAAATAACTAACTAATTAACTAATTAACTAACTAACTAACTAATTAAATAACTAACTAACAAATTAACTAACTAACTAGCTACCTTCATACATACGCACTAACTAACGTACTACTTAAGTAACTAATTAATTAACTAATTAACTAACAAACTACTACTTAACTAACTAACTAACTAACAAACTAAGTAAATAACTAACTAATTAACTAAATAACAAACTAAGTACTAACTAAATAACTAACTAGTTAACTAACTAACTTACTAACTAACTACCTTCATACATACATATTAACTAACAAACTAACTACCTTTCTAACTAACAAACAAACTAATTAACTAACTAACTAACTAACTAACTAACTAACTAACTAACAACCTTATTACATACTAACTAACTAACTAACTTACTAACTACTAGCTAATTAACTATCTAACTAACAAACTAGGTAACTACCTTATTACATACATATTACCTAACTAACTATCTAACTAACTAACTAACTAACTGACTAACTAACTTACTAACTAACTAACTAACTAACTAACTACTAGCTAATGGAATAACTAACTAACCAACTAACTAACTAACTAACTAACTAACTAACTAACTAACTAACTACTAGATAACTAACTAAATAACTAACTAATTAACTAACTATCTTCCTACATACATATTACCTAACTAACTAACTAACTAACTAACTAACTAACTATCTTACTAACTACCTTCCTACATACCCACTAACTAAGTAACTAACTAAATAAATAAATAACTAACTAAATAACTACTATCTATCTAACTAACTAACGAACTAAATAAATAACTAACTAATTAACTAATTAACTAACTAACTAACTAATTAACTAACTAACTAACAAATTAACTAATAGTTCATTAATTAGTTAACTAGTAGTTAGTCAATTAGTTAGTTATTTAGTTAGTTAGTTAGTTAGTTAACTAGTAGTTAGTTAGTTAATTAGTTCATTAATTAGTTAGTTAATTAGTTAGTTAGTTAGTTATATAGTTAGTGGGTATGTACGAATGTGGCTAGTTAGTTAGTTAATTTGTTAGTTAATTAGTTAATTTGTTAGTTAGTTAGTTAGTTAATTAGTTAGTTAGTTCTTTAGTTAGTTAGTTAGTTAAATAGCTAGTAGTTATTTAGTTATTTATTTATTTATTTAGGTAGTTACTTAGTTAGTGGGTATGTAGGAAAGTAGTTAGTAAGTAAGTTAGTTAGTTAGTTAGTTAATCTGTCTGTAGGGAGATAGTTAGTTAGTTAATTAGTTAGTTATTTAGTTAGGTATCTAGTAGTTAGTTAGTTAGTTAGTTAGTTAGTTAGTTATATATTTGTTCAATTAACTAGTAGTTAGTTAGTTAGTAAGTAAGTAAGTTAGTTAGTTAGTTAGTTAATTAGATAGTTCATAGTTAGTTAGTTAGTCAATATGTATGTAAGGAGGTATGTAGGTAGTTAGTTAGTTAATTAGCTAGTACGTAGTTAGTTAGTTAGTTAGTTAGTATATAAGAAGGTTGTTAGTTAGATAGTTAGTTAGATAGTTTGTTAATTAGTTAGATAGTTAGTTAGTTAGTTAAGCAGTTAGTTTTGTAGTCAGTTAGTTAGTTAGTTAGCTAGTAGTTAGTTAGTTAGTTAGTGAATTAGGTAGTTAATCAATATGTATGTATCAAGGTCGTTAGTTAGTTAGTTAGATAGTAAGTTAATTTGTTAGTTAGTTAATTAGTTAATTAGTTAGCTAGTCAGATTGTTAGTTAGTTATCTAGTAGTTAGTTAGTTAGTTAGTTAGGTCATCAGTTAGTTAGTTAGTTAGTTAGTTAGTTAGTTAGTTAGTTAGTGAGTTAGTTAGCTTGTAGTTAGCTGGTTAGTTATTTATTTGGTTAGTTAGTTTGTTGGTGGGTATGTAGGAAGGTAGGTAGTTAGTTAGTTAATAGGGATTTAAAAAGATAGTTAGTTAGTAAATTAGTTAGTTATTATTTTAGTTATCTTGTAATTCGTTAGTTAGATATTTTGTCAGCTAATTAGTAGTTAGTTAGTTAGTTAGTTATTTAGTTAGTTAGTTAGTTAGTTAGTTAGTTATTTAGTTAGTTAACTAGTTAGTTATTTAGTTAGTTAGTTTGTTAGTTATCTAGTAGTTAATTAGTTAGCTAGTTAGTAATTTAGTAAGTTAGATAGTTAGTTAGTTAGTTAGTTAGTGGGAAGGTAGGTAGTTCGTTAGTTAGTGGGTATGTAGGAAGGTAGTTAGTTCGTTCGTTAGTTAGTTAGTTAGTTAGTTAGTTAGTTCATAGGTACGTAGGAAGATAGTCATTTAGTTAGTTAGTTAGTTTGTTGATTAGTTCATTTGTTAGTTAGTTAGTTAGTTTGTTAGTTAGTTAGTTTGAAAGGTAGTTAGTTTGTTAGTTGATAGGTATGTATGGAGGTTGTTAGTAAGTAAGTTAGTTAGTTAACTAGTCAGTTACTTAGCTAGTAGTTCGTTAGTTAATTAGTTAATTAGTTAGTTAGTTAGTAAGTTAGTTAGTTAACTAGTAGTTAGTTAGTTAATTAGTTAATTAATTAGTTAGTTAGTAAGTTAGTTAGTTAATGGGTATGTACGAAGGTAGATAGTTAGTTAGTTAATTTTTTATTTCGTTAGTTAATTAGTTAGTTAGTTAGTTAATTAATTAGTTTGTTATTTATTTAGGTAGTTAGTTTGTTAAATAGCTAGTAGTTATTTAGTGTGTTATTTATTTATTTAGTTAGTTACTTAGTTAGTGGGTATGTAGGAAGGTAGGTAGTTAGTTAGTTAGTTAGTTAGTTAGTTAATATGTATGTAAGAAGATAGTTAGTTAGTTATTTAGTTAGTTATTTAGTTATTTAGTTAGTTATTTAGTTAGTAATCTAGTAATTAGTTAGTTAGTTAGTTAGTTAGTTATTTATTCAGTTAGCTAGTAGTCAGTTAGTTAGTTAGTTAGTTAGCTGGTAAGTTAGTTAGTTAGTTAGTTAGTTAGTTAGTTAGTTTGTTGGTTAGTTAGTTAGTCAATATGTATGTAAGAAGGTAGTTAGTTAGTTAGTTAGTTAGTTAGATAGTTAGTTATCCGGTAGTTGGTTAGTTAGTTAGTTAGTTAGTTAACTTGTTAGTTATTTAGTTAGCTAGTTAGTTTGTTAGCTAGTAGTTAGCTGGTAATTTATTTAGTTCACTAGTTAGTATGGGTATGCAGGAATGTAGTTAGTTAGTTAGTAAGTTAGTTAGTATGTAGGAAGATAGTTAGTTAGTTAATTAGTTAGTTAACTAGTAGTTAGTTAGTTAATTAGATCATTAATTAGTTAGTTAATTAGTTAGTTAGTAAGTAAGTTAGTTAGTGGGTATGTACGAAGGTGGCTAGCTAGTTAGTTAATTTGTTAGTTAATTAGTTAATTAGTTAGTTAGTTAGTTAGTTAATTAGTTAGTTAATTCTTTAGTTAGTTAGTTAGTGAAATAGCTAGTAGTTATTTAGTTTGTCATTTATTTATTTAGTTAGTTACTTAGTTAGTGGGTATGTTGGAAGATAGTTAGTTAGTTAATTAGTTAGTTATTTAGTTAGTTATCTAGTAGTTAGTTAGTTAGTTAGTTAGTTAGTTAATTAGTTAGTTAGTTAGTCAGTCAGTTAGTTAGTTACCTAGTAGTTAGTTAGTTAGTTAGGTCATCAGTTAGTTATTTAGTTAGTTATTTACTTAGTCAGTTAGCTAGTAGTTAGATGGTTAGTTATTTATTTAGTTAGTTAGTTAGTTAGTTGTTGTGTATGTGGGAATGTAGTTAGTTAGTTAGTTAGTTAGTTAATAGGTATTTAAGAAGATAGTTAGTTAGTAAATTAGTTAGTTATTATGTTAGTTATCTATTAATTAGTTAGTTATTTATTTTGTCATCTAGCTAGTTGTTAGTTAGTTAGTTAGTTAGTTATCTAGTAGTTAGTTAGTTAGCTAGTTAGTTATTTAGTTAGATAGGTAGTTTGTTAGTTAGTTAGCGGTAAGGTAGTTAGTTAGTTAGTGGCTGGGTATGTAGGAAGGTAGTTAGTTAGTTAGCTAGTTAGTAAGTTAACTATCTAACATACTAACTAAGTAACTACCTTGATACATACATATTGATTAACTAACTTGCTAACTAACTAACTACTAGCTAACTAACTAAGTAACTAACTAAATAACTAACTGATTAACTGACTAACTAATTAACTAATTATCTAACTAACTAACTAACTAACTAACTAACAACCTTCCTACATACTAACTAACTAACTAACAAACTAACTAATTACTATCTAATTAACAAACTAACTAACTACCTACCTTCTTACGTATATATTGACTAACTAACTAACTAACCAATTCACTAACTAACTAACTAACTAACTAACTTACTAACTAACTAACTACTAGCTAACTGAATAAATAACTAACTAACTAACTAACTAACTAACTACTAAATAACTAACTAATTAACTAACTAACTATCTTCCTACATACATATTAATTAACTAACCAACTAACTTACTAACTACCTTCCTATATACCCACTCACAAAGTAACTAACTAAATAAATAAATAACTAACTAAATAACTACTAGCTATTTAACTAACTAACAAACTAACTAAATAATTAACTAAATAATTACCTAACGAACTAACTAACTAATAAACTAATTAACTAACAAATTAACTAACTAACTAGCTACCTTCGTACATACCCACTAACTAACTAATTTACTGACTAACTAATTAATGAACTAATTAACTAACTAACTACTCGTTAACTAACTAACTAACTAACTAACTAAATAACAAACTAATTAACTAACTAATTAACTAACAAACTACTAGCTAACTAACTAACTAGTTAACTAACTAACTTACTAACTACCTTCGTACATACCTATTAACTACCAAACTAACTACCTTTCTAACTAACTAACTAAGTCACTAACTAACTAAATAAATAACTAAATAACTAACTAACTAACTAATTAACTAATTAACAAACTAACTAAATAACTAAATAACTATCTTCCTACATACACCTATTAACTAACTAACTAACTAACTACCTACCTTCCTACATACGCACTATCTAACTAACAAACTACCTTCCCACTAACTAACTAACTAACTAACTAACAAACTACCTTCCCACTATCTAACTAACTAAATAACTAACTAACTAACTAACTAACTACAAGATAAATAACAAACTAACTAACTAAATAACTAAATAGTTAACTAAATAACTAACTAACTAACTACTAACTAACTAACTAACTAACTACTAGCTGACAAAATAACTAACTAACTAAATACTAGATAACTAACATAATAACTAACTAATTTTCTAACTAACTATCTTCTTAAATACCTATTAACTAACTAACAAACTAACTACCTACCTATATACCCACCAACAAACTAACTAACTAAATAAATAAATAACTAATAACCTAACTACTAGCTAACTACCAAACTAACTAACTAACTAAATTACTAATTTATGACCTAACTAACTAACTAACTACTAGATAACTAACTAACTGATTAATTAACTAACAATCTAACAATCTAACTACCTTGATACATACAAATTGATTAACTAACTAAGGCACTAACTAACTAACTACTTGCTAACTAACTAAGTAACTAACTAAATAACTAACTGACAAACTAGCTAATTAACTAACTATCTAACAAACGAACTAACTAACAACCTTCTTGCATACTAACTACCTAACTAACTATCTAACTACTCGCTAATTAACTAACTAACTAATTAACTAACTAACTTAATAACTAACAAACTAAGTAACTAATTACTATATATCTATCTAAATAAATAACAAATTAACTAACTAACTATCTTCCAACATTCTTATTAACTAACTAACTAACTAACTAACTAACAAACTAACTAACTAAATAACTAATGAGTTAACTAACTAACTAACTAACTAACCAACTACTAACTAACTAACTAACTAACTAACTAACTAACTATTTTACTGACTAACTAACTACCTACCTGCCTTCTTACATACATATTGACTAACAAACTAACCAACAAACTAATTAACTAACTAACTAACTAACTAACTTACTAACTAACTAACTAACTAACTACTAGCTAACTGAATAAATAACTAACTAACTAACTAACTAACTAACTACTTGATAACAAACTAAATAACTAACTAATTAACTAACAAATTATTTTCCTACATACATATTAACTAACTAACTAACTAAATAAATAAATAAATAACTAAATAAATCCTAGCTATTTAACTAACTGACTAACTAAATAAATAACGAACTAATTAACGAACTAACTAACTAATTAACTAACTAGCTATCTTCGTACATACCCACTAACTAACTAACTAATTAACTAACTAATTAATTAACTAATTATCTAACTAACTACTAGTTAAGTAACTAACTAACTAACTAACTAACTAACTAACTAACAAATTAACTAACTAACAAGCTAACTACCATCTAACTAACTAACCAGTTAACTAACTAACTTACTAACTAACTACATTCATACATACCTATTAACTAACTAACTAACTAACTAACTAACTAACTAACAAATAACTAAATAACTATATTCCTACATACCTATTAACTAACAAACTAACTAACTAACTAACTACCTTCGTACATACCCACTAACTAACTAACTAACTACCTTACTGCTAACTAACTAACTAACTATCTATCTTACTAAATTACTAACTAGCTAACTAACTAACTACTAGATAACTAACTACTAACTAACTAATTAACTAACTAATTACTTAACTCATGAACAAACTAACTACTAGTTAAAAAACTAACTAACAAACTAAATAACTAACAAATTAATTAACTAACTAACTTACTAACTACTAGCTAACTACTAGCTAACTACTAACTTACTAACTAACTATCTTCATACATACATATTAACTAACTAACTAACTAAGTAACTAACTAACAAAATAACCGAATAACTATCTTCCTACATACCTATTAACTAACTAACTACTATCCTCCATACCCACTAACTAACTAACTAAGTACCTTTCCACTAACTAACTAACTAATTATCAAACTAACTAAATGACTAACTAGCAAACTAACTAACTACTAGATAATTACCAAACAAACTAACTAAATAACTAACTAGTTAACTAACTAACTACTAGATAAGTAACTAACTAACTAACTAAATAACTAACTAACTACAACAAAGCTGACAAAATAACTAACTAACTAATTACTAGATAACTAACATAATAACTAACTAATTTACTAACTAACTATATTCTTAAATACCTATTGACTAACTAACTAACTAACAAACTACCTACCTTCCTACATACCCACTAACTAACTAATTAACTACCTTCCCACTAACTAACTAACTCATTATCTAACTAACTGAATAACTAACTAGCTAACTAACTAACTACTAGATACCTAACTAAATAACTTACTGATTAACTAACTAACTATCTTCTTACATACATATTAACTAACTAACTAACTAACTAAATAAATAACTACTAGCTATTTAACTAACAAACTAAATAAATAAGTAACTAACTAATTAACCAACTAACTAACTAATTAACTAACTAACAAAGAAATTAACTAACTAACTAGCTACCTTCGTACATGCCCACTAACTAACTAACTTACAAACTAACTAATCAACTAACTAACTACTAGTTAACTAACTAACTAACTAACTAACCAAATAACTAACTAATTAACTAACGAACTAACTAACTACTAGCTAACTAACTAACTAGTTAACTAACTAACATACTAACTAACTACCTTCATACATACCTATTAACTAACTAACTAACTAACTAACCAACTAACTAACTAACTAACTAAATAAAGCAATAACTAACTGACTAACTAACAAATTCACTAATTAACAAACTAACTAAATAACCGAATAACTATCTACCTACGTACCTATTAACTAACTAACTAACTAACTACCTTCCTACATACCCACTAACTAACTAACTAACTACCTTCCCACTAACTAACACACTAACTATCTAACTAACTAAACGACTAACTAGCCAACTATGTAACTACTAGATAACTAACAAACAAACTAACTAAATAACTAACTAGTTAACTAACTAGTTAACTAACTAACTAACTACTAGATAAGTAACTAACTAACTAACTAAATAACTAGCTAACTAACTACTAGCTAGCTGAAAAAATAACTAACTAACTAATTACTAGATAACTAACATAATAACTAACTAACTAACTAATTAATTAACTGACTAACTAATTAACTAACTAATTATCTAACTATCTAACTAACTAACTAACTAACTAACTACCTTGATACATACATATTGATTAACTAACTAACTCACTAACTAACTAACTACTAGCTAACTAACTAAGTAACTAACTAAATAACTAACTGATCAACTAACTAACTAACTAATTAACTAGCCATCTAACTAACTAACCAACTAACAATCTTCTTACATACTAACTAACTAACTAACTAACTAACTAACTAACTAACTACTAGCTAATTAACTAAATAACTAACTACTAACTACCTTCTTACATACATATTGACTAACTAACTAACTAACTAATTAACTAACTAACTAACTAACTTACTTACTAACTAACTAACTACTAACTAACTACTAGCTAACTGAATAAGTAACGAACTAACTAACTAACTAACTAACTAACTAACTACTAGATAACTAACTAAATAACATACTAATTAACTAACTAACTCTCTTCCTACATACATATTAACTAACTAACTAACTAACTTACTAACTACCTTCCTACATATGCACTAACTAAGTAACTAACAAACTAACTAAATAACTACAAGCTATTTAACTAACTAACTAAATAAATAAATAACTTACTAATTAACTAACTAACTAACTAACTAATTTACTAACTAACAAACAAATTAACTAATTAACTAACTAATTTACTAACTAACTAACAACCTTATTACATACTAACTAACTAACTAACTAACTAACTACTAGCTAATTAACTAACTAACTAACAAACTAGGTAACTACCTTATTACATACATATTACCTAACTAACTATCTAACTAACTAACTAACTAACTGACTAACTAACTTACTAACTAACTAACTAACTAACTAACTACTAGCAAATGAAATAACTAACTAACCAACTAACTAACTAACTAACTAACTAACTAACTAACTACTAGATAACTAACTAAATAACTAACTAATTAACTAACTATCTTCCTACATACATATTAACTAACTAACTAACTAACTAACTAACTAACTATCTTACTAACTACCTTCCTATATACCCACTAACTAAGTAACTAACTAAATAAATAAATAACTAACTAAATAACTACTATCTATCTAACTAACTAACGAACTAAATAAATAACTAACTAATTAACTAATTAACTAACTAACTAACTAATTAACTAACTAACTAACAAATTAACTAACTAACTAGCTACCTTCATACATACGCACTAACTAACTAACTAATTAAGTAACTAATCAATTAACTAATTAACTAACTAACTACTACTTAACTAACTAACTAACTAACAAACTAAGTAAATAACTATCTAATTAACTAAATAACTAACTAAGTACTAACTAACTAACTAACTAGTTAACTAATAACTTACTAACTAACTACCTTCATACATACATATTAACTAACAAACTAACTACCTTTCTAACTAACTAACAAACTAACTAACTACCTTCATACTCAGTTAGTTAGTAGTTTGTTAGTTAGTCAGTTAATTAGTTAATTAGTTAGTTAGTTAGTTAGTTAGTTAGTTAGTTAGTTAGTTAATTAGTTAACTAGTAGGTAGTTAGTAAATTAGTTAGTTAGTTAGTTAGTTAGTTAGTTAGTGGGTGTGTACGAAGGTAGTTAGTTAGGTAGTTAATTTGTTAGTTAGTTAGTTAATTAGATAGTTAGTTAGTTAGTTAGTTAGTTAAATATTTATTTAGTTAGTTAGTTAGTTAGTTAAATAGCTAGTAGTTATTTAGTTAGTTATTTATTTATTTAATTAGTTACTTAGTAAGTGGGTATGTTGGAAGGTAGTTAGTAAGTTAGTTAGTTAGTTAGTTAGTTAGTTAATATGTATGTAGGAAGATAGTTAGGTTAGTTAATTAGTTAGTAATTTAGTTAGTTATTAAGTAGTTAGTTAGTTAGTTAGTTAGTTAGTTATTTATTCGGGTAGCTAGTAGTTAGTTAGTTAGTTAGTTAGTTAGTTAGTTAGTTTGCTAGTTAGTTAAATAGTTAGTTAGTTAGTTAGTTAGTCAATATGTATGTTAAAAGGTAGGTAGTTAGTTAGTTAGTTAGTTAATTAGCTAGTAGTTAGTTAGTTAGTTTGTTAGTTAGTTACTTAGTTAGTTAGTTAGTTAGGTAGTATGTAAGAAGGTAGTTAGTTATTTAGTTCATTAGTTAGTTAGTTCGTTAATGAGTTAGTTATTTAGTTAGTTACATAGTTAGTTAGCTAGTCGTTAGTTAGTGAGTTAGTTTGTTAATCAATATATATGTATCAATGTAGTTAGTTAGTTAGTTAGTTAGATAGTTAGTTAATTAGTTAGTTAGTTAGTTATTCAGTTAGTTAGTTAGTTATCTAGTAATTTGTTAGTTAGTTAGGTCATCAGTTAATTAGTTAGTTATATATTTAGTTAGTTAGTTAGTTATATAGCTAGTAGTTATTTATTTATTTAGTTAGTTAGTTACTTAGTTAGTGGGTATGTAGGAAGGTAGTTAGTAAGTTAGTTAGTTACTTAGTTAGTTAGTTTCTTAGTTACTTAGTTAATATGTATGTAGGAAGATAGTTAGTTAGTTAATTAGTTAGTTATTTAGTTTGTTATCTTGTAGTTAGTTAGTTAGTTAGTTAGATAGTTATTTATTTAGTTAGCTAGGCGTTAGTTAGTTAGTTAGTTAGTTAGTAAATTAGTAAGTTAGTTAGTTAGTTAGTCAATTGGTTAATTAGTTAGCTAGTTAGTCAATATGTATGTAAGAATGTAGTTAGTTAGTTAGTTAGTTAGTTAGTTAGTTAGTTAGTTAGTTAATTAGCTAGTAGTTAGTTAGTTAGTTAGTTAGTTAGTATGTAAGAAGGTAGTTAGTTAGTGAGTTAGATAGATAGATAGTTAATTAGTTGGTTAGTTAATCAGACAGTTATTTAGTTAGTTAGTTAGTTAGTTAGCTAGTAGTTATGTAGTTAGTGAGTTAGTTAGTTAATCAATATGTATGTATCAAGGTAGTTAGTTAGTTTGTTAGATAGTTAGTTAATTAGTTAGTTAGTTAATTAGTTAGTTAGTTAGTTATCTAGTAGTTAGTTAGTTAGTTAGGTCATCAGTTAGCTATTTAGTTAGTTAGTAAGTTAGTTAGTTAGTTAGTTAGTTAGTTAGCTAGTAGTTAGCAGGTTAGTTATTTATTTAAATAGTTAGTTGGTTAGTTGGTGGATATGTAGGAAGGTAGTTAGTTAGTTAGTTAGTTAATTAGTTAGTTAGTTATTTAGATAACTAGTAGTTAGTTAGATAATTAGTTAATTAATTATTTAGTTAATTAGTTAGTTAGTAAGTTAGTTAGTGGGTATGTACGAAGGTAACTAATTAGTTAGTTAATTTGTCAATTAGCTAGTTAATTAGTTAGTTAGTTAGTTAATTAGATAGTTATTTATTTAGTTAGTTAGTTAAGTAGCTAGTAGTTATTTAGTTAGTTATTTATTTATTTAGTAGGTTACTTAGTTAGAGGGTATGTAGGAAGGTAGTTAGTAAGTTAGTTAGTTAGTTAGTTCGTTCTTTAATATGTATGTAGGAAGATAGTTAGTTAGATAATTAGTTAGTTATTTAGTTAGTTATCTAGTAGCTAGTTAGTTATTTATTCATGCAGCTAGTAGTTAGTTAGTTAGTTAGTTAGTTAGTAAGTTAGTAAGTTAGTTAGTTATTTAGTTAGTTAGTTAATTAGTTAGTTAGTTAGTTAGTTAGTCAATATGTATGTAAGAAGGTAGTTTGTTAGTCAGTTAGTTAGATAGTTAGTTAATTAGTTAGTTAGTTAGTTAGTTAGTTAATCAGTTAGTTATTTAGTTAGTTACTTTGTTAGTTAGCTAGTTGTTAGTTAGTGAGTTAGTTTGTTCATCAATATGTATGTATCAAAGTAGTTAGTTAGTTAGTTAGATAGTTAGTTAATTAGTTAGTTAGTGAATTAGTTAGTTAGTTAGTTAGTCAGTTAGTTATTTAGTTATCTAGTAGTTAGTTAGTTAGTTAGGTCATTAGTTATTTATTTAGTTAGTTAGTTAGTTAGTTAAATAGTAGTTAGTTAGTTAATTAGTTCATTAGTTAGTTAGTTAATTAGTTAGTTAGTAAGTTAGTTAGTTAGTGGATATGTACGAAGGTAGCTAGTTAGTTAGTGAGTTAGTTAATTAGTTAGTTAGTTAGTTAATTAATTAGTTAGTTCATTCTTTAGTTAGTTAGTTAGTGAAATAGCTAGTAGTTATTAAATTAGTTATTTATTTATTTAGTTAGTTACTTAGTTAGTGGGTATGTTGGAAGATAGTTAGTTAGTTAATTAGTTAGTTATTTAGTTAGTTAGTTAGTTAATTAGTTAGTTATTTAGTAAGTTAGATAATTAGTTAGTTAGTTAGTGGGAAGGTAGGTAGGTAGTTAGTTAGTGGGTATATAGGAAGGTAGTTAGTTCGTTAGTTACTTAGTTAGTTAGTTAATAGGTATGTAGGAAGATAGTTATTTAGTTATTTCGTTAGTTTGTTAATTAGTTAATTTGTTAGTTAGTTTGTTATTTAGTTATTTTGTTAGTTATTTAGTTAGTTTGTTAGTTAGTTAGTTTGAAAGGTAGTTAGTTTGTTAGTCGATAGGTATGTATGAAGGTAGTTAGTTAGTAAGTTAGTTAGTTAACTAGTCAGTTATTTAGCTAGTAGTTCATTAGTTAATTAGTTAATTAGTTAGTTAGTTAGTTAGTTAGTTAACTAGTAGTTAGTTAATTAGTTAATTAATTCGTTAGTTAATTTGTTAGTTAGTAAGTTAGTTAGTTAGTGGGTATGTACGAAGGTAGATAGTTAGTTCGTCAATTTGTTATTTCGTTAGTTAATTAGTTAGTTAGTTAGTTAGTTAGTTAATTAGTTTGTTATTTATTTAGTTAGTTAGTTAGTTAAATAGCTAGTAGTTACTTACTGTGTTATTTATTTATTTAGTTAGTTACTTAGTTTGTGGGTACGTAGGAAGGTAGTTAGTTAGTTAGTTACTTAGTTAGTTAATTAGTTAGTTAATATGTATGTAAGAAGATAGTTAGTTAGTTAATTAGTTAGTTATTTAGTTAGTCATCTAGTAGTTAGTTAGTTAGTTAGTTTGTTAGTTATTTATTCAGTAAGCTAGTAGTTAGTTAGTTGGTAAGTTAGTTAGTTAGTTAATTAGTTTGTTGGTTAGTTAGTTAGTCAATATGTATGTAAGAAGGTAGTTAGTTAGTTAGTTAGTTAAATAGTTAGTTTGTCAGTTAGTTAGTTTGTTAGTTATCAGGTAGTTGGTTAGTTAGTTAGTTAGTTAGTTATTTAGTTAGTTAGTTAGTTTGTTAGCTAGTAGCTAGCTCGTAATTTATTTAGTTAGCTAGTTAGTATGGGAATGTGGGAATGTAGTTAGTTAGTTAGTTAGTTAGTTAGTTAGTATGTAGGAAGATAGGTAGTTAGTTAATTAGTTGGATAACTAGTAGTTAGTTAGTTAGTTAGTTCATTAATTAGTTAGTTAATTATTTAGTTAGTGAGTTAGTTAGTTAGTGGGTATGTACGAAGGTAGCAAGCTAGTTAGTTAATTTGTGAGTTAATTAGTTAATTAGTTAGTTAGTTAGTTAATTAATTAGTTAGTTAATTCTTTAGTTAGTTAGTTAGTGAAATAGCTAGTAGTTATTTAGTTAGTTATTTATTTATTTAGTTAGTTACTTAGTTAGTGGGTATGTTGGAAGATAGTTAGTTAGTTAATTAGTTAGTTATTTAGTTAGTTATCTAGTAGTTAGTTAGTTAGTTAGTTAGTTAGTTAGTTAGTTAATTAGTTAGGTAGTGAATTAGTTAGTTAGTTAGTTAGTCAGTCAGTTAGTTAGTTATATAGTAGTTAGTTATTTAGTTAGTTAGGTCATCAGTTAGTTATTTAGTTAATTATTTAGTTAGTTAGCTAGTAGTTAGATGGCTAGTTATTTATTTAGTTAGTTAGTCAGTTAGTTGGTGGGTATGTGGGAATGTAGTTAGTTAGTTAGTTAGTAAGTTAGTTAGTTAGTGGGTATGTATGAAGGTAGCAAGCTAGTTAGTTAATTTGTGAGTTAATTAATTAGTTAGTTAGTTAGTTAATTAATTAGTTAGTTAATTCTTTAGTTAGTTAGTTAGTGAAATAGCTAGTAGTTATTTAGTTAGTTATTTATTTAGTTAGTTAGTTACTTAGTTAGTGGGTATGTTGGAAGATAGTTAGTTAGTAAATTAGTTAGTTATTAAGTTAGTTCTCTATTAATTAATTAGTTAGTTATTTTGTCATCTAGCTAGTAGTTAGTTTGTTAGTTAGTTTTTTAGTTAGTTTATTAGTTAGTTATCTAGTAGTTAGCTAGTTAGTTAATTAGTTAGATAGGTAGTTTGTTAGTTAGTTAGTGGTAAGGTAGTTAGTTAGTTAGTGGTTGGGTATGTAGGAAGGTAGTTAGTTAGTTAGCTAGTTAGTAAGTTAACTATCTAACATACTAACTAAGTAACTACCTTGATACATACATATTGATTAACTAACTTGATAACTAACTAACTACTAGCTAACTAACTAAGTAACTAACTAAATTACTAACTGATTAACTGACTAACTAATTAACTAATTATTTAACTAACTAACTAACTCACAAACAACCTTCCTACATACTAACAAACTAACTAACAAACTAACTAATTACTATCTAATTAACAAACTAACTAACTACCTACCTTCTTACGTATATATTGACTAACTAACTAACCAACTAATTCACTAACTAACTAACTAACTAACTTACTAACTAACTAACTACTAGCTAACTGAATAAATTACTAACTAACTAACTAACTAACTACTAAATAACTAACTAATTAACTAACTAACTATCTTCCTACATACATATTAATTAACTAACCAACTAACTTACTAACTACCTATCTATATACCCACTCACAAAGTAACTAACTAAATAAATAAATAACTAACTAAATAACTACTAGCTATTTAACTAACTAACTAACTAACTAAATAATTAACTAAATAATTAACTAACGAACTAACTAACTAATAAACTAATTAACTAAAAAATTAACTAACTAACTAGCTACCTTCGTACATACCCACTAACTAACTAATTTACTGACTAACTAATTAATGAACTAATTAACTAACTAACTACTAGTTAACTAACTAACTAACTAACTAAATAACAAACTAATTAACTAACTAACTAACTAACAAACTACTAGCTAACTAACTAACTAGTTAACTAACTAACTTACTAACTACCTTCGTACATACCTATTAACTACCAAACTAACTACCTTTCTAACTAACTAACTAAGTAACTAACTAACTAAATAAATAACTAAATAACTAACTAACTAACTAATTAACTAATTAACAAACTAACTAAATAACTAAATAACTATCTTCCTACATACACCTATTAACTAACTAACTAACTAACTACCCACCTTCCTACATACGCACTATCTAACTAACAAACTACCTTCCCACTAACTAACTAACTAACTAACTAACAAACTACCTTCCCACTATCTAACTAACTAAATAACTAACTAACTAACTAACTAACTACAAGATAAATAACAAACAAACTAACTAAATAACTAAATAGTTAACTAAATAACTAACTAACTAACTACTAACTAACTAACTAACTAACTACTAGCTGACAAAATAACTAACTAACTAAATACTAGATAACTAACATAATAACTAACTAATTTTCTAACTAACTATCTTCTTAAATACCTATTAACTAACTGACAAACTAACTACCTTCCTATATACCCACCAACTAACTATCTAACAATCTAACTACCTTGATACATACAAATTGATTAACTAACTAAGGCACTAACTAACTAACTACTTGCTAAGTAACTAAGTAACTAACTAAATAACTAACTGACTAACTAGCTAATTAACTAACTATCTAACAAACAAACTAACTAACAACCTTCTTGCATACTAACTACCTAACTAACTGACTAACTACTCGCTAATTAACTAACTAACTAACTAATTAACTAACTAACTTAATAACTAACAAACTAAGTAACTAATTACTAGATATCTATCTAAATAAATAACAAATTAACTAACTAACTATCTTCCTACATTCTTATTAACTAACTAACTAACTAACTAACTAACTAACAAACTAACTAACTAAATAACTAATGAGTTAACTAACTAACTAACTAACTAACCAACTACTAACTAACTAACTAACTAACTAACTAACTATTTAACTGACTAACTAACTACCTACCTGCCTTCTTACATACATATTGACTAACAAACTAACCAACAAACTAATTAACTAACTAACTAACTAACTAACTTACTAACTAACTAACTAACTAACTAACTAACTAACTAACTACTAGCTAACTGAATAAATAACTAACTAACTAACTAACTACTTGATAACAAACTAAATAACTAACTAATTATTTTCCTACATACATATTAACTAACTAACTAACTAAATAAATAAATAAATAACTAAATAAATCCTAGCTATTTAACTAACTGACTAACTAAATAAATAACGAACTAATTAACTAACTAACTAACTAATTAACTAACTAGCTATCTTCGTACATACCCACTAACTAGATAACTAATTAACTAACTAATTAATTAACTAATTATCTAACTAACTACTAGTTAAGTAACTAACTAACTAACTAACAAACTAACAAACTAATTAACTAACTAACAAGCTAACTACCATCTAACTAACTAACCAGTTAACTAATTAACTTACTAACTAACTACCTTCATACATACCTATTAACTAACTAACTAACTAACTAACTAACTAACTAACTAACAAATAACTAAATAACTAAATAACTATATTCCTACATACCTATTAACTAACAAACTAACTAACTAACTAACTACCTTCCTACATACCCACTAACTAACTAACTAACTACCTTACTGCTAACTAACTAACTAACTATCTATCTTACTAAATTACTAACTAGCTAACTAACTAACTACTAGATAACTAACTACTAACTAACTAATTAACTAACTAATTACTTAACTAATGAACAAACCAACTACTAGTTAAATAACTAACTAACGAACTAAATAACTAACAAATTAATTAACTAACTAACTTACTAACAACTAGCTAACTACTAGCTAACTACTAACTTACTAACTAACTATCTTCATACATACATATTAACTAACTAACTACCTACCTTCCTACATACCCACTAACTAACTAATTAACTACCTTCCCACTAACTAACTAACTCACTATCTAACTAACTGAATAACTAACTAGCTAACTAACTAACTACTAGATAACTAACAAACTAACTAACTAAATAACTAACTGAATAACTAGCTAACTAACTAACTAACTAACCCACTAAATAACTAACTAACTAACTACTAGCTAGCTGGCAAAATAACTAACTAACTCATTACTAGATAACTAACATAATAACTAACTAATTTACTAACTAACTATCTTCTTAAATACCTGTTAACTAACTAACGAACTAACTAACTGACTACCTTCCTATATACCCACCAACTAACTAACTAACTAAATAAATAAATAACTAACCTTCTAACTACTAGCTAACTAAATAACTAACTAAATAACTAACATACTGATGACCTAACTGACTAACTAACTACTAGATAACTATCTAACTAACTGACTAACTAACTAACTAACTAACTAACTAACTAACTAACTAACTAATTAACTAACTATCTAACAAACTAACTAACTACCTTGTTACATACAAATTGATTGACCAACTAGCTACTACCTAACTATCTAAGAAACTAACTAAATAACTAACTGATTAACTAACTAACTAACTAATTAACTAACTATCTAATTAACTAACTAACTGACAACCTTCTTACATACTAACTAACAAACTAACTAACTACTGGCTAATTAACTAACTAACTAACTAACTAACTAACTAACTAACTACCTTCTTACATACATATTGACTAACTAACTAACTAACTAATTAACTAACTAACTAACTAAGGTACTAACTAACTAACTAACAAACTAACTACTAGCGGACTGAATAACTAACTAACTAAATAACTAACTAACTACTAGATACCTAACTAAATAAATTACTGATTAACTAACTAACTATCTTCTTACATACATATTAACTAACTAACTAACTAACTAACTAACTAACTAATTTACTAACAGACTACTAGTTAACTAACTAACTAGTTAACTAACGAAATAACTAACTAATTAACTAACTAACTAACTGACTAACTAACTACTAGCTGGCTAACTAACTAACAACTAGCTAACTAACTAACTAGTTAACTAACCAACTTACTAACTAAATAACTATCTAACTAACTAACTAATTATCCAAATAACTAAATAACTAACTAACTAACTAATTAACTAATTAACAAACTAACAAACTAACTAAATAACTATCTTCCTACATACCTATTAACTAACTAATTAACTAATTAACTAACTGACTGACTAACTAACTAACTGACTACCTTCCTACGTACCCACTAACTAACTAACTACCTACCTTCCCACTAACTAACTAACTAACTGACTATCTAACTAACTAAATAACTAACTAGCTAACTAACTACCTACTAGAGAACTAACAGACTAACTAACTAAATAGCAAACTAGTTAACTAACTAACTAATTAACTAACTGACTACTAGGTAACTAACTAACTACCTAACTTACTTACTAACTAACTAACTACCTTCCTACATACCTATTAACTAACTAACTAACTAACTACTAGCTAGCTAGCTAACTTAGCCAACTAACTAACTAACTAACTACTAGCTAACTAACTAACTAACTAACTAACTAACTAACTACTAGCTAATTAACAAACAAACTGACTAAATAACGAACTAATTAACTAACTAACTAACTAACTACCTTCATACATACCTATAAACTAACTAAATAGCTATCTACCTAACTAACTAATTAACTAACTACCTTCCTACAAACTCACTAACTAACTAACTAACTAACTAATTGTCTTCCTACATACCTATTAACTAGTATATATCTATCTAACTAACTAACTAACTAATTGTCTTCCTATATACCTATTAACTAACTAACTAACTAACTAACTAATTGACTAACTAACCATCTAACTAACTACCATCCTATATACCGACTAACTAACTAGTAACTACCTAACTAATTAACTGACTATCAAACTAACTAACTAACTAACTAATTAACTAACTAAGTGCCTTCTTACATACATACATACTAACTAACTAACTAACTAATTAATTAACTAACTAACTAACTAATTAACTAACTAATTAACTAACTACTAGATAAATAACTAAATAACTAACTAACTGACTACATAACTAACTAACTAACTACTAGATAACTATCTATATAACTAACTAATTTACTGACTGACTATCTCCCTACGTACTTAATAACTAACTAAGTTACTAAATAACTAACTAGTTAACTATCTAACTAAATAACTAACTAACTAACTAACTAACTAAATAACTAACAATCCAAGTAACTAACTACTAGATATCTATCTAAATATCTAACTAATTAACTTACTATCTTCCTACATACGTATTGACTAACTAACTAACTATCTAACGAACTAAGTACCTTCCTGCATACCCACAAACTAACTAGCTAACTAAATAAATTACCAGCTAACTACTAGCTAACTAACTAACTAGTTAACTAACCAACTAACTAACTGACCAACTACTTGAAAACTAACTAACTAACTAACTATCTAACTAACTATTTAACTAACTAACTAACTAACTCACTAACTAACTAACTAACTAACTAATTAACTAACTAACTAAGTAACTAACTAACTTACCAACTAACTAACTAACTAACTAACTACTAGCTAACTGAATAAATAACTAACTAACTAACCAACTAACTAACTAACTAACTAAATAACTCAATAACTAACGGACTAACTAACTAACAAATTCACTAATTAACAAACTAACTAAATAACCGAATAACTATCTACCTACGTACCTATTAACTAACTAACTAACTAACTACCTTCCTACATACCCACTAACTAACTAACTAACTAACTACCTTCCCACTAACTAACACACTAACTATCTAACTAACTAAACGACTAACTAGCCAACTATGTAACTACTAGATAACTAACAAACAAACTAACTAAATAACTAACTAGTTAACTAACTAGTTAACTAACTAACTAAATACTAGATAAGTAACTAACTAACTAACTAAATAACTAGCTAACTAACTACTAACTAGCTGAAAAAATAACTAACTAACTAATTACTAGATAACTAACATAATAACTAACTAATTTACTAACTAACTATATTCTTAAATACCTATTAACTAACTAACTAACTAACTACCTACCTACCTTCCTACATACCCACCAACTAACTAAATAATTAACTGACTAACTAATTAACTAACTAATTAACTAACTAATTATCTATCTATCTAACTAACTAACTAACGAACTACCTTGATACATACATATTGATTAACTAACTAACTCACTAACTAACTGACTACCAGCTAACTAACTAAGTAACTAACTAAATGACTAACTGATCAACTAACTAACTAACTAATTAACTAGCCATCTAACTAACTAACTAACTAACAATCTTCTTACATACTAACTAACTAACTAACTAACTACTAGCTAATTAACTAAATAACTAACTACTAACTACCTTCTTACATACATATTGACTAACTAACTAACTAACTAATTAACTAACTAACTAACTAACTTACTTACTAACTAACTAACTACTAACTAACTACTAGCTAACTGAATAAGTAACGAACTAACTAACTAACTAACTAACTACTAGATAACTAACTAAATAACTAACTAATTAACTAACTAACTCTCTTCCTACATACATATTAACTAACTAACTAACTAACTTACTAACTACGTTCCTACATATGCACTAACTAAGTAACTAACAAACTAACTAAATAACTACAAGCTATTTAACTAACTAACTAAATAAATAAATAACTTACTAATTAACTAACTAACTAACTAACTAATTTACTAACTAACTAACAAATTAACTAACTAGCTAGCTACCTTCGTACATACCCACTAACTAACTAACTTACTAACTAACTAATTAACTAACTAATTAATTAACTAAATAACTAACTAACTACTATTTGACTAACTAAATAACTAACTAATTAACTAACTGACTAACTAACAAACTACTAGCTAACTAGCTAACTAGTTAACTATCTAACTAACTAACCAATTACCTTCATACATACTTATTAACTAACTAACTAACTACCTTTCGAACTAACGAAGTAATAAAATAACTAAATAACTAACTAACTAACTAATTAACTAATTAACAAACTAACTAAATAACTATCTTCCTACATACCTGTTAACTAACTAATTAACTAACTAACTAACTAACTACCTAACTAAGTACCTTCCTACATATCCACCAACTAACTAACTAACTACCTTCCCACTAACTAACTAACTATCTAACTAACTAAATAACTAACTAGCTAACTAACTAACTACTAGATAACTAAATAAACAAACTAACTAAATAAATAACTTGTTAACTAACTAACTAACTAACTTACTAACTAACTACTAGCTAACTGAAAAAATAACAAACTAACTAACTAACTGACTAACTAACTACTAGATAACTAACTAAATAACTAACTAATTAACTAACTAACTATCTTCCTACACACATATTAACTAACTAACTAACTAACTAACTAACTAACTTATTAACTACCTTCCAACATACGCACGAACTAACTAACTAACTAACTAAATAAATAACTAACTAAATAACTAGTAGCTATTTAACTAACTAACTAACTAAATAAATAACTAATTAATTAACTAACTAACTAACTAACTAATTAACTAATGAACTAACAAATTACCTAACTAACTAGCTACCTCCGTACACACCCACTAACTAACAAACTTACTAACTAACTAATTAACAAACTAATTAATTAACTAATTTACTAACTAACTACTAACTAACTAATTAACTAACTAACTAACTAACTAATAACTAACTAACTAACTAACTACTAGCTAACTAACTAACTAGTTTACTAACTAACTTACTAACTGACTACATTCATACATACCTATCGACTAACAAACTAACTACCTTTCTAACTAACTAACTAACAAACTAACCAAATAAATAAATAACTAACTAACAAACAAATGAACTAATTAACAAACTAACTAAATAACTATCTTCCTACATACCTATTAACTAACTAACTAACTAACTAACTACCTACCTTCCTACATACCCAATAACTAACTAACTAACTACCTACTTTCACTACAACAATACTGGCATACAGTGACACTTGTCTTTTGGCATTTGACCATATGCTGTCATTACTTGAATAAAAGACGGCATTTAGAGATTAATCCTGCTATTGTATTATAAAAGACAGCATTTTGCGTTAAATGTCAAGAATACCAGTATACAACTGCATTTTATATCTAATGCTGTTATTAATACAAAATCATGACAAAAATAAATGCTACCAAAACATATTTATATTTTATATGCATTAATTATGTTGAATTGAATGTATACATAAATTATATAACAAAAAATTATCAAACACATACAAAGCAAAAAGCAATCCAGCCCCATGGTCAGCCCATTTATATTTAACCCCTTATGCTGGCAACTCTTCTCCCCAATCCCAAGCCGCAAACCCTCAGCTCTTGGCTCCGACAGCCCACAGCCCTCACACACCACTCACGACATAAGCCCTTCGTCACACACACTCCAATCCCCCAGCCCTCACTAGCACGCAGCCCTTATTCATGGCACTAAACAAATGTGCCTCAGGCCCCTGCCCTCATGCAGATCGAGTCACACAACCCTAATTCAAGACACTAAACAAATGCCGCCGTCATACTCAGATTTTATTTTCGTGAAAATTTGGCGCCTTCCCGTTCGCGCCTGTCCAAAATTGGACAAATATTCGGCGGCTGCTCCAATTTTTTTGAAATACCGTCTTATATCCTCTACAAAACAAAATAGAAGCTCCTATTTGTCCGCCATTTGTTTTTCTCTCTTTGAAGTGGTGATTGTTCCTGGCAAGTATCTTTTCAGATTTCTTTTATTCTTATTTTGTTTTTGTGCTGATTTTTGGGAATTTTTTAATCACCAATTGATTTGTTTTCTAGCCGATTTCTTGTGATTTTGGAATATTCCAATGCTAAACAATGGTTGTTTTTTTTTTTTTGGTGATGTAGCAACTTGTATGGGCTGATATGCAAAATTTCAGAGTGCAGGGGCTGTTATGCACAATTTGGGATTCGAGGGGTGGTTTAAATCGCTTGAAGCTTTCTATCTCCTAATGTATATCTAAAGGTTATACGCAGGGACAATTGCATAATTGGAACCTATTTCTTCAAATTTTAAATGGGTTGTTTAGTGTAATTCATGAACTTCAAATTTAATTGTGTATTTTTGGCAATTTTGAATTTACAGGGACCTTTTTGCATAATTTTCAAAATTGCAAATCAGCAAATGAATTTACAAGCATCCTATTTGGAGCCTCTCAGCACTGTACTGGTACGTTGGTACATACTCATTAATTGCAAATTTTTTAATTTAATTAGTTTTTTCAGAAGATTTGATTGTATAAATGATCAATTACGAGTTAATTTTGCTTAATAATTGGGTTAATTGAGGTTTTAAGGTCCATCAGATTATTTTTAACTGGGTATGTATTAAAGTGAAACAAAGTTTTCCGAATGATTTTGTTACAATGGAGGGACTCCTGTAAATTAAAAATCATTGGGCCAGTGATTTGATCTGAGAAATATTATAATCAATAAATGAAAGTAAAATATTAATTTAACATTTTCCATGCTTAATTTTCAAATGATTTGTTTCTGTTTTTTGTCCTCGTCATTATTTTTCCATTCCAGAGTTAGTTAATTCTAGTAGATTTTCCAATGGTTTATTTAGGAATTCTGTAAAATTTTGTTTTTCAAGCTTAATTTTTAGTGATTATTAGTATTCTTTTCATGCTTCATTTAAGCTCAATAACGGTATTCATATTTTCGTAGGATGAAGCAGTGGTGTTCGATAAAATGCCTAAATTGAGGGGTGCAACCTGATTGGTATTCATGAGAGAGAGATGAGATGAATAAGGAGGTACTGACTTTTTCCAATGGTGCATATATATAACTCAAATGTTATTATATCAACTTTCTTCATCTATCTTCGAGTATGGTACTTGTTTTTTTATGTTTATTTAATATGTTGTTTTGAAAAATAATTTACTAACTTAATGATCAATTTTGACATTTTCTAGGGCATGAAATGAAATTTTTTCAGCACGTACCAGTTCGGCTCGCTCGCACCAACAAAATCAGTTTTACTTGCAACTAACAAAGTTCATTATGGATAACCGTGTTAATTCTTAGATCTATTTCTGTGTGACATTTTGTCGAGCATGTGGCAGGTTTGGATGGTGGAGCCAGATTAATGGCGTCAGGAGGTAATTTTTCAAAAATACCTTTATAAAATGAGAATCGTCTCTTATACCTTTTATTATTTTAGGTATTTTTGGTGTGCATTGGCTAGTCTACATTACAGTTTGTACAAGACTGCATGAAAGGTACGTGCCATATTGAACGAGTTTAACTCGCCTCTTTCAACAATGCAAGGGTTGTTTTGTATTTTTGTTTATTGATGTAGGGACTTAATTGTAATTATTTAGTAATGAAGGGGCCTAGATTGCAAATTCCAAGCAAGGCCGGGTTCCTGCCATTGAAATGTAGACTCAATTTTGTGTGAAATTTGAAAAGCAAAATGTAGTCGTAAGATTTTTGCGAATTTTTGGCATTGAGGTATTTGTTTGTAAATATTTCATAGTCAAGGGTTGTCCTGCAAATACCAAAAAACTATTCTGTTGGTTTAATTAAAATATTGATCTTGATATTACTTTTGGGTGATGATATTTTAAGATCGATATTTGGGGATTGAGAGCAGTTTTTGAGAAAATTTCTTGGGGCTTGTTTGCAAATAAGTATAGAGCTTAGAGCAAATTTTTTTGGGGTTTATTTGCAAATATTTATTCTTTGCTGATTTAGCATTGGATTCGAGGCTGCGAGATTTATTTGGGATTTTTCAATCATCTATGGTTGTGTAGTCATGAGTATTTTGATTTTTATGATTTGTGTAAAAAATATGGAATAAACTATTATATTAATATTGAATCATGATAATTGGAACAAGTTTTTTATTCAATTGTTGTGTTTTTAGTTGAATATTTTATTTAATTTTTCTGGAAAATCTATTTTGTTTGATACATAAATCATTCTAAATTGAAAAAAAAAAAATATCAAACAAAAATTTAATAAATAAATAATAAAGGGACATTAACAATTTTAAATCATTTTCTTATTCTACTAACTTCAGTGAATGCTAATTTAGTGGAATAAAATAGAATAACTAATAAACTAAAAAGTTAAAATTGATATATTGCATAAATGTATTATGATACTCAATAAGGTTAATTTCATATGTAGGGTATATTGTTGGATGTACTGTCCTAAAACAAAATATTATTAACTAACAAATTAAAGGTTAAAATAGTAAATCGAGAACATAAAATACAGAACATTTGACACTTAAAAACAAATATATGGACCATGAAAATTACATAATAGAAAAATGGTGTATTGATATTGAAATTGATATATTGACATAGGTAATATAAATATTGATAGTGAAAATGATTTATTATTTTTGATAAATGGAATATTGATATTGAAAATAATATAATAATACTGAAAAATGTAAATTGATATATTGCATCTAGTGATTTTATACAAGTAATTTTCAATTGACATGTTTTATTATAAACATTATTCCCAGATTAACTTTATATAAGTAATAATATATTATTTGTAGAGAGAGAGAGATAAGTATTTTATTTTCTTTATGGAAATAATATTTCTAAAAATAATATGATATTACTCGAAAACTATAAAAGACAAGAAATTGTTTTTGAAAAAGATGATCTTCGTTACATAAAATAAAATAAATAACTACCAAACTAACCAAATAAATAAATAACTAACTAACAAACAAATTAACTAATTAACAAACTAACTACATAACTATCTTCCTACATACCTATTAACTAACTAACTAACTAACTAACTACCTACCTTCCTACATACCCAATAACTAACTAACTAACTACCTACCTTCCCACTAACATACTAACTAACTATCTAACTTACTAAATAACTAACTAGCTAACTAACTAACTACTAGATAACTAACAAACTAACTAACTAACTAAATAACTAACTAGTTAACTAACTAAATAACTAACGTCTAACTACTAGATGACTAACTAACTAACTAACTAAATAACTAACTAACTGCTAGCTAGCCGACAAAATAACTAACTAACTAATTACAAGATAACTAACATAATAACTAACTAATTTACGAACTAACTATCTTCTTAAATACCTATTAACTAACTAACTACCTTCCTACATACCCACAAATGACGTTACGTGCCTCATGTTGGCATGTATGGACGCTAGTCTTCAAAAGCAGTTTGAGTACTCGGATGTATACTCGATAAACGTTGTGCTCAAGGAAATGTTCCAAGAGCAGGAGCGTATTGAAAGGTTCAGTACGCTCAAAGAGTTGGTAAACTGCAAGATGCCTTCGGGGTCTTCGGTAAGCACTCAAGTTTTGAAGGTGCAAGCTCTCATAGACCGTCTAGAGAGGCTAGGAGAGAAATTGTCGAAGATTCTGCAACAAGATTTGATCTTGTGCGCACTTCTTCCAATGTTTTCTCCGTTCGTGACTAACTATCACATGCATTCGATGGATAAGACGATCCCTGAGCTTCACGGAACGCTCAAGAATTTTGCATCGGGGACTTTGAAGTCGTCCGGAGAGAACAAGGCAAGAGTTGCCGGAAATGTTCTCACAATTCAGAATAAGGATCGTAAGAGATCAAAGTCCAAGGGCGATTCGGCTAAGAAACGTTCAAAGCCGAATGATGAACGGGTTTTCGGCGTGTAAAATTATCGTTGTATTCGAAAACCCGATTCAATCAACAAGTTGGAAAATATAGTTGTATAGTGGAAAATATGAAAGTTCGTTCCACGAGGAGTATATGCGTCGAATAATGAATCAAAAACAAGCAAAAATGGACAGAAACATTTCCAGAAAATTGTCCGTTATAACGGAAGTATGTCCGTTACAACGGACTTGTGCATTGGTTTAATTTCTGAGTTTTGGACACTAGTCCGTTATGACGGAGAATCAGTCCGTTGCAACGGAAGTGGAAGTTCGTTACAACGGAGCTGCTGGTCCGTTACAACGGATTGGTGAATCCGTTACAACGGAACAAGTTGCGTTACAACGGACAGTGTGTTAGAGTTTAGATTGAAGGAATCCACACTAGTCCGTTACAACGGAGCAAGTTTCTTTACAACGGAGTTATAACGGACTGAAAAGTGAAGGACTAACGACTGGTCCGTTACAACGGATGATGAACTTCCGTTGTAACGGACTATCTCCTGGATTGGGAATTTGTTATTTTTATTAGGGTTTTGGTTTGTGAATGTTTGATGAGTTAATTAGGGGCTGAAAAGCAAGTAAAAAGAGAGCAACAAAAATATCACAAAGAGAGCAAAAGATCAAATGCAAGAACAAAGATTTAGAACAAAGAAACTAGATTCAACACAATCTTTAACTTCTTTACACAAATCCAATTCAATTTAATACTACAAGAATTTCAAGAAAAGGAAAGAAAACACCTAGAGAGATGAAGAAAGCTTCGAGTCTCGTCTTGGATGCCTTCTCCGTTGCTTTGAGATGCTAGAAAGCTAGTCGCCTCGCACAACGTTTCCTTTCGTTCCGATCCACTCGCCAATCGAAGAAAGCACCGTACCGGTTGAGTGAACTCGAGATTGCAAGAAGTCCAATTGGAAGAAAGCTCCCGAGTGGAATAGCGAATGCTCGACTCCTTGCTTGCGTGGATTCGGATGAAGAAAGCTCCACCTCAATCCTCGCAACTCGATCTTCGTCGAAGTGTAAACCGATTCACCGAATGAAGTAAGCTTCTATTCGGTGATCGATTTTAGGAAATTTATCGTTCGTTCTTGGCAATTCTTGCGTGTTCTTGATAGATTCTTGGACTTGCTAAAAGAGAGAGAGAGAGAGAGTGCGAGAGAGAGAGAGAGAGAGAGAGAGAGAGAGAGAGAGAGAGAGAGAGAGAGAGAGAGAGAAAGTACTCCGAAGAGCGGGGGAGAGAGCGCCCTCAACTCGTGGCCCTTTTGGTCTTATTTATAACACTCACGGAGTCTTCTTATTGGTCACGAGTTGGTGGAGAGGATTGGGGGTAATGAAGTAATTTCCACCAAAAGTAGGTGGGAAGGATAAGGGCTAAGGATTGAGTGGTTTTCGTGTGGACTCTTGTGTAAGTTTCTATCATGATGATTGTTTGCCTCCCGTCTCATTCATGTACCGAATATATCGGTATAATATATCGTTTTTATTCCTCTTGACGTGTTGGAGACAACTACACTTTCCAAATTACCAGAATTTCCTTCTAAAACCTGTAATTAAGCAATAAAACACACTTAGTGAAGAAATATTCTTGTTATCTCAAATATGAACAATTGTATATATAAAGTTGTGATTCAAAAGGGCTAAAATCCCCAAATTAGATATAAAAAAGGTGCTTCATTTTCCTCTTATCACCGAATAAAAAGGGAAAGGAGAAATCCAAAGATGAGACATGCTACCATTGTCACAAGGCTGGACATTGGAAGCGTGATTGCAAGTCTTACCTCGAGGAGGTGAAGAAGGGCAAAGCGGTTTCAGCAACCGGCCCCTCAGGTATTAACGTTATTGAAGTTAATATTTCAACTATGACTAATTGAAATATCCTCGACCCCGGGCCCGCGCAGCGGAATGAAGGCCCGGTCCGATTCCCCGATTCCCGAGATCACGCCATGACTTCGAGGGTACGATGAATCGAACCGGGCCTTCAATCCGCTGCGCGGGCCCGGGGTCGAGGATATTTCCCTACAGTTAGTTAGTTAATTTGTTAGTTAATTAGTTAATTAGTTAGTTAGTTAGTTAATTAGTTAGTTAGTTCTTTAGTTAGTTAGTTTGTTAAATAGCTAGTAGTTATTTAGTTAGTTATTTATTTATTTAGGTAGTTACTTAGTTAGTGGGTATGTAGGAAGGTAGTTAGTATGTTAGTTAGTTAGTTAGTTAATCTGTCTGTAGGAAGATAGTTAGTTAGTTAATTAGTTAGTTATTTAGTTAGTTATCTAGTAGTTAGTTAGTTAGTTAGTTAGTTAGTTAGTTATTTGTTCAATTAGCTAGTAGTTAGTTAGTTAGTAAGTAAGTAAGTTAGTTAGTTAGATAGTTAATAGTTAGTTAGTTAGTCAGTATGTATGTAAGGAGGTAGGTAGGTAGTTAGTTAGTTAATTAGCTAGTACGTAGTTAGTTAGTTTGTTAGTTAGTATGTAAGAAGGTTGTTAGTTAGTTATTTAGTTAGATATTTAGTCAATTAGTTAGATAGTTAGTTAGTTAGTTAATCAGTTAGTTATGTAGTTAGTTAGTTAGTTAGTTATTTGTTCAATTAGCTAGTAGTTATTTAGTTAGTAAGTAAGTAAGTTAGATAGTTAGTTAGTTAGTTAGATAGTTAATAGTTAGTTAGTTAGTTAGTCAATATGTATGTAAGGAGGTAGGTAGGTAGTTAGTTAGTTAGTTAATTAGCTAGTACGTAGTTAGTTAGTTAGTTAGTTAGTTAGTTAGTTAGTTAGTATGTAAGAAGGTTGTTTGTTAGTTAGTTAGTTAGATAGTTAGTTAATTAGTTAGATAGTTAGTTAGTTAGTTAGTTAATCAGTTAGTTATGTAGTTAGTTAGTTAGTTAGTTAGCTAGTAGTTAGTTAGTTAGTTAGTGAATTAGTTAGTTAATCAATATGTATGTATCAAGGTCGTTAGTTAGTTAGTTAGTTATATAGTAAGTTAATTTGTTAGTTAGTTAATTAGTTAGCTAGTCAGATTGTTAGTTAGTTATCTAGTAGTTAGTTAGTTAGTTAGGTCATCAGTTAGTTAGTTAGTTAGTTAGTTAGTTAGTTAGTTAGTTAGTGAGTTAGTTAGCTTGTAGTTAGCTGGTTAGTTATTTATTTGGTTAGTTAGTTAGTTGGTGGGTATGTAGGAAGGTAGGTAGTTAGTTAGTTAATAGGGATTTAAGAAGATAGTTAGTTAGTAAATTAGTTAGTTATTATGTTAGTTATCTTGTAATTAGTTAGTTAGATATTTTGTCAGCTAATTAGTAGTTAGTTAGTTAGTTAGTTATTTAGTTAGTTAGTTAGTTAGTTAGTTATTTAGTTAGTTGACTAGTTAGTTATTTAGTTTGTTAGTTTGTTAGTTATCTTGTTGTTAATTAGTTAGCAAGTTAGTAATTTAGTAAGTTAGATAGTTATTTAGTTAGTTAGTGGGAAGGTAGGTAGTTCGTTAGTTAGTGGGTATGTAGGAAGGTAGTTAGTTAGTTAGTTAGTTAGTTAGTTCATAGGTACGTAGGAAGATAGTTATTTAGTTATTTAGTTAGTTTGTTGATTAGTTCATTTGTTAGTTAGTTAGTTATTTAGTTAGTTAGTTAGTTAGTTTGTTAGTTTGAAAGGTAGTTAGTTTGTTAGTTGATAGGTATGTATGAAGGTTGTTAGTAAGTAAGTTAGTTAGTTAACTAGTTAGTTACTTAGCTAGTAGTTCGTTAGTTAATTAGTTAATTAGTTAGTTAGTTAGTAAGTTAGTTAGTTAACTAGTAGTTAGTTAGTTAATTAGTTAATTAATTAGTTAGTTAATTAGTTAGTTAGTAAGTTAGTTAGTTAGTGGGTATGTACGAAGGTAGATAGTTAGTTAGTTAATTTTTTATTTCGTCTGTTAATTAGTTAGTTAGTTAGTTAGTTAATTAGTTTGTTATTTCTTTAGTTAGTTAGTTAGTTAAATAGCTAGTAGTTATTTAGTGTGTTATTTATTTACTTAGTTAGTTACTTAGTTAGTGGGTATGTAGGAAGGTAGGTAGTTAGTTAGTTAGTTAGTTAGTTAGTTAGTTAATATGTATGTAAGAAGATAGTTAGTTAGTTAATTAGTTAGTTATTTAGTTAGTTATCTAGTAGTTAGTTAGTTAGTTAGTTAGTTAGTTAGTTATTTATTCAGTTAGCTAGTAGTCAGTTAGTTAGTTAGTTAGTTAGCTGGTAAGTTAGTTAGTTAGTTAGTTAGTTAGTTAATTAGTTTGTTGGTTAGTTAGTTAGTCAATATATATGTAAGAAGGTAGTTAGTTAGTTAGTTAGTTAGTTATCCGGTAGTTGGTTAGTTAGTTAGTTAGTTAGTTAACTAGTTAGTTATTTAGTTAGCTAGTTAGTTTGTTAGCTAGTAGTTAGCTAGTAATTTATTTAGTTCACTAGTTAGTATGGGTATGAAGGAATGTAGTTAGTTAGTTAGTAAGTTAGTTAGTATGTAGGAAGATAGTTAGTTAGTTAATTAGTTAGTTAACTAGGAGTAAGTTAGTTAATTAGTTCATTAATTAGTTAGTTAATTAGTTAGTTAGTAAGTTAGATAGTTAGTGGGTATGTACGAATGTAGCTAGTTAGTTAGTTAATTTGTTAGTTAATTAGTTAATTAGTTAGTTAGTTAGTTAGTTAATTAGTTAGTTAGTTCTTTAGTTAGTTAGTTAAATAGCTAGTAGTTATTTAGTTAGTTATTTATTTATTTAGTTAGTTACTTAGTTAGTGGGTATGTAGGAAGGTAGTTAGTAAGTTAGTTAGTTAGTAAGTTAATCTGTCTGTAGGAAGATAGTTCGTTAGTTAATTAGTTAGTTATTTAGTTAGTTATCTAGTAGTTAGTTAGTTGGTTAGTTAGTTAGTTAGTTAGTTATTTGTTCAATTAGCGAGTAGTTAGTTAGTTAGTAAGTAAGTTAGTTAGTTGGTTAGTTATTTAGTTTGTTAATTAGTTAGTTAGTTAGTTAGTCAATATGTATGTAAGGAGGTAGGTAGTTAGTTAGTTAGTTAGTTAGTTAGTTAGTTAATTAGCCAGTAGGTAGTTAGTTAGTTAGTTAGTTAGTTAGTATGTAAGAAGGTTGTTAGTTAGTTAGTTAGTTAGATAGTTAGTTAATTAGTTAGTTAGTTAGTTATTTAGTTAATCAGTAAGTTATGTAGTTAGTTGGTTAGTTAGTTAGCTAGTAGTTAGTTAGTTAGTTTGTGAGTTAGTTTGTTAATCAATATGTATGTATCAAGGTCGTTAGTTAGTTAGTTAGATATTTTGTCAGCTAATTAGTAGTTAATTAGTTAGTTAGTTAGTTAGTTATCTCGTAGTTAGTTAGTTAGTTATTTAGTTAGTTAACTAGTTAGTTATTTAGTTAGTTAGTTTGTTAGTTATCTAGTAGTTAATTAGTTAGCTAGTCAGTAATTTAGTAAGTTAGATAATTAGTTAGTTAGTTAGTGGGAAGGTAGGTAGGTAGTTAGTTAGTGGGTATATAGGAAGGTAGTTAGTTCGTTAGTTACTTAGTTAGTTAGTTAATAGGTATATAGGAAGATAGTTATTGAGTTATTTCGTTAGTTTGTTAATTAGTTATTTCATTATTTAGTTAGTTATTTAGTTAGTTTGTTAGTTAGTTAGTTTGAAAGGTAGTTAGTTTGATAGTCGATAGGTATGTATGAAGGTAGTTAGTTAGTAAGTTAGTTAGTTAACTAGTCAGTTACTTAGCTAGTAGTTCGTTAGTTAATTAGTTAATTAGTTGGTTAGTTAGTTAGTTAGTTAACTAGTAGTTAGTTAATTAGTTAATTAATTCGTTAGTTAATTTGTTAGTTAGTAAGTTAGTTAGTTAGTGGGTATGTACGAAGGTAGATAGTTAGTTTGTCAATTTGTTATTTCGTTAGTTAATTAGTTAGTTAGTTAGTTAGTTTGTTAATTAGTTTGTTATTTAATTAGTTAGTTAGTTAGTTAAATAGCTAGTTATTTACTGTGTTATTTAATTAGTTATTTACTGTGTTATTTATTTATTTAGTTAGTTACTTAGTTTGTGGGTACGTAGGAAGGTAGTTAGTTTGTTAGTTAGTTAGTTAGCTAGTTAGTTAGTTAGTTAGTTAATATGTATGTAAGAAGATAGTTAGTTAGTTTATTAGTTAGTTATTTAGTTAGTCATCTAGTAGTTAGTTAGTTAGTTAGTTAGTTAGTTAGTTATTTATTCAGTAAGCTAGTAGTTAGTTAGTTGGTAAGTTAGTTAGTTAGTTAATTAGTTTGTTGGTTAGTTAGTTAGTCAATATGTATGTAAGAAGGTAGTTAGTTAGTTAGTTAGTTAAATAGTTAGTTTGTCAGTTAGTTAGTTTGTTAGTTATCAAGTAGTTGGTTAGTTAGTTAGTTAGTTAGTTATTTAGTTAGTTAGTTACTTAACGAGTAGTTAGTTAGATAATTAGTTAATTAATTAGTTAGTTAGTTAGTTAGTTAGTTAGTTAGTTAGTTAGTTAGTTAGTTAGTTAAATAGCTAGTAGTTAGTTAGTTAGTTAGTTAATTATTTAGTTAATTATTTAGTTAGTTAGTTAGTTAGTTAAATAGCTAGTAGTGATTTAGTTAGTTATTTATTTATTTAGTTTGTTACTTTGTGAGTGGGTATATAGGAAGGTAGTTAGTAAGTTAGTTAGTTAGTTGGTTAGTTAATTAATATGTATGTAGGAAGATAGTTAGTTAGTTAATTAGTTAGTTATTTAGTAGTTAAGTAACTAACTAACTAACTAATTAACTAATTAACAAACTAACTAAATAACTAAATAACTATCTTCCTACATACACCTATTAACTAACTAACTAACTAACTACCTACCTTCCTACATACGCACTATCTAACAAACAAACTACCTTCCCACTAACTAACTAACTAACTAACTAACAAACTACCTTCCCAATATCTAACTAACTAAATAACTAACTAACTAACTAACTAACTAACTACTAGATAAATAACAAACTAACTAACTAAATAACTAAAAAGTTAACTAAATAACTAACTAACTAACTACTAACTAACTAACTAACTAACTACTAGCTGACAAAATAACTAACTAACTAAATACTAGATAACTAACATAATAACTAACTAATTTTCTAACTAACTATCTTCTTAAATACCTATTAACTAACTAACAAACTAACTACCTTCCTATATACCCACCAACTAACTAACTAACAAACTAAATAAATAACTAACAACCTAACTACTAGCTAACTACCAAACTAACTAACTAACTAAATTACTAATTTATGACCTAACTAACTAACTAACTACTAGATAACTAACTAACTGATTAATTAACTAACTATCTAACTAACTAACTACCTTGATACATACAAATTGATTAACTAACTAAGGCACTAACTAACTAACTACTTGCTAACTAACTAAGTAACTAACTAAATAACTAACTGACTAAGTAGCTAATTAACTAACTATCTAACAAACTAACTAACTAACAACCTTCTTGCATACTAACTACCTAACTAACTAACTAACTACTCGCTAATTAACTAACTAACTAATTAACTAACTAACTTAATAACTAACAAACTAAGTAACTAATTACTAGATATATATCTAAATAAATAACAAATTAACTAACTAACTATCTTCCTACGTCATTCTAACTAACTAACTAACTAACTAACTAACTAACTAACTAACTATTTAATTGACTAACTAACTACCTACCTGCCTTCTTACATACATATTGACTAACAAACTAACCAACAAACAAATTAACTAACTAACTAACTAACTAACTAACTAACTAACTAACTACTAGCTAACTGAATAAATAACTAACTATGTAACTACTTGATAACATACTAAATAACTAACTAATTAACTAACTAATTATTTTCCTACATACATATTGACTAACTAACTAACTAAATAAATAAATAAATAACTAAATAAATACTGGCTATTTAACTAACTGACTAACTAAATAAATAACGAACTAATTAACTAACTAACTAACTAATTAACTAACTAGCTATCTTCGTACATACCCACTAACTAACTAACTAATTAACTAACTAATTAATTAACTAATTATCTAACTAACTACTATTTAAGTAACTGACTAACTAACTAACTAACTAACTAACTAATTAACTAACTAACAAGCTGAGTACCATCTAATTAACTAACCAGTTAACTAACTAACTTACTAACTAACTACCTTCATACATACCTATTGACTAACTAACTAACTAACTAACTAACTAACTAACAAATAACTAAATAACTATATTCCTACATACCTATTTACTAAAAAACTAACTAACTAACTAACTACCTTCCTACATACCCATTAACTAACAAACTAACTACCTTACTGCTAACTAACTAACTAACTATCTATCTTACTAAATTACTAACTAGCTAACTAACTAACTACTAGATAACTGACTACTAACTAACTAATTAACTAACTAATTACTTAACTAATGAACAAACTAACTACTAGTTAAATAACTAACTAACGAACTAAATAACTAACAAATTAATTAACTAACTAACTTACTAACTACTAGCTAACTACTAGCTAACTACTAACTTACTAACTAACTATCTTCATACATACCTATTAACTAACTAACTAACTAACTAACTAACTAACTAACTAAATAACTAACTAACTAACTAATTAACTAATTAACAAACTAACTAAATAACCGAATAACTATCATCCTACATACCTATTAACTAACTAACTACTATCCTCCATACCCACTAACTAATTAACTAAGTACCTTCCCACTAACTAACTAACTAACTATCTAACTAACTAAATGACTAAGTACTAGATAATTACCAAACAAACTAACTAAATAACTAACTAGTTAACTAACTAACTACTAGATAAGTAACTAACTAACTAACTAAATAACTAACTAACTAACTAACTACTAGCTAGCTGAAAAAATAACTAACTAACTAATTACTAGATAACTACATAATAACTAACTAATTTACTAACTAACTATATTCTTAAATACCTATTGACTAACTAACTAACTACCTACCTTCCTATATACCCACTAACTAACTAATTAACTACCTTCCCACTAACTAACTAACTCACTATCTAACTAACTGAATAACTAACTAGCTAACTAACTAACTACAAGATAACTAACAAACTAACTAACTAGATAACTAACTGAATAACTAGCTAACTAACTAACTAACTAACTAACCAACTAAATAACTAACTAACTAACTACTAGCTAGCTGGCAAAATAACTAACTAACTCATTACTAGATAACTAACATAATAACTAACTAATTTACTAACTAACTATCTTCTTAAATACCTTTTAACTAACTAACGAACTAACTAACTAACTACCTTCCTATAAACCCACCAACTAACTAACTAACTAAATAAATAAATAACTAACCTTCTAACTACTAGCTAAATAACTAAATAAATAACTAACTACTAGATAACTAACAAACTGATGACCTAACTAACTAACTAACTACTAGATAACTATCTAACTAACTGACTAACTAACTAACTAACTAACTAACTAACTAATTAACAAACTATCTAACAAACTAACTAACTACCTTGTTACATACATATTGATTAACCAACTAGCTACTACCTAACTATCTAAGAAACTAACTAAATAACTAACTGATTAACTGACTAACTAACTAATTAACTAACTATCTAACTAACTAACTAACTGACAACCTTCTTACATACTAACTAACAAACTAACTAACTACTGGCTAATTAACTAACTAACTAACTAACTAACTACCTTCTTACATACATATTGACTAACTAACTAACTAACTAATTAACTAACTAACTAACTAACTTACTAACTAACTAACTAACAAACTAACTACTAGCGGACTGAATAACTAACTAACTAACTAACTAACTACTAGATACCTAACTAAATAACTTACTAATTAACTAACTAACTATCTTCTTACATACATATTAACTAACTAACTAACTAACTAACTAACTTACTAACTAACTAATTTACTAACTGACTACTAGTTAACTAACTAACTAGTTAACTAACGAAATAACTAACTAATTAACTAACTAACTAACTAACTAACTAACTACTAGCTAGCTAACTAACTAACTAGTTAACTATCTAACTTACTAACTACCTTCATACATACCTATTACCTAACTAACTAACTACCTTTCTAACTAACTAACTAACTAACTAACTAACCAAATAACTAAATAACTAACTAACTAACTAATTAACTAATTAACAAACTAACAAACTAACTAAATAACTATCTTCCTACATACCTATTAACTAACTAATTAACTAACTAACTAACTGACTGACTGACTAACTAACTGAATACCTTCCTACGTACCCACTAACTAACTAACTAACTACCTACCTTCCCACTAACTAACTAACTAACTAACTATCTAACTAACTAAATAACTAACTAGCTAACTAACTAACTACTAGAGAACTAACAGACTAACTAACTAAATAGCTAACTAGTTAACTAACTAACTAATTAACTAACTGACTACTAGGTAACTGACTAACTACCTAACTTACTTACTGACTAACTAACTACCTTCCTACATACCTATTAACTAACTAACTAACTAACTACTAGCTAGCTAGCTAACTTAGCCAACTAACTAACTAACTAACTACTAGCTAACTAACTAACTAACTAACTAACTAACTACTAGCTAATTAACAAACAAACTGACTAAATAACGAACTAATTAACTAACTAACTAACTAACTACCTTCATACATACCTATAAACTAACTAAATAGCTATCTACCTAACTAACTAATTAACTAACTACCTTCCTACAAACTCACTAACAAACAAACTAACCAACTAATTAACTAGTATCAAACTAATTAACTAATTAACTAACTAATTGTCTTCCTACATACCTATTAACTAGTATCTATCTATCTAACTAACTAACTAACTAATTGTCTTCCTATATACCTAATAACTAACTAACTAACTAATTGACTAACTAACCATCTAACTAACTACCATCCTATATACCGACTAACTAACTAGTAACTACCTAACTAATTAACTGACTATCAAACTAACTAACTAACTAACTAATTAACTAACTAAGTGCCTTCTTACATACATACGTACTAACAAACTAACTAACTAATTAATTAACTAACTAACTAACTAATTAACTAACTAATTAACTAACTACTAGATAAATAACTAAATAACTGACTAACTGACTACATAACTAACTAACTATCTACTAGATAACTATCTAAATAACTAACTAATTTACTGACTGACTATCTTTCTACGTACTTAATAACTAACTAACTTACTAAATAACTAACTAACTAACTAACTAACTAACTAACTAACAATCCAAGTAACTAACTACTAGATATCTATCTAAATAAATAACTAATTAACTAACTATCTTCCTACATACTTATTGACTAACTAACTAACTAACTAACGAACTAACTACCTTCCTGCATACCCACCAACTAACTAGCTAACTAAATAAATTACCAGCTAACTACTAGCTAACTAACTAACTAGTTAACTAACCAACTAACTAACTAACCAACTACTTGAAAACTAACTAACTAACTAACTATCTAACTGACTATCTAACTAACTAACTAACTAACTAACTAACTAACTAACTAACTAATTAACTAACTAACTAACAAACTAACTTACCAACTAACTAACTAACTAACTAACTACTAGCTAACTGAAAAAATAACTAACTAACTAACTAACCACTATATAACTGACTAATTAACTAACTAACTATCTTCCTACACACGTATTAACTAACTAACTAACTAACTAACTAACTACTAGCTAACTAACTAAGTAACTAACTAAATAACTAACTGATCAACTAACTAACTAACAAATTAACTAGCCATCTAACTAACTAACTAACAATCTTCTTACATACTAACTAACTAACTAACTAACTACTAGCTAATTAACTAAATAACTAACTACTAACTACCTTCTTACATACATATTGACTAACTAACTAACTAACTAACTAACTGACTACTAACTAACTACTAGTTAACTGAATAAATAACGAACTAACTAACTAACTAACTAACTACTAGATAACTAACTAAAGAACTAACTAATTAACTAACTTACTCTCTTCCTACATACATATTAACTAACTAACTAACTAACTTACTAACTACCTTCCTACATACGCACTAACTAAGTAACTAACAAACTAAATAAATAACTAACTAAATAACTACAAGATATTTAACTAACTAACTAAATAAATAAATAACTAACTAATTAACTTACTAACTAACTAACTAATTTACTAACTAACTAACAAATTAACTAACTAGCTAGCTACCTTCGTACATACCCACTAACTAACTAACTTACTAACTAACTAATTAACTAACTAATTAATTAACTAAATAACTAACTAACTACTATTTGACTAACTAAATAACTAACTAATTGACTAACTGACTAACTAACAAACTATCTAGTTAATTAACTAACTTAATTAACTAAATAGCTAGCTAGTTAACTATCTAACTTACTAACCAACTACCTTCATACATACTTATTAACTAACTAACTAACTACCTTTCTAACTAACTAAGTAATAAAATAACTAATTAACTAACTAACTAACTAATTAACTAATTAAAAAACTAACTAACTAACTAAATAACTATCTTCCTACATACCTATTAACTAACTAATTAACTAAGTAACTAACAAACTAACTAACTAAGTACCATCCTACATGGATACTAACTAACTGACTAACTACCTTCCCACTAACTAACTAACTATCTAACTAACTAAATAACTAACTAGCTAACTAACTAACTACTAGATAACTAAATAAACTAACTAACTAACTAACTAACTAACTTACTAGCTAACTAACTACTAACTAACTACTAGCTAACTGAATAAATAACGAACTAACTAACTAACTACTAGATAACTAACTAAATAACGAACAAATTAACTAACTAACTACCTTCCTTCATACATATTAACTAACTAACTAATTAACTAACTAACTAACTTACTAACTACCTTCCTACATACGCACTAACTAAGTAACTAACTAACTAAATAACTACAAGCTATTTGACTAACTAACTAAATAAATAAATAACTAACTAATTAACTAACTAACTAACTAACTAACTAACTAATTAACTAACCAACTAACAAATTAACTAACTAGCAAGCTACCTTCGTACATACCCACCAACTAACTAACTTACTAACTAACTAATTAACTAACTAATTAATTAACTAAATAACTAACTAACTACTATTTAACTAACTAAATTACTAACTAATTAACTAACCAACTAACTAACAAACTACTAGCTAACTAGCTAACTAGTTAACTATCTAACTTACTAACCTACTACCTTCATACATACTTATTAACTAACTAACTAACTACCTTTCTAACTAACTAAGTAATAAAATAACTAAATAACTAACTAACTAACTAATTAACTAATTAAAAAACTAACTAACTAACTAAATAACTATCTTCCTACATACCTATTAACTAACTAATTAACTAAGTAACTAACAAACTAACTAACTAAGTACCATCCTACATGGATACTAACTAACTGACTAACTACCTTCCCACTAACTAACTAACTATCTAACTAACTAAATAACTAACTAGCTAACTAACTAACTACTAGATAACTAAATAAACTAACTAACTAACTAACTAACTAACTAACTTACTAGCTAACTAACTACTAACTAACTACTAGCTAACTGAATAAATAACGAACTAACTAACTAACTACTAGATAACTAACTAAATAACGAACTAATTAACTAACTAACTACCTTCCTTCATACATATTAACTAACTAACTAATTAACTAACTAACTAACTTACTAACTACCTTCCTACATACGCACTAACTAAGTAACTAACTAACTAAATAACTACAAGCTATTTGACTAACTAACTAAATAAATAAATAACTAACTAATTAACTAACTAACTAACTAACTAACAAACTAATTAACTAACCAACTAACAAATTAACTAACTAGCAAGCTACCTTCGTACATACCCACCAACTAACTAACTTACTAACTAACTAATTAACTAACTAATTAATTAACTAAATAACTAACTAACTACTATTTAACTAACTAAATTACTAACTAATTAACTAACCAACTAACTAACAAACTACTAGCTAACTAGCTAACTAGTTAACTATCTAACTTACTAACCTACTACCTTCATACATACTTATTAACTAACTAACTAACTACCTTTCTAACTAACTAAGTAATAAAATAACTAAATAACTAACTAACTAACTAATTAACTAATTAACAAACTAACTAAATAACTATCTTCCTACATACCTATTAACTAACTAACTAACTAACTAACTAACTAACTAACTAACTAACTAAGTACCTTCCTACATATCCACCAACTAACTAACTAACTACCTTCCCACTAACTAACTAACTATCTAACTAACTAAATTACTAACTAGCTAACTAACTAACTACTAGATAACTAAATAAACAAACTAACAAAATAAATAACTTGTTAACTAACTAACTAACTAACTAACTTACTAACTAACTACTAGCCAACTGAATAAATAACGAACTAACTAACTAACTAACTAACTAAGTAACTACCTTCCTATATACGCACGAACTAACTAACTAACTAACTAAATAAATAACTAACTAAATAACTACTAGCTATTTAACTAACTAACTAAATAAATAAGTAACTCACTAATTAACTAACTAACTAACTAACTAATTTACTAATGAACTAACAAATTACCTAACTAACTAGCTACCTTCGTAGACACCCACTAACTGACTAACTTACTAACTAACTAATTAGCAAACAAATTAATTAACTAATTTACTAACTAACTACTAGTTAACTAACTAACTAACTAACTAAATAACTAACTAAATAACTAACTAATTAACTAACTAACTAACTAACTAACAAACTACTAACAAACAAACTAACTAGTTAACTAACTAACTTACTAACTAACTACATTCATACATACCTATTGACTAACAAACTAACTACCTTTCTAACTAACTAACTAACAAACTAACCAAATAACTAAATAACTAACTAACTATCAAATGAACTAATTAACAAACTAACTAAATAACTATCTTCCTACATACCTATTAACTAACTAACTAACTAACTAACTAACTAACTAACTACCTACCTTCCTACATACCCACTAACTAACTTACTAAGTACCTACCTTCCCACTAACAAACTAATTAACTAACTATCAATCTTACTAAATAACTAACTAGCTAACTAACTAACTACTAGATAACTAACAAACTAACTAACTAACTAAATAACTAACTAGTTAACTAACTAAATAACTAACGTCTAACTACTAGATGACTGACTAGCTAACTAACTAAATAACTAACTAACTGCTAGCTAGCTGACAAAACAACTGACTAACTAATTACAAGATAACTAACATAATAACTAACTAATTTACGAACTAACTATCTTCTTAAATACCAATTAACTAACTAACTACCTTCCTACATACCCACAAACTAACTAACTAACTAACTAACTTAATAACTAACCACATAACTACTAGCTAACTAACTAACTAACTAACGAACTAAAAAACTAACTGATGACCTAACGAACTAACTAACAACTAGATAACTAACTAACTAACTAACTAACTAACTAACTAACAAACTAAATAACTATCTAACTAACTAACTAACTACCTTGATGCATACATATTGATTTACTAACTAACTAACTAAATAACTAACTGATTAACTAACTAACTAACAAACTAATTAACTAACTATCTAACTAACTAACTAACTAACAACCTTATTACATACAAACTAACTAACTAACTAACTAACTACTAGCTAATTAACTAACTAACTAACAAACTAGGTAACTACCTTCTTACATACATATTACCTAACTAACTATCTAACTAACTAACTAACTAACTGACTAACTAACTTACTAACTAACTAACTAACTAACTAACTAACTACTAGCTAATGGAATAAATAACTAACTAACTAACTAACTAACTAACTAACTAACTAACTAACTACTAGATAACTAACTAAATAACTAACTAATTAAGTAACTATCTTCCTACATACATATTAACTAACTAACTAACTAACTAACAAACTAACTAACTATCTTACTAACTACCTCCCTACATACCCACTAACTAAGTAACTAACTAAATAAATAAATAACTTACTAAATAACTATTATCTATCTAACTAACTAACGAACTAAATAAATAACTAACTAATTAACTAATTAACTAACTAACTAACTAATTAACTAACTAACTAACAAATTAACTAACTAACTAGTTACCTTCATACATACGCACTAACTAACTAACTAATTAAGTAACTAATTAATTAACTAATTAACTAACTAACTACTACTTAACTAACTAACTAACTAACTAACAAACTAAGTAAATAACTAACTAATTAAATAAATAACTAACTAAGTACTAACTAACTAACTACCTAGTTAACTAACTAACTTACTAACTAACTACCTTCATACATACATATTAACTAACAAACTAACTACCTTTCTAACTAACTAACAAACTAACTAACTACCTTCATACTCAGTTAGTTAGTAAGTTAGTTCTTAGGTATGTATGAAGGTAGTTAGTTAGTAAGTTAGATAGTTAACTAGTTAGTTAGTTAGCTAGTAGTTAGTTAGCTAGTCAGTTAATTAGTAAGTTAGTTAGTTAGTTAGTTAGTTAGTTAGTTAGTTAGTTAGTTAACTAGTAGGTAGTTAGTCAATTAGTTAGTTAGTAAGTTAGTTAGTTAGTGGGTGTGTACGAAGGTAGTTAGTTAGGTAGTTAATTTGTTAGTTAGTTAGTTAATTAGATAGTAAGTTAGTTAGTTAATTAGTTAGGTATTTATTTAGTTAGTTAGTTAGTTAGTTAAATAGCTAGTAGTTATTTAGTTAGTTATTTATTTATTTAATTAGTTACTTAGTAAGTGGGTATGTTGGAAGGTAGTTATTAAGTTAGTTAGTTAGTTAGTTAGTTAGTTAGTTAATATGTATGTAGGAAGATAGTTAGGTTAGTTAATTAGTTAGTAATTTCGTTAGTTATTAAGTAGTTAGTTAGTTAGTTAGTTAGTTAGTTAGTTAGTTATTTATTCAGGTAGCTAGTAGTTAGTTAGTTAGTTAGTTAGTTTGCTAGTTAGTTAAATAGTTAGTTAGTTAGTTAGTTAGTCAATATGTATGTTAAAAGGTAGGTAGTTAGTTAGTTAGTTAGTTAATTAGCTAGTAGTTAGTTAGTTAGTTTGTTAGTTAGGTAGTTAGTTAGAAGGTAGTTAGTTATTTAGTTCATTAGTTAGTTAGTTTGTCAATGAGTTAGTTATTTAGTTAATTACTTAGTTAGTTAGCTAGTAGTTAGTTATTGAGTTAGTTAGTTAATCAATATGGATGTATCAATGTAGTTAGTTAGTTAGTTAGTTAGATAGTTAGTTAATTAGTTAGTTAGTTAGTTATTCAGTTAGTTAGTTAGTTATCTAGTAGTTCGTTAGTTAGTTAGGTCATCAGTTAATTAGTTAGTTATTTATTTAGTTAGTTAGTTAGTTAAATAGCTAGTAGTTATTTAGTTATTTATTTATTTAGTTAGTTAGTTACTTAGTTAGTGGGTATGTAGGAAGGTAGTTAGTAAGTTAGTTTCTTAGTTACTTAGTTAATATGTATGTAGGAAGATAGTTAGTTAGTTAATTAGTTAGTTATTTAGTTTGTTGTCTAGTAGTTAGTTAGTTAGTTAGTTAGATAGTTTTTTATTTAGTTAGCTAGTCGTTAGTTAGTTAGTTAGTTATTTAGTAAATTAGTTAGTTAGTTAGTTAGTTAGTCAATTGGTTAATTAGTTAGCTAGTTTGTCAATATATATGTAAGAATGTAGTTAGTTAGTTAGTTACTTAGTTAATTAGCTAGTAGTTAGTTAGTTAGTTAGTTAGTTAGTATGTAAGAAGGTTGTTAGTTAGTGAGTTAGACAGATAGATAGTTAACTAGTTAGTTAGTTAGCTAGTAGTTAGTTAGCTAGTCAGTTAATTAGTTAGTTAGTTAGTTAGTTAGTTAGTTAGTTAACTAGTAGGTAGTTAGTCAATTAGTTAGTTAGTATGTTAGTTAGTTAGTGGGTGTGTACGAAGGTAGTTAGTTAGGTAGTTAATTTGTTAGTTAGTTAGTTAATTAGATAGTAAGTTAGTTAGTTAATTAGTTAGGTATTTATTTAGTTAGTTAGTTAGTTAGTTAAATAGCTAGTAGTTATTTAGTTAGTTATTTATTTATTTAATTAGTTACTTAGTAAGTGGGTATGTTGGAAGGTAGTTATTAAGTTAGTTAGTTAGTTAGTTAGTTAGTTAGTTAATATGTATGTAGGAAGATAGTTAGGTTAGTTAATTAGTTAGTAATTTCGTTAGTTATTAAGTAGTTAGTTAGTTAGTTAGTTAGTTATTTATTCAGGTAGCTAGTAGTTAGTTAGTTAGTTAGTTAGTTAGTTAGTTAGTTTGCTAGTTAGTTAAATAGTTAGTTAGTTAGTTAGTTAGTCAATATGTATGTTAAAAGGTAGGTAGTTAGTTAGATAGTTAGTTAATTAGCTAGTAGTTAGTTAGTTAGTTTGTTAGTTAGGTAGTTAGTTAGAAGGTAGTTAGTTATTTAGTTCATTAGTTAGTTAGTTCGTTAATGAGTTAGTTATTTAGTTAATTACTTAGTTAGTTAGCTAGTAGTTAGTTAGTGAGTTAGTTAGTTAATCAATATGGATGTATCAATGTAGTTAGTTAGTTAGTTAGTTAGATAGTTAGTTAATTAGTTAGTTAGTTAGTTATTCAGTTAGTTAGTTAGTTATCTAGTAGTTCGTTAGTTAGTTAGGTCATCAGTTAATTAGTTAGTTATTTATTTAGTTAGTTAGTTAGTTAAATAGCTAGTAGTTATTTAGTTATTTATTTATTTAGTTAGTTAGTTACTTTGTTAGTGGGTATGTAGGAAGGTAGTTAGTAAGTTAGTTTCTTAGTTACTTAGTTAATATGTATGTAGGAAGATAGTTAGTTAGTTAATTAGTTAGTTATTTAGTTTGTTGTCTAGTAGTTAGTTAGTTAGTTAGTTAGATAGTTTTTTATTTAGTTAGCTAGTCGTTAGTTAGTTAGTTAGTTAGTTAGTAAATTAGTTAGTTAGTTAGTTAGTTAGTCAATTGGTTAATTAGTTAGTTAGTTTGTCAATATATATGTAAGAATGTAGTTAGTTAGTTAGTTAGTTAGTTACTTAGTTAATTAGCTAGTAGTTAGTTAGTTAGTTAGTTAGTTAGTATGTAAGAAGGTTGTTAGTTAGTGAGTTAGACAGATAGATAGTTAATTAGTTGGTTAGTTAATCTGTCAGTTATTTAGTTAGTTAGTTAGTTAGTTAGCTAGTAGTTAGGTAGTTAGTGAGTTAGTTAGTTAATCAATATGTATGTATCAAGGTAGTTAGTTAGTTGTTAGATAGTTAGTTAATTAGTTAGTTAGTTAATTAGTTAGTCAGTTAGTTAATTAGTAGTTAGTTAGTTAGTTAGGTCATCAGTTAGCTATTTAGTTAGTTAGTTAGTTAGTTAGTTAGTTAGTTAGTTAGTTAGCTAGTGGTTAGCAGGTTAGTTATTTATTTAATTAGTTAGTTGGTTAGTTGGCGGATATGTAGGAAGTTAGTTAGTTAGTTAGTTAGTTAATTAGTTAGTTAGTTATTTAGATAACTAGTAGTTAGTTAGATAATTAGTTAATTAGTTAGTTAGTAAGTTAGTTAGTTAGTGGCCGTATGTACGAAGGTAACTAATTAGTTAGTTAATTAGTTAGTTAGTTAGTTAATTTGCTAGTTATTTATTCAGTTAGTTAGTTAAGTAGCTAGTAGTTATTTAGTTAGTTATTTATTTATTTAGTAGGTTAGTTAGTTAGTTAGTTAGAAACGTAGTTAGTACGTTAGTTAGTTAGTTCGTTCTTTAATATGTATGTAGGAAGATAATTAGTTAGTTAATTAGTTAGTTATTTAGTTAGTTATATAGTGGCTAGTTAGTTATTTATTCATGCAGCTAGTAGTTAGTTAGTTAGTTAGTTAGTTAGTAAGTTAGTAAGTTAGTTAGTCATTTAGTTAGTTAGTTAATTAGTTAGTGAGTTAGTTAGTTAGTGAGTTAGTTAATCAATATGTATGTATCAAGGTAGTTAGTTAGTTAGTTGGATAGTTAGTTAATTAGTTAGTTAGTTAGTTAGTTAGTTAGTTAATTTGTCAGTAAGTTAGTTAGTTATCTAGTTGCTCGTTAGTTAGTTAGTTAGGTCATCAATTAGTTATTTAGTTAGTTAGTTAGTTAGTTAGTTAGTTAGTTAGTTAGTTAGTTAATAGGTACTTAAGAAGATAGTTAGTTAGTAAATTAGTTAGTTATTATGTTAGTTATCTTGTAGTTAGATAGTTAGTTATTATGTTAGTGAGTTAGTTAGTTAATCAATATGTATGTATCAAGGTAGTTAGTTAGTTAGTTAGATAGTTAGTTAATTAGTTAGTTAATTAGTTAGTTAATTAGTTAGTTAGTCAGTTAGTTAGTTAGTTAGTTATCTAGTAACTAGTTAGTTAGTTAGGTCATCAATTAGTTATTTAGTTAGTTTTGTTAGTAGTTAGCTGGTTAGCTACTTATTTATTTAGTTAGTTAGTTAGTTGGTGGGTATGTAGGAAGGTAGTCAGTTAGTTAGTCAGTTAATAGGTATTTAAGAAGTTAGTTAGTCAGTAAATTAGTTAGTTATTATGTTAGTAATCTAGTAGTTAGTTAATTAGTTATTTTGTCAGCTAGCTAGTAGTTAGTTAGTTAGTTAGTCAGTTAGTTAGTTAGTTATTTAGTTAACAATTTAGTTATTTAGTTAGTTAGTTTGTTAGTTATCTAGTAGTTAGTTAGTTAGCAAGTTAGTTATATAGTTAGTTAGACAGTTAGTTAGTTAGTTAGTGGGAAAGTAGTTTGTTAGTTAGTTAGTGGGTATATAGGATGGTAGTTAGTTAGTTAGTTAGGTAGTTAGTTAGTTAGTTAGTTTGTTAATAGGTGTATGTAGGAAGATAGTTATTTAGTTATTTAGTTAGTTTGTTGATTAGTTAATTAGTTTGTTAGTTATTTAGTTATTTAGTTAGTTAGTTAGTTAGTTAGTTTGTTAGTAAGTTAGTTCGAAATTTAGTTAGTTTGTTAGTTAATAGGTATGTATGATGGTAGTTAGTTAGTAAGTTAGTTAGTTAACTAGTTAGTTAGTTAGCTAGTAGTTAGTTAGTTATTTAGTTAATTAGTTAATTAGTTATTTATTTAGTTAGTTAGTTAGTTAGTTAAATAGTAGTTAGTTAGTTAATTAGTTCATTAGTTAGTTAGTTAATTAGTTAGTTTGTAAGTTAGTTAGTTAGTGGGTATGTACGAAGGTAGGTAGTTAGTTAGCTAATTAGTTAGTTAGTTAGTTAATTAGTTAGTTAGTTAGTTAACTAATTAGTTAGTTCATTCTTTAGTTAGTTAGTTAGTGAAATAGCTAGTAGTTATTAAGTTAGTTATTTATTTATTTAGTTAGCTACTTAGTTAGTGGGTATGTTGGAAGATAGTTAGTTAGTTAATTAGATAGTTATTTAGTTAGTTATCTAGTAGTTAGTTAGTTAGTTAGTTAGTTAATTAGTTAGTTAGTGAATTAGTTAGTTAGTTAGTTAGTCAGTCAGTTAGTTAGTTATCTAGTAGTTAGTTAGTTAGTTAGGTCATCAGTTAGTTATTTAGGTAGTTATTTAGTTAGTTAGCTAGTAGTTAGATGGTTATTTATTTATTTAGTTAGTTAGGTAGTTAGTTGGTGGGTATGTGGGAATGTGGTTAGTTAATAGGTATTTAAGAAGATAGTTAGTTAGTAAATAAGATAGTTATTGTGTTAGTTATCAATTGATTAGCTAGTTAGTTATTTTGTCAGCTAGCCAGTAGTTAGTTAGTTAGTTAGTTATTTAGTTAGTTAGTTAGTTAGTTATCAAGATAGTAGATAGTTAGTTAGCTAGTTAGTTATTTAGTTAGAAAGGTAGTTAGTAAGTTAGTTAGTTAGTTAGCGGTAAGGTAGTTAGTTAGTTAGTGGGTGGGTATGTAGGAAGGTAGTTAGTTAGTTAGTTAGTTAGATCGTTTGTTTGTTAGTTTGTTAGTTAGTTAGTTAGTTAGAAAGGTAGTTAGTATGTTTGTTAATAGGTATGTATGAAGGTAGTTTGTTAGTAAGTTAGTTAGTTAATTTGTTAGTTAGTTAGCTAGTAGTTTGTTAGTTAGTTAGTTAGTTAATTAATTAGTTAGTTATATAGTTAGTTAGTTCGTTAGTTAATTAGTTAGTTAATTAGTTAGTTAGTAAGTTAGATAGTTAGTGGGTATGTACGAAGGTAGCTAGTTAGTTAGTTAATTTGTTTGTTCTTTAGTTAGTTACTTAGTTAGTGAGTATGTAGAAATGTAGTTTGTAAGTTAGTTAGTTAGTTAGTTAATATGTCTGTAGGAAGATAGTTAGTTAGTTAATTAGTTCGTTATTTAGTTAGCTATCTTGTAGTTAGTTAGTTAGTTAGTTAGTTATTTGTTCAGTTAGCTAGCAGTTAGTTAGTTAGTAAGTAAGTTAGTTATTTAGTTTGGTAGTTAGTTAGTTAGTTAATTAGTTAGTTAGTTAGTTAGTTAGTCAATATGTATGTAAGGAGGTAGGTAGTTAGTTAGTTAGTTAGTTAGTTAATTCGCTAGTAGGTAGTTAGTTAGTTAGTTAGTAAGTATGTAAGAAGGTTGTTAGTTAGTTAGTTAGTAAGATAGTTAGTTAATTAGTTATTAAATCAGTTAGTTACGTAGTTAGTTAGTTAGTTAGTTAGTTAGCTAGTAGTTAGTTCGTTAGTGAGTTAGTTAGTTAATCAATATGTATATATCAAGGTAGGTAGTTAGATAATTAGTTAATTTGTTAGTTAGTTAATTAGTTAATTAGTTAGTTAGTCTGATAGTAGTTAGTTAGTTAGTTAGGTCATTAGTTTGTTAGTTAGTTAGTTTGTTAGTTAGTTAGTTAGTGAGTTAGTTATTTATTTGGTTTGTTGGTTAGTTATTTATTTGGTTTGTTAGTTAGTTGGTGGGTGTGTAGGAAGGTACGTAGTTAGGTAGTTAGTTAGTTAATAGGGATTTAGGAAGATAGTTAGTTAGTAAATTAGTTAGTTATTATGTTAGTTATCTAGTAATTAGTTAGTTAGATATTTTCTCAGCTAATTAGTAGTTAGTTAGTTAGTTAGTTATTTAGTTAGTTAGTTAGTTAGTTATCTCGTAGTTAGTTAGTTAGTTATTTAGTTAGTTAACTAGTTAGTTATTTAGTCAGTTAGTTTGTTAGTTATCTAGTAGTTAGTTAGTTAGTTAGTTAGTTAATTAGTTAGTTATTTAGTTAGTTATCTAGTAGTTAGTTAGTTAGTTAGTTAGTTAGTTAATTAGTTAGTTAGTTAGTTAGTCAGTCAGTTAGTTAGTTATCTAGTAGTTAGTTAGTTAGTTAGGTCATCAGTTAGTTATTTAGTTAGTTATTTAGTTAGTCAGTTAGCTAGTAGTTAGATGGTTAGTTATTTATTTAGTTAGTTAGTTAGTTAGTTAGTTGGTGTGTATGTGGGAATGTAGTTAGTTAGTTAGTTAGTTAATAGGTATTTAAGAAGATAGTTAGTTAGTAAATTAGTTAGTTATTATGTTAGTTATCTATTAATTAGTTAGTTATTTATTTTGTCATCTAGCTAGTAGTTAGTTAGTTAGTTAGTTAGTTAGTTATCTAGTAGTTAGTTAGTTAGCTAGTTAGTTATTTAGTTAGATAGCTAGTTTGCTAGTTAGTTAGCGGTAGGGTAGTTAGTTAGTTAGTGGCTGGGTATGTAGGAAGGTAGTTAATTAGTTAGTTAGTTAGTTAGTTAGTTAGTTTGTTAGTTTGTTTGTTAGTTAGTTAGTTTGTTAGAAAGGTAGCTAGTTTGTTTGTTAATAGGTATGTATGAAGGTAGTTAGTTAGTAAGTTACATAGTTAGTTAACTAGTAGTAAGTTAGTTAATTAGTTCATTAATTACTTAGTAAATTAGTTAGGTAGTAAGTCAGATAGTTAGTGGGTATGTACGAATGTAGCTAGTTAGTTAGTTAATTTGTCAGTTAATTAGTTAGTTAGTTAGTTAGTTAATTAGTTAGTTAGTTCTTTAGTTAGTTAGTTAGTTAAATAGCTAGTAGTTATTTAGTTAGTTATTTATTTATTTAGTTAGTTACATAGTTAGTGGGTATGTAGGAAGGTAGTTAGTAAGTTAGTTAGTTAGTTAGTTAATCTGTCTGTAGGAAGATAGTTAGTTAGTTAATTAGTTAGTTATTTAGTTAGTTATCTAGTAGTTAGTTAGTTAGTTAGTTAGTTAGTTAGTTAGTTAGTTATTTGTTCAATTAGCTAGTAGTTAGTTAGTTAGTTAGTAAGTAAGTAAGTTAGTTAGTTAGTTATTTAGTTTGTTAATTAGTTAGTTAGTTAGTTAGTCAATATGTATGTAAGGAGGTATGTAGTTAGTTAGTTAGTTAGTTAGTTAGTTAATTAGCCAGTAGGTAGTTAGTTAGTTAGTTAGTTAGTTAGTATGTAAGAAGGTTGTTAGTCAGTTACTTATTTAGATAGTTAGTTAATTAGTTAGTTAGTTAGTTAACTAACAAACTAACTAAATAGTTAACTAAATAGTTAACTAACTAACTAACTAACTAACTACTAACTAACTAATTAATTGACTAACTACTAGCTAGCTGACAAAATAACTAACTAATTTACAAACTAACTATCTTTTTAAATACCTATTAACTAACTAACGTACTAACTACCTTCCTACATACCCACCAACTAACTAACTAACAAAATAAATAACTAACCAGCTAACTACTAGCTAACAAAATAACTAACTAACTAACTAAATAACTAACTGATGACCTAACTAACTAACTGACTACTAGATAACTAACTAACTAACAGACTCATTAACTAACTAACTAATTAACTAACTAACTAATTAACTATCTAACATACTAACTAAGTAACTACCTTGATACATACATATTGATTAACTAACTCGCTAACTAACTAACTACTAGCTAACTAACTAAGTAACTAACTAAATAACTAACTGATTAACTGACTAACTAATTAACTAATTATCCAACTAACTAACTAACTAACAAACAACCTTCCTACATACTAACTAACTAACTAACAAACTAACTAATTACTAGCTAATTGACTAACTAACTAGCTACCTACCTTCTTACGTATATATTGACTAACTAACTAACTAACTAATTCACTAACTAACTAACTAACTAACTTACTAACTAACTAACTACTAGCTAACTGAATAAAAAACTAACTACTAAATAACTAACTAACTAACTAACTAACTAACTAACTTACTAACTACCTTCCTACGTACCCACTCACAAAGTAACTAATTAAATAAATAAATAACTAACTAAATAACTACTTGCTATTTAACGAACTAACTAACTAAAGAATTTACTAAATAATTAACTAACTAACTAACTAACTAATTAATTAATTAACTAACAAATTAACTAACTAACTAGCTACCTTCGTACATACCCACTAACTAACTAACTTACTAACTAACTAATTAATGAACTAATTAACTAACTAACTACTAGTTAACTAACTAACTAACTAACTAACTAAATAACTAATTAATTAACTAACTAACTAACAAACTACTAGCTAACTAACTAACTTACTAACTACCTTCGTACATAACTATTAACTACCAAACTAACTACCTTTCTAACTAACTATCTAAGTAACTAAGTAACTAACTAAATAACTAAATAACTAACTAACTAACTAATTAACTAATTAACAAACTAACTAAATAACTAAATAACTATCTTCCTACATACACCTATTAACTAACTAACTAACTAACTAACTAACTAACTACCTACGTTCCTACATACCCACTATCTAACTAACAAACTACCTTCCCACTAACTAACTAACTAACTAACTAACTAACAAACTACCTTCCCACTATCTAACTAACTAACTAACTAACTAACTAACTAACTACTAGATAAATAACAAACTAACTAACTAAATTACTAAATAGTTAACTAAGTAACTAACTAACTAACTACTAACTAACTAACTAACTAACTACTAGCTGAAAAATAACTAACTAACAAAATACTATATAACTAACATAATAACTAACTAATTTTCTAACTAACTATCTTCTTAAATACCTATTAACTAACTAACTAACTAACTACCTTCCTATATACCCACCAACTAACTAACTAACTAAATAAATAAATAACCAGCTAACTACTAGCTAACTACCGAACTAACTAACTAACTAAATTAGTAATTTATGACCTAACTAACTAACTAACTACTAGATAGCTAACTAACTAATTAATTAACTAACTATCTAACTAACTAACTACCTTGATACATACATATTGATTAACTAACAAAGGCACTAACTCACTAACTACTTGCTAACTAACTAAGTAACTAACTAAATAACTAACTGACTAACTAGCTAATTGACTAACTATCTAACAAACAAACTAACTAACAACCTTCTTGCATACTAACTACCTAACTAACTAACTAACTACTCGCTAATTAGCTAACTAACTAATTAACTAACTAACTTAATAACTAACAAACTAAGTAACTAATTACTAGATGTCTATCAAAATAAATAACAAATTAACTAACTAACTATCTTCCTACATACTTATTAACTAACTAACTAACTAACTAACTAACTAACTACATTCTGCATACCCACCAACTAACTAGCTAACTAAAAAAATTACTAGCTAACTACTAGCTAACAAACAAACTAACTAAATAACTAATGAGTTAACTAACTAACTAACTAACTAACTAACTAACCAACTACTAACTAACTAACTAACTAACTAGCTATTTAACTGACTAACTAACTACCTACCTGCCTTCTTACATACGTATTGACTAACAAACTAACCAACAAACTAATCGACTAACTAACTGACTAACTTACTGACTAACTTACTAATTAACTAACTAACTAAGTAACTACTAGCTATCTGAATAAATAACTAACTAACTAACTAACTAACTACTTGATAACAAACTAAATAACTAACTAATTAACTAACTAATTATTTTCCTACATACATATTAATTGACTAACAAAATAAATAAATAACTAAATAAAAAATAGCTATTTAACTAACTAACTAACTAAATAAATAACTAACTAATTAACTAACTAACTAACTAATTAACTAACTAGCTACCTTTGTACATACCCACTAACTAACTAACTAATTAACTAACTAGTTAAATAACTAATTATCTAACTAACTACTAGTTAAGTAACTAACTAACTAACTAACTAACTAACTAACTAATTAACTAACTAACAAGCTAACTACCATCTAACTAACTAACCAGTTAACTAACTGACTTACTAACTAACTACCTTCATACATACCTATTAACTAACTAACTAACTAACTAACTAACTAACAAATAACTAAATAACTAAATAACTATATTCCTACATACCTATTAACTACCAAACTAACTAACTAACTAACTACCTTCCTACATACCTACTAACTACCTTACTGCTAACTAACTAACTAACTATCTATCTTACTAAATTACTAACTAGCTAACTAACTAACTACAAGATAACAAAGAAACAAACTAGCAAAATAACTAACTAGTTAACTAACTAAATAACTAACTAACTAACTACTAGATAACTAACTAAATAACTAACTATCTAACTAAATGACTAACTAACTAACTAACTAACTAACTACTAGCTAGCTGACAAAATCACTAACTAACTATCTCCTTAAATACCTATTAACTAACTAACTAACTACATTCCCACATACCCACCAACTAACTAATTAACTAACTAAATAAATAACTAACCAGCTAACTACTAGATAACTAACTAACTAACTAACTAAATAACTAACTGATGACCTAATTAACTAACTAACTAACTACTAAATATATAACTAACTAACTAACTAACTAACTAATTCACTAACTAACTAATTAACTAACTAACTAACTAACTAACTAATTACTAGATATCTAACTAAATAACTAACTAATTCACTAACTAACTATCATCCAACAAACCCATTAACAAAGTAACTAACTAATTGAATAAATAACTAACTAAATAACTACAAGATATTTAACTAACTAACTAACTAAAGAATTAACTAACTAACGAATTAACTAATTAACTAACAAATTAACTAACTAACTAGCTACCTTCGTAAATACCCACTAACTAACTAAGTTACTAACTAACTATTTAACTAACTAATTAATGAACTAATTAACAAACTAACTACTAGTTAACTAACTAACTAACTAACTAAATAACTAACTAATTAACTAACTAACTAACTAAGTAACTAACAAACTACTGACTAACTAACAAACCAGTTAACTACCTAACTTACTAACTAACTATCTTCATACATACCTGTTAACTAACAAACTAACTACCATTCTGACTAACTAACTAACTAACTATCTAACTAACTAACTAAATAACTAAATAACTAACAAATTAACTAATTAACAAACTAACTAAACAACTATCTTCCTACATACACAAATTATCTAACTAACTAACTACCTTCCTACATACCCACTAACTAACTAACAAACTATCTTCCCACAAACAAACTAACTAACTATCTAACTAACTAAATAACTAACTAGCTAACTAACTAACTACAAGATAACTAACAAACTTGCTAACTAAATAACTAAATAGTTAACTAAATAACTAACTAACTAACTACTAACTAACTAACTAACTACTAGCTAGCTGACAAAATAACTAACATAATAACTAACTAATTTACTAACTAACTATCTTCTTAAATACCTATTATCTAACTAACTAACTAATTAACTAACTAAATAATTAACTAACCAGCTAACTACTAGCTAACTACTAACTAACTAACTAACTAAATAACTAATTGATGAACTAACTAACTAACTAACTTCTAGATAACTAACTAACTAACTGACTAACTAACTAACTAACTAACTAATTAACTAACTCATTAACTAACTATCTAATTAACTAACTACCTATCTTGATACATACATATTAACAAACTAACTAACTAACTAACTTGCAAACTAACTAACTAACCAACTAACTAACTAACTAACTAATTAACTACAAGATAACTAACTAAATAACTAACTAATTAACTAACTAACTATCTTCCTACATCCCTATTAACTAAGTTACTATCTAACTTACTAACTGCCTTCCGACATACCCACTAACTAAGTAAATAACTAAATAAATAACTAACTAAATAACTACTAGATATTTAACTAACTAACTAACTAACTAAATAACTCTTAACTAACTAACTAGATAACTAATTAACTAACTAACTAACTAGCTACATTTGTACATCCCACTAAGTAACTAACTTACTAACTAACTAATTGACAAACTAATTAATTAACTAATTAACTAACTACTAGCTTACTAACTAACTAACTAACTAACTAAACAAATTACTAATTGACTTCCTAACTAACTAACTAACTAACTAACTAACTAACTAACTACTAGCAATCTATCTAACTAGTTTACTAACTTACTAGCGAACTACCTTCATACATACATATGAACTAACTAACTAACTACCAATCTAACTAACTAACTAACGAACTGACTAACTAAATAACTAACTAATCAACTAATTAACAAACTAACTAAATAACTACCTTCCTACATACCTATTAACAAACTAACTAACTACCTTCCTACATACCCACTAACTAACTTCCGACGTACCCACTAATTAACTAAGTAACTAACTAGTAAGCCAACTAGCTAACTGAATAACTAACTAGTTAACTAACTAACTACCTAACTAACTACTAGATAACTAACTAAATAACTAACTACTAGCTAGCTGACAAAATAACTAACTAACTAACTAATTACTAGATAACTAACATAATAACTAACTATCTTCTTAAATACCTATTAACTAACTAACTGACTAACAAACTAACTACCTTCCTACATACCCACAACCTAACTAACTTACTAACTAACTAACTAACTAAATAAATAAATAACCAACTAACTACTAGCTAACAAACAAACTAACTAACTAACTAACTAACTAACTAAATAACTAACTGATTACCTAGCTAACTAACTAACTACTAGATAACTAACTAACCAACTGACTAATTAACTAACTAATTAAATAACTAACTATCTCACTAACTAACTAACTACCTACCTACCTTCACACACATATATTGATTAACTAGCTGACTCACTCACTAACTAACTATTATCTAACTAAGTAAGTAACTAACTAAATAACTAACTTATTATCTAATTAACTAACTAACTAACTAACTAACTAACTAATTAACTATCTGACTAACTAACTAACTAACTAACTAACTAACTACCTTCTCACATACATAATAACTAACTAACTAACTAACTAACTAACTAGCCAACTAATTTATTAACTGACAAAATAACTAACTAACTAACTAACTAACTAACTAACTAGCTAACAAACTAGCTACCTTCCTAGATACCCACTAACTAACGAACAAACTAACTAAATAACTAACTAACTAACTAACTAACTAACCAACTAAGTAACTAACTATCTTCCTACATACCTAATAACTATCTAACTAACTAACAAAGGAACTAACTAACTAACTAACTAACTTCCTACATACCTATTAACTAACTAACTAAGTAACTACTAGCTAACAAATTGACTAGCTTACTAATAAACTAACAAACTAACTTACTAACTATCTTACTAATTGACTAGCTTACTAATTAACAAACTAACTTACTAACTATCTACTAGCTAACTAACTAATTAACTAATTAACAGACTAACTTACTAACTAACTATCTTCATATATACATATTAACTGACTAATTAACTACCTACCTAACTAATTAACTAACTACCTTCGTACAAACGAACTAACTAACTAACTAATTAACTAAATAACTAACTAGTTAACTAACTAACTAACTATTGGCTAACTAACTAACTAATAAACTAACAAAATAACTAACTAGTTAACTAGTTAACTCACTAACTAACTAATTAAGTAATTGACTAACTTACTAGCTAACTAACTAATTGACCAATTAACTAACTAACTAACTAACGAACTAGCTAGCTACCGTCTTACATACCCATACTAACTAACTAACTAACTTACTACCTAACTTACCAACTAACTAACTAACTACTTGCTAACTGAATAAATAAATAACTAACTAACTAACTAACTAACTAACTACTAGATAACTAACTAAATAACTAACTATCTTCCTACATACATATTATATAACTAACTAATTAACTAACTTACTTACTAACTACCTTCGTACATACCCACTAACAAAGTAAATAACTAAATAAATAAATAACTAACTAAATAACTACTAGCTATTTAACTAACTAACTAACTAAAGAATTAACTAACTAATTAACTAACTAACTGACTAACAAACTAATTAACTAACTAACTAACAAATTAACTAACTAACTAGCTACCTTTGTACATACCCTCTAACTAACTAACTTACTAACTAACTAATTAACTAACTAATTAATGACCTAATTAACTAACTAACTACTAGTCAACTAAATACCTAACTAACTAAAGAACTAACTAATTAACTAACTAACTAACTAACTAACTAACTAACTAACTAATAGCTAACTAACTAACTAGTTAACTATCTAACTTACTAACTAACTACATTCATACATACCTATTGACTAACAAACTAACTACCTTTCAAAATAACTAACTAACAAACTAACTAACTAACTAACTAAATAACAAACCAACTAACTAATTAACTAATTAACAAACTAACTAAACATCTAAATAACTATCTTCTTACATACACCTATTAACTAACTAACTAACTAACTACCTTCCTACATACCCACTAACTAACTAACAAACTACCTTCCCAATAACTAACTAACTAACTATCTAACTAACTAACTACTAGATAACTAACAAACAAAGTAACTAAATAACTAAATAGTTAACTAACTACTGACAAACTAACTAACTACCAGATAACTAAACTAATTTACTAACTAATTTACTAACTAACTATCTAACTAACTACCTTCGTACATATCCACCAACTATAGAACTAACAAACAAAATAAATAACTAACCAGCTAACTACTAGCTAACTACTTACTAACTAACTAACTAACTAAATTACTAATTGATGACCTAACTAACTAACTAACTACTAGATAACTAACTAACTAACTAACTGACAAACAAACTAACTAACTAACTAATTAACTAACTAATTAACTAACTATCTAACTAACTAACTGACTACCGTGATACATACATATTGATTAACTAACTAACTCACTACCTAACTAACTACTAGCTAACTAACTAAGTAACTAACTAAATAACTAACCGATTAACCAACTAACTAACTTACTAATTAAGTAACTACCAAGCTAACTATCTAACAAACAACCTTCTTACATACTAACAAACAAACAAACTAACTAACTACAAGCTAATTAACTAACTAACTAACTACCTTCTTACATACATATTGACTAACTAACCAACTAACTAACATATTAACTAACTAACTAACTACCTTCGTACATACCCACTAACTAACTAACTTACTAACTAACTAACTATTTAACTAACTAACTAATGAACAAATTAACTAACTAACTACTAGTTAACTAACTAACTAACTAACTAACTAAAGAACTAACTAATTAACTAACATACTAACTAACTAACTAACTACTGGCTAACTAACAAACTAGTTAACTAACTAACTTACAAACTAACTATCTTCATACGTACCTATTAACTAACAATCTAACTACCTTTCTAACTAACTAACTAACAAACTATCTAACTAACTAACTAAATAACTAAATAACTAACTAATTAACTAATTACCAAACTAACTAAACAACTAAATAACTATCTTCCGACATACACATATTAACAAACTAACTACCTTCCTACATACCCATTAACTAAATAACAAACTACCTTCCCACTAACTAACAAACTAACTATCTAATTAACTAAATAACTAACTAGTTAACTAACTAACTACTAGATAACTAACAAACTAGCTAACTAAATAACTAAATAGTTAACTAAATAACTAACTAAGTAACTACTAACTAACTAACTAACTACTTGCTAGCTGACAAAATAACTAACTGATTAACTAACTAACTATCTAATTAACTAACTATCTAACTGACTAACTAACTGACAACCTTCTTACATACTAACTAACAAACTAACTGACTACTGGCTAATTAAGTAACTAACAAACTAACTAACTAACTAACTAACTACCTTCTTACATACATATTGACTAACTAACAAACTAACTAATTAACTAACTAACTAACTTACTAACTAACTAACTAACAAACTAACTACTAGCGGACTGAATAACTAACGAACTAACTAACTAACTAACTACTAGATACCTAACTAAATAACTTACTAATTAACTAACTAACTATTTTCTTACATACATATTAACTAACTAACTAACTAACTAACTAACTTACTAACTAACTAATTTACTAACTGACTACTAGTTAACTAACTAACTAGTTAACTAACGAAATAAGTAACAAATTAACTAACAAACTAACAAACTACTAGCTAACTAACTAACTAACTACTAGCTAACTAACTAACTAGTTAACTATCAAACTTACCAACTACCTTCATACATACCTATTACCTAACTAACTAACTACCTTTCTAACTAACTAACTAACTGACTAACTAACTAACTAACTAACCAAATAACTAAATAACTAACTAACTAACTAATTAACTAATTAACAAACTAACTAAATAACTATCTTCCCACATACCTATTAACGAACTAATTAACTAACTTACTAACTGACTGACTAACTAACTAACTAACTAAATAACTATCTAACTAAATAAATAACTAACTAACTATCTAACTAACTAAATAACTAACTAGCTAACTAACTAACTACTAGAGAACTAACAGACTAACTAACTAAATAGCTAACTAGTAAACAAACTAACTAATTAACTAACTGACTACTAGGTAACTAACTAACTATCTAACTTACTTACTAACTAACTAACTACCTTCCTACATACCTATTAACTAACTAACTAACTAACTAACTGCTAGCTAGCTAGCTGACTTAGCCAACTAACCAACTAACTAACTACTAGCTAACTAACTAACCAACTAACTAACTAACTACTAGCTAATTAACAAATAAACTGACTAAATAACGAACTAATTAACTAACTAACTAACTAACTACCTTCATACATACCTATAAACTAACTAAATAGCTATCTACCTAACTAACTAATTAACTAACTACCTTCCTACAAACTCACTAACAAACAAACTAACTAACTAATTAACTAGTATCAAACTAATTAACTGACTAACTAACTAATTGTCTTCCTACATACCTATTAACTAGTATCTATCTATCTAACTAACTAACTAACTAATTTGTCTTCCTATATACCTAATAACTAACTAACTAACTAATTGACTAACTAAAAATCTAACTAACTACCATCCTCTATACCGACTAACTAACTAGTAACTACCTTACTAATTAACAGACTATCAAACTAACTAACTAACTAACTAATTGACTAACTAACCATCTAACTAACTACCATCCTATATACCGACTAACTAACTAGTAACTACCTAACTAATTAACAGACTATCAAACTAACTAACTAACTAACTAACTAATTAACTAACTAACTAATTAACTAACTAATTAACTAACTACTAGATAAATAACTAAATAACTAACTAACTGACTACATAACTAACTAACTAACTACTAGATAACTATCTAAATAACTAACTAATTTACTGACTGACTATCTTTCTACGTACTTAATAACTAACTAACTTACTAAATAATTAACTAACTAAATAACTAACTAACTAACTAACTAACTAACTAACTAACTAAATAACTAACAATCCAAGTAACTAACTACTAGATATCTATCTAAATAACTAACTAATTAACTAACTATCTTCCTACATACTTATTGACTAACTAACTAACTAACTAACGAACTAACTACCTTCCTGCATACCCACCAACTAACTAGCTAACTAAATAAATTACCAGCTAACTCCTAGCTAACTAACTAACTAGTTAACTAACCAACTAACTAACTAACCAACTACTTGAAAACTAACTAACTAACTAACTATCTAACTAACTATTTAACTAACTAACTAACTAACTAACTAACTAATTAACTAACTAACTAACAAACTAACTTACCAACAAACTAACTAACTAACTACTAGCTAACTGAATAAATAACTAACTAACTAACTAACCACTATATAACTAACTAAATAACTGACTAATTAACTAACTAACTATCTTCCTACACACGTATTTACTAACTAACTAACTAACTAACTTACTAACTACCTTCCTACATACCCACAAACTAAGTAGCTAACTAAATAAATAAATAACTACTAGCTATTTAGCTAAAAAACTAAATAAATAATTAACTAACTAACTAGCTACCTTCGTACATGCCCACTAACTAACTAACTTACAAACTAACTAATCAACTAACTAACTACTAGTTAACTAACTAACTAACAAACTAACGAAATAACTAACTACTTAACTAACTAACTAACTAACTACTAGCTAACTAACTAACTAGTTAACTAACTAATATACTAACTAACTACCTTCATACATACCTATTAACTAACTAACTAACTAACTAACCAACCAACTAACTAACAAACTAAATAACTCAATAACTAACCGACTAACTAACAAATTCACTGATTAACAAACTAACTAAATAACCGAATAACTATCTTCCTACGTACCTATTAACTAACTAACTAACTAACTACCTTCCTACATACCCACTAACTAACTAACTAACTACCTTCCCACTAACTAACACACCAACTATCTAACTAACTAGACGACTAACAAGCTAACTATGTAACTACTAGATAACTAACAAACAAACTAACTAAATAACTAACTAATTAACTAAATAAATAACTAACTAACTAACTACTAGATAAGTGACTAACTAACTAACTAAATAACTAGGTAACTAACTAACTACTAGCTAGCAGAAAAAATAACTAACTAACTAATTACTAGACAACTAACATAATAACTAACTAATTTACTAACTAACTATATTCTTAAATACCTATTACCTAACTAACTAACTAACTAACTACCTACCTACCTTCCCACATACCCACCAACTAACTAACTAACTAACTAACTAACTAAATGACTAACTTGCCAACTTATAGCTAAATAACTAACTAACTAACTAAATAACTATCTGTTGACCTTACTAACTAACTAACTAACTAATAAATAACTATCTAATTAACTGACTAACTAATTAACTAACTAATTATCTAACTATCTAACTAACTAACTAACTAACTACCTTTATACATACATATTGATTAACTAACTAACTAACTAACTAACTAACTACTAGCTAACTAACTAAGTAACTAACTAAATAACTAACTGATCAACTAACTAACTAACTAATTAACTAGCCATCTAACTAACTAACCAACGATCTTCTTACATACTAACTAACTAACTAACTAACTACTAGTTAATTAACTAAATCACTAACTACTAACTACCTTCTTACATACATATTGACTAACTAACTAACTAACTAACTAACTAACTTACTTACTAACTAACAGACTACTAACTAACTACTAGCTAACGGAATAAATAACGAACTAACTAACTAACTAACTAACTACTAGATAACTAACTAAAGAACTAACTAATTAACTAACTTACTCTCTTCCTACATACATATTAACTAACTAAATAACTAACTTACTAACTACCTTCCTACATACGCACTAACTAAGTAACTAACAAACTAAATAAATAACTAACTAAATAACTACAAGCTATTTAACTAACTAACTAAATAAATAAATAACTAACTAATTAACTAACTAACTAACTAACTAATTTACTAACTAACTAACAAATTAACTAACTAGCTAGCTACCTTCGTACATACCCACTAACTAACCAACTTACTAAGTAACTAATTAACTATATAATTAATTAACTAAATAACTAACTAACTACTATTTGACTAACAAAATAACTAACTAATTAACTAACTGACTAACTAACAAACTACTAGCTAACTAGCTAGCTAGTTAACTATCTAACTTACTAACCAACTACCTTCATACATACTTATTAACTAACTAACTAACTACCTTTCTAACTAACTAAGTAATAAAATAACTAAATAACTAACTAACTAACTAATTAACTAATTAAAAAACTAACTAACTAACTAAATAACTATCTTTCTACATACCAATTAACTAACTAATTAACTAAGTAACTAACAAACTAACTAACTAAGTACCATCCTACATATCCACTAACTAACTGACTGACTACCTTCCCACTAACTAACTAACTATCTAACTAACTAAATAACTAACTAGCTAACTAACTAACTACTAGATAACTAAATAAACAAACTTACTAAATAAATAACTAGTTAACTAACTAACTAACTAACCAACTACTAACTAACTACTAGCTAACTGAATAAATAACGAACTAACTAACTAACTACTAGATAACTAACTAAATAACGAACTAATTAACTAACTAGCTAGCTTCCTTCATACATATTAACTAACTAACTAACTAACTAGCTAACTAACTAACTAACTTACTAACTCCCTTCCTACATACGCACTAACAAAGTAACTAACTAACTAAATAACTAGAAGCTATTTGACAAACTAACTAAATAAATAAATAACTAACTAATTAACTAACTAACTAACTAACTAATTAACTATCCAACTAACAAATTAACTAACTAGCAAGCTACCTTCGTACATACCCATCAACTAACTAACTTACTAACTAACTAATTAACTAACTAATTAATTAACTAAATAACTAACTAACTACTATTTAACTAACTAAATTACTAACTAATTAACTAACCAACTAACTAACAAACTACTAGCTAACTAGCTAACTAGTTAACTATCTAACTTACTAACCTACTACCTTCATACATACTTATTAACTAACTACTAACTACCTTTCTAACTAACTAAGTAATAAAATAACTAAATAACTAACTGACTAACTAATTAACTAATTAACAAACTAACTAAATAACTATCTTCCTACATACCTATTAACTAACTAACTAACTAACTAACTAACTAACTAACTAACTAACTAAGTACCTTCCTACATATCCACCAACTAACTAACTAACTACCTTTCCACTAACTAACTAACTATCTAACTAACTAAATAACTAACTAGCTAACTAACTAACTACTAGATAACTAAATAAACAAACTAACAAAATAAATAACTTGTTAACTAACTAACTAACTAACTAACTTACTAACTAACTACTAGCCAACTGAATAAATAACGAACTAACTAACTAACTAACTACCTTCCTTCATACGCACGAACTAACTAACTAACTAACTAAATAAATAACTAACTAAATAACTACTAGTTATTTAACTAACTAACTAAATAAATAAATAACTCACTAATTAACTAACTAACTAACTAACTAATTAACTAATGAACTAACAAATTACCTAACTAACTAGCTACCTTCGTAGACACCCACTAACTAACTAACTTACTAACTAACTAATTAACAAACAAATTAATTAACTAATTTACTAACTAACTACTAGTTCACTAACTAACTAACTAAATAACTAACTAAATAACTAACTAATTAACTAACTAACTAACTAACAAACTACTAGCAAACTAACTAACTAGTTAACTAACTAACTTACTAACTAACTACATTCATACATACCTATTGACTAACAAACTAACTACCTTTCTAACTAACTAACTAACAAACTAACCAAATAACTAAATAACTAACTAACTAACAAGTGAACTAATTAACAAACTAACTAAATAACTATCTTCCTACATACCTATTAACTAACTAACTAACCAACTAACTAACTAACTACCTACCTACCTTCCTACATACCCACTAACTAACTAACTAACTACCTACCTTCCCACTAACTAACTAACTAACTAACTATCAAACTTACTAAATAACTAACTAGCTAACTAACTAACTACTAGATAACTAACAAACAAACTAACTAACTAAATAACTAACTAGTTAACTAACTAAATAACTAACGTCTAACTACTAGATGACTAACTAGCTAACTAACTAAATAACTAACTAACTGCTAGCTAGCCGACAAAATAACTAACTAACTAATTACAAGATAACTTACATAATAACTAACTAATTTACGAACTAACTATCTTCTTAAATACCTATTAACTAACTAACTACCTTCCTACATACCCACAAACTAACTAACTAACTAACTAACTTAATAACTAACCACATAACTACTAGCTACCAAACTAACTAACGAACTAAAAAACTAACTGATGACCTAACGAACTAACTAACAACTAGATAACTAGCTAACTAACTAACTACCTAACTAACTAACTAACTAACTAACTAACTAACTAACAAACTAAATAACTATCTAACTAACTAACTAACTACCTTGATACATACATATTGATTTACTAACTAACTAACTAAATAACTAACTGATTAACTAACTAACTAACAAACTAATTAACTAACTATCTAACTAACTAACTAACTAACAACCTTATTACATACTAACTAACTAACTAACTAACTAACTAACTACTAGCTAATTAACTAACTAACTAACAAACTAGGTAACTACCTTATTACATACATATTACCTAACTAACTATCTAACTAACTAACTAACTAACTGACTAACTAACTTACTAACTAACTAACTAACTAACTAACTACTAGCTAATGGAATAACTAACTAACCAACTAACTAACTAACTAACTAACTAACTAACTACTAGATAACTAACTAAATAACTAACTAATTAACTAACTATCTTCCTACATACATATTAACTAACTAACTAACTAACTAACTAACTAACTATCTTACTAACTACCTTCCTACATTCCCACTAACTAAGTAACTAACTAAATAAATTAATAACTGACTAAATAACTACTATCTATCTAACTAACTAAAGAACTAAATAAATAACTAACTAATTAACTAATTAACTAAATAACTAACTAATTAACTAACTAACTAACAAATTAACTAACTAACTAGCTACCTTCATACATAGGCACTAACTAACTAACTACTTAAGTAACTAATTAATTAACTAATTAACAAACTAACTACTACTTAACTAACTAACTAACAAACAAACTAAGTAAATAACTAACTAATTAACTAAATAACTAACTAAGTACTAACTATCTAACTAACTAGTTAACTAACTAACTTACTAACTAACTACCTTCATACATACATATTAACTAACAAACTAACTACCTTTCTAACTAACAAACAAACTAATTAACTAACTAACTAACTAACTAACTAACTAACTAACAACCTTATTACATACTAACTAACTAACTAACTTACTAACTACTAGCTAATTAACTATCTAACTAACAAACTAGGTAACTACCTTATTACATACATATTACCTAACTAACTATCTAACTAACTAACTAACTGACTAACTAACTTACTGACTAACTAACTAACTAACTAACTAACTAACTACTAGCTAATGGAATAACTAACTAACCAACTAACTAACTAACTAACTAACTAACTAACTAACTACTAGATAACTAACAAAATAACTAACTAATTAACTAACTATCTTCCTACATACATATTAACTAACTAACTAACTAACTAACTAACTAACTAACTATCTTACTAACTACCTTCCTACATACCCACTAACTAAGTAACTAACTAAATAAATAAATAACTAACTAAATAACTACTATCTATCTAACTAACTAACGAACTAAATAAATAACTAACTAATTAACTAATTAACTAACTAACAAACAAATTAACTAACTAACTAACAAATTAACTAACTAACTAGCTACCTTCATACATACGTACTAACTAACTAACTAATTAAGTAACTAATTAATTAACTAATTAACTAACTAACTAACTAACTAACAAACTAAGTAAATAACTATCTAATTAACTAAATAACTAACTAAGTACTAACAAACTAACTAACTAGTTAACTAACTAACTTACTAACTAACTACCTTCATACATACATATTAACTAACAAACTAACTACCTTTCTAACTAACTAACAAACTAACTAACTACCTTCATACTCAGTTAGTTAGTAGTTTGTTAGTTAGTCAGTTAATTAGTTAGTTAGTTAGTTAGTTAGTTAGATAGTTAGTTAGTTATTTAGTTAGCTAGTCGTTAGTTAGTGAGTTAGTTAGTTAATCAATATGTATGTATCAATGTAGTTAGTTAGTTAGTTAGTTAGATAGTTAGTTAATTAGTTAGTTAGTTAGTTATTCAGTTAGTTAGTTAGTTATCTAGTAGTTCGTTAGTTAGTTAGGTCATCAGTTAATTAGTTAGTTATTTATTTAGTTAGTTAGTTAGTTAAATAGCTAGTAGTTATTTAGTTATTTATTTATTTAGTTAGTTAGTTACTTAGTTAGTGGGTATGTAGGAAGGTAGTTAGTAAGTTAGTTAGTTACTTAGTTAGTTAGTTACTTAGTTACTTAGTTAATATGTATTTAGGAAGATAGTTAGTTAGTTAATTAGTTAGTTATTTAGTTTGTTATCTAGTAGTTAGTTAGTTAGTTAGTTAGTTAGATAGTTATTTATTTAGTTAGCTAGTCGTTAGTTAGTTAGTTAGTTAGTTAGTAAATTAGTTAGTTAGTTAGTTAGTTAGTTAGTCAATTGGTTAATTAGTTAGCTAGTTAGTCAATATGTATGTAAGAATGTAGTTAGTTAGTTAGTTAGTTAGTTAGTTAGTTAATTAGCTAGTAGTTAGTTAGTTTGTTAGTTAGTTAGTATGTAAGAAGGTAGTTAGTTAGTGAGTTAGATAGATAGATAGTTAATTAGTTGGTATGTTAATCAGTCAGTTATTTAGTTAGTTAGTTAGTTAGCTAGTAGTTAGGTAGTTAGTGAGTAAGTTAGTTAATCAATATGTATGTATCAAGGTAGTTAGTTAGTTTGTTAGATAGTTAGTTAATTAGTTAGTTAGTTAATTAGTTAGTTAGTTAGTTATCTAGTAGTTAGTTAGTTAGTTAGGTCATCAGTTAGCTATTTAGTTAGTTAGTTAGTTAGTTAGTTAGTTAGCTAGCTAGTAGTTAGCAGGTTAGTTATTTATTTAATTAGTTAGTTGGTTAGTTGGCGGATATGTAGGAAGGTAGTTAGTTAGTTAGTTAGTTAATTAGTTAGTTAGTTATTTAGATAATTAGTAGTTAGTTAGATAATTAGTTAATTAATTATTTAGTTAATTAGTTAATTAGTAAGTTAGTTAGTTAGTGGGTATGTACGAAGGTAACTAATTAGTTACTTAATTTGTCAATTAGCAAGTTAATTAGTTAGTTAGTTAGTTAGTTAATTAGCTAGTTATTTATTTAGTTCGTTAGTTAAGTAGCTAGTAGTTATTTAGTTAGTTATTTATTTATTTAGTAGGTTACTGTTGGGGAATATCCTCGACCCCGGGCCCGCGCAGCGGAATGAAGGCCCGGTCCGATTCCCCGATTCCCGAGATCACGCCATGACTTCGAGGGTACGATGCGAATATAAGGATAGATCTATACCAGCGTGAAATTGATCACGCATGAAGGGTTGATCGCCGCCTTCTATCTCCTGTCACGTTGGTGACAATCCGCGCGTCCCATACCACGCGTCTTTCACCGTTCGTTGACCATCTTCTCACTCCTTGAGTCGATCACAATCCAAGAGCCACAATTGTCGCTCCTCTACTTGTATCCACCGTGAGTCGCAAGACGTCGGTCGCGGATGCACCTGCCTAGACGATGCACCGGCGAACTTGCTCGATCTAATCGATTCTCTATTCCTCGAGAAACTCCTTTCTCGATTTCTCTCTCTTCGCACCATTTCACTCACTAAAGATCAAATCTGAATTTGCTCTTTTTCTTGTGTATATTGGGCAGAATAATCACTTGCTTAGAATGATTCAACTGATGAATTCCTTCTGAATTCCCTTAGTGAAGATGAGAGAGAAAATCCTATTTATACCTAATAGGATAAGGATTAGCCAAAAGGCATGTATATCCAATATACACCCTTTCACACAGAAAACTGTATGAACCTGTTCAGTATTCTGTCCAGACGAAATTGATAAATTTCTCTGACAGAAAATCAACCAACACGAAAGTTGTAGATAATCTTATTATCTACTCAAACCAATTTGGCCCAGCCCAATTGGAGTTCGTATGCAAAAGTTATGACTGTTTTACTAACTGTATGTCATACTGTTGCACCCTTTCGGTATTTCATAGAAACGACACTTATACTTCGTTCATATGAAATATATTTCTACATGAAGGTTATAGATAATCTAATTATCTATCTAACCCAATTTGAACCATTCAAATTGGATTTTCCCACTGAAAGTTATGGCCACGAATGTACGACTACATTCGTTTATCCTTGTGTACACTTTTACGGTTGATCCGAAACTGTATTTCCTTCAGTCTCCCACTCAATTTCAGATCTACCTAAAAGGTACTCATGCATATCCAATACGCACGATTTTAGAGAATATAGCTCGCGTATCAAATACCAAGCTATGCACATCCAATGTGCCGATTTTATGATCAAGCCCGACTTAGTACGACTCGTTGTGTGACCATGTAGGTTCGACTTAACGATGGCAGTAGGTTGTTTCCAATGCCTACAAGCTCATGAGCGGGATCTAGTCACTCCATCATAGCTACCCATGTTAAACGAAAAATGATTGTGATCATTGTGCCTATCTCGAATAGCGGTTACTAGTTCTCTTGTTTACGATATCCGTTAATCAAAAGGCACGGTAATAGTCATCCTTATAATTTGATTAACTATACTTATTCCCCGATTCCGAGTTGAGTTAACAAATTTCAATCGATATTAACCATTAATATCATTGACCGTGGCCACGGATTTCGTTAATCGACTCATCGAGCGGCGCCTAAGAGATATCTCTTCCTTTCGGAATAAACAATTCCTATCTTGGAGACTCACATTGAATTCCGTGTTTCGGACAATACCCAATGATGACCCTTTTAACTCCCTGTTACGGTGAGCGTAAGATCATATCAAAGCATTGTGTTACGCACGTAACGCAATCAATGATCCCCTCAAGTATGAAGAATCTAAAACCCCATCCGTCGCAAGTCCATCTATAATGACTAAACCATGTCATGGTCTCGCGGCTTCGGTCATATCCAATACATGTAACCTAAAATATATCTACGTTCCCGATTCGACAAACTCCTTTGTCCCATGATTAGCAAAACATAATCATCTCCTCGGCAAACGTACTAGTGTACGCGTTCAGTCTATTCCCTTGTAATAGTAATGCTTCTCTCTTAAGCAAACTGACCCCCGACTAGGGATGTTTAGAAATGACACTTTAAGTGTGACGGTTTCGCTGCACATGGTCCTCAACCATGTCGACGTCCACACAAGTTCAAATCAAGGTTCATGTAACAATCATATTACACAACCCAGCACACAGTTTTCATATAAGGTGAATGCATATTAATTTAAGTAAACAAAAATTTTAAAAGGGATGCATTCATATGGACTAAGTATTTGGGTGATACAACGTTTACCTATGGGTATCTCCATACCCATAACCTGCGAGGACTATCGTATTAGATAACTACACTCTACTCTCTTCTTCCTCCTCTAGGTATCTCCATACCCATAGTCATCGCATGACAGTCACGCGCGACTAGAGAGAGCGGTTTTGTAAACGGGTCCGCACGTTCCCGCTAGTGTTAATCATCATCAGGATTGGAACATTTCCAATACCTACGATCACATCTTTTCATAAAATTTCATGGATCAAATGAAATTTTCTGAGTATTGGCTAGAAGTGGTTGTGACCTCGGCATTTTGGGCTTGTACTATTGCGTTTCACGCAATAAACAACCATAAATCCGATAACTCGTGGCTACGAGAGTTTGGTCATGTTTCCTTGATCCATACCACTTCCTTTTGCGATTAATAACCGCAATATACTCGCCTCCGTACATAGAATCATAAACTATTGGTCTTGTGGAATCATTCCACATAACCGTGTTTTCATTTAAGCAAAACATGTACACACTTTGTGATCGAAAGTCGTGCTACATATTTGGACGTGCTTAATCTTTGGAAACTGTTGTTGTTATAACTCTTTATAACCAACACGTCCTCCACACCATTATAGATAAAAATCCTGAATTCTTTCGCAAAGTATTCAAGGATAACATTCACCGCTATAAATACAGATTCTAATGGGTTTAAATATACATAACCATTATGTATATAAATGTGTAACCATTATACATTCACAAGAGTTAGTCTTATGTAATAGAATTACATTCAAACTCATGTGATTCCCATGAATTTATTGACGGTAAATTAGACGACTTATGTGTACGACGTATAGCCACATACATATCATGACAGATATAATAGATCCTAACATCAAATGTAAGGCATCATATTATTACTTTTCGCGCTGCTTGATGTCTCACATCGAGCTTTTGAAAATTTCTGTCATGCGACATTTTGATTTAACTCCTCCAAGAAGTTAAATGTTGAAAACCATTTTCAACAATATGTCGATATATGTGTCATAACATAGAACGAGGAACTTCTTAGATCTATCCTATAGATATTCACGCTTATTCATAAGCGGTCTCGTCTAAATCCTTTGTCGTTACAAGAAATATAACGCAGCTCCCACTAACCTTCATGTGTACACAAAGTTTTCATTCGGTCCGACAATGATATAACTGTTTATAACTTTGTCAAAACGAATATTCCAATTCCGAGAAGCATTCTTTAATCCATCATATGGATCGTTAAAACATGCATATCCTATTCCAATTCTTATGAATTGGCAAAACCGTAAGGTTGTGTCAAGTACACATCCTTTCATTAAATTTCTGTCAAGAAATTCGGTTTTGACATCCATTTTGCCACATCACATATCATAATACGCGACCATGACAAGCAGAATTCCGAGAATGTGAAAGCATGGCAACATGCGAAAACGTTTCTTCATAGTCCGACTATGAATTGCATGAAACTCTTCGCAAAAAGCCTCGCTTTACATATATGCGTATTCCTATCCATGTAGGTTCTTCATCTTGAAAAACCCACTCACATTTCACGGGTCTAACGCAGAAAGTAATGAAATCAAGTTCTAAACTTGATAATTTACATGGATCGAATCTCAGATTTCATGACACCATGTCATGTGGAATCAACTTTTCATAGCATCCTTGTAGGATATCGAATCATCATATGATTTCAATCTATCATCATTAGCCACGATAAATCCGTATTTATTGGCTTATGATATAGCCTACTTGATCTATGAAAAATTCATTTGTGTGTTTGACTTGCGTTCATCAACTCTTGACGAAGCCATGTCAACTGTCATCGGTACAATGTTCATTTTCAAATCACGAACTCTTTCGAGATTTATTCTACTCCCACTAGCCCGCATAGAGATAAATGGCACCAAGTTCCAAACTTGTGCGCATCTAGTCCTCCTCCAAGAAGGCATCTCTTCGAGCCACGAAAATCTCATTTTCGTCGGGACATTAGAACTAATACCCTTTAGTTTCCTTAAGGATAAACGAACAATTTTCAGATTTGGGATTGAGTTTAACCGAAACAAATTTCGAAATATACCCACATCCTCAAATCTGTACAAATGACCATTTCGGAACCATTCCGATCCATATCTCATATGGCGTCTTTTGTACCGATTAGAAGGTTGATGGTCCATATCTTATATGCAACCATTCATTAGTGCCGCTGTCTCAAGGGCGTATCCCAAAACATTTTTGGGAGATCCTATTGACTTATCATTTATCGAACCATGTCCAACATGCGTTCATTTCTTCTTTTCGGACACATCTCAATGTTCCAAATGAAGACAATCGTGAAACGATTCCACAATCATAAATGATCATCAATATTCATAACTCAAATATCGCCTCTTCGATCTTATCGAAAGGTTTAGCTCAAATACTCGCCTTCTCGATCCTATCGAAAAACTTTGATTTTCTTGCTTAGTTGATTTCGTATTTCGTTTTTGAAACTCTTTGAACCTTTCAAAAGTCTCTGTTTCGGAACGCATTAAATAGATATTTTCATATCTACTTTAACCGTCCATAAACGTAACAAAATATCGATAGCCTCCTCTTGCCTCGGAACTTATCGGAACATTTACATTTAAATGTAATTTCCAATAATTCGTTGGATCTTTCTCCAACCTTTGGAGAATGATGCCCTTTGTCGTCTTTCCTAATAAATAAGTATCGCATTAATCAATCGAATCTAATTCGAATGATTCTAGCAATCCATCATATGGAATCTAAATACGCGAATCTCGTTTATATGGCCAAGACGGCAATGCCAAAAGAAGCAATCAACCTCTTGGTTTAATCCTCCTCGGATTTCACCATTCTTTGAGTCATTAGTTTGAACAACTCCTTGTCCGAACTTTCTGTTTTGGAAAACATTTTCCCAAAATACCCTTAGACATACATTTCTTTCGATCCCTCCTTTGAATTACAAGGACATCCACGCATCTATATACATTGGATTCCTCGGATACTCCGAGCATCTCCAATTCAATTTTAAATCGCATCTCATGCAATTCAGGGATCGACTTATCTATCGAATGCATATGATATTCGGTCACAAAGATCAAATCTCGTACCATCAACACACGAGTGTTAATCAAAGACCCATAAGGCGTCTCAAAATTAACCTACTCTTTGAGCCGCATTGAGTCATTCAACGCGCTCTAGCTCTTGAAACTATTTCATGAGCGTTGTGTTTTACTTTCATATACACCCGAATTCTCAAAACAATTTTGAGAAATTTGCGTCTATACATGCCACCACAAGGCACGTAATATTGATCGATTCCTTCTTAAGTTTATCGAACCCGGCTTTCTCTAAAGCCAAAGCCTCGAGCCCCGAATCTACCATTTCCGTGTCCAACACGTTCCTTTAAGTCTAAAAACTATTCTTTGACTATCAAGGTTAATAACGGTAATTCCGGCCCAAAAACCATCTATCATATCGATCTAATCGATATATTTGGTGTTGCTTGAAAACATAATTCTAAACGGATGATGAAGATTAATTCCTAACCGTGCGTACTTAATCTATATGCTTATATGATAATTATATGATAGTGTTATTTTATCGAATCGATAACCCTCATACCGATACGGGACTCCAAGTCCATAACACTCAAGATCCATATATCACGATCCTCCCATAAGTTGCTTTGGCAGACGAATGGGATCTCGCTATTTAGGTAGGATTATATCCAATCGCATCCAATGCGACTCTTGAACCTTTATAGGATTTCGGTGATGAATCGTATCCAATACAATCCCAGTTCCGTGTGTGCATCCTATCTATGCCCCGAACTTCCAATCAAGTCGGCTTTGGCCTCAACCCTTACTGGCTTGAACGGTTAAGTCACAACCATACTCAGCGTATCGTTCAAATAAACTACTAATAAGTCGGCTTTGGCCTTAACCCTTATCAGTCCCTATTTAACGCTTGCCACCCCGTCGATGACTACAATAACCCATGTCGGCTTTGGCCTTAACCCATGTGAGACGTAGTACCGATCATAGTGGTTGTGAATATGGAAGGCATTTCCATGACTTAAATATTATGAGGGATCATGCCATTGCATGTTTCTAAATTCGTGACATAATCATATTATATCACTATCACAAGATTTGTAAATGCATATGATTTATTTAGGGAGATTAATTATTCTAAATAATTAATTATCTAGTATGCTAGAATGTTTGATGCCGATCAAATCGATATAAAGAACTCAAAATTCCGACCTTCGTAGCCAAAGTTATCGCGAAAACAAAAACAGCATCCAGAGAAGGGTCCGTTATAACGGACTGCCCCATCCGTTGTAACGCAGGGGCCGTGGGGCGCGAGAAAACCTCGCCCGGGACGCGTCCGGGGCGCCAAAAACTGGCCCCGGGGCGGCAGAAAAACAGTTTTTCTGCACCCTTTCGGTATTTCATTAGAACGACACTAATACTTCGCTCAAATGAAATATATTACAACATGAAAGTTCTAGATAATCTCATTATCTAACTAACCCAATTTGAACCATTCAAATCGGAATTTTCTACTGAAAGTTATACCAGTTTTAGTAAAATACGAACAAAAGAAAAGGTAAGTTTATCCAATAGACACCTTTTCAACCAGAAAACTACAGACACCTTTTCAGTATTCTGTTGAAACAAAAATATTAAATTGTTCCAACCGACTTTGAACGTGAACGAAAGTTCTAGATAATCGTATTATCTAACTAACACAATTGGATTGGACTCAATTGGATTTTCTATGCGACATATACGGACGTTTTAGTCTCTGTATGTCAAACAGTCGCACCCTTTCAGTATTCCATAAAAACGACACTGATAATTCGTTCAAATGAAAAAACTTTCTGTATCAAAGTCATAGATAATCCCATTATCTAACTACGCCAATTTGATCCAATCAATTTGGAGTTTACCACTGAAAATTATCTTAGTTTTACTCACTGTTTCGTATTCTAATTTTCTGCAGATTTTGCCGTTTCGTCCGTTTTCGCTCGTTTCCAAAACGATAAATCATGAAACTTTTTCACGATCATTCCTAGATACTCTCAATCAACTTTTGATCGATCTCTAGCGAATTCCACTTGTGATTTTAACGGAATTTGACATTCTAAATATGTAACATCATGCAAACGGGTACGAACTTTGATAACCCGTGCGTATATCTAATATACGACTATGATTCGACCCTCGAATCGATGGCGATCGCTCTGATACCACTGTTGGGGAATATCCTCGACCCCGGGCCCGCGCAGCGGAATGAAGGCCCTGTCCGATTCCCCGATTCCCGAGATCACGCCATGACTTCGAGGGTACGATGCGAATAGAAGGATAGATCTATACCAGCGTGAAATTGATCACGCACGAAGGGTTGATCGCCGCCTTCTATCTCCTGTCACGTTGGTGACAATCCGCGCGTCCCATACCACGCGTCTTTCACCGTTCGTTGACCATCTTCTCACTCCTTGAGTCGATCACAATCCAAGAGCCACAATTGTCGCTCCTCTACTTGTATCCACCGTGAGTCGCAAGACGTCGGTCGCGGATGCACCTGCCTAGACGATGCACCGGCGAACTTGCTCGATCTAATCGATTCTCTATTCCTCGAGAAACTCCTTTCTCGATTTCTCTCTCTTCGCACCATTTCACTCACTAAAGATCAAATCTGAATTTGCTCTTTTTCTTGTGTATATTGGGCAGAATAATCACTTGCTTAGAATGATTCAACTGATGAATTCCTTCTGAATTCCCTTAGTGAAGATGAGAGAGAAAATCCTATTTATACCTAATAGGATAAGGATTAGCCAAAAGGCATGTATATCCAATATACACCCTTTCACACAGAAAACTGTATGAACCTGTTCAGTATTCTGTCCAGACGAAATTGATAAATTTCTCTGACAGAAATTTCTCTGACAGAAAATCAACCAACACGAAAGTTGTAGATAATCTTATTATCTACTCAACCCAATTTGGCCCAGCCCAAGTGGAGTTCGTATGCAAAAGTTATGACTGTTTTACTAACTGTATGTCATACTGTTGCACCCTTTCGGTATTTCATAGAAACGACACTTATACTTCGTTCATATGAAATATATTTCTACATGAAGGTTATAGATAATCTAATTATCTATCTAACCCAATTTGAACCATTCAAATTGGATTTTCCCACTGAAAGTTATGGCCACGAATGTACGACTACATTCGTTTATCCTTGTGTACACTTTTACGGTTGATCCGAAACTGTATTTCCTTCAGTTACTTAGTTAGTGGGTATGTAGGAAGGTAGTTAGTAAGTTAGTTAGTTAGTTAGTTCGTTCTTTAATATGTATGTAGGAAGATAGTTAGTTAGATAATTAGTTAGTTATTTAGTTAGTTATCTAGTAGCTAGTTAGTTATTTATTCGTGCCGCTAGTAGTTAGTTAGTTAGTTAGTTAGATAGTAAGTTAGTAAGTTAGTTAGTTATTTAGTTAATTAGTTAATTAGTTAGTTAGTTAGTTAGTTAGTCAATATGTATGTAAGAAGGTAGTTTGTTAGTTGGTTAGTTAGTTAGTTAGATAGTTAGTTAATTAGTTAGTTAGTTAGTTAGTTAGTTAATCAGTTAGTTATTTAGTTAGTTACTTTGTTAGTTAGCTAGTAGTTAGTTAGTGAGTCTGTTTGTTAATCAATATGTATGTATCAAAGTAGTTAGTTAGTTAGTTAGATAGTTAGTTAATTAGTTAGTTAGTGAATTAGTTAGTTAGTTAGTTAGTTAGTCAGTTAGTTATTTAGTTATCTAGTAGTTAGTTAGTTAGTTAGGTCATTTGTTAGTTATTTAGTTAGTTAGTTAGTTAGTTGCTAGTAGTTAGCAGGTTAGTTATTGATTTATTTAGTTAGTTAGTTAGTTGGTGGGTATATGGGAATGTAGTTAGTTTGTTAGTTATTTAGGTAATAGGTATTTAACAAGATAGTTAATTAGTAAATTGGTTAGTTATTATGTTAGTTATCTATTAATTAGTTAGTTAGTTATTTAGTCAGCTAGCTAGTAGTTAGTTAGTTAGTTATTTAGTTATTTGGTTAGTTAGTTATCTATTAGTTAGTTAGTTAGTTATTTAGTTAGTTTGTTAGTTATCTAGTAGTTAGTTAGTTAGCTAGTTAGTTATTTAGTTAGATAGATAGTTAGTTAGTTAGCGGTAAGGTAGTTAGTTAGTTAGTTAGCGGTAAGGTAGTGAGTTAGTTAATTAGTGAGTTAGTTAATCAATTAGTTATTTAGTTAGTTCGTTAGTTAGTTAGTTAGTTAGATAATTAGTTAGTTAGTTAGTTAGTTAATTAGTTAGTTAGTTAGTTTGTATCAAGGTAGTTAGTTAGTTAGTTAGATAGTTAGTTAATTAGTGAGTTAAATAGTTAGTTAGTTAGTTAATTTGTCAGTTAGTTAGTTAGTTATCTAGTTGCTAGTTAGTTAGTTAGTTAGGTCATCAATTAGTTATTTAGTTAGTTAGTTAGTTAGTTAGTTAGTTAGTTAGTTAGTTAATAGGTACTTAAGAAGATAGTTAGTTAGTAAATTAGTTAGTTATTATGTTAGTTATCTTGTAGTTAGTTAGTTAGTTATTATGTTAGTGAGTTAGTTAGTTAATCAATATGTATGTATCAAGGTAGTTAGTTAGTTAGTTAGTTAGATAGTTAGTTAATTAGTTAGTTAATTAGTTAGTTAATTAGTTAGTTAGTCAGTTAGTTAGTTAGTTAGTTAGTTATCTAGTAACTAGTTAGTTAGTTAGGTCATCAATTAGTTATTTAGTTAGTTAGTTTGTTAGTAGTTAGCCGGTTAGCTACTTATTTAGTTAGTTAGTTAGTTAGTTGGTGGGTATGTAGGAAGGTAGTATGTTAGTTAGTTAGTTAATAGGTATTTAAGAAGATAGTTAGTTAGTAAATTAGTTAGTTATTATGTTAGTAACCTAGTAGTTAGTTAGTTAGTTATTTTGTCAGCTAGCTAGTAGTTAGTTAGTTAGTTAGTCAGTCTGTTAGTTAGTTATTTAGTTAACAATTTAGTTATTTAGTTAGTTAGTTTGTTAGTTATCTAGTAGTTAGTTAGTTAACAAGTTAGTTATATAGTTAGTTAGATAGTTAGTTAGTTAGTTAGTGGGAAGATAGTTTGTTAGTTAGTTAGTGGGTATATAGGAAGGTAGTTAGTTAGTTAGTTAGCTAGTTAGTTAGTTAGTTAGTTAGTTAGTTAATAGGTGTATGTATGAAGATAGTTATTCAGTTATTTAGTTAGTTTGTTGATTAGTTAATTAGTTTGTTAGTTATTTAGTTAGTTAGTTAGTTAGTTAGTTAGTTAGTTTGTTAGTAAGTTAGTTAGAAATTTAGTTGGTTTGTTAGTTAATAGGAATGTATGATGGTAGTGAGTTAGTAAGTTAGTTAGTTAACTAGTTAGTTAGTTAGCTAGTAGTTAGTTAGTTAGTTAGTTAGTTAGTTAATTAGTTATTTATTTAGTTAGTTAGTTAGTTAGTTAAATAGTAGTTAGTTAGTTAATTAGTTCATTAGTTAGTTAGTTAATTAGTTAGTTAGTAAGTTAGTTAGTTAGTGGATATGTACGAAGGTAGCTAGTTAGTTAGTAAGTTAGTTAATTAGTTAGTTAGTTAGTTAATTAATTAGTTAGTTCATTCTTTAGTTAGTTAGTTAGTGAAATAGCTAGTAGTTATTAAGTTAGTTATTTATTTATTTAGTTAGTTACTTAGTTAGTGGGTATGTTGGAAGATAGTTAGTTAGTTAATTAGTTAGTTATTTAGTTAGTTATCTAGTAGTTAGTTAGTTAGTTAGTTAGTTAGTTAATTAGTTAGTTAAGTGAATTAGTTAGTTAGTTAGTTAGTCAGTCAGTTAGTTAGTTATCTAGTAGTTAGTTAGTTAGTTAGGTCATCAGTTAGTTATTTAGGTAGTTATTTAGTTAGTTAGCTAGTAGTTAGATGGTTATTTATTTATTTAGTTAGTTAGGTAGTTAGTTGGTGGGTATGTGGGAATGTGGTTAGTTAGTTTGTTAGTCAATAGGTATTTAAGATAGTAGTTAGTTAGCTAGTAGTTAGTTAGTTAGTTAGTTAGTTAGTCAATTAGTTAGTTATTTAGTTAGTTAGTTAGTTAGTTAACTAGTAGTTAGTTAGTTAATTAGTTCATTAATTAGTTAGTTAATTAGTTAGTTAGTTAGTTATATAGTTAGTGGGTATGTACGAATGTAGCTAGTTAGTTAGTTAATTTGTTAGTTAATTAGTTAATTAGTTAGTTTGTTAGTTAATTAGTTAGTTAGTTCTTTAGTTAGTTAGTTAGTTAAATAGCTAGTAGTTATTTAGTTAGTTATTTATTTATTTAGGTTGTTACTTAGTTAGTGGGTATGTAGGAAAGTAGTTAGTAAGTAAGTTAGTTAGTTAGTTAGTTAATCTGTCTGTAGGAAGATAGTTAGTTAGTTATTTAGTTAGGTATCTAGTAGTTAGTTAGTTAGTTAGTTAGTTAGTTAGTTAGATATTTGTTCAATTAACTAGTAGTTAGTTAGTTAGTAAGTAAGTAAGTTAGTTAGTTAGTTAGTTAATTAGATAGTTCATAGTTAGTTAGTTAGTCAATATGTATGTAAGGAGGTAGGTAGGTAGTTAGTTAGTTAATTAGCTAGTACGTAGTTAGTTAGTTAGTTAGTTAGTTAGTATATAAGAAGGTTGTTAGTTAGTTAGTTAGTTAGATAGTTAGTTAATTTGTTAGATAGTTAGTTAGTTAGTTAATCAGTTAGTTTTGTAGTTAGTTAGTTAGTTAGTTAGCTAGTAGTTAGTTAGTTTGTTAGTGAATTAGTTAGTTAATCAATATGTATGTATAAAGGTCGTTAGTTAGTTAGTTAGATAGTAAGTTAATTTGTTAGTTAGTTAATTATTTAATTAGTTAGCTAGTCAGATTGTTAGTTAGTTATCTAGTAGTTAGTTAGTTAGTTAGTTAGTTAGGTCATCAGTTAGTTAGTTAGTTAGTTAGTTAGTTAGTTAGTTAGTGAGTGAGTTTGTTAGCTTGTAGTTAGCTGGTTTGTTATTTATTTGGTTAGTTAGTTAGTTGGTGGGTATGTAGGAAGGTAGGTAGTTAGTTAGTTAATAGGGATTTAAGAAGATAGTTAGTTAGTAAATTAGTTAGTTATTATGTTAGTTATCTTGTAATTAGTTAGTTAGATATTTTGTCAGCTAATTAGTAGTTAGTTAGTTAGTTAGTTATTTAGTTAGTTAGTTAGTTAGTTAGTTAGTTATTTAGTTAGTTAACTAGTTAGTTATTTAGTTAGTTAGTTTGTTAGTTATCTAGTAGTTAATTAGTTAGCTAGTTAGTAATTTAGTAAGTTAGATAGTTAGTTAGTTAGTTAGTTAGTTAGTGGGAAGGTAGGTAGTTCGTTGGTTAGTGGGTATGTTGGAAGGTAGTTAGTTCGTTAGTTACTTAGTTAGTTAGTTAGTTCATAGGTACGTAGGAAGATAGTTATTTAGTTAGTTAGTCAGTTTGTTGATTAGTTCATTTGTTAGTTAGTTACTTATTTAGTTATTTAGTTATTTAGTTAGTTAGTTAGTTAGTTTGTTAGTTAGTTAGTTTGAAAGGTAGTTAGTTTGTTAGTTGATAGTTATGTATGAAGGTTGTTAGTAAGTAAGTTAGTTAGTTAACTAGTTAGTTACTTAGCTAGTAGTTCGTTAGTTAATTAGTTACTTAGTTAGTTAGTTAGTAAGTTAGTTAGTTAACTAGTAGTTAGTTAGTTAATTAGTTAATTAATTAGTTAGTTAGTAAGTTAGTTAGTTAATGGGTATGTACGAAGGTAGATAGTTAGTTAGTTAATTTTTTATTTCGTTAGTTAATTAGTTAGTTAGTTAGTTAGTTAGTTAATTAGTTTGTTATTTATTTAGGTAGTTAGTTTGTTAAATAGCTAGTAGTTATTTAGTGTGTTATTTATTTATTTAGTTAGTTACTTAGTTAGTGGGTATGTAGGAAGGTAGGTAGTTAGTTAGTTAGTTAGTTAGTTAGTTAGTTAATATGTATGTAAGAAGATAGTTAGTTAGTTATTTAGTTAGTTATTTAGTTAGTAATCTAGTAGTTAGTTAGTTAGTTAGTTAGTTATTTATTCAGTTAGCTAGTAGTCAGTTAGTTAGTTGGTCAGTTAGCTAGTAGTCAGTTAGTTAGTTAGTTAGTTAGCTGGTAAGTTAGTTAGTTAGTTAGTTAGTTAGTTAGTTAGTTTGTTGGTTAGTTAGTTAGTCAATATGTATGTAAGAAGGTAGTTAGTTAGTTAGTTAGTTAGTTAGTTAGTTATCCGGTAGTTGGTTAGTTAGTTAGTTAGTTAGTTAACTAGTTAGTTATTTAGTTAGCTAGTTAGTTTGTTAGCTAGTAGTTAGCTGGTAATTTATTTATTTCACAAGTTAGTATGGGTATGCAGGAATGTAGTTAGTTAGTTAGTTAGTTAGTGGGTATGTTGGAAGATAGTTAGTTAGTTAATTAGTTAGTTATTTAGTTAGTTATCTAGTAGTTAGTTAGTTAGTTAGTTAGTTAGTTAGTTAGTTAGTTAGTTAATTAGTTAGGTAGTGAATTAGTTAGTTAGTTAGTTAGTCAGTCGGTTAGTTAGTGAATTAGTAGTTAGTTATTTAGTTAGTTAGGTCATCAGTTAGTTATTTAGTTAATTATTTAGTTAGTTAGCTAGTAGTTAGATGGTTAGTTATTTATTTAGTTAGTTAGTTCGTTAGTTGTTGTGTATGTGGGAATGTAGTTAGTTAGTTTGTTAGTTAGTTAGTTAATAGGTATTTAAGAAGATAGTTAGTTAGTAAATTAGTTTGTTATTATGTTAGTTATCTATTAATTAGTTAGTTATTTATTTTGTCTTCTAGCTAGTAGTTAGTTAGTTAGTTAGTTTTTTAGTTAGTTAGTTAGTTAGTTATCTGGTAGTTAGCTAGTTAGCTAGTTAGTTATTTAGTTAGATATGTAGTTTGTTAGTTAGTTAGCGGTAAGGTAGTTAGTTAGTTAGTGGGTGGGTATGTAGGAAGGTAGTTAGTTTGTTTCTTAGTTAGTTTGTTAGAAAGGTAGTTAGTTAGTTTGTTAATATGTATGTATGAAGGTAGTAAGTTAGTAAGTTAGTTAGTTAGTTAGCTAGTAGTTAGTTAGTTAGTTAGTTAGTTAGTTAGTCAATTAGTTAGTTATTTAGTTAGTTAGTTAGTTAGTTAACTAGTAGTTAGTTAGTTAATTAGTTCATTAATTAGTTAGTTAATTAGTTAGTTAGTTAGTTATATTGTTAGTGGGTATGTACGAATGTAGCTAGTTAGTTAGTTAATTTGTTAGTTAATTAGTTAATTAGTTAGTTAGTTAGTTAATTAGTTAGTTAGTTCTTTAGTTAGTTAGTTAGTTAAATAGCTAGTAGTTATTTAGTTAGTTATTTATTTATTTAGGTTGTTACTTAGTTAGTGGGTATGTAGGAAAGTAGTTAGTAAGTAAGTTAGTTAGTTAGTTAGTTAATCTGTCTGTAGGAAGATAGTTAGTTAGTTAATTAGTTAGTTATTTAGTTAGGTATCTAGTAGTTAGTTAGTTAGTTAGTTAGTTAGATATTTGTTCAATTAACTAGTAGTTAGTTAGTTAGTAAGTAAGTAAGTTAGTTAGTGAGTTAGTTAATTAGATAGTTCATAGTTAGTTAGTTAGTCAATATGTATGTAAGGAGGTAGGTAGGTAGTTAGTTAGTTAATTAGCTAGTACGTAGTTAGTTAGTTAGTTAGTTAGTATATTAGAAGGTTGTTAGTAAGTTAGTTAGTTAGATAGTTAGTTAATTAGTTAGATAGTTAGTTAGTTAGTTAATCAGTTAGTTTTGTAGTTAGTTAGTTAGTTAGTTAGTTAGCTAGTAGTTAGTTAGTTAGTTAGTGAATTAGTTAGTTAATCAATATGTATGTATCAAGGTCGTTAGTTAGTTAGTTAGATAGTAAGTTAATTTGTTAGTTAGTTAATTAGTTAATTAGTTAGCTAGTCAGATTGTTAGTTAGTTATCTAGTAGTTAGTTAGTTAGTTAGTTAGGTCATCAGTTAGTTAGTTAGTTAGTTAGTTAGTGAGTTTGTTAGCTTGTAGTTAGCTGGTTAGTTATTTATTTGGTTAGTTAGTTAGTTGGTGGGTATGTAGGAAGGTAGGTAGTTAGTTAGTTAATAGGGATTTAACAAGATAGTTAGTTAGTAAATTAGTTAGTTATTATGTTAGTTATCTTGTAATTAGTTAGTTAGATATTTTGTCAGCTAATTAGTAGTTAGTTAGTTAGTTAGTTATTTAGTTAGTTAGTTAGTTAGTTAGTTAGTTATTTAGTTAGTTAGTTAACTAGTTAGTTATTTAGTTAGTTAGTTTGTTAGTTATCTAGTAGTTAATTAGTTAGCTAGTTAGTAATTTAGTAAGTTAGATAGTTAGTTAGTTAGTTAGTTAGTTAGTGGGAAGGTAGGTAGTTCGTTAGTTAGTGGGTATGTAGGAAGGTAGTTAGTTCGTTAGTTACTTAGTTAGTTAGTTAGTTCATAGGTACGTAGGAAGATAGTTATTTAGTTAGTTAGTTAGTTTGTTTATTAGTTCATTTGTTAGTTAGTTACTTATTTAGTTATTTAGTTATTTAGTTAGTTAGTTAGTTAGTTTGTTAGTTAGTTAGTTTGAAAGGTAGTTAGTTTGTTAGTTGATAGGTATGTATGAAGGTTGTTAGTAAGTAAGTTAGTTAGTTAACTAGTTAGTTACTTAGCTAGTAGTTCGTTAGTTAATTAGTTAATTAGTTAGTTAGTTAGTAAGTTAGTTAGTTAACTAGTAGTTAGTTAGTTAATTAGTTAATTAATTAGTTAGTTAGTAAGTTAGTTAGTTAATGGGTATGTACGAAGGTAGATAGTTAGTTAGTTAATTTTTTATTTCGTTAGTTAATTAGTTAGTTAGTTAGTTAGTTAGTTAATTAGTTTGTTATTTATTTAGGTAGTTAGTTTGTTAAATAGCTAGTAGTTATTTAGTGTGTTATTTATTTATTTAGTTAGTTACTTAGTTATTGGGTATGTAGGAAGGTAGGTCGTTAGTTAGTTAGTTAGTTAGTTAGTTAGTTAGTTAATATGTATGTAAGAAGATAGTTAGTTAGTTATTTAGTTAGTTATTTAGTTAGTAATCTAGTAGTTAGTTAGTTAGTTAGTTAGTTAGTTAGTTATTCAGTTAGCTAGTAGTCAGTTAGTTAGTTAGTTAGTTAGCTGGTAAGTTAGTTAGTTAGTTAGTTAGTTAGTTAGTTGGTTAGTTAGTTTGTTGGCTAGTTAGTTAGTCAATATGTATGTAAGAAGGTAGTTAGTTAGTTAGTTAGTTATCCGGTAGTTGGTTAGTTAGTTAGTTAGTTAGTTAACTAGTTAGTTATTTAGTTAGCTAGTTAGTTTGTTAGCTAGTAGTTAGCTGGTAATTTATTTAGTTCACTAGTTAGTATGGGTATGCAGGAATGTAGTTAGTTAGTTAGTAAGTTAGTTAGTATGTAGGAAGATAGTTAGTTACTTAATTAGTTAGTTAACTAGTAGTTAGTTAGTTAATTAGTTCATTAATTAGTTAGTTAATTAGTTAGTTAGTAAGTAAGTTAGTTAGTGGGTATGTACGAAGGTGGCTAGCTAGTTAGTTAATTTGTTAGTTAATTAGTTAATTATTTAGTTATTTAGTTATTTATTTATTTATTTAGTTAGTTACTTAGTTAGTGGGTATGTTGGAAGATAGTTAGTTAGTTAATTAGTTAGTTATTTAGTTAGTTATCTAGTAGTTAGTTAGTTAGTTAGTTAGTTAGTAAGTTAATTAGTTAGGTAGTGAATTAGTAAGTTAGTTAGTTAGTCAGTCAGTTAGTTAGTTATATAGTAGTTAGTTATTTAGTTAGTTAGGTCATCAGTTAGTTATTTAGTTAATTATTTAGTTAGTTAGTTAGTAGTTAGATGGTTAGTTATTTATTTTGTTAGTTAGTCAGTTAGTTGGTGGGTATGTGGGAATGTAGTTAGTTAGTTTGTTAGTTAGTTAGTTAAAAGGTATTTAAGAAGATAGTTAGTTAGTAAATTAGTTAGTTATTAAGTTAGTTATCTATTAATTAATTAGCTAGTTATTTTGTCATCTAGCTAGTAGTTAGTTAGTTAGTTAGTTAGTTAGTTAGTTATCTAGTAGTTAGCTAGTTAGCTATTTACTTATTTAGTTAGATATGTAGTTTGTTAGTTAGTTAGCGGTAAGGTAGTTAGTTAGTTAGTGGGTGGGTATGTAGGAAGGTAGTTAGTTCGTTTGTTAGTTAGTTTGTTAGAAAGGTAGTTAGTTAGTTTGTTAATATGTATGTATGAAGGTAGTAAGTTAGTAAGTTAGTTAGTTAGTTAGCTAGTAGTTAGTTAGTTAGTTAGTTAGTTAGTTAGTCAATTAGTTAGTTATTTAGTTAGTTAGTTAGTTAGTTAACTAGTAGTTAGTTAGTTAATTAGTTCATTAATTAGTTAGTTAATTAGTTAGTTAGTTAGTTATATAGTTAGTGGGTATGTACGAATGTAGCTAGTTAGTTAGTTAATTTGTTAGTTAATTAGTTAATTAGTTAGTTAGTTAGTTAGTTAATTAGTTAGTTAGTTGTTTAGTTAGTTAGTTAGTTAAATAGCTAGTAGTTATTTAGTTAGTTATTTATTTATTTAGGTAGTTACTTAGTTAGTGGGTATGTAGGAAAGTAGTTAGTAACTAAGTTTGTTAGTTAGTTAGTTAATCTGTCTGTAGGAAGATAGTTAGTTAGTTAATTAGTTAGTTATTTAGTTAGGTATCTAGTAGTTATATAGTTAGTTAGTTAGTTAGTTAGATAGTTAGTTAGTTAATTAGTTTGTTATTTATTTAGGTAGTTAGTTTGTTAAATAGCTAGTAGTTATTTAGTGTGTTATTTATTTATTTATTTAGTTACTTAGTTAGTGGGTATGTAGGAAGGTAGGTAGTTAGTTAGTTAGTTAGTTAGTTAGTTAGTTAGTTAGTTAGTTAGTTAATATGTATGTAAGAAGATAGTTAGTTAGTTATTTAGTTAGTTATTTAGTTAGTAATCTAGTAGTTAGTTAGTTAGTTAGTTAGTTAGTTATTTATTCAGTTAGCTAGTAGTCAGTTAGTTAGTTAGTTAGTTAGCTGGTACGTTAGTTAGTTAGTTTGTTGGTTAGTTAGTTAGTCAATATGTATGTAAGAAGGTAGTTAGTCAGTTAGTTATCCGGTAGTTGGTTAGTTAGTTAGTTAGTTAGTTAACTAGTTAGTTATTTAGTTAGCTAGTTAGTTTGTTAGCTAGTAGTTAGCTGGTAATTTATTTAGTTCACTAGTTAGTATGGGTATGCAGGAATGTAGTTAGTTAGTTAGTAAGTTAGTTAGTATGTAGGAAGATAGTTAGTTAGTTAATTAGTTCGTTAACTAGTAGTTAGTTAGTTAATTAGTTCATTAATTAGTTAGTTAATTAGTTAGTTAGTAAGTAAGTTAGTTAGTGGGTATGTACGAAGGTGGCTAGCTAGTTAGTTAATTTGTTAGTTAATTAGTTAATTAGTTAGTTAGTTAGTTAGTTAATTAGTTAGTTAATTCTTTAGTTAGTTAGTTAGTGAAATATCTAGTAGTTATTTAGTTTGTCATTTATTTATTTAGTTAGTTACTTAGTTAGTGGGTATGTTGGAAGATAGTTTGTTTGTTAATTAGTTAGTTATTTAGTTAGTTATCTAGTAGTTAGTTAGTTAGTTAGTTAGTTATTTAGTTAGCTAGTTAGTTTGTTAGCTAGTAGTTAGATGGTAATTTATTTAGTTCACTAGTTAGTATGGGTATGCAGGAATGTAGTTAGTTAGTTAGTAAGTAGGTAGTATGTAGGAAGATAGTTAGTTAGTTAATTAGTTTGTTAACTAGTAGTTAGTTAGTTAATTAGTTCATTAATTAGTTAGTTAATTAGTTAGTTAGTAAGTAAGTTAGTTAGTGGGTATGTACGAAGGTGGCTAGCTACTTAGTTAATTTGTTAGTTAATTAGTTAATTAGTTAGTTAGTTAGTTAGTTAATTAGTTAGTTAATTCTTTAGTTAGTTAGTTAGTTAGTGAAATAGCTAGTAGTTATTTAGTTTGTCATTTATTTATTTAGTTAGTTACTTAGTTGGTGCGTATGTTGGAAGATAGTTAGTTAGTTAACTAACTTACTAACTAACTAAATAAATAACTAAATAACTAACTAACAAACTAATTAACTAATTAACAAACTAACTAACTAACTAACTAACTAACTAACTACCTTACTGCTAACTAACTAACTAACTAACTAACTATCTATCTTACTAAATTACTAACTAGCTAACTAACTAACTACTAGAGAACTAACTACTAACTAACTAATTAACTAACTAATTACTTAACTACTAGTTAAATAACTAATTAACGAACTAACTACTAGTTAAATAACTAACTAACGAACTAAATAACTAACAAATTAATTAACTAACTAACTTACTAACTACTAGCTAACTACTAGCTAACTACTAACTTACTAACTAACTATCTTCATACATACATATTAACTAACTAACTAACTAAGTAACTAACTAACAAAATAACCGAATAACTATCTTCCTACATACCTATTAACTAACTAACTACTATCCTCCATACCCACTAACTAACTAACTAAGTACCTTCCCACTAACTAACTAACTAACTATCTAACTAACTAAATGACTAACTAGCTAACTAACTAACTACTAGATAATTACCAAACAAACTAACTAAATAACTAACTAGTTAACTAACTAACTACTAGATAAGTAACTAACTAACTAACTAAATAACTAACTAACTACCTAACTACAAGCAAGCTGACAAAATAACTAACTAACTAATTACTAGATAACTAACATAATAACTAACTAATTTACTAACAAACTTATTCTTAAATACCTATTGACTAACTAACTAACTAACTAACTACCTACCTTCCTACATACCCACTAACTAACTAATTAACTACCTTCCCACTAACCAACTAACTCACTATCTAACTAACTGAATAACTAACTAACTACTAGATAACTAACAAACTAACTAACTAAATAACTAACTGAATAACTAGCAAACTAACTAACTAACTAACCAACTAAATAACTAACTAACTAACTACTAGCTAGCTGGCAAAATAACTAACTAACTCATTACTAGATAACTAACATAATAACTAACTAATTTACTAACTAACTATCTTCTTAAATACCTATTAACTAACTAACGAACTTACTAACTGACTACCTTCCTATATACCCACCAACTAACTTACTAACTAAGTAAATAAATAACTAACCTTCTAACTACTAGCTAACTAAATACAAACTAAATAACTAACATACTGATGACCTAACTAACTAACTAACTACTAGATAACTATCTAACTAACTGACTAACTAACTAACTAACTAACTAATTAACTAACTATCAAACAAACTAACTAACTACCTTGTTACATACAAATTGATTAACCAACTAGCTACTACCTAACTATCTAAGAAACTAACTAAATAACTAACTGATTAATTGACTAACTAACTAATTAACTAACTATCTAACTAACTAACTAACTGACAACCTTCTTACATACTAACTAACAAACTAACTAACTACTGGCTAATTAACTATCTAACTAACTAACTAACTAACTAACTAACTACCTTCTTACATACATATTGACTAACTAACTAACTAACTAATTAACTAACTAACTAACTAAGGTACTAACTAACTAACAAACAAACTAACTACTGGCGGACTGAATAACTAACTAACTAACTAACTAACTAACTACTAGATACCTAACTAAATAACTTACTGATTAACTAACTAACTATCTTCTTACATACATATTAACTAACTAACTAACTAACTAACTAACTTACTAACTAACTAATTTACTAACAGACTACTAGTTAACTAACTAACTAGTTAACTAACGAAATAACTAACTAATTAACTAACTAACTAACTAACTAACTAACTACTAGCTAGCTAACTAACTAACTACTAGCTAACTAACTAACTAATTAACTAACCAACTTACTAACTAACTAACTAACTAACTAATTAACTAATTAACAAACTAACAAACTAACTAAATAACTATCTTCCTACATACCTATTAACTAACTAATTAACTAACTAACTAACTGACCGACTAACTCACTAACTGACTACCTTCCTACGTACCCACTAACTAACTAACTACCTACCTTCCCACTAACTAACTAACTAACTAACTGACTATCTAACAAACTAAATAACTAACTAGCTAACTAACTAACTACTAGAGAACTAACAGAGTAACTAACTAAATAGCTAACTAGTTAACTAACTAACTAATTAACTAACTGACTACTAGGTAACTAACTAACTACATAACTTACTTACTAACTAACTAACTACCTTCCTACATACCTATTAACTAACTAACTAACTAACTACTAGCTAGCTAGCTAACTTAGCCAACTAACTAACTAACTAACTACTAGCTAACTAACTAACTAACTAACTAACTAACTAACTAACTAACTACTAGCTAATTAACAAACAAACTGACTAAATAACGAACTAATTAACTAACTAACTAACTAACTACCTTCATACATACCTATAAACTAACTAAATAGCTATCTACCTAACTAACTAATTAACTAACTACCTTCCTACAAACTCACTAACAAACTAACTTACTAACTAATTGTCTTCCTACATACCTATTAACTAGTATATATCTATCTAACTAACTAACTAACTAATTGTCTTCCTATATACCTATTAACTAACTAACTAACTAACTAACTAACTAACTAACTAACTAACTACCATCCTATATACCGACTAACTAACTAGTAACTACCTAACTAATTAACTGACTATCAAACTAACTAACTAACTAACTAATTAACTAACTAAGTGCCTTCTTACATACATAAAAACTAACTAACTAACTAACTAATTAATTAACTAACTAACTAACTAATTAACTAACTAATTAACTAACTACTAGATAAATAACTAAATAACTAACTAACTGACTACATAACTAACTAACTAACTACTAGATAACTATCTACATAACTAACTAATTTACTGACTGACTATATTACTATGTACTTAATAACTAACTAACTTACTAAATAACTAACTAGTTAACTATCTAACTAAATAACTAACTAACTAACTAAATAACTAACAATCCAAGTAACTAACTACTAGATATCTATCTTAATATCTAACTAATTAACTAACTATCTTCCTACATACTTATTGACTAACTAACTAACTAACTAACTAAAGAACTAAGTACCTTCCTGCATACCCACAAACTAACTAGCTAACTAAATAAATTACCAGCTAACTACTAGCTAACTAACTAACTAGTTAACTAACCAACTAACTAACTAACCAACTACTTGAAAACTAACTAAGTAACAAACTATCTAACTAACTATTTAACTAACTAACTAACTAACTAACTAACTAATTAACTAACTAACTAACTAACTAACTTACCAACTAACTAACTAACTAACTAAATAACTAACAATCCAAGTAACTAACTACTAGATATCTATCTTAATATCTAACTAATTAACTAACTATCTTCCTACATACTTATTGACTAACTAACTAACTAACTAAAGAACTAAGTACCTTCCTGCATACCCACAAACTAACTAGCTAACTAAATAAATTACCAGCTAACTACTAGCTAACTAACTAACTAGTTAACTAACCAACTAACTAACTAACCAACTACTTGAAAACTAACTAAGTAACAAACTATCTAACTAACTATTTAACTAACTAACTAACTAACTAACTAACTAATTAACTAACTAACTAACTAACTAACTTACCAACTAACTAACTAACTAACTAACTAACTACTAGCTAACTGAATAAATAACTAACTAACTAACTAATTAACCACTATATATCTAACTAAATAACTAACTAATTAACTAACTAACTATCTTCCTACATACGTATTCACTAACTAACTAACTAACCAACTTACTAACTACCTTCCTACATACCCACTAACTAAGTGACTAACTAAATAAATAAATAACTACTAGCTATGTAACTAACAAACTAAATAAATAAGTAACTAACTAATTAACCAGCTAACTAACTAATTAACTAACTAACAATGAAATTAACTAACTAACTAGCTACCCTCGTACATGCCCACTAACTAACTAACTTACAAACTAACTAATCAACTAACTAACTACTAGTTAATTAACTAACTAACTAACTAACGAAATAACTAACTAATTAACTAACGAACTAACTAACTACTAGCTAACCAACTAACTAGTTAACTAACTAACATACTAACTAACTACCTTCATACATACCTATTAACTAACTAACTAACTAACCAACTAACTAACTAACTAACTAAATAACTCAATAACTAACTGACTAACTAACAAATTCACTAATTAACAAACTAACTAAATAACCGAATAACTATCTACCTACGTACCTATTAACTAACTAACTAACTAACTACCTTCCTACATACCCACTAACTAACTAACTAACTACCTTCCCACTAACTAACACACTAACTATCTAACTAACTAAACGACTAACTAGCCAACTATGTAACTACTAGATAACTAACAAACAAACTAACTAAATAACTAACTAGTTAACTAACTAGTTAACTAACTAACTAACTACTAGATAAGTAACTAACTAACTAACTAAATAACTAGCTAACTAACTACTAGCTAGCTGAAAAAATAACTAACTAACTAATTACTAGATAACTAACATAATAACTAACTAATTTACTAACTAACTATATTCTTAAATACCTATTAACTAACTAACTAACTAACTACCTACCTACCTTCCTACATACCCACCAACTAACTAATTAATTAACTGACTAACTAATTAACTAACTAATTAACTAACTAATTATCTAACTATCTAACTAACTAACTAACTAACTACCTTGATACATACATATTGATTAACTAACTAACTCACTAACTAACTAACTACTAGCTAACTAACTAAGTAACTAACTAAATAACTAACTGATCAACTAACTAATTAACTAATTAACTAGCCATCTAACTAACTAACTAACTAACAATCTTCTTACATACTAACTAACTAACTAACTAACTAACTAACTAACTAACTAACTACTAGCTAATTAACTAAATAACTAACTACTAACTACCTTCTTACATACATATTGACTACCTAACTAACTAACTAACTAACTAATTAACTAACTAACTAACTAACTTACTTACTAACTAACTAACTACTAACTAACTACTAGCTAACTGAATAAGTAACGAACTAACTGACTAACTGACTAACTACTAGATAACTAACTAAATAACTAACTAATTAACTAACTAACTCTCTTCCTACATACATATTAACTAACTAACTAACTAACTTACTAACTACCTTCCTACATATGCACTAACTAAGTAACTAACAAACTAACTAAATAACTACAAGCTATTTAACTAACTAACTAAATAAATAAATAACTTACTAATTAACTAACTAACTAACTAACAAATTTACTAACTAACTAACAAATTAACTAACTAGCTAGCTACCTTCGTACATACCCACTAACTAACTAACTTACTAACTAACTAATTAACTAACTAATTAATTAACTAAATTACTAACTAACTACTATTTGACTAACAAAATAACTAACTAATTAACTAACTTACTAACTAACAAACTACTAGCTAACTAGCTAACTAGTTAACTATCTAACTAACTAACCAATTACCTTCATACATACTTATTAACTAACTAACTAACTACCTTTCTAACTAACTAAGTAATAAAATAACTAAATAACTAACTAACTAACTAATTAACTAATTAACAAACTAACTAAATAACTATCATCCTACATACCTATTAACTTACTAATTAACTAACTAACTAACTAACTAACTAACTAAGTACCTTCCTACATATCCACCAACTAACTAACTAACTACCTTCCCACTAACTAACTAACTATCTAACTAACTAAATAACTAACTAAATAACTAACTAGCTAACTAACTAACTACTAGATAACTAAATAAACAAACTAACTAAATAAATAACTTGTTAACTAACTAACTAACTAACTAACTTACTAACTAACTAACTACTAACTAACTACTAGCTAACTGAAAAAATAACAAACTAACTAACTAACTGACCAACTAACTACTAGATAACTAAGTAAATAACTAACTAATTAACTAACTAACTATCTTCCTACACATATATTAACTAACTAACTAACTAACTAACTAACTAACTTATTAACTACCTTCCTACATACGCACGAACTAACTAACTAACTAACTAAATAAATAACTAACTAAATAACTACTAGCTATTTAACTAACTAACTAACTAAATAAATAACTAATTAATTAACTAACTAACTAACTAACTAATTAATTAACTAATGAACTAACAAATTACCTAACTAACTAGCTACCTTCGTACACACTCACTAACTAACAAACTTACTAACTAACTAATTAACAAACTAATTAATTAACTAATTTACTAACTAACTACTAGTTAACTAACTAACTAACTAACTAACTAATTAACTAACTAACTAACTAACAAACTACTAGCTAACTAACTAACTAGTTTACTAACTAACTTACTAACTGACTACATTCATACATACCTATCGACTAACAAACTAACTACCTTTCTAACTAACTAACTAACAAACTAACCAAATAAATAAATAACTAACTAACTAACAAATGAACTAATTAACAAACTAACTAAATAACTATCTTCCTACATACCTATTAACTAACTAACTAACTAACTAACTACCTACCTTCCTACATACCCAATAACTAACTAACTAACTACCTACCTTCCCACTAACATAGTAACTAACTATCAAACTTACTAAATAACTAACTAGCTAACTAACTAACTACTAGATAACTAACAAACTAACTAACTAACTAAATAACTAACTAGTTAACTAAGTAAATAACTAACGTCTAACTACTAGATGACTAACTAGCTAACTAACTAAATAACTAACTAACTGCTAGCTAGCCGACAAAATAACTAACTAACTAATTACAAGATAACTAACATAATAACTAACTAATTTACGAACTAACTATCTTCTTAAATACCTATTAACTCACTAACTACCTTCCTACATACCCACAAACTAACTAACTAACTAACTAACTTAATAACTAACCACATAACCACTAGCTACCTAACTAACTAACGAACTAAAAAACTAACTGATGACCTAACGAACTAACTAACAACTAGATAACTAGCAAACTAACTAACTACCTAACTAACTAACTAACTAACTAACTAACTAACAAACTAAATAACTATCTAACTAACTAACTAACTACCTTGATACATACATATTGATTTACTAACTAACTAACAAAATAACTAACTGATTAACTAACTAACTAACAAACTAATTAACTAACTATCTAACTAACTAACTAACTAACAACCTTATTTCATACTAACTAACTAACTAACTAACTAACTACTAGATAATTAACTAACTAACTAACAAACTAGGTAACTACCTTATTACATACATATTACCTAACTAACTATCTAACTAACTAACTAACTATCTGACTAACTAACTTACTAACTAACTAACTAACTAACTAACTACTAGCTAATGGAATAACTAACTAACCAACTAACTAACTAACTAACTAACTAACTACTAGATAACTAACTAAATAACTAACTAATTAACTAACTATCTTCCTACATACATATTAACTAACTAACTAACTAACTAACTATCTTACTAACTACCTTCCTACATACCCACTAACTAAGTAACTAACTAAATAAATTAATAACTAACTAAATAACTACTATCTATCTAACTAACTAACGAACTAAATAAATAACTAACTAATTAACTAATTAACTAACTAACTAACTAATTAACTAACTAACTAACTAACTAATTAACTAACTAACTAGCTACCTTCATACATACGCACTAACTAACTAACTACTTAAGTAACTAATTAATTAACTAATTAACTAACTAACTACTACTTAACTAACTAACTATCTAACAAACTAAGTAAATAACTAACTAATTAACTAAATAACTAACTAAGTCCTAACTAACTAACTAACTAGTTAACTAACTAACTTACAAACTAACTACCTTCATACATACATATTAACTAACAAACTAACTACCTTTCTAACTAACAAACAAACTAATTAACTAACTATCTAACTAACTAACTAACTAACAACCTTATTACATACTAACTAACTAACTAACTTACTAACTACTAGCTAATTAACTATCTAACTAACAAACTAGGTAACTACCTTATTACATACATATTACATAACTAACTATCTAACTAACTAACTAACTAACTGACTAACTAACTTACTAACTAACTAACTAACTAACTAACTAACTAACTAACTACTAGCTAATGGAATAACTAACTAACCAACTAACTAACTAACTAACTAACTACTAGATAACTAACTAAATAACTAACTAATTAACTAACTATCTTCCTACATACATATTGATGATGTGAGGCAAATGGAACACGTTTTACGAGTCTTATTTAGGGATTTTAGCTCTTGTGAAGTTATATTCTATGCTTTTATGATACATATTTCAAACATCATGAATATTTCTACACTAATGTGTTTTTTGCCCATTTTCAGGAGATAGAGGAATAATTTGGGAATTTGGTCAGCACCATTGCTTCCGGCACGCCAAAGACAGTCAAAACGATATATCACATCGATATATTCGGTGAAGGATCGAAGCGGGAAAGGCAAAAACAAAAGAAGAAAATCACCAAACTGTTGCACCGCACAGGGGCAACAGTGGGCCTGGCCGCAGAGGCAAATCTGCCAGCCCCTGCAAGGCCACAGTGGCGAAATCTACAGCCCACAGCCCAGCTCGCAGTCCATACGCAGCCCCAACAAAGCTGAATTGTTGCCTTCTTTCGAATTGAATCGTTTCCTTCTTAAGGAATGATTTATTGCCCTCTCAATGATTTATTGGTTGCCTTCTTTGGTGGATTTGTTGCTGCCCTAAAAACTTCCATAATTACCCTTGCCAATTAAGAGGAGCATCAAGCCTATAAATAAGACCCTAAGGCCAAGGGGAAATCATGATCTCTTCCCCCTCCTCTGTTTGCCTTGGGGGCAAGCCTTTCTCCTCCTTCTCTCCACCACAAACTCCACCAAGGCACAAACAAGATTCTATCGAAGCTAAAGATCGGAACTTGAGGTTCGGAGCGTTTCCGACTCGAGCTCCACCTTGTGAAGATCTTGGAGTAGCAGTGTTTGTGATCCAATTTCGACACGAGACCGATCAATCGATTATTGAAGAGCGTTTCTTGCAATTCGAGAGGATCTAGCACAAGAGGAAGAGGCGATTTGACGGGAGCGTTTCTTGCACTTCGCCGGGGAAACTTCGGAATCAAGATATCGAGCGTTTCGAGTCTTGAATAGGTTGTTTCTATCTTTTGTGTTTGAATTCGGTAGTTTCTTTTAATAAATCTTTGCGTGGATTAATAAATGTGGATTGAATTGGTTTAAAGCTTGTTTCTTGGCAATTTCCCGTTTAAATTCTCTTAATCTTGCTAGTGTTTACTTTTTTTTCACACAAGCCCCCTTCAATTATTCTTTTACTGCACAAAGCTTTTTTCGAGCTTATTCTTTTGCGTGTTTGATTCGTAATTTCGATACTTGCTCCCTGTGGACGATCCTATTATACTTGTTCTATACACTTTTGAGTTATCCACAATTTTGTTAAACTTTACTTCTTTGATTTTTGGTTTTCGGACTCAACGATTGGCGCATTAATTTGCGTACACGAAAAACCGTGAATCAATTGACTAACTAACTAACTAACTAACTAACTAACTAACTATCTTACTAACTACCTTCCTACATACCCACTAACTAAGTAACTAACTAAATAAATAAATAACTAACTAAATAACTACTATCTATCTAACTAACTAACGAACTAAATAAATAACTAACTAATTAACTAATTAACTAACTAACTAACTAATTAACTAACTAACTAACAAATTAACTAATTAACTAGCTACCTTCATACATACGCACTAACTAACTAACTAATTAAGTAACTAATTAATTAACTAATTAACTAACTAACTACTACTTAACTAACTAACTAACTAACAAACTAAGTAAATAACTATCTAATTAACTAAATAACTAACTAAGTACTAACTAACTAACTAACTAGTTAACTAACTAACTTACTAACTAACTACCTTCATACATACATATTAACTAACAAACTAACTACTTTTCTAACTAACTAACAAACTAACTAACTACCTTCATACTCAGTTAGTTAGTAGTTTGTTAGTTAGTCAGTCAATTAGTTAGTTAGTTAGTTAGTTAGTTAGTTAGTTAGTTAGTTAACTAGTAGGTAGTTAGTAAATTAGTTAGTTAGTTAGGTAGTTAGTTAGTTAGTTAACTAGTAGGTAGTTAGTAAATTAGTTAGTTAGTTAGTTAGTTAGTGGGTGTGTACGAAGGTAGTTAGTTAGGTAGTTAATTTGTTAGTTAGTTAGTTAATTAGATAGTTAGTTAGTTAGTTAATTAGTTAGGTATTTATTTAGTTAGTTAGTTAGTTAGTTAAATAGCTAGTAGTTATTTAGTTAGTTATTTATTTATTTAATTAGTTACTTAGTAAGTGGGTATGTTGGAAGGTAGTTAGTAAGTTAGTTAGTTAGTTAGTTAGTTAGTTAGTTAGTTAGTTAGTTAGTTAGTTAGTTTGTTAATATGTATGTAGGAAGATAGTTAGGTTAGTTAATTAGTTAGTAATTTAGTTAGTTATTAAGTAGTTAGTTAGTTAGTTAGTTAGTTAGTTAGTTATTTATTCAGGTAGCTAGTAGTTAGTTAGTTAGTTAGTTAGTTAGTTAGTTTGCTAGTTAGTTAAATAGTTAGTTAGTTAGTTAGTTAGTCAATATGTATGTTAAAAGGTAGGTAGTTAGTTAGTTAGTTAGTTAATTAGCTAGTAGTTAGTTAGTTAGTTAGTTAGTTAGTTAGTTAGTTAGTTAGTTAGGTAGTATGTAAGAAGGTAGTTAGTTATTTAGTTCATTAGTTAGTTAGTTCGTTAATGAGTTAGTTATTTAGCTAGCTAGTCGTTAGTTAGTGAGTTAGTTAGTTAATCAATATGTATGTATCAATGTAGTTAGTTAGTTAGGTAGTTAGATAGTTAGTTAATTAGTTAGTTAGTTAGTTATTCAGTTAGTTAGTTATTTATCTAGTAGTTCGTTAGTTAGTTAGGTCATCAGTTAATTAGTTAGTTATTTATTTAGTTAGTTAGTTAGTTAAATAGCTAGTAGTTATTTAGTTATTTATTTATTTAATTAGTTAGTTACTTAGTTAGTGGGTATGTAGGAAGGTAGTTAGTAAGTTAGTTAGTTACTTAGTTAGTTAGTTACTTAGTTACTTAGTTAATATGTATGTAGGAAGATAGTTAGTTAGTTAATTAGTTAGTTATTTAGTTTGTTATCTAGTAGTTAGTTTGTTAGTTAGTTAGATAGTTATTTATTTGGTTAGCTAGTCGTTAGTTAGTTAGTTAGTTAGTTAGTAAATTAGTTAGTTAGTTAGTTAGTTAGTTAGTTAGTCAATTGGTCAATTAGTTAGCTAGTTAGTCAATATGTATGTAAGAATGTAGTTAGTTAGTTAGTTAGTTAGTTAGTTAGTTAGTTAGTTAATTAGCTAGTAGTTAGTTAGTTAGTTAGTTAGTTAGTTAGTATGTAAGAAGGTAGTTAGTTAGTGAGTTAGATAGATAGATAGTTAATTAGTTGGTTAGTTAATCAGTCAGTTATTAAGTTAGTTAGTTAGTTAGTTAGCTAGTAGTTAGGTAGTTAGTGAGTTAGTTAGTTAATCAATATGTATGTATCAAGGTAGTTAGTTAGTTTGTTAGATAGTTAGTTAATTAGTTAGTTAGTTAATTAGTTAGTTAGTTAGTTATCTAGTAGTTAGTTAGTTAGTTTGGTCATCAGTTAGCTATTTAGTTAGTTAGTTAGTTAGTTAGTTAGTTAGTTAGTTAGTTAGTAGTTAGCAGGTTAGCTATTTATTTAATTAGTTAGTTGGTTAGTTGGCGGATATGTAGGAAGGTAGTTAGTCAGTTAATTAGTTAGTTAGTTATTTAGATAACTAGTAGTCAGTTAGATAATTAGTTAATTAATTATTTAGTTAATTTGTTAGTTAGTTAGTAAGTTAGTTAGTGGGTATGTACGAAGGTAACTAATTAGTTAGTTAATTTGTCAATTAGCTAGTTAATTAGTTAGTTAGTTAGTTAATTAGCTTGTTATTTATTTAGTTAGTTAGTTAAGTAGCTAGTAGTTATTTAGTTAGTTATTTATTTATTTAGTAGGTTACTTAGTTAGTGGGTATGTAGGAAGGTAGTTAGTAAGTTAGTTAGTTAGTTAGTTCGTTCTTTAATATGTATGTAGGAAGATAGTTAGTTAGATAGTTAGTTAATTAGTTAGTTAGTTAGTTAGTTAGTTAATCAGTTAGTCATTTAGTTAGTTACTTTGTTAGTTAGCTAGTAGTTAGTTAGTGAGTTAGTTTGTTAATCAATATGTATGTATCAAAGTAGTTAGTTAGTTAGTTAGATAGTTAGTGAATTAGTTAGTTAGTTAGTTAGTCAGTTAGTTATTTAGTTATCTAGTTATCTAGTAGTTAGTTAGTTAGTTAGGTCATTAGTTAGTTATTTAGTTAGTTAGTTAGTTAGTTAGCTAGTAGTTAGCAGGTTAGTTATTGATTTATTTAGTTAGTTAGTTAGTTGGTGGGTATATGGGAATGTAGTTAGTTAGTTAGTTATTTAGGTAATAGGTATTTAACAAGATAGTTAGTTAGTAAATTAGTTAGTTATTATGTTAGTTATCTATTAATTAGTTAGTTAGTTATTTAGTCAGCTAGCTAGGAGTTAGTTAGTTAGTTATTTAGTTATTTGGTTAGTTAGTTATCTATTAGTTAGTTAGTTAGTTATTTAGTTAGTTTGTTAGTTATCTAGTAGTTAGTTAGTTAGCTAGTTTGTTATTTAGTTAGATAGATAGTTAGTTAGTTAGCGGTAAGGTAGTTAGTTAGTTAGTTAGCGGTAAGGTAGTGAGTTAGTTAGTTTGTGAGTTAGTTAATCAATTAGTTATTTAGTTAGTTAGTTAGTTAGTTAGTTAGTTAGATAATTAGTTAGTTAATTAGTTAGTTAGTTAGTTAATTTGTCAGTTAGTTAGTTAGTTATCTAGTTGCTAGTTAGTTAGTTAGTTAGGTCATCAATTAGTTATTTAGTTAGTTAGTTAGTTAGTTAGTTAGTTAGTTAGTTAGTTAGTTAGTTAGTTAGTTAGTTAATATGTACTTAAGAAGATAGTTAGTTAGTAAATTAGTTAGTTATTATGTTAGTTATCTGGTAGTTAGTTAGTTAGTTATTATGTTAGTGAGTTAGTTAGTTAATCAATATGTATGTATCAAGGTAGTTAGTTAGTTAGTTAGATAGTTAGTTAATTAGTTAGTTAATTAGTTAGTTAATTAGTTAGTTAGTCAGTTAGTTAGTTAGTTAGTTATCTAGTAACTAGTTCGTTAGTTAGGTCATCAATTAGTTATTTAGTTAGTTAGTTTGTTAGTAGTTAGCTGGTTAGCTACTTATTTGTTTACTTAGTTAGTTAGTTGGTGGGTATGTAGGAAGGTAGTCAGTTAGTTAGTTAGTTAATAGGTATTTAAGAAGATAGTTAGTTAGTAAATTAGTTAGTTATTATGTTAGTAATCTAGTAGTTAGTTAGTTAGTTATTTTGTCAGCTAGCTAGTAGTTAGTTAGTTAGTTAGTCAGTTAGTTAGTTAGTTATTTAGTTAATAATTTAGTTATTTAGTTAGTTAGATTGTTAGTTATCTAGTAGTTAGTTAGATAACAAGTTAGTTATATAGTTAGTTAGATAGTTAGTTAGTTAGTTAGTGGGAAGGTAGTTTGTTAGTTAGTTAGTGGGTATATAGGAAGGTAGTTAGTTAGTTAGTTAGCTAGTTAGTTAGTTAGTTAGTTAGTTAATAGGTGTATGTAGGAAGATAGTTATTCAGTTATTTAGTTAGTTTGTTGATTAGTTAATTAGTTTGTTAGTTATTTAGTTATTTAGTTAGTTAGTTTGTTTGTTAGTTTGTTAGTAAGTTAGTAAGAAATTTAGTTAGTTTGTTAGTTAATAGGAATGTATGATGGTAGTTAGTTAGTAAGTTAGTTAGTTAACTAGTTAGTTAGTTAGCTAGTAGTTAGTTAGTTAGTTAGTTAGTTAGTTAGTTAATTAGTTATTTATTTAGTTAGTTAGTTAGTTACTTAAATAGTAGTTAGTTAGTTAATTAGTTCATTAGTTAGTTAGTTAGTTAATTAGTTAGTTAGTAAGTTAGTTAGTTAGTGGATATGTACGAAGGTAGCTAGTTAGTTAGTTAGTGAGTTAGTTAGTTAGTTAGTTAGTTAGTTAATTAATTAGTTAGTTCATTCTTTAGTTAGTTAGTTAGTGAAATGGCTAGTAGTTATTAAATTAGTTATTTATTTATTTAGTTAGTTACTTAGTTAGTGGGTATGTTGGAAGATAGTTAGTTAGTTAATTAGTTAGTTATTTAGTTAGTTATCTAGTAGTTAGTTAGTAAGTTAGGTCATCAGTTAGTTATTTAGGTAGTTATTTAGTTAGTTAGCTAGTAGTTAGATGGTTATTTATTTATTTAGTTAGTTAGGTAGTTAGTTGGTGGGTATGTGGGAATGTGGTTAGTTAGTTAGTTAGTCAATAGGTATTTAAGAAGATAGTTAGTTAGTAAATTAGATAGTTATTGTGTTAGTTATCAATTGATTAGCTAGTTAGTTATTTTGTCAGCTAGCTAGTAGTTAGTTAGTTAGTTAGTTATTTAGTTAGTTAGTTAGTTAGTTATCTAGATAGTAGATAGTTAGTTAGCTAGTTAGTTATTTAGTTAGAAACGTAGTTAGTTAGCGGTAAGGTAGTCAGTTAGTTAGTGGGTGGGTATGTAGGAAGGTAGTTAGTTAGTTAGTAAGTTAGTTAGTTTGTTAGTTTGTTAGTTAGTTAGTTAGTAAGAAAGGTAGTTAGTATGTTTGTTAATAGGTATGTATGAAGGTAGTTTGTTAGTAAGTTAGTTAGTTAATTAGTTAGTTAGTTTGCTAGTAGTTAGTTAGTTAGTTAGTTAGTTAGTTAGTTAGTTAGTTAGTTAGTTAGTGGGTATATAGGAAGGTAGTTAGTTCGTTAGTTACTTAGTTAGTTAGTTAATAGGTATGTAGGAAGATAGTTATTTAGTTATTTCGTTAGTTTGTTAATTAGTTAATTTGTTAGTTAGTTAGTTATTGAGTTCTTTAGTTAGTTATTTAGTTAGTTTGTTAGTTAGTTAGTTTGAAAGGTAGTTAGTTTGTTAGTCGATAGGTGTGTATGAAGGTAGTTAGTTAGTAAGTTAGTTAGTTAACTAGTCAGTTATTTAGCTAGTAGTTAATTAGTTAATTAGTTAGTTAGTAAGTTAGTTAGTTAGTTAACTAGTAGTTAGTTAATTAGTCAATTAATTCGTTAGTTAATTAGTTAGTTAGTAAGTTAGTTAGTTAGTGGGTATGTACGAAGGTAGATAGTTAGTTCGTCAATTTGTTATTTCGTTAGTTAATTAGTTAGTTAGTTAGTTAGTTAGTTAATTAGTTTGTAATTCATTTAGTTATTTAGTTAGTTAAATAGCTAGTAGTTATTTACTGTGTTATTTATTTATTTAGTTAGTTACTTAGTTTGTGGGTACGTAGTTAGTTAGTTAGTTAGTTAGTTAGTTAGTTAGTTAGTTAGTTAATATGTATGTAAGAAGATAGTTAGTTAGTTCAATAGTTAGTTATTTAGTTAGTCATCTAGTAGTTAGTTAGTTAGTTAGTTAGTTATTTATTCAGTAAGCTAGTAGTTAGTTAGTTGGTAAGTTAGTTAGTTAGTTAATTAGTTTGTTGGTTAGTTAGTTAGTCAATATGTATGTAAGAAGGTAGTTAGTTAGTTAGTTAGTTTGTCAGTTAGTTAGTTTGTTAGTTATCAGGTAGTTGGTTAGTTAGTTAGTTAGTTAGTTAGTTATTTAGTTAGTTAGTTAGTTTGTTAGCTAGTAGCTAGCTCGTAATTTATTTAGTTAGCTAGTTAGTGTGGGTATGCGGGAATGTTGTTACTTAGTTAGTTAGTTAGTTAGTTAGTATGTAGGAAGATAGGTAGTTAGTTAATTAGTTGGATAACTAGTAGTTAGTTAGTTAGTTAGTTCATTAATTAGTTAGTTAATTAGTTAGTTAGTAAGTTAGTTAGTTAGTGGGTATGTACGAAGGTAGCAAGCTAGTTAGTTAATTTGTGAGTTAATTAGTTAATTAGTTAGTTAATTAGTTAATTAATTAGTTAGTTAATTCTTTAGTTAGTTAATTAGTGAAATAGCTAGTAGTTATTTAGTTAGTTATTTATTTATTTAGTTAGTTACTTAGTTAGTGGGTATGTTGGAAGATAGTTAGTTAGTTAATTAGTTAGTTATTTAGTTAGTTAGTTAGTTAGTTAGTTAGTTAGTTAGTTAGTTAGTTAGATAGTTAGTTAATTAGTTAGGTAGTGAATTAGTTAGTTAGTTAGTTAGTTATATAGTAGTCAGTTATTTAGTTAGTTAGGTCATCAGTTAGTTATTTAGTTAATTATTTAGTTAGTTAGCTAGTAGTTAGATGGTTAGTTATTTATTTAGTTAGTTAGTCAGTTAGTTGGTGGGTATGTGGGAATGTAGTTCGTTAGTTTGTTAGTTAGTTAGTTAAAAGGTATTTAAGAAGATAGTTAGTTAGTAAATTAGTTAGTTATTAAGTTAGTTATCTATTAATTAATTAGTTAGTTATTTTGTCATCTAGCTAGTAGTTAGATAGTTAGTTAGTTTTTTAGTTAGTTAGTTAGTTAGTTAGTTATCTAGTAGTTAGCTAGTTAGTTATTTAGTTAGATATGTAGTTTGTTAGTTAGTTAGCGGTAAGGTAGTTAGTTAGTTAGTGGGTGGGTATGTAGGAAGGTAGTTAGTTTGTTTGTTAGTTAGTTTGTTAGAAAGGTAGTTAGTTAGTTTGTTAATATGTATGTATGAAGGTAGTAAGTCAGTAAGTTAGTTAGTTAGTTAGCTAGTAGTTAGTTAGTTAGTTAGTTAGTTAGTTAGTCAATTAGTTAGTTATTTAGTTAGTTAGTTAGTTAGTTAACTAGTAGTTAGTTAGTTAATTAGTTCATTAATTAGTTAGTTAATTAGTTAGTTAGTTAGTTATATAGTTAGTGGGTATGTACGAATGTGGCTAGTTAGTTAGTTAATTTGTTAGTTAATTAGTTAATTAGTTAGTTAGTTAGTTAGTTAATTAGTTAGTTAGTTCTTTAGTTAGTTAGTTAGTTAAATAGCTAGTAGTTATTTAGTTAGTTATTTATTTATTTAGGTAGTTACTTAGTTAGTGGGTATGTAGGAAAGTAGTTAGTAAGTAAGTTAGTTAGTTAGTTAGTTAATCTGTCTGTAGGAAGATAGTTAGTTAGTTAATTAGTTAGTTATTTAGTTAGGTATCTAGTAGTTAGTTAGTTAGTTAGTTAGTTAGTTAGTTAGTTAGATATTTGTTCAATTAACTAGTAGTTAGTTAGTTAGTAAGTAAGTAAGTTAGTTAGTTAGTTAGTTAATTAGATAGTTCATAGTTAGTTAGTTAGTCAATATGTATGTAAGGAGGTAGGTAGGTAGTTAGTTAGTTAATTAGCTAGTACGTAGTTAGTTAGTTAGTTAGTTAGTATATAAGAAGGTTGTTAGTTAGTTAGTTAGTTAGATAGTTAGTTAATTAGTTAGATAGTTAGTTAGTTAGTTAATCAGTTAGTTTTGTAGTTAGTTAGTTAGTTAGTTAGCTAGTAGTTAGTTAGTTAGTTAGTGAATTAGTTAGTTAATCAACATGTATGTATCAAGGTCGTTAGTTAGTTAGTTAGATAGTAAGTTAATTAGTTATTTAGTTAATTAGTTAATTAGTTAGCTAGTCAGATTGTTAGTTAGTTATCTAGTAGTTAGTTAGTTAGTTAGTTAGGTCATCAGTTAGTTAGTTAGTTATTTAGTTAGTTAGTTAGTGAGTTAGTTAGCTTGTAGTTAGCTGGTTAGTTATTTATTTGGTTAGTTAGTTAGTTGGTGGGTATGTAGGAAGGTAGGTAGTTAGTTATTTAATAGGGATTTAAGAAGATAGTTAGTTAGTAAATTAGTTAGTTATTATGTTAGTTATCTTGTAATTAGTTAGTTAGATATTTTGTCAGCTAATTTGTAGTTAGTTAGTTAGTTAGTTATTTAGTTAGTTAGTTAGTTAGTTAGTTAGTTATTTAGTTAGTTAACTAGTTAGTTATTTAGTTAGTTAGTTTGTTAGTTATCTAGTAGTTAATTAGTTAGCTAGTTAGTAATTTAGTAAGTTAGATAGTTAGTTAGTTAGTTAGTGGGAAGGTAGGTAGTTCGTTAGTTAGTGGGTATGTAGGAAGGTAGTTAGTTCGTTAGTTAGTTAGTTAGTTAGTTAGTTAGTTCATAGGTACGTAGGAAGATAGTTATTTAGTTAGTTAGTTAGTTTGTTGATTAGTTCATTTGTTAGTTAGTTAGTTATTTAGTTATTTAGTTAGTTAGATAGTTAGTTAGTTAGTTTGTTAGTTTGTTAGTTTGAAAGGTAGTTAGTTATTTAGTTGATAGGTATGTATGAAGGTTGTCAGTAAGTAAGTTAGTTATTTAACTAGTTAGTTACTTAGCTAGTAGTTCGTTAGTTAATTAGTTAATTAGTTAGTTAGTTAGTAAGTTAGTTAGTTAACTAGTAGTTAGTTAGTTAATATGCATGTAGGAAGATACTTAGTTAGTTAATTAGTTAGTTATTAAGATAGTTATCTAGTAGTTAGTTAGTTAGTTAGTTAGTTAGTTAGTATGTTATTTATTCAGTTAGCTAGTAGTTAGTCAGTTAGTTAGTTAGTAAGTTAGATAGTTAGTTAATTAGTTAGTTAGTTAGTTAGTTAATCAGTTAGTTAGTTAGTCAGTGAGTTAGTTTGTTAATCAATATGTATGTATCAAAGTAGTTAGTTAGTTAGTTAGATAGTTAGTTAATTAGTTAGTTAGTGAATTAGTTAGTTAGTTAGTTAGTCAGTTAGTTATTTAGTTATCTAGTAGTTAGTTAGTTAGTTAGGTCATTAGTTTGTTATTTAGTTAGTTAGTTAGTTAGTTAGCTAGTAGTTAGCAGGTTAGTTATTGATTTATTTAGTTAGTTAGTTACACTACTACAAAAAATGCAGTTAGGGACAAACGTGTTTAGTCCCTAAAACACGGTTTGGAGTCGTTGTAGATCTTTAGGGACTACATCTAGTCCCTATGATTTTGTCCTAACAGCCCCGACGCAGCAAATCAGGGCGACAAAAGTTTTTTTGATTTTGGTCCCTGATAACCGCATTTCTTGCGACAAGACTAATTTCCGGTTTTTTTCCTCATTTTCTTAGGTAGTCCCTGAAAAAGAATTTTCTGTGACAAGTTATTGTCGTGGAAAATATGTTTTATGTGACTAACGTCCGTCACCAACAATGATTGTTCTATGACTAGACTTTGTCTCTGAATACTCCTTTTATGTGACAAATTTTAGTTTCTGAAAACTTTATTTATGTAACAAACTTTAGTCTCTGAATTTACTATTTTTGGAAATGATATTAGTGTTTGAATGTACTTTTATGTGACTAAATTTTGTGTCAAAATTATCTTTAGTCGCAACATATGTATTATTATATTATTAAAATATGATAATAATATTTTCGCCATTTAAATTAAAAAAAAATCTTTAAAAAACACATAATCATTTCATTATAATCATTTCATTGTTACAAACTCGAGTACTGAAAAACAAACATACACCATAATGTCAAAGTAACAAAAAACAAATTCTTCAACATATTCTTGATCTTGATCATCTCAGCATGTCTATTGTATTCATGATCGTTTCATTATTACGACACATTTTCTAAATTAGTATATAGAAATATTTTCTCCTACTCCCTACTTCGTCACGTCAACCACTCTTTTCCCCTCCACCTCTCATTCTCCTTGCTCACCATCTCTGTATTGATTCAAAATAGAGGTTCGTAGCCTTGTCGCCGTAGGCAACCTCTCTATTGCTGACCATTTTAACTCGTACTCGTCCTCTTTTTCTTCTTTATCTCTAGTAGAAGTACTGAAACTTGGAACTGGCCACGCGACAAATTTCGATCACCATTCGTACATCTTTGCTCCAATAGTGAAATGCCCTTGAAATAAATAAAATAATGAATTTCTCTACGACATCTTGTATAAAATATTTTAAAATAAAGTTAAAATAGAAAACTATCCATTATATAACTGAAATTAAGAAAAATATCATATATATTGACGAAGATAACGAAAATATCCAAAATGCCCGTGCAACACGGAAAATATCAATTATTGCAGAAATTGAAATTAATTATTAACCTCTTGCCCCACAAAAGGAAAAAAATAAACATTTATTTCAAATAAAAATAAAATATAATACTTAATTGTACCACTCACCCCTGTACCGCACGGGGCGTCCAAATATACTCTATCCACACTTTTCATTCCCAAAATCTTTGGCAACTATAATACGAACCAAAAAGCATAGAAAAAAGTATTTTATATTGCTATTATTATTTTGATTGGAAGCAAAGAATATAAATTGAAATATAAATTGAAAAAAATTACCTCGTTGCCGTTGTAGTTTTATACCAATCCTTCACTGTTGTAATTTGCGAGCAGACCCGGCACTCAAACACTTAACTTTCACCACTCGTCTCAATCAGTTGCTCCATTACGCCACATTGACCAACAAAAAATCGGCATGCAGCCATTTCTGCCTTGCAAAACCGATTCCCTGTTGCATTTTCGCATAAAAAAGCAATAAAAACAAAGAAATAAGTTCAAAGCAACAACAAAAAAAGAGAGGATAAAAGTCTAATAATACTTACTGATTGCATCTAGGGGCACTAGCTCAATGTGAAAATACAAATTAAGTTCAGAAAATCTGAAAATCGAGCTCAATGAGATGGATGCTTTAAGAAATTAAGCGAGAACAAGAAGATAATGAAAGATGTACAATACTTATCTGAGAAGTAGCAAGATGTCCGTCAAGGGGTGCCATCTCCATCAATATCGAGATCTCGACCAAAATAATCCTTAAATCAAGATGCAATGGAGAAGATCGCAGAATCTAATGCTGGAATCAAGCGAGCGACAAGGAGAAGACTTGTCTACAAGACGAGCTAGTAGATTCATAAGCTCAAAACCTAAAATCGCCATGGCCAAAACCAGGGTAAGACTGAGAGGGTGAGATAAGATTGGCTTGGCGGCAGACAACAAGGAGAAGAGAAGGCATGAAAAATTGAAAATTAGAATGCTGGATTCTCGCTATCTGGTATTCGGAATCCCGGATTTGGAAGGTGAAGAGGCGCAACATTACAACTTCAGTTTTAGCAAATAGCCAGCATTTCTTTTTCTATTTATATATGGTTTAATATGATAATATGTAGTAGTGAGAAGCAAATGATAATGAAATTGGAGCCATTTTATCGAAATAAAATTTTGCATTTTTTTATAAAATATCGGAGGGAATTAATTCCCTTCAATATTTTTTATTGCATTTCATTTAAAAAAATCAATTTTACAACTCAGAAAAAAAAACACTAAGGTATATCTATAGATTAATTTGGAGATGTATTTCACAACCTTTTAGAGATATATATTGCATTATATTTGAGAATCCTTTTTATATACTAATTTAGCTAAACAAAAGAATTTTATTTTATTTTATTATTATATATTATGTCGTAACATTATATAATATAGTATTGTATTGAACTATTCTATTAAATATAATATCATGTGGTATTGTATTGTATTGTATTATGTTGTATAACATTATATTATATCATATTAATATCATATTATATTTGTATTGTATTGTATTGTATTATGTTATGTTATTTATTTTTTATTGTTAAATATTATATCATATAATATTTTTTTGTATTGTGTTGAGTTATATTATATTGTATTATATTGTGTTGCATAATATTTCAAAATATTTATTGAATATAATTTTAGAGAAAAAAAGATAAAATTATTTTGTATTTTATTATAATATATTATATTATATTATATTGTATTATATATCATAGTATTGTATTGTATTGTATTATGTTGTATCATATTTTATTGTATTGTATTATATTTATTTTGTTATACCATATTATACTATATTATATTGTATTGCATTACATTGTATTATATGATATGATATTGTATTATACTATAATATATTGTATCATATCATATCATCATATTTTATGATATTTTACTTTAGTAAACTATATTATACCATATCATATAGTATTGTATTGTATTATGTTGTATTATATTACAGTAAATAATATAATTTGTTTATTATATCATACTATATTATATTATATTATAATCTAATATAATATATTATATCATATTATATCATATCATATCATTTATATTGCATTATATTATATTTCACTATACTATATTACTATATTATATTGTATTATACTATATATTGTATTATTAGACTATATCATATCATATTATTGTACTTTATTATTATATTATATAATACTTTATTAGAGTATATTATATTATATTGTATTTTATTTTATTGCATTTTATTAATTATACAATACTGTATTATATAATATTATTTTATTTTAATTAATAGAACTATTATAATTTATACTTACTATTTTGAGAAGTAAGTTGATCATTGAAATGATACATTAAAGGTTTTTCTTTAAATATAAAATGTATATATTAAAGAAATATTCACAAGCATTTATAACAATTAATACAAAACATTATTATATACAATACTTTATTATATTCTTATTATATTGTAATTACGCATGTTAAATTCTTGAAATGATTTATTACATAAAACTTTATGATATTCTTCCATTTACATTTTAAATTACGTATTACAAAATTTAAAACAATACTTTATTTTGGACACTCAAATTATATGAACTCTTCAATTTACATAAATTATGTATTACAAATTCAAATAAAATGACTATTTCAAGGAATCATCCACATAATCAAAATAAATTGAAATCACGTTACTTCAACTATTTTTACAAATAAGTCCCTTATTATCAAGTATTTCAATACAAGTCCATCTGTTTATCGATGTACCACGCCATAGGTGTTCACCTGAGAAGTGAGATAGGGAAGTCAAAACATATAAAGAGTAAAACTTGTCTACATTGAAATATAACAAAGGAAAGAAAAAAAAATGCTGACTTGAGCATTGATCTCCTATAAGATAGCAATAAAACAAATTCAGCCCTGAAAAGAAAACAAAATAGCATAAAAGAAATTAGCAATTTTTGAACAAGTTTCTCATTAAAATGATAATACGAAAACAAAATATTAGCAAAACTCTAAAATAAATCTGTGCAAATCAATCGCAGAACTCATGTAAATATTAGATTACTCTCTTATATTTATGTTCACATTGAATCATATGTATGGTTTAATTATGAGAATGAATGAATGGTATGCATGGATGATTTCCAGCAACTTGCGTTGGTACTTGTTGTCCAAAACCTAGATAATTAAGAGAAAATATAGTACGTAATTGAAGTGTAAATAAATAGTTATAATATTGAAATAACTTGGGTCTGATTAATGAATTACTCGAACCTAGATGGGAGAAGCTCCTCAAGGATGAGAGTCTGACGAAAGGCATCGACTGCCTGGATCTCCGCAGCATCGCGAGGATCCTCAATGGAGATGTCCAGAACTTTGCTGCTGCTCCTGTGCAGTATGAAGATGATGCCGATATTTCTCATATTTTGGTACCGACACTCACGTCTCTCTGAAGAATTGCAGCCATAACTACAAAACCAAAAAAACAAATCAATAATTTTGAGCTTTTGCTGGGTAAATATGAAAAATTCCCCAGTAACTATTGAATAAATAACTTACCTCTTCTTCTTAGTTAATTCCAACAACTTCCACGACTCTCGTCATATCGAGATACTCTTTAGCATCATTAATAAGATTATGTGATCCAATTTGATTGGTTAAACTGAGGGAATTGCTGCATTTTTTCAAAACAGGCCCTGAAATTAGTTCAAATTGACATAAAAAGTTGACGTGTTGAATATAAATTAATTTGTTTGTAATTTACAAATATCAAAGACATTTCTAGAATCAGGAATGAGAAAACTCAAGGATCGGCCAGCGAGGTTGGACTCCGATCAACATCCAACTTAACTCCAGCCCTAACTGTTAGATTCAAGTAATGAAGGCTGTTCAAATCCTTAAGCTGATTTAGCCATTGATGACTTTCAAGTTAGAGAAAGAAGAACAAAGAAGAAGAAGAAGAAAAATCAATCTTTTGAATTATCTTTCTCTTTCATCATCATTACACTTTTATACTTACTAATCTTCCAATCAGAACATGACACTTGTCATGACTGTACTAATTAGTTAGGAAGAGAATATTCCTATTGTCTGGTATAATAATTTCACTATTACATGAATGGTAATAAAAGTAGATTATGCAACGAACTACTATTGGATCTTATAGCAGTAACGGGTCTCTTATTGGATCTTTTGATCTGATCGGGTATCATCTTTAACACCCCCCTTCAAACTCAACGGCGATGGAATGACGTTGAGTTTGGTTCGAAGAAGACAGAATCTGGTAGAGGCGAGAGCTTTGGTAAAAGGATCAGCGAGTTGATCATTGGAGCTAACAAATCGTACAATGAGTTGATTTGATTGAACTTTTTCGCGGACGAAGTGATAATCGATTTCGATATGCTTCGTCCTTGCGTGAAAAACAGGATTCACGGCGAGATATGTGGCTCCGACATTGTCGCACCATAGAACCGGTTTCGTGTTTGAGGATATGGAGAGATCGTGAAGAAGGAATTGTACCCACGTAATTTCAGCTGCTGCTGAGGACATTGACTTATATTCGGCCTCTGTACTCGATCTCGAGACAGTGACTTGTTTCTTCGAGCTCCAAGAAATGAGATTTCTGCCCAAAAATACGCAAAATCCGGAGGTAGAACGACGATCATCGGGACACCCAGCCCAGTCGGAATCAGAGTAGCCATGAATGGTGTGATCAGAGTTGGAATTGATGAATAATCCATGGTGGAGAGAGCCCTGTAAATATCGGAGAATCCGTTTTACAGCTGACCAGTGGGTTTCGGATGGATTATGCATAAATTGGCTTACTTTGCTGACAGCAAAGGAAATTTCTGGTCTTGTTATCGTTGCATAATGAAGCGAGCCAACGATACTTCGATACAGACCTGGATCCTGACAGGGATCGCCAGAGTATTTTGATAGAGGGTTGCCAGTGGCCATTGGTGTTGGACAGGGTTTTGAATTGGACATGTGAGCTTTGGATATTATGTTTTTGATGTAATTTGATTGAGATAGATGGAGTCCATTTTGTGTTGACACACATTCAATTCCAAGGAAATATTTCAATTCCCCTAGGTATTTGACTGAGAATTCACGATCAAGAGAAGAGATAATGGAGGTTATATGTGAAGGATTGTTACCAGTAATGAGAATGTCGTCGACATATATGAGAATCCATGTGGTAGCTTGGGTTGATTTGTGAATAAATAGAGAGGTATCTGAGTTTGATGGTGAGAAGCCGAGATGGAGAAGAGAAGATTGAAGTTTTGAGTACCACGCGCGAGGGGCCTGTTTCAGACCGTAAAGAGCTTTACGAAGTTTACAGACGAAATCGGGTTTGTTTGGGTCAGTGAACCCCTGAGGTTGAGATATGAAGACATGTTCGTTGAGATCGCCGTGAAGGAATGCGTTGTTTATATCTATTTGGTGGATTTTCCAGTGATTGGTGGTTGCAATTGAGAGAATGGTTCGAATGGTAGTAGCTTTCACCACCGGGCTGAACGTTTCCGAGTAGTCCACACCGTCTTCTTGATTGAAACCTTTGGCGACGAGGCGAGCTTTGAATCGTTCCACGGACCCGTCGGAATTTCGTTTAATTCGATAGATCCACTTGCAGGGAATGACGTTGTAGCTTGGATTGGGAGGTACTAATTCCCAAGTCGAGTTCTGTCGAAGAGCTTCAATTTCTTCTCGCATTGCCGCTTGCCAATGAACATGTTTGTTTGCCTGTAAAAAGGTAGAAGGCTCACAAAGAGATGGTGTTAGTTCTGTAGAGTATGTAATGAAATCATCCATCACTCGTGGTTTTAGAGAATTCGTTTGAGCTCGCGTAATCATGGGGTGTCGATTGCGATTTTGTGGAAGAGATGAAGAAGGGGGTAATGGAGAGTCTGTAACGGGAGGTGTATGGTGAATGGAATTATATGGAGTTGAATTTTGTGGACTTGTATTTCTGTTTGGGGAGAGTGGGATATTATGTGGATGAGGTGGGCTATTATTTGATGGGCTATTTTGTGTAATATTTGGTGGGCTATTATTTTGTAAACTATTTGATGGGCTATTTGGTGGAATATTATTCTGTGGAGAGGGAGAGATAATATTTGAGAATCCCGATCTGTTGTTATACGAGAATGGTTGGGTGATGTTAAGTGGAATATTTGGAGAGGTGGATATTAATGGAGTTTGAGACAGATTTTCTCGAAATGGAAATGAGTTTTCGTTAAATATAACGTGTCGACTAATGAAAATACGATCTGATTCTCGATCAAAACAAAAATATCCTTTGTATGAGGAACTATAACCCAAGAAAATGCAGGACTTACTTCGTGGTAATAACTTGTGAGTATTGTATGGGCGTAAATACGGAAAGCATTCACAACCTAAGATTCTGAAGTATGAGTAATTTGGAGATTCATGAAATAGTGTTTGATAAGGAGATAGTTTGCTTGTGGAGGATAGAGAAGGAAGACGGTTAATGATGAAGACAGCACTATTAAAAATTTCAGGCCAGAAACGAAGTGGAATGGAGGCGTAATTCATAACAGAGAGACTGAGTTCAACTATGTGCCGGTGTTTTCTTTCTGCAATTCCGTTTTGTTCAGGGGTATATGGGCAAGATTTTCTGTGTATGATTTGAGGAAGGTGTTTGAGAAAATTGTACTCACTACCACCATCTGTTTGTATCTGTTTGATTGAGGTGGAAAATTGATTTTCAACGAGTGATTTGAATTGGTGGAAGACATAGGCTACTTCATCTTTTGTTTTGATAAAGTAAATCCAGGAGAATCGGGAGTGATCATCAATAAAGTGCACGTAATAGCGATGTCCTTGAGAAGAAGTGACTGGCGAGGGACCCCACAAGTCAGAATGAATAAGATCAAGAGAATTTTTAGAACGTGTATTACTTGGATTAAAAGAAAGTTTGTGGGATTTACCCTTACAACATGCATCACAAAAAGAAAATGAAGAAGATGAAGTTTTTATTTGACTTGATCGAAGTAAAGCAGAAATAACGTTTGGTGAAGCATGACACAATCGCTGGTGCCACACATCAGAGGAGACTAACTCGCTAGATAGAGTGATCGGAGATGACAAGGAGGAAGAGGATGAGGATAGACTGTATAGTCCATTTTTAAGAGGAGCTTGAAGAAGGATGGAATTGGTGCTCGTATCCTTCACAAAACAAGTTTGAGGGTGAAATTCGATAAATACATCATTATCAGAGGTAAATTTTGAAATGCTTAATAGATTTTTTGTAATACTAGGAACATGCAGGATATTAGAGAGTTGTAATGGTTTTAAGTGAGAAGGAATTGAGGAATAACCTAAGTTTTGAATTGGAAGTCCTGCTCCATTGCCCACTTGAACCCGAGAGTCACCGTAGTAAGGCATGTGAGAGTTGAGAGAGTGAAGATCGGGGGTGACATGGTGTGTTGAGCCGGAGTCAAGGAACCATTCATGCGGAGGGGGAGAAATGATCGACGTAGATTGAGATGGATGAGGAAAAGATGGCTGCGGGGTAGGTGTTTGATAAAATGCTTGAGGTTGGGTTTGTGGAGCCATGTGAACCAGATAAGCCGAGGGAGGTCGTGGTGCTAACTGAAAGTTTTCGTCAAAGCGATGATAGCATTTACTGGCTTTGTGGTTTGTTTTGTAGCAAATTTGACATGCATTTGAGTTGCTCGAGAAAGGAGATTGAGGCTGGTAGTTAAAACGGTTACCCCTTCCTCTATAGGATCTTCCACGGCCTCGAGAATTTGGGCGCCATTGAGGATTCGAATTATTTGGGGTAAAGTTGGTGTTATTCGGGTTGGGTGGGCGAGAGTTTGGGTTGAAGATGTTGGGCTTGTATTGGTTGTAATTATTTTGTGGAAAGGGCCCATTCAGATTTGAGTGATTTTGATTATTATTGTGGTTTGACTGGGTGAAGAATGAGGAGGCTTCGATTGTTTGTTGTTGAAGTCGAGCTTCAAAATCAAGGAGAAAACCATGAATCTCCGGTAAGGTGCTGAGAGAGGATGGGTTAGAGAGTGAGCCCATGATTGGATTGTACTCGGAGCCTAGGCCGTTCAACGTATACACAATCAATCTTCTTTCAGTCACCGGATCTCCGATTGCTGCGAGTTGGTCTGCCAAAGATTTGATCTTGTCAAGATACTCAGTCATGGATGAATCTCCTTTTCTAGTGGATTGAAGTTTACTTTGCAATTGCATCGATCTTGCAAGAGTTTGGCTTGTGTATCGTTGGGTTAAAGATGACCAGATTTGAGAGGCGGAGGAACAGTCGACTATCTGTCCTATGACAGATTCGCTGAGTGATGAGATGAGCCAGCCCATAATTAGTTTATCTTGGCAATTCCATTGAACGAATGCAGGGTTTGGTTCAATTTGGGTAGTTCCGACAGAATTTTTGGTTTCGATCATGACTGGCGGAGGATTGGGACTGTCAAGATGGCTTTTTAGGTTGTATCCTTCGATTGTTGGAAGTATTTGGGTTTTCCATATCAAGAAATTGCTTTCGTTTAATTTTATCGGCAATACTTGATTGAATTGGATGAGAGGAGTTATGGTTGGAGATTCAGATTGAGGGATTTGGGCGTTCACTCCAGACATTTGAGATTCTGAGGTTTCTGTTGTCATTCAAGCGATTTATCAGAAAAGAGAGGAAGAAAGAGGGATCTCAGGCGTGAGCGTTTGCTCTTAAATGCTCTGATACCATGTTCAAATCCTTAAGCTGATTTAGCCATTGATGACTTTCAAGTTAGAGAAAGAAGAACAAAGAAGAAGAAGAAGAAAAATCAATCTTTTGAATTATCTTTCTCTTTCATCATCATTACACTTTTATACTTACTAATCTTCCAATCAGAACATGACACTTGTCATGACTGTACTAATTAGTTAGGAAGAGAATATTCCTATTGTCTGGTATAATAATTTCACTATTACATGAATGGTAATAAAAGTAGATTATGCAACGAACTACTATTGGATCTTATAGCAGTAACGGGTCTCTTATTGGATCTTTTGATCTGATCGGGTATCATCTTTAACAAAGGCAGCTCGAACTGAATATGAAAATTACAAAGGGGAAATCAAATTAAATCAACCAATCACATGTTGTAACTAACTCAAATTAAATAAAATTGCAAAACTAATTTAAACAACACTAAAATGATCAATGAAATCACTACAAAAAAAGAAACATAACAAAATCAGGGAAAAAAATCAAGAGAAATAAGGCAGCAAATTGAAGGATTGTACCTTGATGTCGGGATGAGTGATTCAGACAAGATAAAATTAAACCTCGTACCAGTCAATAGAAGAAAATAGAAACAAATTAAATCTCGTACCAGTTAATAGAAACAAATCAAAATTTCTGTTAAAAATGAACTTTGAGAGAGAGAGAGAGAGAGAGAGAGAGAGAGAGAGAGAGAGAGGGTCGACCGTGTGCTGACGATTTCTAGTCTGCCCCTTGTTCAAGAAGAAAGGTGTGCGGCATTGCTCTGTACGTATCTAGGGTTTCAAAAGAGAGGTCAAAATGGTAGATGGAGAGAGAGAGAAAGAGAGATGGCAGAGAGGTAATAACTATGACTAACGTGCGTTTATTTTTGTTTTAATTAGTTATTATTGTACATGAAAAATATGGAGGGAAATTTCCCTCCGATATTTTGGTGAGTATAAACTAAAAAAATAGAGGTAAACTCTCCCTCCTAATTTTCATTAAAATTTAGTTCGGTTGAAATTTGAAATTTCAAAATAAAGTGAGAACAAATTCGATCTCAGGAACTAATATTTGTAAAATTAAAATTTTAATATGTCTAAATTAATTGTAAATTTTTTGAAAAATGAGTTTAACTTATAACATGTTATGCATTAAACATATTAGTGAGTAATCAACGACAAAATTTTGTCCCAATTATTTGACAATTTATATATCAATCATATTGTGACAATATTTTGGTCACAACATATACTGACTTATAAACTTAATCGTGTTTTGTGACTAATTTAGTAGTAAAAGAAAATATTCGTCCCAATAATTGTTTTTGTTTAGGAACAAACATAAAATAGTCCTTAATAAATGTCATACGGTGACAAAATTTATTTTGTCACTAAGATTTTTGTAGCTAATAGAACTTTTTGTAGTAGTGTTAGTTGGTGGGTATATGGGAATGTAGTTAGTTTGTTAGTTAGTAAATTAGTTAGTTATTATGTTAGTTATCTATTAATTAGTTAGTTAGTTATTTAGTCAGCTAGCTAGTAGTTAGTTAGTTAGTTATTTAGTTATTTAGTTAGTTAGTTATTTTTGTAGCTAATTTGCTAGTTGGTGGGTGGGTATGTAGGAAGGTAGTTAGTTTGTTTGTATGTTTGTTAGTTTGTTTGTTAGTTAGTTTGTTAGAAAGGTAGTTAGTTAGTTTGTTAATATGTATGTATGAAGGTAGTAAGTTAGTAAGTTAGTTAGTTAGTTAGCTAGTAGTTAGTTAGTTAGTTAGTTAGTTAGTTAGTTAGTTAGTCAATTAGTTAGTTATTTAGTTAGTTAGTTAGTTAGTAAATTAGTTCATTAATTAGTTAGTTAATTAGTTAGTTAGTAAGTTATATAGTTAGTGGGTATGTACGAATGTAGCTAGTTAGTTAGTTAATTTGTTAGTTAATTAGTTAATTAGTTAGTTAGTTAGTTAGTTAGTTAATTAGTTAGTTAGTTCTTTAGTTAGTTAGTTAGTTAAATAGCTAGTTGTTATTTAGTTAGTTATTTATTTATTTAGGTAGTTACTTAGTTAGTGGGTATGTAGGAAGGTAGTTAGTAAGTAAGTTAGTTAGTTAGTTAGTTAATCTGTCTGTAGGAAGATAGTTAGTTAGTTAATTAGTCAGTTATTTAGTTAGGTATCTAGTAGTTAGTTAGTTAGTTAGTTAGTTAGTTATTTGTTCAATTAGCTAGTAGTTAGTTAGTTAGTAAGTAAGTAAGTTAGTTAGTTAGTTAGTTAATTAGATAGTTAATAGTTAGTTAGTAAGTCAATATGTATGTAAGGAGGTAGGTAGGTAGTTAGTTAGTTAATTAGCTAGTACGTAGTTAGTTAGTTAGTTAGTTAGTTAGTATGTAAGAAGGTTGTTAGTTAGTTAGTTAGTTAGATAGTTAGTTAATTAGTTAGATAGTTAGTTAGTTAGTTAATCAGTTAGTTTTATACTTCGTTAGTTAGTTAGTTAGCTAGTAGTTAGTTAGTTAGTTAGTGAATTAGTTAGTTAATCAATATGTATGTATCAAGGTCGTTAGTTAGTTAGTTAGATAGTAAGTTAATTTGTTAGTTAGTTAATTAGTTAATTAGTTAGCTAGTCAGATTGTTAGTTAGTTATCTAGTAGTTAGTTAGTTAGGTCATCTGTTAGTTAGTTAGTTAGTTAGTTAGTTAGTTAGTGAGTGAGTTAGTTAGCTTGTAGTTAGCTGGTTAGTTATTTATTTGGTTAGTTAGTTAGTTGGTGGGTATGTAGGAAGGTTGGTAGTTAGTTAGTTAATAGGGATTTAAGAAGATAGTTAGTTAGTAAATTAGTTAGTTATTATGCTAGTTATCTTGTAATTAGTTAGTTAGATATTTTGTCAGCTAATTAGTAGTTAGTTAGTTAGTTAGTTATTTAGTTAGTTAGTTAGTTAGTTAGTTAGTTAACTAGTTAGTTATTTAGTTAGTTAGTTTGTTAGTTATCTAGTAGTTAATTAGTTAATTAGTTAATTAGTTAATTAGTTAGTTAGTTAGTAATTTAGTTAGTTAACTAGTAGTTAGTTAGTTCGTTAGTTAATTAATTAGTTAGTTAATTAGTTAGTTAGTAAGTTAGTTAGTTAGTGGGTATGTACGAAGGTAGATAGTTAGTTAGTTAATTTTTTATTTCGTTAGTTAATCAGTTAGTTAGTTAGTTAGTTAATTAGTTTGTTATTTATTTAGGTAGTTAGTTAGTTAAATAGCTAGTAGTTATTTAGTGTGTTATTTATTTATTTAGTTAGTTACTTAGTTTGTGGGTATGTAGGAAGGTAGGTAGTTAGTAAGTTAGTTAGGTAGTTATATAGTTAGTTAGTTAATATGTATGTAAGAAGATAGTTAGTTAGTTAATTAGTTAGTTATTTAGTTAGTAATCTAGTAGTTAGTTAGTTAGTTAGTTAGTTAGTTATTTATTCTGTTAGCTAGTAATCAGTTAGTTAGTTAGTTAGTTAGTTAGTTAGTTAGTTAGTTAGTTAGTTTGTGGGTTAGTTAGTTAGTCAATATGTATGTAAGAAGGTAGTTAGTTTGTTAGTTAGTTAGTTATCCGGTAGTTGGTTAGTTAGTTAGTTAGTTAGTTAACTAGTTAGTTATTTAGTTAGCTAGTTAGTTCGTTAGCTAGTAGTTAGCTAGTAATTTATTTAGTTCACTAGTTAGTATGGGTATGCAGGAATGTAGTTTGTTAGTTAGTAAGTTAGTTAGTATGTAGGAAGATAGTTAGTTAGTTAATTAGTTAGTTAACTAGTAGTTAGTAAGTTAATTAGTTCATTAATTAGTTAGTTAATTAGTTAGTTAGTAAGTAAGTTAGTTAGTGGGTATGTACGAAGGTGGCTAGCTAGTTAATTAATTTGTTAGTTAATTAGTTAATTAGTTAGTTAGTTAGTTAGTTAATTAGTTAGTTAATTCTTTAGTTAGTTAGTTAGTGAAATAGCTAGTAGTTATTTAGTTTGTCATTTATTTATTTAGTTAGTTACTTAGTTAGTGGGTATGTTGGAAGATAGTTAGTTAGTTAATTAGTTAGTTATTTAGTTAGTTATCTAGTAGTTAGTTAGTTAGTTAGTTAGTTAATTAGTTAGTTAGTTAGTTAGTCAGTCAGTTAGTTAGTTATCTAGTAGTTAGTTAGTTAGTTAGTTAGGTCATCAGTTAGTTATTTAGTTAGTTATTTTGTTAGTCAGTTAGCTAGTAGTTAGATGGTTAGTTATTTATTTAGTTAGTTAGTTAGTTAGTTAGTTGGTGTGTATGTGGGAATGTAGTTAGTTAGCTAGTTAGTTAATAGGTATTTAAGAAGATAATTAGTTAGTAAATTAGTTAGTTATTATGTTAGTTATCTATTAATTAGTTAGTTATTTATTTTGTGATCTAGCTAGTAGTTAGTTAGTTAGTTAGTTAGTTAGTTATCTAGTAGTTAGTTAGTTAGCTAGTTAGTTATTTAGTTAGATAGGTAGTTTGTTAGTTAGTTAGCGGTAGGGTAGTTAGTTAGTTAGTGGCTGGGTATGTAGGAAGGTAGTTAGTTAGTTAGTTAGTTAGTTTGTTTGTTTGTTATTTTGTTTGTTAGTTAGTTAGTTTGTTAGAAAGGTAGCTAGTTTGTTTGTTAATAGGTATGTATGAAGGTAGTTAGTTAGTAAGTTAGTTAGATAGTTAGTTAACTAGTAGTAAGTTAGTTAATTAGTTCATTAATTACTTAGTTAATTAGTTATGTAGTAAGTTAGATAGTTAGTGGGTATGTTCGAATGTAGCTAGTTAGTTAGTTAATTTGTTAGTTAATTAGTTAGTTAGTTAGTTAGTTAATTAGTTAGTTAGTTCTTTAGTTAGTTAGTTAGTTAAATAGCTAGTAGTTATTTAGTTATTTATTTATTTAGTTAGTTAGTTACATAGTTAGTGGGTTTGTAGGAAGGTAGTTAGTAAGTTAGTTAGTTAGTTAGTTAATCTGTCTGTAGGAAGATAGTTAGTTAGTTAATTAGTTAGTTATTTAGTCAGTTATCTAGTAGTTAGTTAGTTAGTTAGTTACGTAGTTAGTTAGTTAGTTATTTGTTCAATTAGTTAGTTAGTTAGTAAGTAAGTAAGTTAGTTAGTTAGTTATTTAGTTTGTTAATTAGTTAGTTAGTTAGTTAGTCAATATGTATGTAAGGAGGTATGTAGTTAGTTAGTTAGTTAGTTAGTTAGTTAATTAGCAAGTAGGTAGTTAGTTAGTTAGTTAGTTAGTTAGTTAGTATGTAAGAAGGTTGTTAGTTAGTTAGTTAGTTAGATAGTAAGTTAATTAGTTAGTTAGTTAGTTAACTAACAAACTAACTAAATAGTTAACTAAATAGTTAACTAACTAACTAACTAACTAACTACTAACTAACTAATTAATTGACAAACTACTAGCTAGCTTACAAAATAACTAACTAATTTACAAACTAACTATCTTTTTAAATACCTATTAACTAACTAACGAACTAACTACCTTCCTACATACCCACCAACTAACTAACTAACAAAACAAATAACTAACCAGCTAACTACTAGCTAACAAAATAACTAACTAACTAACTAAATAACTAACTGATGACTTAACTAACTAACTGACTACTAGATAACTAACTAACTAACTGACTCATTAACTAACTAACTAATTAACTAACTAACTAATTAACTATCTAACATACTAACTAAGTAACTACCTTGATACATACATATTGATTAACTAACTCGCTAACTAAGTAACTACTAGCTAACTAACTAAGTAACTAACTAAATGACTAACTGATTAACTAACTAACTAATTAACTAATTATCCAACTAACTAACTAACTAACAAACCACCTTCCTACATACTAACTAACTAACTAACAAACTAACTAATTACTAGCTAATTGACTAACTAACTAGCTACCTACCTTCTTACGTATATATTGACTAACTAACTAACTACCTAATTCACTAACTAACTAACTAACTAACTTACTAACTAACTAACTACTAGCTAACTGAATAAAAAACTAACTACTAAATAACTAACTAACTAACTAACTTACTTACTAACTACCTTCCTACATACCCACTCACAAAGTAACTAACTAAATAAATAAATAACTAACTAAATAACTACTAGCTATTTAACGAACTAACTAACTATAGAATTTACTAAATAATTAACTAACTAACTAACTAACTAATTAATTAATTAACTAACAAATTAACTAACTAACTAGCTACCTTCGTACATACCCACTAACTAACTAACTTACTAACTAACTAATTAATGAACTAATTAACTAACTAACTACTAGTTAACTAACTAACTAACTGACTAACTAAATAACTAACTAATTAACTAACTAACTAACTAACTACTAGCTAACTAACTAACTAGTTGACTAACTAACTTACTAACTACCTTCGTACATAACTATTAACTACCAAACTAACTACCTTTCTAACTAACTATCTAAGTAACTAAGTAACTAACTAAATAACTAAATAACTAACAAACTAACTAATTAACTAATTAACAAACTAACTAAATAACTAAATAACTATCTTCCTACATACACCTATTAACTAACTAACTAACTAACTAACTACCTACCTTCCTACATACCCACTATCTAACTAATAAACTACCTTCCCACTAACTAACTAACTAACTAACTAACATACTACCTTCCCACTATCTAACTAACTAACTAACTACTAGATAAATAACAAACTACTTAACTAAATAACTAAATAGTTAACTAAATAACTAACTAACTAACTACTAACTAACTAACTAAGTAACTACTAGCTGACAAAATAACTAACTAACTAAATACTATATAACTAACATAATAACTAACTAATTTTCTAACTAACTATCTTCTTAAATACCTATTAACTAACTAACTAACTTACTACCTTCCTATATACCCACCAACTAACTAACTAACTAACTAAATAAATAAATAACCAGCTAACTACTAGCTAACTACCGAACTAACTAACTAACTAAATTACTAATTTATGACCTAACTAACTAACTAACTACTAGATAGCTAACTAACTAATTAATTAACTAACTATCTAACTAACTAACTACCTTGATACATACATATTGATTAACTAACAAAGGCACTAACTCACTAACTACTTGCTAACTAACTAAGTAACTAACTAAATAACTAACTGACTAACTAGCTAATTGACTAACTATCTAACAAACTAACTAACTAACAACCTTCTTGCATACTAACTACCTAACTAACTAACTAACTACTCGCTAATTAGCTAACTAACTAATTAACTAACTAACTTAATAACTATCAAACTAAGTAACTAATTACTAGATATCTATCTAAATAAATAACAAATTAACTAACTAACTATCTTCCTACATACTTATTAACTAACTAACTAACTAACTAACTAACTAACTACATTCTGCATACCCACCAACTAACTAGCTAACTAAAAAAATTACTAGCTAACTACTAGCTAACAAACTAACTAACTAAATAACTAATGAGTTAACTAACTAACTAACTAACTAACTAACTAACTAACCAACTACTAACTAACTAACTAACTAACTAACTAACTATTTAACTGACTAACTAACTACCTACCTGCCTTCTTACATACGAATTGACTAACAAACTAACCAACAAACTAATTAACTAACTAACTGACTAACTTACTGACTAACTTACTAACTAACTAACTAACTAACTAACTAACTACTAGCTAACTGAATAAATAACTAACTAACTAACTAACTAACTAACTACTTGATAGCAAACTAAATAACTAACTAATTAACTAACTATATATTTTCCTACATACATATTAATTAACTAACTAAATAAATAAATAACTAAATAAATACTACCTATTTAACTAACTAACTAACTAAATAAATAACTAACTAATTAACTAACTAACTAACTAATTAACTAACTAGCTACCTTCGTACATACCCACTAACTAACTAACTAATTAACTAACTAGTTAATTAACTAATTATCTAACTAACTACTAGTTAAGTAACTAACTAACTAACTAACTAACTAACTAATTAACTAACTAACAAGCTAACTACCATCTAACTAACTAACCAGTTAACTAACTGACTTACTAACTAACTACCTTCATACATACCTATTAACTAACTAACTAACTAACCAACTAACTAACTAACAAATAACTAAATAACTAAATAACTATATTCCTACATACCTATTAACTACCAAACTAACTAACTAACTAACTACCTTCCTACATACCTACTAACTACCTTACTGCTAACTAACTAACTAACTATCTATCTTACTAAATTACTAACTAGCTAACTACTAACTACTAGATAACTAAGAAACAAACTAACAAAATAACTAACTAGTTAACTAACTAAACAACTAACTAACTAACTACTAGATAACTAACTAAATAACTAACTATCTAACTAAATGACTAACTAACTAACTAACTAACTAACTAACTACTAGCTAGCTGACAAAATCACTAACTAACTAATTAATAGATAACTAACATAATAACTAACTAATTTACTAACTAACTATCTCCTTAAATACCTATTAACTAACTAACTAACTACATTCCCACATACCCACCAACTAACTAACTAACTAACAAATAAATAACTAACCAGCTAACTACTAGATAACTAACTAACTAACTAACTAAATAACTAACTGATGACCTAACTAACTAACTAACTAACTACTAAATAACTAACGAACTAACTAACTAACTAATTCACTAACTAACTAATTAACTAACTAACTAACTAACTAACTAATTACTAGATAACTAACTAAATAACTAACTAATTCACTAACTAACTATCATCCAACAAACCCATTAACAAAGTAACTAACTAATTAAATAAATAACTAACTAAATAACTACAAGATATTTAACTAACTAACTAACTAACTAAAGAATTAACTAACTAACGAATTTACTAATTAACTAACAAATTAACTAACTAACTAGCTACCTTCGTAAATACCCACTAACTAACTAACTTACTAACTAACTATTTAACTAACTAATTAATGAACTAATTAACTAACTAACTACTAGTTAACTAACTAACTAACTAACTAAATAACTAACTAATTAATTAACTAACTAACTAACTAACTAACTAACTACTGGCTAACTAACAAACCAGTTAACTAACTAACTTACTAACTAACTATCTTCATACATACCTGTTAACTAACAAACTAACTACCATTCTGACTAACTAACTAACTAACTATCTAACTAACTAACTAAATTACTAAATAACTAACTAATTAACTAATTAACAAACTAACTAAACAACTAAACAACTATCTTCCTACATACACAAATTAACTAACTAACTAACTACCTTCCTACATACCCACTAACTAACTAACAAACTACCTTCCCACTAACTAACTAACTAACTATCTAACTAACTAAATAACTAACTAGCTAACTAACTAACTACAAGATAACTAACAAACTTGCTAACTAAATAACTAAATAGTTAACTAAATAACTAACTAACTAACTACTAAGTAACTAACTAACTACTAGCTAGCTGACAAAATAACTAACATAATAACTAACTATCTTCTTAAATACCTATTATCTAACTAACTAACTAACTACCTTCCTACATACCCACCAACTAACAGACTAATTAACTAACTAAATAATTAACTAACCTGCTAACTACTAGCTGACTACTAACTAACTAACTAACTAAATAACTAATTGATGAACTAACTAACTAACTAACTGCTAGATAACTAACTAACTGACTGACTAACTAACTAACTAACTAACTAATTAACTAACTCATTAACTAGCTATCTAATTAACTAACTACCTACCTTGATACATACATATTAACAAACTAACTAACTAACTAACTTGCAAACTAACTAACTAACCAACTAACTAACTAACTAACTAACTAACTAACTACAAGATAACTAACTAAATAACTAACTAATTAACTAACTAACTATCTTCCTACATCCCTATTAACTAAGTTACTAACTAACTTACTAACTGCCTTCCAACATACCCACTAACTAAGTAACTAACTAACTAAATAAATAACTAACTAAATAACTACTAGATATTTAACTAACTAACTAACTAACTAAATAACTCTTAACTAACTAACTAGATAACTAATTAACTAACTAACTAACTAGCTACATTCGTACATCCCACTAAGTAACTAACTTACTATCTAACTAATTAACAAACTAATTAATTAACTAATTAACTAACTAACTAACTACTAGCTTACTAACTAACTAACTAACTAAACAAATTACTAATTAACTTGCTAACTAACTAACTAACTAACTAACTAACTAACTACTAGCAAACTATCTAACTAGTTTCCTAACTTACTAGCGAACTACCTTCATACATACATATTAACTAACTAACTAACTACCAATCTAACTAACAAACTAACGAACTGACTAACTAAATAACTAACTAATCAACTAATTAACAAACTAACCAAATAACTAAATAACTACCTTCCTACATACCTATTAACAAACTAACTAACTACCTTCCTACATACCCACTAACTAACTTCCTACATACCCACTAACTAACTAAGTAACTAACTAGTAAGCCAACTAGCTAACTGAATAACTAACTAGTTAACTAACTAACTACCTAACTAACTACTAGATAACTAACTAAATAACTAACTACTAGCTAGCTGACAAAATAACTAACTAACTAACTAATTACTAGATAACTAACATAATAACTAACTATCTTCTTAAATACCTATTAACTAACTAACTAACTAACTACCTTCCTACATACTCACAACCTAACTAACTTACTAACTAACTAACTAACTAAATAAATAAATAACCAACTAACTACTAGCTAACAAACTAACTAACTAACTAACTAACTAACTAAATAACTAACTGATTACCTAGCTAACTAACTAACTACTAGATAACTAACTAACCAACTGACTAATTAACTAACTAATTAAATAACTAACTATCTCACTAACTAACTAACTACCTACCTACCTTCACACACATATATTGATTAACTAGCTGACTCACTCACTAACTAACTATTATCTAACTAAGTAAGTAACTAACTAAATAACTAACTTATTAACTAACTAACTAACTAACTAACTAACTAATTGACTATCTAACTAACTAACTAACTAACTAACTAACTAACTACCTTCTCACATACATAATAATTAACTAACTAACTAACTAACTAACTAACTAGCCAACTAATTTATTAACTGACAAAATAACTAACTAACTAACTAACTAACTAACTAACAAACTAGCTACCTTCCTAGATACCCACTAACTAACGAACAAACTAACTAAATAACTAACTAACTAACTAACTAACTAACTAACTAACCAACTAAGTAACTAACTATCTTCCTACATACCTATTAACTATCTAACTAACTAACAAAGGAACTAAGTAACTAACTAACTAACTAACTAACTTCCTACATACCTATTAACTAACTAGCTAAGTAACTACTAGCTAACAAATTGACAATCTTACTAATAAACTAACAAACTTACTTACTAACTATCTTACTAATTGACTAGCTTACTAATTAACTAACTAACTTACTAACTATCTACTAGCTAACTAACTAATTAACTAATTAACAGACTAACTTACTAACTAACTATCTTCATATATACATATTAACTAACTAATTAACTACCTACCTAACTAATTAACTAACTACCGTCGTACAAACGAACTAATTAACTAACTGGCTTACTAACTAACTAATTAACTAAATAACTAACTAGTTAACTAACTAACTAACTATTGGCTAACTAACTAACTAATAAACTAACAAAATAACTAACTAGTTAACTAGTTAACTCACTATCTAACTAATTAAGTAACTGACTAACTTACTACAAGCTAACTAACTAATTGACCAATTAAGTAACTAACTAACTAACTAACTAGCTAGCTACCGTCTTACATACCCAAACTAACTAACTAACTAACTTACTATCTAACTTACCAACTAACTAACTAACTACTTGCTAACTGAATAAATAAATAACTAACTAACTAACTAACTAACTATTAGATAACTAACTAAATAACTAACTATCTTCCTACATACATATTATATAACTAACTAACTAACTAACTTACTTACTAACTACCTTCGTACATACCCACTAACAAAATAAATAACTAAATAAATAAATAACTAACTAAATAACTACTAGCTATTTAACTAACTAACTAACTAAAGAATTAACTAACTAATTAACTAACTGACTGACTAACAAACTAATTAACTAACTAACTAACAAATTAACTAACTATCTAGCCACCTTTGTACATACCCTCTAACTAACTAACTTACTAACTGACTAATTAACTAACTAATTAATGACCTAATTAACTAACTAACTACTAGTTAACTAAATAACTAACTAACTAAACAACTAACTAATTAACTAACTAACTAACTAACTAACGAACTAACTAACTAATAGCTAACTAACTAACTAGTTAACTATCTAACTTACTAACTAACTACATTCATACATACCTATTGACTAACAAACTAACTACCTTTCTAAATAACTAACTAACAAACTAACTAACTAACTAACTAACTAAATAACAAACCAACTAACTAATTAACTAATTAACAAACTAACTAAACATCTAAATAACTATCTTCCTACATACACCTATTAACTAACTAACTAACTAACTACCTTCCTACATACCCACTAATTAACTAACAAACTACCTTCCCACTAGCTAACTAACTAACTATCTAACTAACTAACTACTAGATAACTAACAAACAAACTAACTAAATAACTAAATAGTTAACTAACTACTAACAAACTAACTAACTACCAGATAACTAAACTAATAACTAACTAATTTACTAACTAACTATCTTCTTAAATACCTATTAACTAACTATCTAACTAACTACCTTCGTACATATCCACCAACTATAGAACTAACAAACAAAATAAATAACTAACCAGCTAACTACTAGCTAACTACTAACTAACTAACTAACTAAATTACTAATTGATGACCTAACTAACTAACTAACTACTAGATAACTAACTAACTAACTAACTAACTAACTGACAAACAAACAAACTAACTAACTAATTAACTAACTATCTAACTAACTAACTAACTACCTTGATACATACATATTGATTAACTAACTAACTCACTACCTAACTAACTACTAGCTAACTAACTAAGTAACTAACTAAATAACTAACCGATTAACCAACTAACTAACTTACTAATTAAGTAACTACCAAGCTAACTATCTAACAAACGACCTTCTTACATACTAACAAACAAACAAACTAACTAACTACTAGCTAATTAACTAACTAACTAACTACCTTCTTACATACATATTGACTAACTAACCAACTAACTAACATATTAACTAACTAACTAACTACCTTCGTACATACCCACTAACTAACTAACTTACTAACTAACTATTTAACTAACTAATTAATGAACAAATTAACTAACTAACTACTAGTTAACTATATAACGAACTAACTAAATAACTAACTAATTAACTAACTTACTAACTAACTAACTAACTACTGGCTAACTAACAAACTAGTTAACTAACTAACTTACTAACTAACTATCTTCATACGTACCTATTAACTAACAATCTAACTACCTTTCTAACTAACTAACTAACAAACTATCTAACTAACTAACTAAATATCTAAATAACTAACTAATTAACTAATTACCAAACTAACTAAACAACTAAATAACTATCTTCCGACATACACATATTAACTAACTAACTAACTAACTAACTACCTTCCTACATACCCATTAACTAAATAACAAACTACCTTCCCACTAACTAACAAACTAACTATCTAATTAACTAAATAACTAACTAGCTAACTAACTAACTACTAGATAACTAACAAACTTGCTAACTAAATAACTAAATAGTTAACTAAATAACTAACTAACTAACTACTAACTAACTAACTAACTACTAGCTAGCTGACAAAATAACTAACTAACTAACTACTAGATAACTAACATAATAACTAAATAATTTACTAACTAACTATCTTCTTAAATACCTATTATCTAACTAACTAACTAATTACCTTCCTACATATCCACCAACTAACTAACCAACTAACTAACTAAATAATTAACTAACTAACAAACTACTGGCTAACTAACAAACTAGTTAACTAACTAACTTACTAACTAACTATCTTCATACATACCTATTAACTAACAAACTAACTACCTTTCTAACTAACTAACTAACTAACAAACTATCTGACTAACTAACTAAATAACTAACTAATTAACTAATTAACAAACTAACTAAACGACTAAATAACTATCTTCCTACATACACATATTAACTAACTAACTAACTAACTTCCTTCCTACATACCCACTAACTAACTAACAAACTACCTTCCCACTAACTAACGTCTAACTAACTATCTAACTAACTGAATAACTAACTAGCTAACTAACTAACTACTAGATAGCTAACAAACTAACTAACTAAATAACTAACTAGTTAACTAACTGAATAACTAACTAACTAACTAACTACTAGATAACTAACTGACTTACTAACTAAATAACTAACTAAATAACTAACTACTAGCTAGCTAACAAAATAACTAACAAACTAATTACTAGATAACTAATATAATAACTACCTAATTTACTAACTAGCTATCTTCTTAAATACCTATTAACTAACTAACTAACTAACTACCTTCCTACATACCCACCAACTAAATAACTAACTAACTAAATAAATAACTAACCTTCCAACTACAAGCTAACTAACTAACTAACTAAATAACTAACTTACCGATGACTTAACTAACAAACTAACTGATGACCTAAGTAACAAACTATATAACTAACTAACTATTTAACTAACTAACTAACTAACTACTAGATAATTAACAAACTAACTAACTAAATAACTAACTAGTTAACTAACTAAGTACTAGATAAGTAACTAACTAACTAACTGAATAACTAACTAACTAACTACTAGCTAGCCGACAAAATAACTAACTATCTAATTACTAGATAACTATCATAATAACTAACTAATTTACTAACTAACTATATTCTTAAATACCTATTGACTAACTAACTAACTAACTAACTACCTACCTTCCTACATACCCACTAACTAACTAATTAACTACCTTCCCACTAACTAACTAACTCACTATCTAACTAACTGAATAACTAACTAGCTAACTAACTAACTACTAGATAACTAACAAACTAACTAACTAAATAACTAACTGAATAACTAGCTAACTAACTAACTAACTAACCAACTAAATAACTAACTAACTAACTACTAGCTAGCCGGCAAAATAACTAACTAACTCATTACTAGATAACTAACATAATAACTAACTAATTTACTAACTAACTATCTTGTTAAATACCTATTAACTAACTAACTAACTAACTAACTAACTACCTTCCTATATACCAACCAACTAACTAAGTAACTAAATAAATAAATAACTAACCTTCTAACTACTAGCTAACTAAATAACTAACTAAATAACTAACAAACTGATGACCTAACTAACTAACTAACTAACTAATAGATAACTATCTAACTAACTGACTAACTAACTAACTAACTAACTAACTAACTAATTAACTAACTATCTAACAAACTAACTAACTACCTTGTTACATACATATTGATTAACCAACTAACTACTAGCTAACTAACTAAGAAACTAACTAAATAACTAACTGATTAACTAACTAACTATCTAATTAACTAACTATCTAACTAACTAACTAACTGACAACCTTCTTACATACTAACAAACAAACTAACTAACTACTGGCTTATTAACTAACTAACTAACTAACTAAGTAAGTAACTAACTACCTTCTTACATACATATTGACTAACTAACTAACTAATTAACTAACTAACTAACTTACTAACTAACTAACTAACAAACTAACTACTAGCGGACCGAATAACTAACTAACTAACTAACTAACTAACTACTAGATACCTAACTAAATAACTTACTAATTAACTAACTAACTATTTTCTTACATACATATTAACTAACTAACTAACTAACTAACTAACTTACTAACTAACTAATTTACTAACTGACTACTAGTTAACTAACTGACTAGTTAACTAACGAAATAAGTAACTAATTAACTAACAAACTAACAAACTACTAACTAACTAACTAACTAACTACTAGCTAACTAACTAACTAGTTAACTATCAAACTTACTTACTACCTTCATACATACCTATTACCTAACTAACTAACTACCTTTCTAACTAACTAACTAACTGACTAACTAACTAACTAACTAACCAAATAACTAAATAACTAACTAACTAACTAATTAACTAATTAACAAACTAACAAACTAACTAAATAACTGTCTTCCTACATACCTATTAACGAACTAATTAACTAACTGACTAACTGACTGACTAACTAACTAACTGACTACCTTCCTACGTACCCACTGACTAACTAACTACCTACCTTCCCACTAACTAACTAACTAACTATCTAACTAACTAAATAACTAACTAGCTAACTAACTAACTACTAGAGAACTAACAGACTAACTAACTAAATAGCTAAATAGTAAACTAACTAACTAATTAACTAACTGACTACTAGGTGACTAACTAACTATCTAACTTACTTACTAACTAACTACCTTCCTACATACCTATTAACTAACTAACTGCTAGCTAGCTAGCTGACTTAGCCAACTAACTAACTAACTAACTAACTACTAGCTAACTAACTAACTAACTAACTAACTAACTACTAGCTAATTAACAAATAAACTGACTAAATAACGAACTAATTAACTAACTAACTAACTAACTACCTTCATACATACCTATAAACTAACTAAATAGCTATCTACCTAACTAACTAATTAACTAACTACCTTCCTACAAACTCACTAACAAACAAGCTAACTAACTAATTAACTAGTATCAAACTAATTAACTAACTAACTAACTAATTGTCTTCCTACATACCTATTGACTAGTATCTATCTATCTAACTAACTTACTAACTAATTGTCTTCCTATATACCTAATAACTAACTAACTAACTAATTGACTAACTAACCATCTAACTAACTACCATCCTATATACCGACTAACTAACTAGTAACTACCTAACTAATTAACAGACTATCAAACTAACTAACTAACTAACTAATTAACTAACTAACTAATTAACTAACTAATTAACTAACTACTAGATAAAATAACTAAATAACTAACTAACTGACTACATAACTAACTAACTAACTACTAGATAACTATCTAAATAACTAACTAATTTACTGACTGACTTTCTTTCTACGTACTTAATAACTAACTAACTTACTAAATAATTAACTAACTAAATAACTAACTAACTAACTAACTAACTAACTAAATAACTAACAATCCAAGTAACTAACTACTAGATATCAATCTAAATAACTAACTAATTAACTAACTATCTTCCTACATACTTATTGACTAACTAACTAACTAACTAACGAACTAACTACCTTCCTGCATACCCACCAACTAACTAGCTAACTAAATAAATTACCAGCTAACTCCTAGCTAACTAACTAACTAGTTAACTAACCAACTAACTAACTAACCAACTACTTGAAAACTAACTAACTAACTAACTATCTAACTAACTATTTAACTAACTAACTAACTAACTAACTAACTAACTAACTAATTAACTAACTAACTAACAAACTAACTTACCAACAAACTAACTAACTAACTAACTACAAGCTAACTGAATAAATAACTAACTAACTAACTAACCACTATATAACTAACTAAATAACTGACTAATTAACTAACTAACTATCTTCCTACACACGTATTAACTAACTAACTAACTAACTAACTTACTAACTACCTTCCTACATACCCACAAACTAAGTAACTAACTAAATAAATAAATAACTACTAGCTATTTAACTAACAAACTAAATATATAAATAACTAACTAATTAGCCAACTAACTAACTAATTAACTAACTAACAAAGAAATTAACTAACTAACTAGCTACCTTCGTACATGCCCACTAACTAACTAACTTACAAACTAACTAATCAACTAACTAACTACTAGTTAACTAACTAACTAACTAACTAACGAAATAACTAACTACTTAACTAACTAACTAACTAACTACTAGCTAACTAACTAACTAGTTAACTAACTAACATACTAACTAACTACCTTCATACATACCTATTAACTAACTAACTAACAAACTAACCAACCAACTAACTAACAAACTAAATAACTCAATAACTAACTTACTAACTAACAAATTCACTGATTAACAAACTAACTAAATACCCGAATAACTATCTTCCTACGTACCTATTAACTAACTAACTAACTAACTACCTTCCTACATACCCACTAACTAACTAACTAACTACCTTCCCACTAACTAACACACCAACTATCTAACTAAATAAACGACTAACTAGCTAACTATGTAACTACTAGATAACTAACAAACTAACTAACTAAATAACTAACTAATTAACTAAATAAATAACTAACTAACTAACTACTAGATAAGTGGCTAACTAACTAACTAAATAACTAGGTAACTAACTAACTACTAGCTAGCAGAAAAAATAACTAACTAACTAATTACTAGATAACTAACATAATAACTAACTAATTTACTAACTAACTATATTCTTAAATACCTATTAACTAACTAACTAACTAACTAACTAGCTACCTAGCTTCCCACATACCCACCAACTAACTAACTAACTAACTAACTAACTAAATGACTAACTTGCCAACTACTAGCTAAATAACTAACTAACTAACTAAATAACTAACTGTTGACCTTACTAACTAACTAACTAACTAATAGATAACTAACTAATTAACTGACTAACTAATTAACTAACTAATTAACTAACTAATTATCTAACTATCTAACTAACTAACTAACTAACTACCTTGATACATACATATTGATTAACTAACTAACTAACTAACTAACTACTAGCTAACTAACTAAGTAACTAACTAAATAACTAACTGATCAACTAACTAACTAACTAATTAATGATTTGCGATTTTTTAGACACTTGAAAAGTATCGTCGTTGTTTTAAACCTCAAATATCAAAGAATTTAATCTCATGTTTTTACAGTGGTAAATATGAGGATCGATCCACAGAGAGCTGGTGCATCAATTATGATTCAAATTTTTGATTTAAACTACTCACAAAAACTTTCTAACTTTTGTTTCTATGGAATTTCTCACTTGATTATGGTGTTTCAGAGGTTAAAGAGAAGTTCTTGACCAAGAAATTTCATTGATACCAAATTAGAAAGAATTTCATAAGGGTTCAGATTTATACATGATTAAAAACACATCAAACTAGTCAAGAAAACGCATATTTCTGCGTTTTTGCAAACAAGGCTGAAATGAGATTTTGAAGCTTATTTTAAGCAAGACGATTAAACTAGAGCTTCACGAGAGGTTCAGAGTTATAATGTAACACAGAAATAACCAATTCAAGAAGTTCCAAGAACGATTAAGACTTGGTTCATTTTTAACTAGATTGACAAATAAGGCTGAATTATGGTTCAGAAACTAATTTCAAGCAATTCAAGAAGTTGCAAGAACGGTTCAATTATGGTGCGATTATAATGAAAATTAAGCACGATTCAAAACTAGAGTAACACAAACAAGCAAGAAGTTTTGAGATTAAAAGATTCAATAAATCGCAGAATTTTCCATACACAAAGTTTAGACTAAACCAAACAACAAGAACATCAAGAAATAAGAAAGAGTACACCTAGAATGAGGGAAACTCTTGATGCAGCTCTTGGTCTTCTCTCCTCGTGCCGAAAGATCGATTTCTCACGTCTTGTCGATGACTGGTCGAAAGGAGATCGAGCTCGAGTCGTGAGGTTCGCGAAATCACCCTAAAAGAGCAAGCTCTGGTCAAGGGGTCTTTTCCACTGATCTTCACAAAAACTCTTCTCTCCGAGTCACGAATCCAGCTCGCTGCGAAGAAAACGGATCGAGTCACGGTCACTTCTAAATCGTCCGAAAAGGAATGAGCCCTGGTCACGGTACGATCTTCGAGGAGGAGGAGGAATCGCCCGAAAGGAATGAGCCCTGGTCACGGTACGAAACCTCAATGGCTTTCTTGAAAAATCTTGAAGTATCTTGGATTGTCTTGCATGTGCTTGGAAGAGAGAAAGAAGAAGAGAGAACAGAATGAGGGGGAAAGAGTCAGTGAGTAAAGAGTAACTCAACTCAAGGCCCTTGGGTCTTATTTATAGCATGCAAGGTGTGTTCTGATTGGCCAGGGGTTGATGGAGAGGATTGGGGGTATTGAGAACATTTCCACCAGCATAGGTGGGAAGGATAAGGCATTGGGTTTGAGTGGATTTTGTGTAGCTTTTTGGGCTTTCTCTAACATGGGTTTTATTTGCCTCCAGCCTTGTCCGTGTACCGAAAATAGCGGTATGATATATCATTTCGACTCCCTTTGGCATTCTGGAGACAACTACACTCTCCAAATCTTCAGCAAATCCTTCTAATTCCTGTGAATAAGCATAAAACTCATTAAGTGAAGTAATATTCAATTTATCTAAAATATGATGAATAAACTATGCAGAATACACTTTCACAAAACTAAAACCTCCAAATTAAGCATGTAAAACGTGCTCTATTTGCCTCACATCAAATACCCCCACACTTAAACCCTTGATCGTCCTCGATCAATTGGAGAATTATATCACAAAACAAAGAATCGCAGTAGATTTTGTTGAAGTTGTATTCGTTATTTAAAAACTCATTTCATGAATCAAATGTTTCACTCTCATTTCATCAAGTTCACTAGTATTTAGAATGATATTGGTCTTTTCGTTATTAGATCTCGAAATTAACTCGAAATTTCATAAGAGTTTTTCATGACACTCGCTCTCAAGCGGTAAGAGCGACTTAAACGTTTTTACTTCGAATTTCTTCACTCCACAATCTCAAAAGAACTCAATTCGAAAGCTATTATCGGGCCAAAATTTCCCGTTTTGCTAGATGATCTTAAATGCAAGTTATTCATTTTAAAACACGTTTGGTACAAGGTTCATACCCGTTTTCTATCAATTTCCCCGCTCATTTTTTATTTTATTTTATTTTTTCTCTTGGAAGTCTTTAACCGAAAGCCCCACTACACCGAAATGCAATGAGGTTACATTCGGTGTTGTCTTTTGACCTTCCTCTTTTCTCACTTTTTTTTTTTCTCTTGGAAGTCTTTAACCGAACGCCCCACTACACCGAAATGCAATGAGGTTACGTTCGGTGTTGTCTTTTGACCTTCCTCTTTTCTCACTTATATTTTTTTCTCTTTTTTTTTTTTTTTTAAAACAAGCGGGTATATTTGATCTACTAACGGGTCCCCACAAACGGTTATTTCATAGTGCAATTGGTCATGTTTTAAATCTAGCAAAACGTACTTTAACGGCCACGCTAAGAACTTTACTCATAAGTCCCATATCAATTACGGGTTCGAAAATCAGTTTAAAACGTATCGCATGAACCGCGCATCGATCAAGTGTCTCAAACTCTTGAAATTTGAAACAATAGGGCTGGAATCCCCGAATAGATCTCATCAAAATCATAACCAAATCCTTTAAAATATTTTGCAAACTTTCAATTTTTAGAGCGAAATTCAGAGTTAAATGAAATTTTGTTTTAAAAACGATGATTTAGTTCAATTCAGTGGAGAAAAATCTTTTATTGCAATTCAGAGTTGTTTTGTGATTAGCAATGCTCCCAGATTTAAGTGGATACTTTTTATAAAAAATAAAAAAAAAAATTTAATGTTTTTAAATTTTAAATTTTCCCTGATTTTTTTAATTTTTGATTGGGCTCATACAGGTCAAAGATTGTATGTTACCCCCCCACACTTAGAGATTACTTGTCCTCAAGCATAAATAATCGAAAATTTCAAAAAAAGGGATAATAGAGAGATACAACCTTTGATGCGTGAGGCGTGCCTCCTCCGCTAGCGCTCTTGTTTAATGTCTTGAGCTCGACCCAGCTGAGCTCATCTTCATTGACGCTCCATCAAACCGAGCTTTTGCTCGTCCATCCACCCTTTGTCGAAACCGGAGTAGAAATGCTTTAGCCGGTGCCCATTCACCTTGAACTCTTCCTTTGTGTCGTTGCTCTGGATTTCGATTACTCCAAATGGACTTACATTCGTCACCGTGAAGGGCCCAATCCAGCGAGATTTCAACTTCCCGGGAAACAGTTTGAGACGGGAGTTGAATAGAAGCACACTATCTCCCACCTTAAATTCTATCTTTCTGATCATTTTGTCGTGAAACGCCTTTGCCTTTTCCTTGCATAAATTCGAATTGTCATAGGCGTTTTGTCGAAATTCGTCTAGCTCGACTAAATGGAGTTTTCGGGCCATTGCATCGTTCGGATAGTCGAGGTTGAGTTGTTTAATGGCCCATATGGCCTTATGCTCGATTTCTACGGGTAAGTGGCATGCTTTGCCGTACACCATCTTGAAAGGGGACATCCCGATTGGAGTTTTGAACGCTGTACGATATGCCCACAAGGCGTCACCTAATCGGACGCTCCAATCCTTTCTTGAGGGGTTCACCACCTTTTCCAGAATAGACTTGATTTCTCGGTTCGAGACTTCGGCTTGCCCGTTTGATTGAGGGTGGTACGCTGTGGAGGTTCGGTGGCTAACGTGGTATTTTTCTAGCACGGATTGTAAGCTCTTATTGCAGAAGTGACTCCCTCGGTCGCTGATTAGCACTCGTGGCACGCCGAAACGTTGAAAGATATTCTTCTTGAGAAATTCGCACACTGATTTCGAATCTGCTTGCTTCGTTGGAATTGCTTCGATCCATTTTGTCACATAATCTACACAAAGAAGAATGTAAGTATATCCAAAGGACGGTGGAAATGGTCCCATAAAATCAATGCCCCATGCATCGAATGGTTCACATGGTACAATTTTGTTCAGGGGCATTTGATCTCTTCGACTCACATTTCCTGTCCTTTGGCATTTTTCGCAACCCTTTACAAAGCTTGAAGCATCTTTGTAAAGAGTTGGCCAGTAAAAACCGCATTCTAATACTTTGTGGGCTGTACGTGTCACTCCAAAATGTCCCCCACAATGCAAATTATGACAAAATGACAAAATAGATTTTACCTCGTTTTGATGAGCACACTTCCTTATCACTTGATCTGCACATACGCGGTACAGGAATGGTTCGTCCCAAATGTAGAATCGCGAGTTGCTTTTTAATTTGTCGCGTTGAGATCTGGTGAAACTCGGCGGAATTTTCTTGGCAACCATATAATTTACCAAGTCGGCGTACCAAGGCGTATCGATTTGAACCGCGAGGATATGTTCTTCCGGAAACTCCTCTCGAATCGGTACAGCATCGTCTTCTATGAACGGGAGTCGGCTTAGGTGATCCGCCACGAGATTCTCACAGCCCTTCTTATCCTTGATCTCCAAATCGAATTCTTGCAACAAAAGGATCCATCGCAGCAATCTAGGCTTGCACTCCTTTTTTCTCATTAAATGCTTTAACGCGCCGTGATCAGAGAACACTATCACCTTCGCACCTACAAGGTAAGAACGAAATTTTTCTAAAGCAAACACAATCGCAAGAAGTTCTTTTTCAGTAGTTGTGTAGTTTCTTTGTGCGCTAATGAGGGTCTTCGAGGCATAGGCAATCACGTGAGGATCTTTGCCGATTCTTTGGCCAAGCACTGCCCCCACACTCGTATCACTTGCGTCGCACATGATTTCGAATGGAAGCCCCCAATTCGGTGGTTTGATAATCGGTGCAGAGCAAAGCTTGTCCTTCAAATTGTCGAATGATTCCTTGCACCGTGAGTCAAATTCGAACTTTACGTCTTTCTGGAGAAGTTGGCACAAGGGCTGCGAGATCTTTGAAAAATCCTTTATGAACCGTCGATAGAAACCAGCGTGGCCTAAGAAAGATCTCACGTCCTTCACCGTCTTTGGATAGGGCAGCGTCTTTATTACGTCGATTTTTGCTTTGTCGACTTCGAGCCCCTTTTCTGAAATTGAATGACCTAAAACAATTCCATTGCTCACCATGAAGTGGCACTTTTCAAAGTTTAAAACGAGATTAGATTCGATGCATTTTTCCAGTATTTGGGACAAATGGTCTAAACAGGAATCAAATGATTCTCCAAACACCGAAAAATCATCCATAAATACTTCAATAAATTTTGAAATGTAATCACTAAAAATAGAGAGCATACACCTTTGGAAAGTGCCCGGTGCGTTGCAGAGCCCAAACGGCATGCGTCGGTACGCGAAGGTACCAAACGGGCATGTAAACGTCGTTTTTGCTTGGTCCTCGGGTGCAATCGGAATTTGGAAGTATCCCGAGAATCCGTCGAGGAAACAGTAGAAAGGGTTCCCTGCGAGTCTCTCCAGCATTTGGTCGATAAAAGGAAGTGGGAAATGGTCCTTTTTGGTGGCCTTGTTAAGCTTGCGGTAGTCAATGCACACTCGCCATCCATTTTGCACTCGAGTTGGCACTTGATCGCCTTCTTCATTCTCGACAATAGTGATCCCCGTTTTCTTTGGTACCACGTGAATAGGCGAGACCCATTTGGAATCAGCGATGGGGTAAATTATACCCGCATCCAACAGTTTTATCACCTCCTTTTTTACAACCTCCATCATGGGCGGATTGAGCCGCCTCTGTGGTTCGCGAGATGGTTTGGCTTCGTTTTCGAGTTGTATTCGGTGTGTGCACAATGATGGACTAATTCCCGGAATGTCGGCAAGTGACCACCCAAAAGCCTTTTTATTCTTTTTCAGCATGGTGATGAGCTTCTCTTCTTGCTCCGTCGTTAGATTTGAGGCGATGATGACTGGAAGCGTCTTTGCTTCATCTAAGAAAACATACTTTAGCTCAGATGGTAATTGTTTTAATTCTACCTTTGGAGCTTTCTCAGTTGAAGGTGGGCTTCTTTCCAACGGAATTTCGATTTCCCTTGAAAACATCACTTCAGCTGCATTCGAAACTGCTTGTGTTTCTGGCTCAGTTTCTAATAGAGGATTGTTGAATTCTTCAAAATCTTGAAAAGTAGGACTCTTGTAAGCCTTGAATTCCTCGAAAGTTTGATTCGCGACTTCATGCACACATTCATCGATTATGTCCATAGCGCTCAAATTATGTGTACCTGCAATGGGTTCTTTTAGTTTATCAAAAATATTGAATTTTATTACCTCGTCGTCGAACTCCATCGTAAGCTCTCCTGCATGAACGTCAATCTTCGTTCGGGCTGTCTTCAAGAATGGGCGGCCAAGGAGAATCGGGGTTGACTCGTTATCTCCATCATTCATGTCGATTACATAAAAGTCGGCAGGGAAATAGAGTCCGTTTACCATAACAATCACATCCTCGATTAATCCCACAGGTTTTGTCGTAGATCGATCAGCCAAACTAATCATCGCTTGTGTATCTTCGAGAGGGCCGAGATCTAGAGTCTTAAATACCGATAAAGGCATTACGTTTATGGATGCGCCCAAATCGAGCATGCATTTGGGCAATTCGTGTTGCCCGATTTTGCATGGAATTGCAAACATCCCTGGATCTTTGTGTTTTTGGGGAAGTCTCAAAATTGCTGAAACATTCTCCCCCACACTTATCATTTCGTCCTTTTTACCCTTTCTTTTATTCGTGCTTAATAGTGACTTGAGGTATTTTGCCAAGCGAGGCACTTCCTTGATAGCTTCGACTAGAGGAATGTTAACCTCTACTTTCTTTAAAATGGCCAGCACGTTGTCATTCGATTCGGTAGACTTTGGGAGGCGACTAGGAAAAGGTGGCTGGACTTGAGTCGATTCAGGTGCCTTTGCTTGAGTTGGTAAAATCTGGACTTGAGATTGTTTCTCCTTAGGCACATGTAGCTCGATTTCTTTTTCTTCTTCCACCTCTTTTGCTTGTCTTGAGCTTTCACCAATTTCAGTACCGCTTTGGAGCGATATTGCATTGACGTGCCTTTGCTCGGGAGGTGCTAAAGATTGAGATTGGAGTCGAGATGTACCTTGAGATTCGATTACGTTCACGCGAGTGGCGATTTGAGCGATTTGAGTTTCTAAGCTCCCAACATGGCGATTCGTGTTCGCAATCTCGCTTTTTAATTCTTGCCTCACAGAATCTACATTTTTATTAACCCCACCAATTTCTTGCTTTACCCCACCGATTTCTTGCTTCATCGAAGTCATCAAGCTCATCATGCCCTCCATCATCGTTTTAAGATCTTGCTCCTGAGTTTGAGCCGGTTTTGCTTGAGAGGCATTTGGGTGTTGGTAAGTGGCTGGTTTTGTAACTGGTTGGCGATACGGATCTGGTTGAGCATTGTTGGGATTCGACCAAGAGAAATTCGGGTGGTTTCGAAGATTAGGATTGTACGAGTTCGAGGCTTCAAATTTTCTGTAAACGGCATTTGCTTCTTCAACCACACTAGGGCATTCGTCCGTGTGGTGGGTGGTTGCGCTACAAACCCCACATTTCTTCGTTTCTTCCTTGCCCAGCGCTTTCATTATTATTTCTAGTTTGTTATTTAACATGTCGACATTGAGGTCGGTACATGCGTTCACTCGGTACTCCACGTTACGTCTTGCTTGCGAATTTGACGCCATCATCTCTAATAGTTTTTGGATCTCCACGATTTCTTTATTCGCAATGTTTCCTCCCGCACATGCATTGAGGAATTGGTAATCGGAGTAGCATAGCCCGTTTATGAACTGTTCGTAAAGGTAATGCAGCTCGACACTGTGGCTGGGGCATTCTTCCATCAATCGCATAAAACGGTCGAAATACTCGTGGTAGACCTCATTCGCCTTTTGTGTGATTGCCAAGAGTTCATGCCTTATCGCTGCTAATCGAGACGCCGAGTAATACTTCTCCTTGAAGAGGTTTGATACATCGCTGAAAGTAAGAGGCCCCCTTAGCTTGTAAAACCAGTCCTTTGGCCCTTCACCTAATGAATATGGAAATATAAGAAGAAGAATGCCATTAAAACCTTCATAGTTCGAATATATATTTAACTGTATTTTGAAGTCTTTTAAATGCTTGTGAGGGTTTTCAGTGGCTTTCCCGTGAAAAATAGGCAATGAGCCTAAAATGCTCGGATCAGCTTTAAAATTGGGTATATTCGGCCGAATGAAGTTATAATTATCATCTACGTGTCTTGGTGCTACAAGTTCTCTCAAGGTTTTTGGCCTTGGAACTCTTGTTTCATCAGCCATATTGAATTGTAAAGGAGGAGAGAAAGAAAAAAAAGTTTGTGTTTGCGGTTCTGGTTCAGGTTCTTCTTGATCTTCTTGAAGAGGATTCTTGCTCTTCTTCGTGCTGAAATTTTTTTTTTTTTTCGATATCCTCGTCAATTGGTAGTAATGTGCCCTTGCGAGATCGTGTATTGTGCATAGACTTCTTCCACCACAAACACACCTAAAATGATCACAAAGAAAAACCAAGATGTGAGTATATTTTTTTATGAACTAAAATTCTGAAAATTTAAATCGAACAATTGACTTAAACACCGCTCCCCGGCAGCGGCGCCATTTGATTTGCGGTTTTTTAGACACTTGAAAAGTATCGTCGTTGTTTTAAACCTCAAATATCAAAGAATTTAATCTCATGTTTTTACAGTGGTAAATATGAGGATCGATCCACAGAGAGCTGGTGCATCAATTATGATTCAAATTTTTGATTTAAACTACTCACAAAAACTTTCTAACTTTTGTTTCTATGGAATTTCTCACTTGATTATGGTGTTTCAGAGGTTAAAGAGAAGTTCTTGACCAAGAAATTTCATTGATACCAAATTAGAAAGAATTTCATAAGGGTTCAGATTTATACATGATTAAAAACACATCAAACTAGTCAAGAAAACGCATATTTCTGCGTTTTTGCAAACAAGGCTGAAATGAGATTTTGAAGCTTATTTTAAGCAAGACGATTAAACTAGAGCTTCACGAGAGGTTCAGAGTTATAATGTAACACAGAAATAACCAATTCAAGAAGTTCCAAGAACGATTAAGACTTGGTTCATTTTTAACTAGATTGACAAATAAGGCTGAATTATGGTTCAGAAACTAATTTCAAGCAATTCAAGAAGTTGCAAGAACGGTTCAATTATGGTGCGATTATAATGAAAATTAAGCAAGATTCAAAACTAGAGTAACACAAACAAGCAAGAAGTTTTGAGATTAAAAGATTCAATAAATCGCAGAATTTTCCATACACAAAGTTTAGACTAAACCAAACAACAAGAACATCAAGAAATAAGAAAGAGTACACCTAGAATGAGGGAAACTCTTGATGCAGCTCTTGGTCTTCTCTCCTCGTGCCGAAAGATCGATTTCTCACGTCTTGTCGATGACTGGTCGAAAGGAGATCGAGCTCGAGTCGTGAGGTTCGCGAAATCACCCTAAAAGAGCAAGCTCTGGTCAAGGGGTCTTTTCCACTGATCTTCACAAAAACTCTTCTCTCCGAGTCACGAATCCAGCTCGCTGCGAAGAAAACGGATCGAGTCACGGTCACTTCTAAATCGTCCGAAAAGGAATGAGCCCTGGTCACGGTACGATCTTCGAGGAGGAGGAGGAATCGCCCGAAAGGAATGAGCCCTGGTCACGGTACGAAACCTCAATGGCTTTCTTGAAAAATCTTGAAGTATCTTGGATTGTCTTGCATGTACTTGGAAGAGAGAAAGAAGAAGAGAGAACAGAATGAGGGGGAAAGAGTCAGTGAGTAAAGAGTAACTCAACTCAAGGCCCTTGGGTCTTATTTATAGCATGCAAGGTGTGTTCTGATTGGCCAGGGGTTGATGGAGAGGATTGGGGGTATTGAGAACATTTCCACCAGCATAGGTGGGAAGGATAAGGCATTGGGTTTGAGTGGATTTTGTGTAGCTTTTTGGGCTTTCTCTAACATGGGTTTTATTTGCCTCCAGCCTTGTCCGTGTACCGAAAATAGCGGTATGATATATCATTTCGACTCCCTTTGGCATTCTGGAGACAACTACACTCTCCAAATGTTCAGCAAATCCTTCTAATTCCTGTGAATAAGCATAAAACTCATTAAGTGAAGTAATATTCAATTTATCTAAAATATGATGAATAAACTATGCAGAATACACTTTCACAAGACTAAAACCTCCAAATTAAGCATGTAAAACGTGCTCTATTTGCCTCACATCAATTAACTAGCCATCTAACTAACTAACTAACAATCTTCTTACATACTAACTAACTAATTAACTAACTACTAGTTTATTAACTAAATAACTAACTACAAACTGCCTTCTTACATACATATTGACTAACTAACTAACTAACTAACTAACTAACTTACTTACTAACTAACTGACTACTAACTAACTACTAGCTAACTGAATAAATAATGAACTAACTAACGAACTAACTAACTACTAGATAACTAACTAAAGAACTGACTAATTAACTAACTTACTCTCTTCCTACATACATATTAACTAACTAACTAACTAACTTACTAACTACCTTCCTACATACGCACTAACTAAGTAACTAACTAACTAAATAACTAACTAACTAAATAACTACAAGCTATTTAACTAACTAACTAAATAAATAAATAACTAACTAATTAACTAACTAACTGACTAACTAATTTACTAACTAACTAACAAATTAACTAACTAGCTAGCTACCTTCGTACATACCCACTAACTAACCAACTTACTAACTAACTAATTAACTAACTAATTAATTAACTAAATAACTAACTAACTACTATTTGACTAACTAAATAACTAACTAATTAACTAACTGGCTAACTAACAAACTACTAGCTAACTAGCTAGCTAGTTAACTATCTAACTTACTAACCAACTACCTTCATACATACTTATTAACTAACTAACTAACTACCTTTCTAACTAACTAAGCAATAAAATAACTAAATAACTAACTAACTAACTAATTAACTAATTAAAAAACTAACTAACTAACTAAATAACTATCTTCCTACATACCTATTAACTAACTAATTAACTAAGTAACTAACAAACTAACTAACTAAGTACCATCCTACATATCCACTAACTAACTGACTAACTACCTTCCCACTAACTAACTAACTATCTAACTAACTAAATAACTAGCTAGCTAACTAACTAACTACTAGATAACTAAATAAACAAACTTACTAAATAAATAAATAACTAGTTAACTAACTAACTAACTAACCAACTACTAACTAACTACTAGCTAACTGAATAAATAACGAACTAACTAACTAACTACTAGATAACTAACTAAATAACGAACTAATTAACTAACTAACTATCTTCCTTCATACATATTAACTAACTAACTAACTAACTAACTAATTAACTAACTAACTAATTAACTTACTAACTACCTTCCTACATAACTAAGTAACTAACTAACTAAATAACTAGAAGCTATTTAACTAACTAACTAAATAAATAAATAACTAACTAATTAACTAACTAACTAACTAACTAATTAACTAACCAACTAACAAATTAACTAACTAGCAAGCTACCTTCGTACATACCCACCAACTAACTAACTTACTAACTAACTAATTAACTAACTAATTAATTAACTAAATAACTAACTAACTACTATTTAACTAACACTACAACACATATGATTTTTAGGGTCGGGCCGCCCCTAAAATTTGCTCATTATTGGGTCGGCCAGCCCCAATAACTCGTTTGGGTCGGTCAAAACAGGGTCAGTCCGACCCTTTAAGTTTGAATTGTTGGGTCGGCCCGCCCCAACAAGTAAATACCGCCCCTACTGCTCTGTTGGGTCGCCCATTTATTGGGTCCGCCCATCCCTAGGTACAGGGTCAGCCCGCCCCAAAGACTCAGCCCGCCCCAATAAGAGCTTGCAGCTGCCCGCCCCAAAAAATCCCCGCCCCAACAGCCTTTTGGGTCGGCCCGCCCCAATAAAATCCCGCCCCAACAGTCTTTTGGGTCGGCCCGCCCCAAAACCTACCGACCCAAATTCCTTGCCAAATCTGCTACTGTCCCCTCGCCCACGTTACTTCTCTCTCCCGTGACTTCCTCTCCTCTCTCTCTCTTTTCCTCTTTCCTCTTTCTCCCTCTTTCTCCCCCTCGTGAAAACCTAATCGACCAAACTCCCCCCCTCCTCTCTTCTGGCGAAACTTATCAATCTGGCGAAACTTGCTCTCTTCTGGCGAAACTTATCAATCTCCGCCTATAATAATGCTTACCCGAAGATTGATCTTCCTCCTCCAACATCCGACCCTTGCTCTTATCTCTTCGTCTCAGGCATGTTGTTCTCTTCTCTTTTTGCTTGATTTTGCGATTTCCAGATAATTATTTGTCTCTGAAATCAAATTCTTTGTCTCAAGGTTAAGCAGGAGGACGACTTCAGAGGGTCTGAGAGATGCTTTCGAAAAATTTGGCCGAGTTATGCATGGTATGCTAGCTTATGTTCAAATTGATTGTTATTAATTCATAATAATTAGGATTTTAAAACCCAATTTGGTGATTTCTTGTGTGTGATTTTAGCTAATGTGGTGACGGATCTTAACTCCGGTTACTCCAAGGGTTTTGGGTTCATGTGCTACGAGACTGTAGAAGAAGTTGCGAGTGGCATACAAGGCATGGATGGCAAGGTTTGTGAATTTTCGTTTTACTTGATTTCGCAATTATCGATTATTCTGATTTTGTATCGGTATGGTTGATAATAAGCTTGTGATTCTATGCAATTATTTCATTCTTCCCTAATTAATGATTATACGAATTGAAATTTTTTCTATTTTTTTCTCAGAGTTAGAAACAAAGATTTTGCAAGACGTGGAGGCGGAGAAAGAGAGGAGGAAGATGACGTCTCGTGGTTTCAGTTTCACCGCTGTCGGGCTTCTCACATTTGAGGTATTTTTTCATTCGAACCCTTAATTTTTGAGTCAAATTTTTACTGTTTTTTCCAAAATAATTTCCGGGTTTATTTTATTTCAGTTTTCCAAATTTGTGTCATTTCTATTTGATTTGAATAGAGGATGATATTTTTACTAACTTGTTTTATTGTTATTAAATAAAAATATAGTACTAATCATTTTACAAAATGTTTTTTTAGGGTTTCAATTTGATGGTAATTTGTTTTTTTTATTTATTACATATTTTATATCTCCATTAATGTTGGTAAATTTTCTGATAATTTTTTATTTTTAAATTTTTTCCAAATGATTAATATGATATTTTAAATGGGTAAATATGTAAATCCACCTTTGTTCTTGAATATTTTATTATAATTTTAGTATATTTATTATAATTTAATATATTTTGGTATAATTAATATTTTTTTTGTACTATATTAGAAGGGCAAATATTTCAGTTTTTAGTATATTTTAATATATTTTAGAACAGTAAATATTTCTGGTACGAGCCTACGAGAGTTGGAAATAATCATTCTTTAATGTTTTTTCTGTTTTTTTATGATTATTATATTTTGTGAATAAATGTTATTATTATGTTTTCAGTTTTTAATACTATTATTATTATCATAATCATTCTTGAATGTTTTTTCTGGTTTTTTTACTTTTTCGTTTTTTTCGCTGTTAAATAATTAAAAAATATTATTTATTATTATTTCATAATTTTTCAATTTAAATATTTCACTGTTTTTTCAAAAAATGTAATTTTCAATTTAAATATTGTTAAATAATTTAAATATTTCATAATTGTTATTATTATGCAATTTTTTTCCAAATGATAAATTTGATATTTTAGAAGGGTAAATTTTTGTTTATTGATAATAAATTATTTCATAAATTATTAACAAAGTATAGAAGGGTAAATTTAAATTATTCCAAATAGAAAAATCAATGATTATACGAATTGAAATTTTTTCTATTTTTTCCTCAGAGTTGGAAACAAAGATTTTGCAAGACGTGGAGGCGGAGAAAGATAGGAGGAAGATGACCTCGAGGTAGCATTTTCGTAATTTTCATATTTTTGTTTTTGTTTTGTTTCAGGGGTATTTTCGTAATTTTCATTATTTTGTTTTTGTAGGTGGTATGTGGGAGGTCTGGGGTAGGACCTTGGTTGGGCGAGTTGGTTGGGCGAGCAAGGAAGATGGAGTGACGAGGTAGAATTTTCATCGTTTTGTTTCAGGGGTATTTTCGTAATTTTTATTAATTTGTTTTTGTTTTTGTTTTGTAGGGCGTATTGGGAGGTCTGTGCGGGTATGTGGGAGGGCAGGGTAGGATGCAAGGAAGATGGAGTGACGACTTAGCATTTTCATATTTTTGTCTTCGTTTTGTTTCAGGGGTATTTTCGTATTTTTTATTAATTTGTTTTTGTTTTTGTTTTGTAGGGCGTATTGGGAGGTATGTGTGGGTATGTGGGAGGGCAGGGTAGGACCTTGGTTGGGCTTTGGGAGGGTAGTCTGTGGGAGGTCATTTTTGAATTATGTATTGTATATTTGAATATTTGTATTATTTTGTATTATTTGCGATATTATGTGATATTTGTGATATTATTTGTATTATTTTTGAATTTGTGATGTTTTTGAATTATGTGTTGTTTTTGAATTATGTGATATTTGCATTATTTTTGAATTTGTGATATTATATATATAAGTAATAGTAATGAATAATATTATATATAATCAATAATAAATATTGTATTTAATGCGTCCTATTGGGTCGGCCCGCCCCATTAATGCACCTTATTGGGTCAGCCCGCCCCTGAACCCTGTACCGATGTGACCGTGCGCTCTGATAGATCTGACACGCCTTTAGGGTCGGCCCGCCCCATTAAAAACCGCCCCAAAAAGACTATAGGGTCGGCCCGCCCCTGACAGGAACGCAGCTTTTAGGGTCACCCTTGTAGGGTCGCCTCACCGACCCAATAACCTATAGGGACGGTTTTGAGGTCTTATTGGGTCCGTTTTGGCAGCCCAATAGTCCCTTTGTGTTGTAGTGTAACTAAATTACTAACTAATTAACTAACCAACTAACTAACAAACTACTAGCTAACTAGCTAACTAGTTAACTATCTAACTTACTAACCTACTACCTTCATACATACTTATTAACTAACTAACTAACTACCTTTCTAACTAACTAAGTAATAAAATAACTAAATAACTAACTGACTAACTAATTAACTAATTAACAAACTAACTAAATAACTATCTTCCTACATACCTATTAACTAACTAACTAACTAACTAACTAACTAAGTACCTTCCTACATATCCACCAACTAACTAACTAACTACCTTCCCACTAACTAACTAACTATCTAACTAACTAAATAACTAACTAGCTAACTAACTAACTACTAGATAACTAAATAAACAAACTAACAAAATAAATAACTTGTTAACTAACTAACTAACTAACTAACTTACTAACTAACTACTAGCCAACTGAATAAATAACGAACTAACTAACTAACTAACTACCTTCCTACATACGCACGAACTAACTAACTAAATAAATAACTAACTAAATAACTACTAGTTATTTAACTAACTAACTAAATAAATAAATAACTCACTAATTAACTAACTAACTAACTAACTAATTAACTAATGAACTAACAAATTACCTAACTAACTAGCTACCTTCGTAGACACCCACTAACTAACTAACTTACTAACTAACTAATTAACAAACAAATTAATTAACTAATTTACTAACTAACTACTAGTTAACTAACTAACTAACTAAATAACTAACTAAATAACTAACTAATTAACTAACTAACTAACTAACAAACTACTAGCAAACTAACTAACTAGTTAACTAACTAACTTACTAACTAACTACATTCATACATACCTATTGACTAACAAACTAACTACCTTTCTAACTAACTAACTAACAAACTAACCAAATAACTAAATAACTAACTAACTAACAAATGAACTAATTAACAAACTAACTAAATAACTATCTTCCTACATACCTATTAACTAACTAACTAACTAGCTAACTAACTAACTACCTACCTTCCTACATACCCACTAACTAACTAACTAACTACCTACCTTCCCACTAACTAACTAACTAACTAACTATCAAACTTACTAAATAACTAACTAGCTAACTAACTAACTACTAGATAACTAACAAACTAACTAACTACCTAAATAACTAACTAGTTAACTAAGTAAATAACTAACGTCTAACTACTAGATGACTAACTAGCTAACTAACTAAATAACTAACTAACTGCTAGCTAGCCGACAAAATAACTAACTAACTAATTACAAGATAACTAACATAATAACTAACTAATTTACGAACTAACTATCTTCTTAAATACCTATTAACTAACTAACTACCTTTCTACATACCCACAAACTAACTAACTAACTAACTAACTTAATAACTAACAACATAACTACTAGCTACCTAACTTACAAACGAACTAAAAAACTAACTGATGACCTAACGAACTAACTAACAACTAGATAACTAGCTAACTAACTAACTACCTAACTAACTAACTAACTAACTAACCAACTAAATAACTATCTAACTAACTAACTACCTTGATACATACATATTGATTTACTAACTAACTAACTAAATAACTAACTGATTAACTAACTAACTAACAAAACTAATTAACTAACTATCTAACTAACTAACTAACTAACAACCTTATTACATACTAACTAACTAACTAACTAACTAACTAACTACTAGCTAATTAACTAACTAACTAACAAACTAGGTAACTACCTTATTACATACATATTACCTAACTAACTATGTAACTAACTAACTGACTAACTAACTTACTAACTAACTAACTAACTAACTAACTACTAGCTAATGGAATAACTAACTAACCAACTAACTAACTAACTAACTAACTAACTACTAGATAACTAACTAAATAACTAACTAATTAACTAACTATCTTCCTACATACGTATTAACTAACTAACTAACTAACTAACTAACTATCTTACTAACTACCTTCCTACATACCCACTAACTAAGTAACTAACTAAATAACTACTATCTATCTAACTAACTAACGAACTAAATAAATAACTAACTAATTAACTAATTAACTAACTAACTAACTAATTAACTAACTAACTAACAAATTAACTAACTAACTAGCTACCTTCATACATACGCACTAACTAACGTACTACTTAAGTAACTAATTAACTAACTAACTACTACTTAACTAACTAACTAACTAACAAACTAAGTAAATAACTAACTAATTAACTAAATAACTAACTAAGTACTAACTAACTAACTAACTAGTTAACTAACTAACTTACTAACTAACTACCTTCATACATACATATTAACTAACTAACTAACTACCTTTCTAACTAACAAACAAACTAATTAACTAACTAACTAACTAACTAACTAACTAACAACCTTATTACATACTAACTAACTAACTAACTTACTAACTACTAGCTAATTAACTATCTAACTAACAAACTAGGTAACTACCTTATTACATACATATTACCTAACTAACTATCTAACTAACTAACTAACTGACTAACTAACTAACTTACTAACTAACTAACTAACTAACTAACTAACTAACTAACTACTAGCTAATGGAATAACTAACTAACCAACTAACTAACTAACTAACTAACTAACTAACTAACTAACTACTAGATAACTAACTAAATAACTAACTAATTAACTAACTATCTTCCTACATACATATTACCTAACTAACTAACTAAGTACTAACTAACTAACTATCTTACTAACTACCTTCCTACATACCCAATAACTAAGTAACTAACTAAATAAATAAATAACTAACTAAATAACTACTATCTATCTAACTAACTAACGAACTAAATAAATAACTAACTAATTAACTAATTAACTAACTAACTAACTAATTAACTAACTAACTAACATATTAACTAATTAACTAGCTACCTTCATACATACGCACTAACTAACTAACTAATTAAGTAACTAATTAATTAACTAATTAACTAACTAACTACTACTTAACTAACTAACTAACTAACTAACTAAGTAAATAAATAACTATCTAATTAACTAAATAACTAACTAAGTACTAACTAACTAACTAACTAGTTAACTAACTAACTTACTAACTAACTACCTTCATACATACATATTAACTAACAAACTAACTAACTACCTTTCTAACTAACTAACAAACTAACTAACTACCTTCATACTTAGTTAGTTATTAGTTAGTTAGTTAGTCAGTTAATTAGTTAGTTAGTTAGTTAGTTAGTTAGTTAGTTAGTTAGTTAGTTAGTTAGTTAGTTAGTTAGTTAGTTAGTTAACTAGTAGGTAGTTAGTAAATTAGTTAGTTAGTTAGTTAGTTAGTTAGTGGGTGTGTACGAAGGTAGTTAGTTAGGTAGTTAATTTGTTAGTTAGTTAGTTAATTAGATAGTTAGTTAGTTAGTTAATTAGTTAGGTATTTATTTACTTAGTTAGTTAGTTAATTAAATAGCTAGTAGTTATTTAGTTAGTTATTTATTTATTTAATGAGTTACTTAGTAAGTGGGTATGTTGGAAGGTAGTTAGTAAGTTAGTTAGTTAGTTAGTTAGTTAGTTAATATGTATGTAGGAAGATAGTTAGGTTAGTTAATTAGTTAATAATTTAGTTAGTTATTAAGTAGTTAGTTAGTTAGTTAGTTAGTTAGTTAGTTAGTTATTTATTCAGGTAGCTAGTAGTTAGTTAGTAAGTTAGTTAGTTAGTTAGTTTGCTAGTTAGTTAAATAGTTAGTTAGTTAGTTAGTTAGTCAATATGTATGTTAAAAGGTAGTTAGTTAGTTAGTTAGTTAATTAGCTAGTTGTTAGTTAGTTAGTTAGTTAGTTAGTTAGTTAGTTAGTTAGGTAGTATGTAAGAAGGTAGTTAGTTATTTAGTTCATTAGTTAGTTAGTTCGTTAATGAGTTAGTTACTTAGTTAGTAAGCTAGTCGTTAGTTAGTGAGTTAGTTAGTTAATCAATATGTATGTATTAATGTAGTTAGTTAGTTAGTTAGTTAGTTAATTAGTTAGTTAGTTAGTTATGCAGTTAGTTAGTTAGTTATGTAGTAGTTCGTTAGTTAGTTAGGTCATCAGTTAATTAGTTAGTTATTTATTTAGTTAGTTAGTTAGTTAAATAGCTAGTAGTTATTTAGTTATTTATTTAGTTAGTTAGTTAGTTAGTTACTTAGTTAGTGGGTATGTAGGAAGGTAGTTAGTAAGTTAGTTAGTTACTTAGTTAGTTAGTTAATATGTATGTAGGAAGATAGTTAGTTGGTTAATTAGTTAGTTATTTAGTTTGTTATCTAGTAGTTAGTTAGTTAGTTAGTTAGATAGTTATTTATTTAGTTAGTTAGTTAGTTAGTTAGTTAGTTAGTAAATTAGTTAGTAAGTTAGTTAGTTAGTTAGCTAGTTAGTCAATATGTATGTAAGAATGTAGTTAGTTAGTTAGTCAGTTAGTTAGTTAGTTAATTAGCTAGTAGTTAGTTAGTTAGTTAGTTAGTATGTAAGAAGGTAGTTGGTTAGTGAGTTAGATAGATAGATAGTTAATTAGTTGGTTAGTTAATCAGTCAGTTATTTAGTTAGTTAGTTAGCTAGTTGTTAGGTAGTTAGTGAGTTAGTTAGTTAATCAATATGTATGTATCAAGGTAGTTAGTTAGTTTGTTAGATAGTTAGTTAATTAGTTAGTTAGTTAATTAGTTAGTTAGTTAGTTATCTAGTAGTTAGTTAGTTAGTTAGGTCATCAGTTAGATATTTAGTTAGTTAGTTAGTTAGTTAGTTAGTTAGTTAGCTAGTAGTTAGCAGGTTAGTTATTTATTTAATTAGTTAGTTGGTTAGTTGGCGGATATGTAGGAAGGTAGTTAGTTAGTTAGTTTGTTAATTAGTTAGTTAGTTATTTAGATAACTAGTAGTTAGTTAGATAATTAGTTAATTAATTATTTAGTTAATTAGTTAGTTAGTAAGTTAGTTAGTTAGTGGGTATGTACGAAGGTAACTAATTAGTTAGTTAATTTGTCAATTAGCTACTTAATTAGTTAGTTAGTTAGTTAATTAGCTAGTTATTTATTTAGTTAGTTAGTTAAGTAGCTAGTAGTTATTTAGTTAGTTATTTATTTATTTAGTAGGTTACTTAGTTAGTGGGTATGTAGGAAGGTAGTTAGTAAGTTAGTTAATTAGTTAGTTCGTTCTTTAATATGTATGTAGGAAGATAGTTAGTTAGATAATTAGTTAGTTATTTAGTTAGTTATCTAGTAGCTAGTTAGTTATTTATTCATGCAGCTAGTAGTTAGTTAGTTAGTTAGTTAGTTAGTAAGTTAGTAAGTTAGTTAGTTATTTAGTTAGTTAGTTAGTTAGTTAGTTAGTTAGTCAATATGTATGTAAGAAGGTAGTTTGTCAGCTAGTTAGTTAGTTAGTTAGATAGTTAGTTAATTAGTTAGTTAGTTAGTTAGTTAGTTAATCAGTTAGTTATTTAGTTAGCTAGTAGTTAGTTAGTGAGTTAGTTTGTTAATCAATATGTATGTATCAAAGTAGTTAGTTAGTTAGTTAGATAGTTAGTTAATTAGTTAGTTAGTGAATTAGTTAGTTAATTAGTTAATTAGTTAATACGTATTTAAGAAGGTAGTTTGTTAGTTAGTTAGTTAGTTAGTTAGTTAGTTAATTAGTTAGTTAGTTAGTTAGTTAATCAGTTAGTTAGTTAGTCAGTGAGTTAGTTTGTTAATCAATATGTATGTATCAAAGTAGTTAGTTAGTTAGTTAGATAGTTAGTTAATTAGTTAGTTAGTGAATTAGTTAGTTAGTTAGTTAGTTAGTCAATATGTATTTAAGAAGGTAGTTTGTTAGTTAGTTAGTTAGTTAGATAGTTAGTTAATTAGTTAGTTAGTTAGTTAGTTAGTTAATCAGTTAGTTAGTTAGTCAGTGAGTTAGTTTGTTAATCAATATGTATGTATCAAAGTAGTTAGTTAGTTAGTTAGATAGTTAGTTAATTAGTTAGTTAGTGAATTAGTTAGTTAGTTAGTTAGTTAGTCAGTTAGTTATTTAGTTATCTAGTAGTGAGTTAGTTAGTTAGGTCATTAGTTAGTTATTTAGTTAGTTAGTTAGTTAGTTAGCTAGTAGTTAGCAGGATAGTTATTGATTTATTTAGTTAGTTAGTTAGTTGGTGGGTATATGGGAATGTAGTTAGTTAGTTAGTTATTTAGGTAATAGGTATTTAACAAGATAGTTAGTTAGTAAATTAGTTAGTTATTATGTTAGTTATCTATTAATTAGTTAGTTATTTATTTTGTCATCTAGCTAGTAGTTAGTTAGTTAGTTAGTTAGTTAGTTATCTAGTAGTTAGTTAGTTAGCTAGTTAGTTATTTAGTTAGATAGGTAGTTTGCTAGTTAGTTAGCGGTAGGGTAGTTAGTTAGTTAGTGGCTGGGTATGTAGGAAGGTAGTTAGTTAGTTAGTTAGTTAGTTAGTTAGTTTGTTTGTTTGTTAGTTTGTTTGTTAGTTAGTTAGTTTGTTAGAAAGGTAGCTAGTTTGTTTGTTAATAGGTATGTATGAAGGTAGTTAGTTAGTAAGTTAGTTAGTTAGTTAACTAGTAGTAAGTTAGTTAATTAGTTCATTAATTACTTAGTTAATTAGTTAGGTAGTATGTTAGATAGTTAGTGGGTATGTACGAATGTAGCTAGTTAGTTAGTTAATTTGTTAGTGGGAAGGTAGTTTGTTAGTTAGTTAGTTTGTATGTAGGAAGGTAGTTAGTTAGTAAGTTAGTTAGTTAGTTAGTTAGTTAGTTAGTTAATAGGTGTATGTACGAAGATTGTTATTTAGTTAATTAGTTAGTTTGTTAATTAGTTAATTAGTTAGTTAGTTAGTTATTTAGTTATTTAGTTAGGTAGTTTGTTCGTTAGTTAGTTAGAAAGGTAGTTAGTTTGTTAGTTAACAGGTATGTATGAAGGTAGTTAGTTAGTAAGTTAGTTAGTTAATAGTTATTTAGTCATTAATTTGTTAGGTAGTTAGTAAGTTAGTTAGTTAGATAGTAATTTGTTAGTTAGTTAGTGAGTTATTTAATTAGTTAGTTATTTAGTTAGTTAGTTTGTTAGTTAGTTAACTAGTTGTTAGTTAGTTAATTAGTTCATTAACTAGTTTGTTAATTAGTTAGTTAGTAAGTTAGTTAGTTAGTGGGTAGGTACGAAGGTAGCTAGTTAGTTAGTTAATTTGTTAGTTAATTGGTTAGTCAGTCAATATGTATGTAAGAATGTAGTTAGTTAGTTAGTTAGTTAATTAGCTTGTAGTTAGTTAGTTAGTTAGTTAGTTAGTTAGTTAGTTAGTTAGTGTGTAAGAAGGTTGTTAGTTAGTTTGATTGTTAGCTAATTAGTAGGTTAGTTAGTTAGTTAGTTAATCAGTTAGTTATTTAGTTAGATACTTAGTTAGTTAGCTAGTAGTAAGTTAGTTAGTGAGTTAGTTAGTTAGTGAGTTAGTTAATCAATATGTATGTATCAAGGTAGTTAGTTAGTTAGTTGGATAGTTAGTTAATTAGTTAGTTAATTAGTTAGTCAGTTAGTTAATTTGTCAGTTAGTTAGTTAGTTATCTAGTTGCTAGTTAGTTAGTTTGTTAGGTCATCAATTAGTTATTTAGTTAGTTAGTTAGTTAGTTAGTTAGTTAGTTAGTTAGTTAGTTAGTTAATAGGTACTTAAGAAGATAGTTAGTTAGTAAATTAGTTAGTTATTATGTTAGTTATCTTGTAGTTAGTTAGTTAGTTATTATGTTAGTGAGTTAGTTAGTTAATCAATATGTATGTATCAAGGTAGTTAGTTAGTTAGTTAGATAGTTAGTTAATTAGTTAGTTAATTAGTTAGTTAATTAGTTAGTTAGTCAGTTAGTTAGTTAGTTAGTTATCTAGTAACTAGTTAGTTAGTTAGGTCATCAATTAGTTATTTAGTTAGTTTTGTTAGTAGTTAGCTGGTTAGCTACTTATTTATTTAGTTAGTTAGTTAGTTGGTGGGTATGTAGGAAGGTAGACAGTTAGTTAGTTAGTTAATAGGTATTTAAGAAGATAGTTAGTCAGTAAATTAGTTAGTTATTATGTTAGTAATCTAGTAGTTAGTTAGTTAGTTATTTTGTCAGCTAGCTAGTAGTTAGTTAGTTAGTTAGTCAGTTAGTTAGTTAGTTATTTAGTTAACAATTTAGTTATTTAGTTAGTTAGTTTGTTAGTTATCTAGTAGTTAGTTAGTTAGCAAGTTAGTTATATAGTTAGTTAGATAGTTAGTTAGTTAGTTAGTGGGAAAGTAGTTTGTTAGTTAGTTAGTGGGTATATAGGAAGGTAGTTAGTTAGTTAGTGAGCTAGTTAGTTAGTTAGTTAGTTAGTTAATAGGTGTATGTAGGAAGATAGTTATTCAGTTATTTAGTTAGTTTGTTGATTAGTAAATTAGTTTGTTAGTTATTTAGTTATTTAGTTAGTTAGTTAGTTAGTTAGTTTGTTTGTTAGTAAGTTAGTTAGAAATTTAGTTAGTTTGTTAGTTAATAGGAATGTATGATGGTAGTTAGTTAGTAAGTTAGTTAGTTAACTAGTTAGTTAGTTAGTTAGCTAGTAGTTAGTTAGTTAGTTAGTTAATTAGTTCATTAGTTATTTATTTAGTTAGTTAGTTAGTTAGTTAAATAGTAGTTAGTTAGTTAATTAGTTAATTAGTTAGTTAGTTAATTAGTTAGTTTGTAAGTTAGTTAGTTAGTGGGTATGTACGAAGGTAGCTAGTTAGTTAGCTAATTAGTTAGTTAGTTAGTTAATTAGTTAGTTAGTTAGTTAATTAATTAGTTAGTTCATTCTTTAGTTAGTTCGTTAGTGAAATAGCTAGTAGTTATTAAGTTAGTTATTTATTTATTTAGTTAGTTACTTAGTTAGTGGGTATGTTGGAAGATAGTTAGTTAGTTAATTAGATAGTTATTTAGTTAGTTATCTAGTAGTTAGTTAGTTAGTTAGTTAGTTAGTGAATTAGTTAGTTAGTTAGTTAGTTAGCCAGTCAGTTAGTTAGTTATCTAGTAGTTAGTTAGTTAGTTAGGTCATCAGTTAGTTATTTAGGTAGTTATTTAGTTAGTTAGCTAGTAGTTAGATGGTTATTTATTTATTTAGTTAGTTAGGTAGTTAGTTGGTGGGTATGTGGGAATGTGGTTAGTTAGTTAGTTAGTTACTTAATAGGTACTTAAGAAGATAGTTAGTTAGTAAATTAGATAGTTATTGTGTTAGTTATCAATTGATTAGCTAGTTAGTTATTTTGTCAGCTAGCCAGTAGTTAGTTAGTTAGTTAGTTATTTAGTTAGTTAGTTAGTTAGTTATCAAGATAGTAGATAGTTAGTTAGGTAGTTAGTTATTTAGTTAGAAAGGTAGTTAGTAAGTTAGTTAGTTAGTTAGCGGTAAGGTAGTTAGTTAGTTAGTGGGTGGGTATGTAGGAAGGTAGTTAGTTAGTTAGTTAGTTAGATTCTTTGTTTGTTAGTTTGTTAGTTAGTTAGTTAGATAGAAAGGTAGTTAGTATGTTTGTTAATAGGTATGTATGAAGGTAGTTTGTTAGTAAGTTAGTTAGTTAATTTGTTAGTTAGTTAGCTAGTAGTTTGTTAGTTAGTTAGTTAGTTAGTTAGTTAATTAATTAGTTAGTTATATAGTTAGTTAGTTCGTTAGTTAATTAGTTAGTTAATTAGTTAGTTAGTAAGTTAGATAGTTAGTGGGTATGTACGAAGGTAGCTAGTTAGTTAGTTAATTTGTTAGTTCTTTAGTTAGTTACTTAGTTAGTGAGTATGTAGAAAGGTAGTTTGTAAGTTAGTTAGTTAGTTAGTTAATCTGTCTGTAGGAAGATAGTTAGTTAGTTAATTAGTTAGTTATTTAGTTAGTTATCTAGTAGTTAGTTAGTTAGTTAGTTAGTTATTTGTTCAGTTAGCTAGTAGTTAGTTTGTTAGTAAGTAAGTTAGTTATTTAGTTTGGTAGTTAGTTAGTTAGTTAATTAGTTAGTTAGTTAGTTAGTTAGTCAATATGTATGTAAGGAGGTAGGTAGTTAGTTAGTTAGTTAGTTAATTCGCTAGTAGGTAGTTAGTTAGTTAGTTAGTAAGTATGTAAGAAGGTTGTTAGTTAGTTAGTTAGTTAGTTAGATAGTTAGTTAATTAGTTAGTAAATCAGTTAGTTACGTAGTTAGTTAGTTAGTTAGTTAGCTAGTAGTTAGTTCGTTAGTGAGTTAGTTAGTTAATCAATATGTATATATCAAGGTAGGTAGTTAGATAATTAGTTAATTTGTTAGTTAGTTAATTAGTTAATTAGTTAGTTAGTCTGATAGTTAGTTAGTCATCTAGTAGTTAGTTAGTTAGTTAGGTCATTAGTTTGTTAGTACTATTAGTTAGTTAGTTAGTTAGTTAGTGAGTTAGTTATTTATTTGGTTTGCTGGTTAGTTATTTATTTGGTTTGTTAGTTAGTTGGTGGGTGTGTAGGAAGGTACGTAGTTAGGTAGTTAGTTAGTTAATAGGGATTTAGGAAGATAGTTAGTTAGTAAATTAGTTAGTTATTATGTTAGTTATCTAGTAATTAGTTAGTTAGATATTTTCTCAGCTAATTAGTAGTTAGTTAGTTAGTTAGTTATTTAGTTAGTTAGTTAGTTAGTTATCTCGTAGTTAGTTAGTCAGTTATTTAGTTAGTTAACTAGTTAGTTATTTAGTTAGTTTGTTTGTTAGTTATCTAGTAGTTAATTAGTTAGCTAGTCAGTAATTTAGTAAGTTAGATAATTAGTTAGTTAGTTAGTGGGAAGGTAGGTAGGTAGTTAGTTAGTGGGTATATAGGAAGGTAGTTAGTTCGTTAGTTAGTTAGTTAGTTAGTTAATAGGTATGTAGGAAGATAGTCATTTAGTTATTTCGTTAGTTTCTTAATTAGTTAATTTGTTAGTTAGTTAGTTATTTAGTTATTTAGTTAGTTATTTAGTTAGTTTGTTAGTTAGTTAGTTTGAAAGGTAGTTAGTTTGTTAGTTGATAGGTATGTATGAAGGTAGTTAGTTAGTAAGTTAGTTAGTTAACTAGTCAGTTACTTAGCTAGTAGTTCGTTAGTTAATTAGTTAATTTGTTAGTTAGTTAGTTAGTTAATTAACTAGTAGTTAGTTAATTAGTTAATTAATTCGTTAGTTAATTAGTTAGTTAGTAAGTTAGTTAGTTACTGGGTATGTACGAAGGTAGATAGTTAGTTCGTCAATTTGTTATTTCGTTAGTTAATTAGTTAGTTAGTTAGTTAATTAGTTTGTTATTTATTTAGTTAGTTAGTTAGTTAAATAGCTAGTAGTTATTTAGTGTGTTATTTATTTATTTAGTTAGTTACTTAGTTTGTGGGTACGTAGGAAGGTAGTTAGTTAGTTAGTTAGTTAGTTAGTTAATATTTATGTAAGAAGATAGTTAGTTAGTTAATTAGTTAGTTATTTAGTTAGTTATCTAGTAGTCAGTTAGTTAGTTAGTTAGTTAGTTAGTTATTTATTCAGTAAGCTAGTAGTTAGTTAGTTGGTAAGTTAGTTAGTTAATTAGTTAGTTAATTAGTTTGTTGGTTAGTTAGTTAGTCAATATGTATGTAAGAAGGTAGTTAGTAAGTTAGTTAGTTAAATAGTTAGTTTGTTCGTTAGTTAGTTTGTTAGTTATCAGGTAGTTGGTTAGTTAGTTAGTTAGTTAGTTAGTTATTTAGTTAGTTAGTTAGTTTGTTAGCTAGTTTGTATGGGTATGCGGGAATGTAGTTAGTTAGTTAGTTAGTTAGTTAGTTAGTTAGTATGTAGGAAGATAGGTAGTTAGTTAATTAGTTGGATAACTAGTAGTTAGTTAGTTAGTTAGTTCATTAATTAGTTAGTTAATTAGTTAGTTAGTAAGTTAGTTAGTTAGTGGGTATGTACGAAGGTAGCAAGCTAGTTAGTTAATTTGTGAGTTAATTAGTTAATTAGTTAGTTAGTTAGTTAGTTAATTCGTTAGTTAATTCTTTAGTTAGTTAGTTAGTGAAATAGCTAGTAGTTATTTAGTTAGTTATTTATTTATTTAGTTAGTTACTTAGTTAGTGGGTATGTTGGAAGATAGTTAGTTAGTTAATTAGTTAGTTATTTAGTTAGTTATCCAGTAGTTAGTTAGTTAGTTAGTTAGTTAGTTAGTTAGTTAGTTAATTAGTTAGTTAGTGAATTAGTTAGTTAGTTAGTTAGTCAATCAGTTAGTTAGTTATATAGTAGTTAGTTAGGTCATCAGTTAGTTATTTAGTTAATTATTTAGTTAGTTAGCTAGTAGTTAGATGGTTAGTTATTTATTTAGTTAGTTAGTCAGTTAGTTGGTGGGTATGTGGGAATGTAGTTAGTTAGTTAGTTAGTTAGTTAGTTAAAAGGTATTTAAGAAGATAGTTAGTTAGTAAATTAGTTAGTTATTAAGTTAGTTATGTATTAATTAATTAGTTAGTTATTTTGTCATATAGCTAGTAGTTAGTTAGTTAGTTAGTTTTTTAGTTAGTTAGTTAGTTAGTTATCTAGTAGTTAGCTAGTTAGCTAGTTAGTTATTTAGTTAGATATGTAGTTTGTTAGTTAGTTAGCTGTAAGGTAGTTAGTTAGTTGGTGGGTGGGTATGGTAGGAAGGTAGTTAGTTTGTTTGTATGTTTGTTAGTTTGTTTGTTAGTTAGTTTGTTAGAAAGTTAGTTAGTTAGTTTGTTAATATGTATGTATGAAGGTAGTAAGTTAGTAAGTTAGTTAGTTAGTTAGCTAGTAGTTAGTTAGTTAGTTAGTTAGTTAGTTAGTCAATTAGTTAGTTATTTAGTTAGTTAGTTAGTTAGTTAGTTAACTAGTAGTTAGTTAGTTAATTAGTTCATTAATTAGTTAGTTAATTAGTTAGTTAGTAAGTTATATAGTTAGAGTGGCAATCCGAGGTATTTTAATGGTAAGCTCTTTTTGTTACATTTTAGTATCGTGGTTAGGTGGGAGTGTAATTCATCGGGAATAGCAATCGGGACGTATCCGTTTTTTCCCAATTGATCTCCAAACCCGATAATTCGGAGAAGTAAGTCATTGTTTGCATGAGGATTTTGAGATTTTGCGGGTATGCCTCTATGAAGAATAGGGTATCGTCCGCGTATTGTAGTGTTGTCGGCGCAAAAATGATGGGGTTAGTTAGTAATGCGCTCATCTTAGCGATCATGACTTGTAAAACATCGACTGCTAGGGTAAAGAGTAATGGCGATAAGGGATCTCCTTGGCGAAGGCCTCTTTTGTGTTTAAAATATGGACCCCTTATACCATTTGTGTTAATGGACGAGCTTGAGGACACTAGAATGCTTTTAATCCATTCAATCCATCTTAGCGGGAACCGTCTTGCCGTTAGAACTTCCTCTAGAAACGGCCACGATACATTATCGAAGGATTTTTTAAAGTCTAGTTTAAACATCACCATCGGAATTTTCGCTTTGTGATAAAAGTTTAGGGTCTCCCTAGAGGAGATGAAAAGTTCACTAATTGATCTATCCTTAATGAACGCGGCTTGACATCTATGGATTAGGAGCGGCATGTACGCTTGTAGTCTCAGGGCAAGAATTTTGGTAATCAATTTGATAGGGGTTGAGATTATGCTAATTGGCCTATAGTCTTGAATCAAAATGGTTCCCTCAATTTTTGGTAATAGTTGAATGGATGCTTTGTTAAGCTTTTCGAGGTTAGTTATGTTGTTAAAGAAATCAACCACTATGAGAATTATGTCTTCTTTCATAGATCCCCAAATTTTTTGAAAAAACTCGCTTGGAAACCCGTCGGGTCCACAACTTTTTCCCTTCTTTAGTGAGTTAAGTGCATCTCTTATTTCTTCCTCTAAAAATTCCGCCTCGAGGATTTGTAAGTTTATATCCCGATTGGGTCTTTCGTATAGCCTCTCCAAGTTAGCCACTAGTGTTGGGGTTGAATCGGTTTCAAGGGAACCCCGATAGAAAGTTGTAAAAATGTTATTAATTTCTATGCTATTGCTAATCAATCTATCTTCAACTCTTATTTGGGATATGGTATTGTTAAGTCTTCGATTTGATGCATACGCATGGAAATATGCGGTGTTGTTATCCCTGAGTTTAAGCCAATTGATAGATGTTCGTTGTTGCCACTTTATTTCCCTCATGTTAATCAACTCTCGGAGTTTCTCCCTTATTTTGATTCTAAGTTCAAATTCCATAGTGCTTAATAAACTTGTCTCTTCTTTTTTGTCCAGCAAATTTATACATGTTTTGCAAGCTTCTACTTCAAAATTAGGGGAGTTAAACGATTTCTTGGCCCATATGCCGAGACTCTTTTTGGTGTTATTCAATTTTGACAAAAAATTGTTGACATGGTCATGCGAACTCCTAATCGGTACACTCCACCCCTCATGGACCACTTGTGTTATTTCCTCATTGTTAAACCAATATCGCTCGAACCGAAAATGCTTTGGCACTCGCTCTAGAGATCTAATCGTTAGTTTAAGTGGAACATGATCCGATGTCGTGTTGGGTGGGTATTCTTTGTAGAGAGTTAATGGTTGTGTGATGAAGAACCATGGGGTTACTAGTATGCGATCTAGCTTTGAAAAAGAGGGATTAGACCTTCTATTTGACCACGTGTATAGCCTATTGTTTGATTCCACCTCTATTAGGGAGTTGGAGTCGATGAATGTGTTAAACCCTCTAATGGACCTTGCCGAGTGCCCATCTCCCGTTGTTTCTACCTCGGATCGAATTAAGTTAAAGTCACTAACAAGAATGGAGGGTAAGGTGGATTGCATCAATGTCGTGAGCTCTTGCAAAAACAAAGATTTCTCTTCTTCACCCGACGCCGGTCCGTAAATGTTACAAATTCGAAATTGGTGATCCACTCCATTATTAAAGGTACAAACTAAGAAAGAATGACCCCGATGAATGATCTATTAAGTTTAGTTTTTCCGACCATGCCGTCATGAGGCCACCTCGCGAACCATTCGCATTAAGAAATCGAGCATTTCTAAATTTAGCGGGACAAACAAGTCTAATGTTGTAATTGGAAGATGAGTCCCACTTAGTTTCTTGCATACAAACTACATCACAACACGACTCACGTACTAAGTCCTTAATTAAGTTACACTTTTTCCGAGCTCCTAAGCCTGTCACATTCCAACATAAAATCACAAAATTTTTAAATAACATAACACAAATCAACTAACAAGAAATTATACTCCCTAAACTAAACAACAACTTAAAGTTATCGATAAATTGTCACTCTTTGCGGTCCCTTTGCTCCATCTTATCGGAACGAGTTTCCTCTTCCGGTTCGTCTTCATCTTCCTTGGGACTAGTTTGTAAAGATCCGAACTCCGCTAATAAATTATTGTTTATGTTAGAATTGATTATTGTAGGATGAGAGGCATTATTAACTGCTTTAATTAAATTGCACTTAGTAAAATTTGAACCGCTACTCTCTGGTTAAAAAAGCATCTCATTTTCAATTTCTTCAATTGATATATTATCCTTGTTGGAAGTATTTGTAATGTTACAGAGCTTTTTTATTTTATCACATGTTTCTTCATCTAATTCTTTTCCGTTCAATACATCCTCTCTTAGGGCTTGGATTAGGTTATTTTGTTTAATCGTTTTTTTACTGTTTTAGCTAGCCCTTTAGCCTTAACTTTTTTTATAGGTTTTGTTAATTCCTACTGATTATTAAAAACAGTACATTTTTGTCGGCTTCCGAAAAAGTTATGAGGCAATTTTAGAATTTTTTTTAAGACAATTAGGCTAATGATTTTTGGATGATTGTTTTTATTATTTACACAACACACACGTCACACCATAGCGGTCACAAAACAAATATACCGTCAAAAATAACAACAAAACTACAAAACCACAACACGCGTGACCTCCATAGCACTCTACACACAGGGTTTTTTTATCGCCGCTAAATAACGCAATTTTCACGCGCACACACGCGCACACTAACTAACTAACTAACTAACTAACTAACTAATTAACTAACTAGAATCGAACCGAAGCAAATATTGAACTTTAAACAAAAGTTACTGTGATCTCAATCCTACAAGATGATACGTCCCAAAAATGAAATCCATTGTTGTCATCAATTTATTTTTTATTTAAATTAATATGTAAAATATTTGTACAAAATTAATATTAGTTCAATATATTAGCCCCCAAAAGGAGAATGATTACGATTTTTTTTCTCTAACAATCTATGTTGTGTAGATATTTAAAAAAATCGACCGTACCCATATCATTGTGTTTCTATCGTATCCTAAATTCTTTAAAAAGTTACTATATCGACGTATTCGTAACGTATAAGATACGCTACTCGTATTTGTATTCTTGCAACATAGTTAATAATGCATTAACGAAGATAAATTCATTTTTCAATGGATATTTTTAAAAAAAACTATTTTGTTATGGGAGGCAATTAAGTGACTACTGAGATACTTGAAAGGCACCGCAAGCATGACACTGTGCTACAAGGAATGTGGCACGAGTTTGCAAGGCTTTGTAGATGCTGACCTAGGAGGTGATGTGGATAGTCGGAACAGCACTTCCGGTCATGTCTTCACGATGAGAGGCACGGCGGCGAGTTGGATGTCCATCCAACTGAAGTATCACTACATCCGGAAAATTGTGAATGATGGGATCATGTCGTAGAGAAGATCCAAGTTGCCAAGAACGCTGCATATATGCTGACCAAGGAAGTCCCCACCGACAAGCTGAGGCTGTGCGTCGCCTCAGTAGGGCTGGTCACGTAAGCCGTAGGAGCTGTCGCCGGGTTCAAGGAGGTCCCGCTCGGGACGGGAGAAATGAAGATTGAGGATGAAGTCTCCAAGTGGGAAATTGTTATGATATGAAGACTTCAAGGAATCCGAGGATCCTGAAAATTGGGTAAAGGAATCTTCTGAAGGAGATAAGAAAGTTCTCCATATATTCTTATTGTCATGTCTGAATGGTAATTAAGGCAGTGAATGTTTTTTTGTATTATTTCCTTGGATTGGGCTGGGACTTAGCTATAAATAGAGGGGCTAAGTTAGGTTTTTCATTCATTCCACCAAGTTATATTCTCTCTTTCTCCAGTATAGTAAAATAGTTTGAGCGCCGGCGGTCGTGATTTTTTCCCTTAGGGGTTTCCACGTAAAAATACTTGTGTCTGTGTGTTGTTCTTGCGTGTGTGTCTGCGGCAACGATCATAACATATGGAAGGCATTTCCACGACTTAAGTATTAAAAGGGATCATGACTTGCATGTTTGAATTCGTGACATAATCGTATTATATCACCATCACAAGATTTTACTAATGCATATGCACTATCTAGGGAGACTAAATTATTCTAAATAATGACCAAATAAATATGAAATAAACTGGTGCAAAGAATACGAATTTTCGAAGTGTGTAGTCGAAAAGCAAATCTGGCAACCAGGGGCATGTCCGTCGTGACGCACCATAAGCTGCGTCACGACGGACCTACTCGTGTAACTCTTAACACAGCTTTTGTGCACAGTCCATCGTGACGCAAGTTTCCTCCATCACGACTGACTAACACCCAAAATCTCCTGAGACTTGGCGTCACGACGGAAGTTATCCTCCGTCATGACGCACCTACTCGTACAACTCTTTGTATAGTAGTCCGTCGTGACGCAAGAAAGCTCCGTCATGACGCACCTCACACATACAATTTTGTACAGTGGTCCGTCATGACGCAAATTTCCTCCATCATGACGAACCCCAATGCAGATGTTAGTATAGTGGTCTGTCACAACGCAACCATTGCGTCGTCACGGAGTATGGTGTCCCCGCAGACTTGTGGGAACTTTTGATGTCCATCACAGACGCACCATATAGTCCGTCCTGACGGACTATACTCGTGTAACCTTTACGCAGTATTTTCATACGGTCCGTCACGACGCACTAGTGTGTCCGTCACGACGCACTGGTGTGTCCGTCACGACGGACTATACTCCGTTTGCCAGAAAACCCTGATTCCAAATCCGTTTTTCATCATTTCGAAAACGATCGATCACGAAACTATTTCACGGTCATTCCTAGATACTCCCAGTCATCTTATGACTGATCTCTAGTGAATTCACTTGTGATTTTAATCGAAATTCCATTTCAATCACCAATTTTCATACAAACGGGTGCACCTTTTGCATACCCGTGCGTATAACTTTTATAAGACTATGATTCGACTCTTGAATCTCAACGTTTGCTCTAATACCACTGAAGAGAATAGGCCCTACCCCGGACCCGCGCAGTGGATATGAAGGCCCGGTCCGGTTCCCAAATTTCGAGATCATGCCTCGACTTCGAGAGTACGATGCAAAGTAGGAAAGTCGATTACCGGTGTAAAATTGATTGCACTCGAAGGGTTGATCACTATTCTTATTTCTCCTTGTCACTTTGGTGACAAAACGCGCGTCCCAAGCCCACGCGTCTCCCACCGATTCGTTGACGATAAACGCGTCTCCGGTTTGATCACAACGAAGAGCCACAAGTTGTCGCTCCTCTACTTGTATCCACCGTGAGTCGTAGCACCTCGGTTGCGGGTGCAACTGCCTAGACGATGTACCGGCGAACTTGCTTAATTGCGTTCGATTCTCTAAACCGAGAAAACTCATTTTCTCTTTCTCTCTTTCCTTCGTACTCACTCAACAATTAATGGTGTTGTTTCAAGTGATTAGGATGAATTGGATTAACCAAGAGAGAAAAATTATCATATTTATATGACATAAGATAAGGATACCCAAAAGACACCAATTGGACACACCAACTCACGTCTGTACCAAAATTGCCCAAAAATCAACTTTCAGTATAGGTCCGTCGTGACGCACCATAAGGTCCGTCACGACGGACAGATGCCAATTAGCCTCTGGAGTTCTGCGCACACATTCGTCACGACGGAGCCATTGTCCGTCACAACGAACATGTCCGTCATGACGCACCTTCTGGTCCGTCACGATGCTAATTGGCCCCTGGAGATTCTGGGCATACTTCCGACACGACGGATTGTTCCGTTATGATGCCCTTTGTGGTCCATCACAATGGACCACTGTGTATGCTCATATTCGACTAAGTCCACAATCATTGCAGACTAAGTACACTAGCTCCATCACGACGGACTATGTAGTGGAGCCAATATTTGCACAATCTTATTGTGCATCTATCCGTTTTCTCGAACGTGTACGTTCGTGCGTCCTTGTACGTACTCTTTTACCGTTGACCAAAAATTGTATTTCCTTCACGTATGTACGTATGTATGTATGTATATATGTAGGTATGTATGTACGTATGTATGTACCTATGTATGTACGTATGTAGGTACGTATGTAGGTACGTACGTACGTATCTGCCTTATTGGGACGGGGCAAAACCGTCCCAATAAGGTTCCAAACCGTCCCAATAAGCCTTTTGGTATGGTGGGCCGTCCCAAACCTCCCGTCACAACAAAGGGCGTACGTAACAGCGACGGGCCGTCCCAATAAGCTTTTTGGAACGGTATCTTTTTGGGACGGGCCGTCCCAATAAGGAAGCATGACGTGACAGAGTGCAGAGCAGGACATGTCAGGTATTTTGCGACGGCCCGTCGCAAAAGTCTTCACCGACGGCCCGTCGCTAAATTATATTATTTATTATTTTCCGTCGGCATGTCCTGATCGGAAAAAATGACCCGACCCGTCCGAACCCGAACCTAAATCCGACCCGAATCGAAAAATGTTGAAAAGTCAACGAACCGAATCCGAAACCAAACCGAAATCGAATGACCCGAACCCGAAATCGACCCGAAACCGAATGACCCGAAACCCGAATGACCCGAAATCCGAACTAACATGAAACCCGAATGACCCAAAACTCACGATCCGAATGAGCCGAAATTTATTATATTGTTGCTAAAATCAATATCATATTGCTAAAATGTCTTTGAATCAAAAAATAAATCCTGGATAATCCGAAAACTAAATTTTCGAAAAATCGAATAATTCGAAATTAAATTTTTAAAAATTCGAATGACCCGAAAATTGAAATAACCAAGACCCGATTGATCCGAAAATCTAAACGAGCCGGAACCGAAAGACCCGAAAACCGAAACGGCCCGAAACCGAATAATCTGAAAATCGAAACGACCCGAAACTGAATGATCCGAAAACCGAAATGACCCGAAACCGAATGACCCGAAAACCGAAACGACCTGAACCCAAACGACCCGCGACCTGAACGATCCGCGACCCGATGACCCGAACGATCCGCAACCCGAAATGACCCGATCCAAACCCGACCGACACGTCCGATTGTCACCTCTAATTACACCCAGTCTCTTTGACTCATTTTTCACTTCTAGAGCGTCATTCATTCATTCGAAATGTTTTCACCAATAACTAGTCACCTTCTTTATTCTGAGAAAGCCTCAAATCCAAACTCGTAGTCCAGCAAGTTGTCTTTTACTATGTTAGCATCATTCAAAATCTTTGAAGGATGGAGTTGATCCCGGAAGGTTTATTGATTCAAGAAGAAAGAATTCTAAAAGACTTGCATGTAAATAATTTGTTCTAAAATTACACAAGTGTATAGGTTAATATTTTATATTTCATGTCGTCTAATTTTTTGGGGCCGTTTGGCAAGCATAATTAGTAGAGTGGAATTGGATTATAAGGTGGAGGAGTAAAAAGTTCCAGAATTAGTAATTCCACAGTTTGTTTGGATGTCCGAATTATAAGATGCTGGAAAATATAATTTTTTGTTTGGTTGTTTAAATTTTTTTGGAATTTTGTTATTGAAAATATAGACAAAATGTTCATTAAATATATAATACAATACTAATTAATTATATTATATGAGTTTAATAATTATTATATATTGTATTACAGGATATATAATATTATATTCATATAATTAATATAATATTATATATTATTGGTACTAATATATAATAATTATATTACTATAATAATATAATATTACAACATGTGATATATTATTTTAATAATATAATAATTATATTGTTATACTATTATACTATTATACTGTTATTATTATTTCCATATAATTAATATAATATTATAATAATATATAATAAATATTAGACCTAGTAATTATATTATATATAATTAATATAATGTAATATATATTATTATAAAAATATTATCATATTATATGTATAACATATAATATTACAATAATTTAATGTACATACAATATTATTACAATAGAATCATATAATATTATATTAATTTTATGAGTATAATGAATATAATTTTAATATAATTATGATATAATTACTATATAATAATAATAATATAATAATAATAATAATATTATTATGGAAATAATATATACAATTTTTTTAGTTATATGGATATAATAATTCTAATATAGTAAGTTAATTTTGAAAATATTATTATGATTATTATTATAATTTTTAATATTACAATATAATAATAATTATATAATATGATTATATAAATAATATATATTATTATTATATTATATAGAATATCATATTAATTATATGAATATAATAATTTTATAATTATAATATAATTACTATATAATATGATTATTATAATTTTATAATAATATTATTACAATATTATTATTATCTGATAATTGTTATTATCACGGTAATATTACGATATAATTATTAAATATTAAAAAAAAGAGCAAGTTAATCTTAATCTTTTTCCCTCATCTTGGAATTCTAACTTTTGTTGAAGTTTCAAGTTGAGGGTAAAGGAGGCAAATCGGAAATTCTTGAATCTTCTAATTCCAATTTGAAGACAAGCGAAACAAAAAATTTTGATAGTGGAGGGTTTTATTATCCAAATTCCAACTCAAATTCTTGTTGCCAAACACCCCTACGGAGAACTTTAGAGAATTGTGATTTTTATAAGATGCTAATGAAACTTGGACATGTAACATCTCACAACATATAATTTTTTGTGTGAAACAGTCAAGTCGTTGACGTTTAAATTATTATTAACATCAATGATATAATAATTTGTTTTTTTATAAAATAATATTATATATTGATATATAGTGCGACTTGTATAATGCTATGTTTAAACAAATGATAGAATATAATGACATTAATACATCATGATATTTTTTGTATCATTGTAATCCTAAAAGGTAATATTTTCAACGTAATACAAATAATTATCCCATAAAATAAATTGTTACTCCATTCACATATATTATTATATATACGTCCAATTCTTTGTGCTAAGATTTAGTTTGGGGAAATTTTTGTTTGCAGACTAAATAAGTTTGCAAATAATTAAAATAGTCAACATAGTTTGATAATTTCTGAAATAACACTTTTAATTTTTCAAAAGTCGAGAAATATTAAAATGATCAACTTTTGAAATGTCGAGAATTTTTAAATCGATTTAATTAATTTTTGTGCTCGAAATCTGAACTAACAAACCTATCAATTTTTCAAAAGCCAAGGATATTTTTTAACTTTTTTTTTGCTATGGAACTCCATTTGCACCTCATTATTTGTATTGAGGGGTGTTATTCACTATTTATTCTTATGTATAAAGTTGGTAAAATCTCTTCTTCCACAAGCTGCCACGTCAGCAGGGATATACATTTTTTTTTTGAGATTTTCTGTGGTTTTGACCGTGTATTCTTTGTGTTGTTTTTTGGTAATTTTTCTTTTTACCTTATTTTTTCTTCCTTTTTCGATTTTGGCCCGCGCAATTAAATTGCGCGAGAATAAAGCTAGTTGATTTTATTTGTAGTACTACTTCAAAGACACTAATATAATTACTTGATGGAATATTTGTAGTACTACTTTTTGCAGGACCCGTGGGCCGTGAAGTATGTCTAGCCGAAAGCAAAGAGGATGAAATTAATTTTTGGACCTAAATCATGATTACTTGATATTTCATAATATATATAATTTCATTTTAGTATTCTTGACATTTGAAATGAAGGAAAGGATCCCCTTTTTTCTCCTTGTTCCCCCCTCCATCCATCGAGCCTTTGTTGTTTGATAAAAATAAAATAAACAAAAAGATGGTAAGACCAAAGTTTTCGTACTTAGTGGTGTTTGGATGTATGGAATTAAAGTTGGAACTGAATCTTGAGATTCTTTAAATATAAATTTTTTGTTTGGCATCGAGAATTAGAGAGGAAATTAGATGACGAAACATCTCATTATTCCATTTTTATGATAAATTTTAATTTCAATAAAAATTGGAGTTCCAAAATGAAACATTTTTCTCTAATTATTAAATCAATAATTAATATTATAATTTTATCATAATTTTATTAATATTATAATTCTATTTTAACATTATAATAATAATAATAATGATAATAATAATAAAATTAATAATAATATTAATAATATTAATATAGTAATATATTAATATTAATATATTATTATTAATAATTAATAATACAATTATATTATAATAAATATTACTATAATAAATATTACTATAATAAATATTACTATAATAAATATTACTATAATATATTATGAAGGAAATATAGTTTCGGATCAACCGTAAAAGTGTACACAAGGATAAACGAATGTAAGTGTACATTCGTGGTCATATCTTTCAGTAGGAAAATCCAATTTGAATGGTTCAAATTGGGTTATAGAGATAATAAGATTATCTACAACCTTCATGTAGAAATATATTTCATATGAACGAAGTATAAGTATCGTTTCTATGAAATACCGAAAGAGTGCAACAGTATGACATACAGTTAGTAAAACAGTCATAACTTTTGCATACTAACTCTAATTGGGCCAGGCCAAATTGAGTTGGATAGATAATAAGATTATGTACAACTTTCGTGTAGGTTGATTTTCTGTCAAAGGAATTTACCAATTTCGTATGGACAGAATACTGAACAGGTTCATGCAACTTTCTGTGTGAAAGAGTGTATATTGGATATACATGTCTTTTGGCAAATCCTAATCCTATATGATATAAATAGGATAATTCTCTCTCATCAGATAATGCTTCATTCAGTCCAATTATTCGGATTATTCAGAATATTCCAGAATTATAGAGAGACATCTTTCTAGAGAGTGAAATGGTGTAAAGAGAGATCATAACCGAGAAAAGGAGTTTTCCGGTATAGCAAGTTCAGAATATTCCAGAATTCAATCGATCAAGCAAGTTCGCCGGTGCATCGTCTAGGCAGTTGCACCCGCGACCGACGAACTCCGACTCACGGTGGATACAAGTAGAGGAGCGACACTTGTGGCTCTTCGGTTGTGATCAACCCGAAGGAGAAAGAGAACGGTCAACGAGCGGTGAGAGACGCGTGGTGTGGGACGCGCGGATTGTCACCAACGTGACAGGAGAAAGAAGACTAGTAATCAACCCGTCGTGTGCAATCAATTTTGCACTGGTATGAATCTAATCTTCTTATTTGCATCGTACCCTTCGAAGTCATGGCGTGATCTTCGATTAAGGGAACCAGACCTACATATCCGCTGCGCGGGCCCGGGGACGGAAAGAATTCCCAACATATTAATATTAATATTAATATGTTAATATTATTAAAATGTATTTATATAAATATTAATATAATAATAATATTATTAATATAATATACTATACAATATATTTTAATATTAATATTATAATATAAATATTATTATTAATATTAATATGTTAATATTATTATAATATATTTATATAAATATTAATATAATACTAATATTATTAATATATACTGATACAATATATTCAAATATTAATATAATAATAATATTATTATTTTATATTAATATATATTAGTATGTTAATACTATAATAGTGAATTATATGAATATATACTAATATAATAGTGTTAATATAAAAATATTATTATCTTAGTATTATTTACAATATATTAATATTAATATTAGTACTATTATAATATATTAATATTACAATATATTATAATATTATTAAAATTAGTACTATAATATTACTACAATTAATAATATTATGATAATTTTATATTGCAATAATGTTATATCATAATGATATTATTAATTTTTCAATCTAACATTATTATAATAATATTATAATAATATAATAATAATAATATGAGAATTTATGATAATATTATTATATTGTATTAATTTTAATGAAACATTATTTTTACATTTCCAATAACGAAATTCAAATTTTTTATAAATAACCAAATAGAAAATTATATTTTTCAGGATCTTATAATTTGGACATCCAAACAAACAGTAATAATATAATAATAATAATATGAGAATTTATGATAATATTATTATATTGTATTAATTTTAATGAAACATTATTTTTACATTTCCAATAACGAAATTCAAATTTTTTATAAATAACCAAATAGAAAATTATATTTTTCAGGATCTTATAATTTGGACATCCAAACAAACAGTAAAATTACTAATTCCATAATTTTTTACTCCTCCATCTTATAATCCGATTCCACTCTACTATTTTCCGCTTGCCAAAAAGCCTCTTACGAGAAAGAAAAACTACAAAAGTCAAAACTAGCAAGACAAGTTTTAAGAGAACTCTCGGTAACCATTTTGATTGCATCCAATCCTTGAACATACAAATAGCAACAATCTATCCTCCTTTCTCTTCATATATTTTTTTATCAATAAACGAGTGAAAATAAAGCAATACAAAAAAAACTATCCAACATATGGAACTCGTTCAAGCACCTACTTGCTCACCTTTGGTTTCGTCCATGACAAAAGTACACAAGACATTCTAATTTCTTACACAGCTTTTCCTCAAAATATTCATTTCATTCTCAAGTCACTCAAATATATACAATGATAATTATTTATTTAGTTATTAGTGTTACAAATATTTTCATTTAATTCTCAAATCTTAGCCAATTTTCTTTGTCGCACGAATACAACGATACGACAATACGTATCGAATACGATATTTTAAAATATAATTTATAATACGATTCGAAAAAGATCATACAGATAAAATCGGTTGTTTGATATATCCAGACAACATTACATAGCCAACTTCAAAAATAAAAATAGATATCGACCCATAAATATAAAATGGCCCAATTGCTCCCACCTTGAAAAAAAAAACCAACCCATTTATTTATTTTAGCAATAAAGTATTCCTCAAGTCCAACATAACGCCAAAAGAAAGGGAATCCCATCCCCATAAAAGGCTGTGCTTTCTGCTCAGTCTCCTGATCACACTGGTTCCCTCCATCTTCCTTGTACCCTCCATTTACAGAGAGAGAGAGAGAGAGACGATAATGGCCATGGGCGTTTCATGGACCGGGTTCCTGCCGTGGAGCTTGTGTGTTCTTCTTCTAGCTCCGTTTGCTTTAGCTTCCATAGAAGATGGTAAGCTTGCATTTCTCCATTTTTGTATTTTATTTTACTGTTTTTTAGATGAACTTGTCCTTAGGCATGAGGGTTTTGGTAATTTGTGCATTTTAGGTAGATTAATCGACTCCTTTGGTTTAATGGGTTCCTTGAGATATTCGATAATGGCCACATAGAGTGAGGTTTTAGCTAGTTTTGACTTTTACATTCCCCCCCCCTTTGCTGCAGTTTTCTCAATATTTGTTTTTTGTTTTCACAAGTCATTTGGGAAAGATATAGGTTAAAAATATCACTATTAGTGGATGAAGGATAAACCCTTGATTAGGAACATGAAAAGCTACTACAGAACTAACATGGAAGTATATTGAGGAAAAAGACAAGGAAATTATATTCTCTAATTTCATAAAAAGAGAAAATGATATTTTTTTTAATTATGCAATTTCTAAAAGAATAGTGACATAGTGGCATGAGAACTACCTTACTTTACTCTATTTCGGAAAGAAATAAAATAAAATATATATACAATATATGTTATTAAAGCATTAAAAATGAGAAGGAAACCCATAATCTGAAGAGAACTTTAAATTTCTTAGAATTTGACCATTGGTAACTTAAATTAAGTTTAATTTTGTGTTGGTAAATGGTAAAATATAATGAAATTAAAATCATTTAAAAAACATTGCATGTGCAATTTGCATGCCTTATTCACCTAGGTAAAAGGCACCACATTGAATTTTCTTACAAGATCATCATGAATGAGCAAATTTAATAATGGGTTTACTTTTATCTTTTTCATATTACCAAATTTAATGGATAATTACGTCTATATAGAAAAGCCAATTAATTGACTCTTGTCTCATTGCATTACGTACCATTAGACATTGACATTTGCATGTGATGCCTAGATAATAATCACTTAGATTCGAATCATAGTTAATAGTTATGATTGAGACAAATGGACCCAATGAAGAAATAATTAAAAAGTTTGTTAACAGGACAACCACCACCTCCCTACACACTGCCTCGAAGGTGTTTGATATAATGCCTAGCACAGATTTGCAGTCATTTAATTATCCGTTTTGGACCAGTACATTTTGATTTCCCCCCCTATGAGTTCCCTCACCACCTACTTTTTGTACAAAATTACTTTATTGTACCGCTATGAAGTTGGATCCAACTAAGTTGTTCCCAATAAGAATTGTATTGAGGTGCAATTGCAATGAATTGCAGGGTTACTCACCAACGGAGACTTCGAGGCGGTACCAACAGGTGGATTTGTGAGCGCCGGAATCGGAGAAGGGATTGCGTCCATCCCTAGTTGGACCATCAACGGTACCGTCGAGCTTGTTTCCTCTGGCCAACGACAAGGCGGCATGATCCTCATCGTCCCTCAAGGTATTCAAACCATACACGCGCATATATAAATCTTAAAATTTAATATTTTTTTTTATAAGGCGAACACGCGGCGAGGCTAGGAAACGACGCGGAAATTTCCCAAATGATCCAACTCGAGAAGGGGTCGAATTACGCGGTCACATTTAGCGCGGCGCGAACGTGTGCGCAAATGGAGGCGTTGAACGTGTCGGTGGGGACGACTTCGCAGACGGTGGAATTGCAGACGTTGTACAGCGTGGAAGGATGGGACGCATACGCGTGGGGATTTCAAGCTTCGGTGGACGGGGATGCGAAGTTGGGGTTTAAGAATCCGGGTATGGAGGACGATCCTACATGCGGTCCGATTATCGATAATGTTGCCATCAAAAAGTTGTTCACTCCTGATAGACCCGATGGTAATGTGTTTACTATTTTCAAAAGTTTGATATATCAAATTTATCCTTTGGAAAAATAAATTATAAATCGATTGGGTTTCTCAGCTTGACATTAGCACTTTAGGTTTGGATTATAAGTTTTGTCAAGTGTGTGGCAGACAAAGATTTTTATTTTTGAACCAATGGAAATGGGTCATGATAAAATGAACATAATGAACTACACTGTAATCGAGGCACTAATGCATCTGTAGTGTTCCTCACACGGCATGGAGAAAAATCAGGCTTTATTATCTAAAACTATTGCTCAAATTTTATATTCAACTCAATGCTTGCCACTTGCATGGACCCTATAAAATACATGTCCTTTTTTATGCACGAGTCCTCTCCATTACAGTGTACATACTGGATATGCCTGATTGGCCCCATTTTGTATACCACATTGTAAATTTTCAAATATACGTGTACTAATTTACATGTCAAAATGAGTCATAGTTTTGTGTCCCTTTATTTTGTAGATAACGAGGTGATAAATGGAGATTTCGAAGAAGGTCCGTGGATGTTCCAAAACATAACTCTCGGTGTGCTTTTACCAACCAACCTAGACGAGGAGATATCGGCCATGCCAGGCTGGACGGTGGAGTCGAACCGTGCAGTCCGTTTCATCGACTCGGCCCATTACTCAGTTCCCCAAGGGAAACGAGCAATCGAGCTCCTCTCGGGGAAAGAAGGAATCATTTCCCAAATGGTCCAAACTACCCCTAACAAAGAGTATAATCTCACTTTTACCTTCGGTTCGGCCAACGACACTTGCCAACCGCCCATGGCCGTGATGGCCTTCGCGGGCGATCAGGCTCAAAATTTTCATTACTCGCCTATGGGAAACGCAACGAGCCAAGCTGCGAATTTGAGTTTCACGGCTCGGGCTGAGAGGACGCGTGTCGCGTTTTATAGCGTGTATTATAATATGAGAAGCGATGATCATAGCTCCTTGTGTGGGCCCGTTGTGGATGAAGTTAGGGTTTGGGGTTTATCTGGGGCTTTTGGGTTGATTGGGGCTAGGTCGAATGTGTTAGGGCTTGTTCTTGGGCTTGTTGTTGGATTAGTGTTGTTTTAGTTGGGGCTTTGTTTATTTAGAGTTTGGATTTGAAGGAGTTGAGTTTTTGTTTGGTATTAGGGTTTGTGTTGCTAGAACTGGCAATATTTATATTTTAATGTATTCTGAAGAAACTGTAATTTTGCTATATATTAGTGCTTTTTAATTATTTTCTCCATTTAACAACCGCATCTAATGTTGTTTTTTATTAACATGAATTCTAACAATATGATGTGATTAATACAATGTGAAATAAAATTATTTTGATATAATGTGATCATTATTATGATCATAAAAAATTAGTATTTCATATTAAAATGAAAAACATGATTATTATACTCACCGCACCGCGAGTATTATCCTGGCACGATTAATTAAATAAATATATAACGTACTAATAAATTGTTGTAAGTTCATATATCAACGATCAAAACATGATTAAAAAATAGTAAATTTTTTCTTAGAGGTTGTTTGTTATTTTTACATGTTTATAATCATAGAACATACATATTATATTATGTAAAAAACAATTCAAGTTGAACTACCTCAAAATAACCATCTATTAGTTCTTAAAGCAGATCTCAGAAATTTTAAATCGAGTTGTATCCCGCCTGCTTTGTTTACTGGCACCAAAAACCTATTTTGGGATGATTCGATGAAATTTTCGAAAATTATTACAATGGCAACTTCTTGATCCTTTTTCAAAAAAAATAAAAAATGATCACCTATTTATAAAAATATGAAATGAAACTAAATTGAAAATAGAGGGCAAGTAATGATAATGACCTTGTAGCCCGATTTAATTAACCATCATCGTATCAGAAACTAGAAGGAAGCGGCCATTGTCGCATCATAAACGACTGAATTCCCTGATAGCAGTTCCATCACAGCAATTAGTAGAGCAGTTTGTTGAACGGTTGAATGCAAGAGAGAAAAGAAGATCGTATACATCGTCAATTACGTACCGAAAGTAGTATGTGGTCTTTTAAGATAATTCAATCTAGAACCTAAAAAAAAAAATATCATGTGAAAAACAGGACACCATAAATTGCCGAGCAGTGATAGGGCCACAAATACCAACCACAAATGTGTCACAAATAACTAAGTTCATAATATTAATTATGCATATAAGAATCATAAATCAAACACAAACTTAGATATTTGTGTCATATTTGTGGTTGGTATTTGTGGCCCTATCATTACTCAATCACTAATTCAGTAATTTGACAGTGTCTTATGATGACTATTTGGATTAATGTTATCGCAATTATTGGGTTTATTATACTTGGTTGAAGAAATGGAAAAAAAAAATAACACACCTTATATTTTTTCTTGGTTTCTTCCAATAGCTTATGCAAAAAAAAAACTTATTAATCTTTTTATTTTCTACTTGCAATAGATTTATGGAAAAAATATTTCTTTACCAGTTATGTATTTCTTCAAATGTATTATGTTTCATTTCAATAAATACCACTTAAAGAAAGAAAATATTTTTTGTATGACTAGTTGAACAATATGTACTTGCTAAAAACATATAATTCATGACGAGAATAGTGTATAGACGTTATATGCCAAAAATGCATGATATTAATATACAGTCATTATATGCCGAAAAAAAGTATGATCTACATTCTACACACATAAAAAATGTATGATATAATGAAGGAATTAACTAATGTCGTCAGTAAGGAATAACTAATCCACTTAATTAACATGGTAATTAATATATGTTTTTTTTTATTAATTAACATGTAACATGTAATTAACATCCATCCTAATTGACATTTAAAAAGTATTAATTATATATTTTTATAATTATCATTTTAATTAAGTGGGTTAATTAAGAAATTAAGGATGTTTCGTCGAAATCTGCGGGAAGAATATAATTTCCCTAAAAAAATACTACTTACAAAGATATAACTCGAAAAAGATATATCCAGTGCATTTCTTAAGAAATATATAATCTACTCGTATTATTTTTTTGAATTCAAATCTATGCCTTTTTATTAATTCATATCGTATGATTACTTATTTATGTTGATTATTAGATTTTGTATTGTGATTTCATTCAATACAATAATTTTATATTTAATCTTGTAATATATGTCTTAATTTGAACTGTTAAATGTTGTCAAATGGTTCGATCTCATTCATTTTTTTTCTTGATTTATAAAAAATGATATTTCGTGTAATTATTTCCGTGACATTATTACAACAACTTTTAAGTCATGTCATATTTGATAATTAAAATCCAAACAATGCAATTAAAATCGGATGATTGATATTGCACGTAATATCCACATTACAAGGAATATGACAAGTTTCCTTCCATTTTGTTTTCGACACACAAATTATACATTTTTATTATTTAACATTTATGAAATAGTATCTGTCACGCTCCGAAATCGAAACGCGACTGCCGTATATTATTAACTATAATTAACAATATACGAAGCACACGTGTCCATTTGAGTTATCCAAAATGTCATCCCAACTTCGATTCCACACCTATGATAAACCTACGCCAATAATCCAAATAAATGAATGAGTTTTAATACTCATTAACCGGTTATATAATTTGACGCATCTTCTCTATATAAATCGAATTTATTAAAAATATTTAATCATGGAAATAAATAATTATTATAAAAAAAATAATCTTTTATGATCTCAAAATTCCACTTCTCATTTCAATTATCCATTTTTGATAATTAAATCTTAGGTCGCCCGTTAATATTCTCGGGTTCATGCCACGAGATTTACAACGTTGTACACACCCGGATATCACGTGAATCCGAATGGGTTGCCTAAGATCGCTGTTTAGGATGGCCAAAAAGTACTAATGCTTCTTTAAATTCTTTCATCAAATAAAAATATACTTCTCTTCTCTTAAATATACATCAACTTATTATAAAATAATATAAATATATGCATCCCAAAATCAATTATTCAAAATAAATAAATAAATAAAATCGATAGATATAGAGAAATCCGGTTACCTATTAACGATTTAACGGGTCGAATTCTTGTATGCTTTGGAACGCTACTAGTTTATTTGATTTGACGAAACGAGCACAACGAGATGAAATACTTGTATCGAATTTTGCTCCAAAAATTAAATTTCCTCTCTTTTTCTCTAACATGCATTTTGTTTATTTTGTTTTAAACTTTTAATTTAATTTTCTTTTCTGTATAATGAGTGCGGCCGCCAGAGAAAGAAGAGGAACTCATTAAATATTAGGCCACTAGGGTGAAATACTAAATATTAGGGTTTTTTGTTGTTTGTTAATAAGTCCATTAAAATTGTAATATTTATAATTTGTTAATAATTTATATTTATTTTTTTTCTTCGTTTATTTTTTTTTTCTTGTTAAATATGTAGTTAAAAATTAAATATATAAATAAAATATATTTTTGATCCAGTTTTGATAAAAAAAAAAGTTGGTACGTTACAGTATCTCTTTCTCTTCCTGATAACAAATATATATAGTTATTGTAGTATGAGAGATTATATTTTTGGTGTAGTTTATATTAACAATGTTTTTAGAACTTTTATTTTTAAAAACTGTCCAATATATTGACTTCAATTTTTTCTTTATTCTAACATCCAGATTAATTTAGTTAATAAATACCGTTCACTCTCATAATGCATGTTTGCTATTTAAATAATTCAGTTTTAAGTATTTTTTTTTAAATACAATAGTACGAATATTAAATAATACTAACTATGTAATATTTATGTTTTTGTTTAAACAACTTTCATATACATTTTTCTAAAATTTAACGAAAATGAACAATAATAATAATTTATCTATTAAAATATAAACAATTTCTTAAACTTATAAACACGTGTCAAGTATTATTGTTATTTTTTTTGAAATACAATTTCTTAAAGAATCATATGATGTTAAATATTTTTTATTTATGTGTATGCTTAATTAAATTTGGATATGTTTTTAATTATTTTTTATGCTAAATATGGTGTGTGTATAATTTGTTTATTGTCTTTTGAATCCATAAAATTATTATTATTATTATTTATTATTGATTGATTGAATTATTATGACGAACAATGATATATTTTGTGTTATGTTTTTTGGACGTCATATATTATTATACAATCACACTAATGTACGTATTCATATTTGATAAAAGCTGACTATTTCCTATCATAACATAAAATTATCATAGTAATATATATACATGATTATACATAAATGAGTTCTAATAATAAAATGAGATTAACATAATGTGAAATAATTTTATTTTGATGTGATATTGTCATTATCATCATAAAATTAATATTTCATATTAAAACAAATATAATATACATACTCCCCGTACAACGCGAGTATTATCCAGCCACCAACAAAAGTTTTATTTGATAACAAAATAATAAAAATGTACGTGATTCCAATGGTACGTCTGGGAGATATTCATTTTTTTTTACCAATTGAGACTCTCACTTTGCATCTTTCTTTTTGGATGGTCCGCAATATTTGCTAAAAATAACGAAAATATTAATACAAAAATTTCACTAAACAAAAATAGAATTCAAAAATATTTAATACTAGGAGAATACTGGGAGATATTCATTTAAAAATATTCAAAAATATAATTCAAAACTTTTTATAAATTGAAGAAATCATTTCGATGGATAAACTTTTTTTATTTCTATTATTTTTCAAAAAAAAAATGATTTTCTTTTATTAGAAACACAAATATAATAAAATTAGTATTATATGGTATTAATATAGTTATGTTTTTTTAAAAATAAATATTAATATTGAAAATTCTATTATGTAAATAAAATAATTAAAATTTTATTTGTAAAAATGCACTTTATGCATTGTCTTTTTTACATAATATTTTACAAATTCAAATTATTGAAAATAGTATGTATGAACTATACTAACATGAATGTCAAAATAAAGAGAAAAATAAAACCGATATATTTGATGAATTTTTAAAATAAAAATTCTGAAAATAATACTACTATATATTGTATGTTTATAATATTACATATTAAATTATTAATATTTCATATCTAATTTTTTCATCTTCTATTGGATTCACATTTGACCATGTAATTTTATGTGAAATACTAAATAATTAAATAAACTTAATATAACATGAACCTAGCCAATAATAATAGTCTACATCAATCATTAATATATGATGATTTTGATTTCTAAAAATCTTTAAAAATCCGATATGAATTAATCTCGAAAAATAATTATTGTATGTGTGAAGAGTGAACACCTAATATTTTAAGACTATATGCCGATATGAATTAGGTGAATAATTTCTTTGCTTATACATCAAGAGTTCTCTTAACGTGTTAAAAGTATATAGTACTTTTTATCTCTATCGAATTCTTGAATACAAAGAATGCGTTCACATATCAGGTGAAAAAGACCCAGCCCAAAAATGCAAGGCACAACGCTGGCGTCCACACATTGAAATTATATATACTTCTTTTCGAAGCAGCTCACTTTTGTGTACAAATTCTTAGATGAACATATTTTATGAGATTATCTCCTAATATTATGAAATATATAATATATAAATTATAATGTATTATATCCAAAATTTAAAAAATAATAATTATAATAATAATATACATAAAAAGGTAAATGTAGAATAAATATATATATTATAATAATGGACATATACAAATATATAAATTTGATAAGCGATATTTATGCGGCAATTAATTCGTGGTAATAATCAATTCGCCTAATATGATGCATTTGAACCATGGTTGTAAAAATCGGCCCAGGCGGCCGCCTAGGCGCTAGGCGCTGTCCAAACGTCCAGGTATGTCCGATTAGTTTATGTTTAGGCTGAATTCCGCCTAAACCCGCCTAAATACCGAATAATTCCGTCTAGGGCCCAGCCCACTTAAATTTATGTCTTTTTTTCACTTCTATTTTTTTAGGCATACAACCCACTTTTTTTTTAATGTTTAATTTCTTTCTGATTGTGATTTTTTTTAGGCCCACAGCCTGCTCCAGGAGGATGGAAAATATTATGATTCCAGTTAGAATGTGTTGATATGTCAGTAACTTTATTTTGTGATTTATTTGGATTTGTGTTAATATTATGTTGTAGATTTCATGTTATGATTTGTTTGAATGTTGTCTAAAATAAGATTCATATACATTTTTTTTAGTATAAAAATTTGTAGTACAAATTATAATATATAGAAATTAAAAAATATAACAAAAATTATGTAAAATTAAAAATCCGCCTTGAACCGATTAATCTCCGATTAATTCCCGATTAATCCCTCTAGGCGCTAGACGGTGTCCGTCCGCCCGACTAGCTCCTAGCGATTTCTGTAACATTGATTTGAACTCAAATGAAATTACAGCATAACTGGATATTGATCTAAAAAATTTCATAAATTTTCAACTAAAAATTTATTATTTATGTTATGCATGATGCTTCAACACAATATTCACCGAATAAATTCAACATATATATTTTATTAACAAATTCCCAATAAATTCTATTTTTTGCCTTCTGACATTTAAAAGATAAAAAAAATAAACTCGACAAATTTTCAATAGTTCAAAGATTCAAAAAAATTCAAATATAGCATGTTTTTTGAACAGTTAAAATTCAAAAAATTCGAATTTATGCCCAATTTGAACAGTTCACAATCTCGTACTACCATGTTCCAGGTGCATGCAAAAGACTATCCCTCCAACGGTTAGTTCGTCAGTCTCGTGATCAGACAAAATAGACAGAACAAAGTGGGTCCGATCTCATAATTACAACCCATGTGTGTACACGTTTAACGGCTACTTCACTCAAAATCCGACCGTTTAGAACTTTCCCGTTCTCCAACGTCTCTTTTCCCCTTCTCTTCTTTCTCATTCATTTAATTTATTCTACAATAATTTCAATTAATTCCCCCATTCCCCTCTCCTTCACCTGTATAAATACCTCCTAAATCCACCACAATTCATCACCAACTCACTTCAATCTCTCAATTACCTCAGAAAAGAGAAAGAAAGAAGCACCAATTTCCCAATTTCTCTTTTCTTCTCTCAGAAAGAAAACTCAATTTCTCTAATGGCGTCAATGAAGAGTTTGGTTCTTATCTTCGTGACCTTGGTTCTCGCTGTATCTATGGTGAATGGGCAAGATGAGTTTTTGTCTACAATGGCACCTGCTCCTGCGCCGGTGATGGAGAATGGTTCGGCGGTGATGCTTCCGAGTTTTTGCATGCTTCTATTGACTTCCCTTGCTTCTCTGGTTGCTTTTGCAGCAAATTGAGGAAATATATGGTGTTATATTTGTATGGGGACGGTTGGAAATTATTTAATTTATTGAGTTGTTGTGGGATTGGATTATAGTTGTTGGTTGGTTTTATTTTGTTATCTATGAGAATATCTCTCTTTTAGACTGTAAAAGAGAGTTGCTTGTTTTCCGGATTAATAAATATATATTTATATTGATATGTTTTGAACTTGGATTACAATTACAATTTTCCCTTCATAATTTCCATATTTTGTGTTTGTACTTTTAAAGTTATTGAAATAGAATGCTATGCTAACAAAAATAATTCCATCTCTGATAAATTTGTCTAGTACTAACAACAGATGTAAAAACTTTTTTTTTTTGCCCCAATTTCCTCCTGATTTGGAGATGGGTACAAACCTGATGAACCCGATCGATCCCGATCTGACTCTCTTTTACGTGTTTTGCGGGTTTTGGAATAATCCATATATGTGAGCCGGTTAATGAATTTGAGATTAAAAATCCGTGTTAATCCCATCCAATTCGTATTTTATATAAATGGTGGTGATATTTTAAGAACGGTACTTGGAGATTGAGGGCAGTTTTCGAGAAAAAAAATGAAATATATATATATATATTTTGCTCGTTATGCATATCTTTGAAAGTTATATTATAATTTGTTTTCAAAACAAGAAGTTAATAGGGGCTTGAACTATGTCATGGAATATCATGGCAAGACATATCATTGCATTACATACTTTATAATCTTGTTTGGTTGGCACAATTTTTTTTTGTTTTTTTGAAATTAATAGAGTAGGCTCTAAGTCCTACTTCTATTTTTCATTAATTATAAGAAATTTACATCACGAGTTTTAGATATAGATTACAATATAATAAAATCTAAAACCCTAAAAACCCTAACCTCTCATAAACATTAAACTAAACCCATTAGAATTTTAAAATACCACATTTAGCTAATTATCCTCTATGTGCATCTGAAATGCTAGAAAGAATTTTCCATGGAATTTCTTAGAGGATTTTGAAATCTTGTTTCAACAGCATATTTAGACCTATATCTTCATCTCCATTTCCTCTCTCCTCTTTCCCCTTTGTTCTGCTAGCCGCCTTAGATCTCTGAACTTCACCTCTTTAGTATCATCGCCCTAACTCCTGCTACACCGTCTTCTCCATTAAACTTCAACTCTTCTCACTACATCAACATCTCTCTAACTCTCTCTACACCTTCATCTTCATTAAAATTCAACACTACTCACTCCATCAATATCTCAGTAACTCTCAATACATGATCTAAGAAACAGCAACTCTCTATCTCTCTGAGATCGCTAATTAGTCTTCGAAATCAGCCAATACCTGATTTTTCGCTGCAACCAATTATCCCAAGAGAATTCAGATCATCAAAATCCCTGACGAGTCCACTCAATAGCCCCAATTGAAGAGGTTCATTTGCTCTTAATCCATCTTCAGGCCCGTCATCACTCAGGTTAACCAAATCCCTTAATCCTTCGAAAATTTCTCGTTCTCTATCTTCAATGTGAGCTCTTTCTTGAGGATTTTCTTCTGTTTCCATGTCAGCTCCTTCTGAGGAAAACCACCAAATCGTAGATTGGCTGTGATTGAAATTCTCTGTTGATTCCCTTCCTTCTATGCTCGCCTCTTCCCTTCTTCTCCTATCTGCTCCTGCCACTGCCCTGCAATATTATGAAAAGGTATGTTAATTTGCTCTATTTCCATCATTTCAGCTTCAATAATATTATTTTGAACATTTGGATTAATGCTATTTTGGTTAATTTGCAGATTATTGTTAATACTATGACTATTTCTGTTAAATTGATGAAAAGAAGATGCTTGAAGATCTTGAAATTCCTGATTAATGATTTCAAGCACTCTTTGTTCACTATAAGCATAGTTAGTAAAGGTTCTACGACACCTTTCCAGCCACAGTTGATACATCAATATTGAGATAAGCATTTTATATTTCTGATTTTCTCTTTCATTTAAAATAATTTTCATTGGATCAATGATATCCAATGTATATATTCCTAATAATCCATGAATTTTATTCCATATATTTATAGTGTATTGACATTCATTGAACATATGTTGAACAGATTCTTCTTTCATTTTACATAAAGGGCATCTATTTGCAAAGTTCCACCCCTTTTTTTTCAAATTATCCAAGGTTAGAACTTTATTTCTTATTGCAGTCCATAAAAATAATTTAATTTTATTAGGAATTTGCAATTTCCAAATATATTGTAAATTTGATTTAATATAAACTCCATTAATTAATACTTTATATGTTTTTTTACAGGAAAAAATTCCTTTACTGTCCCATTTCCACTGATAAGAGTCACTTTGCATCTGATAGAGTATAACAGAATTGCATAGAAGCTCAAGTTGATTTAATTGATCATTAGCCTCTCTAGATAAAGGTACATTAATTCCTTACCCTTGATATAAATTAGTTTCATTAATTATTTGCATAAAATACTTTACTGTTCCTTCTTTATTTTCTGAGTATGTATATAATTGTTTAAATCTGTCAATTAATGATTTGTCACACCATCTTCCTTTCCAAAAATTAGATCTATTTCCATTTCCTAATATAATAGTCAAACTTTGATTGAAAAAATCTAAATTTTTTTGAACATCATTCCAGAAATAAGAGTTGTGATTTTTATAATAATATTGGTCATTTGTTTCATGTATTTGTTCAACTAGATTATACCAACCTAATTTTCCTTTAATATTATAATATAACCATAACCATTTGATAAGTAAGACATTATTAAAAGTTTCTAAATTAATAACTCCTAAACCACCTTTTTCTTTTGTAGAACAAACTATTTTCCAATCCACAAGATTATAACCTGCATTTTTTGATCCCTTCCATAGAAATTTTTTCCTTATTTTATCTATTTCCTTATATACCCCGATTGGAAATTTAAATACAGTAAAATAATATATAGGCATTGAAGTAATTACTGAATTTATCAAAACCAGTCTACCAGCTTTACTTATTAACCCCCCTTTCCATCCATTTAATCTATTAGTAATTTTTTCAATTATTTTCCTATAATCATCCTTAGATGGTCTCTTATAACTTAATGGCAATCCAAGATATTGTATTGGAAAATTACCTATAGAACAATCTAATATTTTAGAATATTCTGTCATATCTTCTATATGAGTATTTAATCCAATTATTTTTTATTTTTGATAATTAATTTTAAGACCTGATTCTTCTCCAAATAAATCCAAAATATGTTTTATTCTTTTAATATTAATAATATTTGGCTCTAAAAATAATATAGTATCATCTGCATAAAGGAGACTTGTGTAAATATTTTGAAAAGTTTTTTTAATATAATTTTTTAAACTCAAATTTTCTATTATTCTTGAAAGAACATCCATTATTAATATAAATAAATATGTAGACAATGGATCTCCTTGTCTAACTCCTTTTTTAAGATGTATGCTTTTTCCAGGAATACCATTTAGGATAATTTTGGTTGAACCTTTTAAAACAGAATTTTCTATCCATTTAATCCATCTTTCTCCAAATTTTCTAGCTTTAAGTATTTTAATTAAAAAATTCCAATTCACACTGTCAAAAGCTTTATATATATCAAGCTTTAATACCATTAATGATTTTTTACATCTTTTTGCTTTACAAAGTATTTCCCTTGCATATATATAGTTTTCATATATAGTTCTTCCTTTAATAAAACCCAATTGATTTCTTTCAATCATATTATCTATATGTAAGCTTAATCTATTTGCTAATAATTTTGAGAAAATCTTTTGAACAGTACTGGTAAGGCTTATTGGCCTATAATCCTTGGGCTCTAAAGCATCATCTTTTTTAGCTATTAATGTTATATATGATTCATTAAATCTTGATAAACCATTAAAACCTTCTTTTTGAAATAAATATAGTATTTCATCTTTAAGTAAATTCCATTATTTTTTTAAAAATTCACCAGTATAACCATCAGGTCCTGGTGATTTATCAGATTTCCATTCCTTAATGACCATATTTAATTCTTCTAACTTAAAATCTTCTTCTAAATTAGTAAGATTATTATTATCATTTATATAAATTTTATTTAAATCAATTAAGCCCAAATCTATCTTATCTGCAGTAGTTGATCCAAAAAGATTTTTATAAAATTCAAATAAAACAGTAGCTTTTTCCTTATGATTATACACCTCATTTCCCTATGAATTTTAAACTACTGTTATAATTGATTTTGATTTTTTTATTGTTGCGTGAGTATGGAAAAATTTAGTATTTGCATCTCCTTGTTTGATCCAATTATATTTACTCCTTTGCTTCCAATAAATGTAATTTAAATGTATTATATCTTCATATCTCTTCTTTATTTGATTTTTAATCCATATTTCCATTTCCTTTAAAATCCTTGTTTCTTCTAATTGATCATACCAATTAATTATGGATTTACAATTTCTCAACTCCATTGATTTTTTTAACTGTCTATTTTTATTCCAATTTTTTAATAAAGCACTTAAAGCTACCAATTTAGCATGTAGCTCCTCTAAAGTATCAGCTTTTGCTTTACTAAGATAATTCTCAATAATCATATTTAATTCTTTATTTAACAACCATTTATTCTCAAATCTAAATCCACCAAAAATTGGAAAACTTGTGTCTCCAGTGTAAATTAATGGGTAATGATCTGAACATGTAGTTGTAGATGCTTTTTGCTGAGAATTTTTGAAAATTTGCATCCAATCATTATTAATGAATATTCTATCTATTCTAGCCTTAGCTTTTATATTTTTCCAAGTATATTTTTTACCAATTAGTGGCAAATCAATGAGTTCTAAATTATTTATAAGATTATTAAATTTTCTTGTACTAGAACTATTATGATCACTACCACTTCTCTCATCAGATGAGATAATTAGATTAAAATCCCCCATTATTAACTAAGGTAATGTATTATTTAATCCTATATTTAATATTTCATCCATGAATATATTCTTTAAAGATCTCTCATTAGGTCCATACACACCAGAAATCAAAATTTTGGTACCATCCCATATAGTCTCTAGTATAATACTTATAGTATATACTGCATTATTATATGATATCATTTTAAATATTTTATCATTCCAAGATATTAATATACCTCCAGAAGATCCATTAGATTTCAAATATATAAACTTATTTAAATTGATCCCACAAATTTCCTTATTTATTTCTTCCTCAATTTTATCCATTTTTGTCTCTTGTAAACAACATAAATCCAATTTTTCCTCTTTAATTGCAGTATTTACCAGGATTCTCTTATTTTTATCATTGAGACCTCTTACATTCCAAGACATAAATTTTATTTTTTTAAAATTCATTTAATAGTTAAATTCTGCTCTCTGTCTACTAAATCTTGTATATTCTTACTCAAATTTTCTGTTAACTCTATACCAGTTGAAGCCAATATTTCAATTACATCCTCTTGAGTTAGAATTTTCTGTTTTTCTTCCATTTTTAGTTCTTTTACTTGGATATCCCTATTTTTCATTTTTTGCCTTTTTGTTCTTTCTTTTTGTATCTCTTTAAATTTCACCAATTGAGCCTTTTCTATTGGAGATGTATAATTTTCTATTTGTTTACCTTGTAATCTTGTACTTCTCCTAAATCCATCCCCTTTTTTTTTCTTTATTTCATGTGGAAGATTTATCATTCTCTTTAATACCACTGTTAGAGATCATTGAGCATTTAGAGGAGAGTTCTAGCTTACCAATATCTGAAAAATTACCACTATGCCCTTTGTTAGGTACTGCCATCAAACACTTTTTCTCTATTGAATTTCCCTTTATGAGTTCAATACCCTCTATTTGAGATAATGGAACCATATAATTATCCATATTAGAGTCTACAGATTTTTCTTTTGAAGATCCCTCATTTGTGAAATCTATAATATTATCATTGTTAGAGTTTAATGGATCTACATTGAGTACTGGTACCAGTGAATTATTATCTATTATCTCAATTTCTCCATTGTTACTAATATTTTCCATATTGGAGTGTACTGATGTTTCATCAGAAGGAACCTCCTTTACGAAATCTATATTATTATTATTGATATTGTTAACTGGTTCTAGGTTAAAAACTGGTATTAGAGACTTCTTTGCTTTAATCTCATATTCTCCTTTATGATAATTTTGATCCATGAGAGGATAATTTCTCAAAAACTTCCTGAGGCTCTTGAATATCAACTTGAATGGGTTCAAAGTTTACTATATGTAAATAATTATTGGATTCTATTGTGTCATGTGATCCATTATTGCTGTCAGATCCATTATTATCAATAAAATTATTATTATCCATATGAGAGAGAGATTTACTTGATGTATTCTCCGGATGAAAACCTAACATAGTGAGTGTGGAACTTGCCATTGAGATTAAATTATTATTCCCTATTTTGATTTTAATTTCTTTATTTCCTATGTTTTTATGTGTTTTCATCTCCATTGAAACTTGTTTTCCCATTCTAGTCCCTGAGAATTTATTTATTGAAAAAAACTGATACCACTTGCTTGGTATATGATGTTTAATATTAAATAGAAATTTTTCTAATATTTTCTTTAGAATAAATTCATCCTCTCTCTTACTGTAATCTATGATGATTTTTGAATCTGAGATTTTTCCTTTATGTTGCTCTCTTTTATCCAATGTTTCTTCTGCCTTTGTATTATACTTTATTTTCTCTCTTTTTCTCCAGACTTTTATAATTTTCTTAAACCCTTGATTTTTTACCTTCTTTTGCCATACCTTTTTTGCCAGTGAGTTCCTAAGATTACTCTTGTAAGTTCTATTATTATAAAGTTTATCATTCTCCTTATTATCAGATTTATTAATTTTTAAATTTTGTGTTGATATGTCAACAGGAAAAAGACTGCTATTAATAAGGGAACTTCCGTTATGATTAGAATGGCATTTAATTAAGGTATCTTCAACACCTTTAATCCTAATATAATTTGGTATGATTATATTTTTAATAGTTAATATCTTTAACTTGATTTTCTTAATAGGGTTAGATACTTCAAAAGACTCTACATTAGACAAAACCCCTAAATTAGCCATCATGCCAGTTAATATCTCTACTGAACAAAATTCTTGGGGTAAGTCATAAATCTCAATTTCAATTTCACAATTTTGGTTATTATTCTTAAAATCTTTTGAAAAATATGGAATTTCAGAAGATGAAGAGGCCTTATTATTTGTTTTGATTTTTTCATTTTGAAAGATTTGATTTGTTGAATTTGTATTAATCAATTTTGTATGATTTATACTTTTGTTAGTTTGTAATAATTCGGCCTTTCCATTCAATTTATTATTATTATTAATCTCTTTACTCAAAACAGGATATTCCTTATCATAATTTTGCTTATTATTTTTTTCATTATAGTTTTTCTGTTGATTTAAGTTGCAATATTGTTTTATATGCCCATTTGTTTTACATTGAAAACATTTAATAGGTTCACGACATTGATTTCTATAATGCGATGTTGATAAACATCTATAACATGTGATTTTCAGACTCTTATTATTATTATTTTGTGAATTCCTATTTGATTTTCTTTGTACTAAGGTCCATTGATTTGAATTTGCATTTTTTGACCAGTTCATAATGAGATAATTAACAAAATTAAAAGATTAAAGTAAGAAGACTTAGCGGATTTTGAGATTGTTCTTCTTTCGTTGTTGCCTCCCTCTTCGTCCTTGAGCTTTTCCTTGCAAATCTCTGTTATACTTCTTTCCCCCTTGCAAATCTTTTACACTTATACTATTCCTGATTTTGATCACCAAGTTCTGAAACCTTAGATAGGATGAAGAGCTTAGCTCCTCTCAACGAGGAGCCTTTATACTCTTTTCCCTTACTAAGGCATCTCTAAACTTGTCTTGTATGAATTCTTTAAATTCTTGTTCAAGAAGTCCAAGAGTTAACCGGAGAAGATACTACACCAGATACCAGCGAAAGAGTCGCCAATGAAAGAGTCGCCGGAGGAATCACCAGAGAAGGAGTCACCGGAAAAAAGAATCGCCGATGAAGGAGTCGCCGGAGGAATCGACGGAGGAATCACCGGAAAAAAGAATCGCCGATGAAGAACTACTTGATTTTTCTGAAAACAAATTACTAATAGATTAAATGGGAGTGGTTTCTCGAATTGGAACGTCTTGGCACAATTTTTTATTTCATGGCATACTCTAAAAATATAAAAATTGGTTTATTTATAAAAATTGGTTTATTTAATAGATTAAATGGGAGTGTATACAATACCTATACAATATCTACGAATTGGAATGTCTTGGCACAATTTTTTATTTCATGGCATACTCTAAAAATATAAAAATTGGTTTATTTATAGAAGGATGAAACTACATATTTTTGGAAAAGAAAATAAATTGTATTCCCTCCTCATGTAAATAGAGAAAAACCACCAATTTTGGTGAAAATCCTATTCCCACCATCTATGTTCTAGGGAATCGAGTATTTCATTATTTTATTACCTAGCGCAAACCAAACGTGGTAATGAAATTCATAAGAAAGTATACCAAGACATTCCAATTCCAAAGCTCCAACCAAATGCTCCCTTAGTGTTTTTCTTCATTTTGTTTATTACATGTTGAGAAACACATCAATTTTATTTTTAAAGTTATATACTTGTCCATGACTTGAAATTATATATATAACTTGTTATGTATTGTGTTTTGATTAATAAAAAGATAATTAAAAATTTGGAGTACTTAAATTTACTAATTCTTTTCCATGTATTCTATTATTAGATGAATCACAGTGATCTAAAAAAGCATGAATGGACAAAAGTGAAGGAAATACAGTTTCAGGATAAACCGTAAAAGTGTACACAAGGAAAAACGAATGTAAGCGTACATTCGTGGTCATATCTTTCAGTAGGAAAATCCAATTTGAATGGTTCAAATTGGGTTAGATAGATAATAAGATTATCTACAACCATCATATAGAAATATATTTCATATGAACGAAGTATCAGTGTCGTTTCTATGAAATACCGAAAGGCTGCAACAGTATGACATACAGTTAGTAAAACAGTCATAACGTTTGCATACGAACTCCAATTGGGCCAGGCCAAATTGGGTCGTGTATATAATAAGATTATCTACAACTATTGTGTTGGGTGATTTTCTGTCCGAGGAATTTACCAATTTCGTATAGACAGAATACTGGACAGATACATGCAACTTTCTGTGTGAAAGAGTGTATATTGGATATACATGTCTTTTGGCCAATCCTAATCCTATGTGATATAAATATGATTTTTCTCTCTTATCTGGGGTGGTTCATTCAGTTAATTAATTCAGAATATTCCAGAGAATTGTGAGACAACTTTCTAGAGAGAGAAAGGGTGTAAAGAGAGAGAAACCGTGAAAAGGTGTTTTCCGGTATAGAGAATCAATCAATCGAGCAAGTTCGCCGGTGCTTCGTCTAGGCAGTTGCATCCGCGACCGACGTCTTACGAGTCAAGGTGGATACAAGTAGAGGAGCAACATCTGGGGCTCTTTCGGTTGTGATCGATTCGGAGGAACGAAATCTGCCGGAGACAGAAACGAGCGAATCGGGTAACGGGCTGTGGAAGCATGCGGGCATGGAACGCACGAAGACAACCCGAGGCGTGTCAAGACGGTGGGAGACGTGCGGTATGGGACGTACGGGCTAGTCACCAACGTGACACCGAAGGAAAAGAAGGATGCGAGCGATCAACCCGTCGTGCGTGATCAATTTCACGCTGGTAATCGTCTATCCTACTCTGCATCGTACCCTCGAAGTCATGGCGTGATCTTGGATTTAGGGAACTGGACCGGGCCTTCATATCCGCTGCGCGGGCCCGGGGATGGGTGAATTCCCAACAAAAAGATTTTTAAATAATTATATATTAATATTATTGTAGATTTTGTGGATTAATGACCTAAAAAAACATGTAATAAACATGTAATGCATATCTTTGAAAGTTATGTTATAATTTGTTTCCAAAACAAGAAGTTTTTATTTTTTTCCTCCATTTTATGGGAGAATTTCCTCTATGTCCTCCCTAAACACTCAAATAACATATTTATCCCTAGCTATGAAAATGACAATATCATTATTATCCCTACAAAACATGTATAATATCAAATTAACAGAAACTTATTTTTTTTGGTTAAACTCAACATATGACAAACTAAAATTAACACTATACCCTCTCTCTCCCCCCCCCCTCAATCGATCTATCCATCCCCTCAAGGTAACTCACTTTCTCTTATTCTCGATCTAGTTCACGCTTGATTCTCACTCCGATTACCCACTCCAGGTCTCTGTCCAATGGAGTAGTCTAGACTCCTCTAAGTAACCCACTCCGATTCTCTCTCGATTTCTCTATCTCCTATGAGACTGGCACGATGACACTCTGCACAAGCACCTACAAACTCCGATTGACCTATATGTGACTATTATCCATTTGCATATGAAACTCTGCACAAGCTGCGATTTTCCACTAAAAACGTACCACGGGTATTAGGGTTGCCTGGAATTGAGACATGATCGTGCACCAAGATGAAAGCTACCTGAAATTGGATTAAGGTTGCCCGGAGCATCGATAATTATGTTGAATTAAGTTCAAGGTTTAGGATTTTCTAATTTAATTTTTGGATTTGTATTAATTGGATGTATTATGTTTGATATAAATTAGATTTATCATTATTCCGGCACTAAATTTGTACAACGGCAATTTGGTTCCTCAAGCCAAACTTCATATGTTTTGTTTTCTTGATAGTTAACTTTAATTACCTCGAAATACACTCGAGAATGTGGTCGAACCGTCATATTTCGAGAGTCACAGAGTGCCTTTGCTATTATACTCTCATATTTAATGCAAAGAGTAGTTCCCCAACTTTCCGCATCAATTTGACGTTTATAAAAATACGTGTTCAAACGATTGCATATTTGAGATACTATCGTTCGAACAGGTAGGCCACGCGTTTCTTTTAAAACTCCATTAAAACATTCTGAAATACTTGTTGTCGCAACACCCCATCTACGACCACCATCGTGGGATAATGCCCACAAACATTTATCCCCAACCTATGTATTCAAATATTCTTCTATTTGTGGATGCATTATTTTAAGCCGCTCAAAATACCTATCAAATGCGTAAATTGTTTTTTGAGTTGCTGTTGTCCAAAAAAATTCTCCCATTGCTTTCCCTCCTAATTTCGCTACGATATTTGATTGCACGTGACGTATACAATACCTATACACGTGCCCTTCTTCACTAGGAAATGCACGACTGAACACATTTTTGTGTCCAGACCAACGATCTGTAATAATACACACAGATCGTTCTTTCGTAACATGATATTTTAACCGATCGAGAAACCACTCCCATGACGATGCATTCTCCTGCTCTACTATCGCAAAAGCAACTGGAAATATACCTTTGTTTCCGTCTACACTTGTTGCGATAAGAAGAGTACCGAGATACAATCCATACAAAGAAGTACCGTCAATACTAACAACTGGTCTACAATAACGAAAACCACTTATTGAGGGACCTAACGTCCAAAAAAGACGTTTGAATTTATTACCTAAACCACGATTCCGTGATCTTATCCCTAAACCTTCTAATTGAAGGTCAACAGCATCATTTATATCCGCATTAACAATCGCTTGTGTGTATGCAGGCAATTCAGCATATGATTGCTCTCAACCTCCATAAATCAGTTCCATTGCTTTGCATCGAGCATCCCAAGCTCTTCGATAAGAAATCTCAATTACATACACGTTTTTAATTATATCAATAATATTTTTTGGAGATAGGGATATAGTTCCTCTCAAATGAGGCATTATAATCCTACGTATGTGTTTGGTTGTTATTTGTCTACTATCACTGCTACCGCTCTCATTTCTACAAGTGTGAGGACCGTTATATTTTGATATTTTCCAAAAATCCTTATTTTTAGGGTTAAAGGCACGCATTCTCCATGAACAATCATTGCTTTTGCATGCGACATCCCATTCTCTTCGTCTACTTCTTTTAACGAAAAAACTAACAAAATTTTTAATCGTCCATTCTTGTACCGCAAATTGTAATGATTCTTTATCCGAAAAAATCATTCCAACCCAAGATTTATTTGCCGAAAGTTCTATACAAGGATTGTTAATATCGTTTCCATATTCTTCACATACCATTTCTTCTACCCATTCATCATTTTCAAAAACATCCGGCAACCCTTCACCCATATTCATTTCATCTAAATTAGTATTTCTCGCATTCATTACCTCATCGATATCGGCTTCTGGACCTTCGGTTTGCTCGTCATCATCGTCTGATTCCAACTCTTCGCTCGTTTCATCAGTATCTTCATTACACTCATCATCAGATTGAGTAACAATTGGTTCATTTGAATAAGTCTGATTTTCGGCCGTTTCGTACGATGATTGTGAAGGACCCACCGCGTGTGGTTGGATATTATTTTGGTAAGGATTGTAATTACCATCATGAAAGGAAGTTGGATTTGGATAGTAATTGGAGGGAACGAGTTTCACAAACAATTTAATCGTTCTATTTTGAAGATTGCTCATCATCATAGAAAGATTATGATCATCAGTGATATCGATAATATCACCCGTTCCATCACCAAAAGGCCAATTACATTTTATTGATAAATCGTAAATTTGCGGATTTATTTCAATAGTTTGAGAAATTGAATATTTTAGATCGTTATATGTAATATAAACTGGTACGTTTATCATTTTTCGATTACCACCTTAGTAACGGGGAATTGGACCATTCAAATTAACGGTCCCGTTCCAATAAACAACTAAGTTTTGCATATTGCTACATCGTATAAAAAATAAAAATCAATACAAAATTATTTAATAAACAATAATATTAATTAAAAAATTACTTTGAGAATAGAGGAAAACGAAGTAATTAATCCACCGAGATCCACCTTGTATAGAAAGAGCTGAGATGAAAGATGAAGAGACGAAGAAGTGAAGAAGTGAAGAAGGCTTCGGGGGGGGGGGGGGGGGGGGGGGGGGGTTTAAATAGGTAAATTGATCGACTTTTGAAAGGTTGAGAAATCCACTGATTTTTGATACCTTTCGACCTTTGAAATGTCGAGCAAAGTCGACCGATTTTTGAAAAGTCGAGCAAAATCGACCGACGTTTGAAACGTCGAGCAATATGGGGAATTAATTAATCCTGCCAGGGAATTGGTGTTTAAGGTATAAAAGCGCTCGACTTTTGAAAGGTCGAGCAGTTTAGCAATCTCTCGACTTTTGAAAGGTCGAGAGTGTTATTTCTCAAATTTTCAAACTACTTGGTTTATTTTTGGTAATACCAAACTTATTTGGTCTATACAGTAAAATTTCCCTATTATAATTTAGGTGTTATGATTTATAATTTGAAAGTTGAGCGTATAATGTGTATCACTTGGGTTTGGATTTGCACAGCATCACTAGTTCAGTTTTACATTAATTCTATTGGTTTGGTGCCTACTGATACCTTATCATGATTAGTATTTTTGAAAAAGTAAAATAATCATAGTATTTGCAAGGACAATTTGTACTCAAAATTTGCAAGAACAACAAGGCATTCAACAATCTGAACCTAACATTATTCTCCTCCAATGTATTACAACGAAACAGATAAAAATCCCAAATTTAATTTTCTCATTTCTTAACCTCTTGCAACTCAGCTGCAAGTCACCCCACCCAGCAGTCGCCCCAGCTACCAGTTGCCCCAGCCAGCCGTTGCCCTAGTCGTCCCACTAGCTATCGCCAATTTCGCCAATTTCGCCAAGAAAATCCTTTTCACTTCGCCAAACGCCCTTCACCCTTCGCCATGGGAAGACTCAAGCCCTTCGCCAGAGTTCTTATTGGCTGGTTTTAAGGTTTTACAAGTGGGGGAGGTGGGATTGAGTTCGTTAACGGGTTTATAATTAGTGGATTTTGGATAGTGTTTATGGGGTATATTCATTAAAAGAGTATTTTGGTCATATAAAATAAATTTTACGATTTAATTAGTTGTAGAATTTAAAATTAGGTTAAATTTAACGTTAAACTTAATGGTAAAGATAAATTTGATATTATGTATATTTTAACAGGGACAAATTTGATATTATTTATGTTAAGTGAGGATAAATATGATATTAACAATTTAAGAGGGATAAATATGTTATTTAAGAAATGAGGAGGGATATAAGATGAAATTGCCCCTTTTATTTATTACATGTTGGAGAAACACGTCAATTTTATTTTTCAAAGTTATATATACTTGTTCAGGACTTGAAACTATATATATAACTTGTTATGTATTGTGTTTTGATTAATAAAAGATAATTACATAATTGGAGTATTTAAATTCACTAATTAGTTCTCATGTATTTTATTATTAGATGAATCACAATGACATAAAAAAGCATGAATGGAAAAAAGATTTTAAAATTATGATATATTAATATTATTGTGGATTTTGTAGATTATAAACATGATTGAATGTTATTTTAAAATATTTAATTTCATAAAAATTATTAATATAAATAATTTTTTATTCAATTTATTGTGTGTATAACTTTGAAAATAAAAAATTTATGTGTTTCTTAACATATAATGAACAAGTTAGCAGAGGAAAAATAAAAATAAAAACTTTTTGTTTTGAAAACAAATTATAATAGAACTTTCAAAGATATGCATTAAATATTAGGGACAAAATAGTCACATTTCATTTATTTTTTCTCAAAAGCTGCTCTCCACCTTCAGATACCGGATTTTTTTTTACATGTAGTCTTAGCAAAAGCCCAGCTTGCAAGAATAATTATCATTTTGCATAATTTGTAAATCTAGCTCTTTCACCACGAATGGTATTTCGTCAGAGGATCTGGCGAAAGTGTTTAACTATAATTTTTGCATGTTTACTTGCAAAAAAATTAATTCAGCCACTTTCGCCAAACCTTTTGGCGAAAGAGGAAAATAATATTTTTTATAATTGTTTTCATTTTAAAGTAGCATTTTTTTTTTTGCATTTTCGACAGTTTTGCTGGCGAAAGTGCAGGTACCAGCACCTGTTCAGAAACTTTTCTTTAAGATTTCAGGGACCTATATGTAAATTTGTCATTACTTTTGACTGATATGTACAAATTGAATTATGTTTGTTTTTGTTAGATTTGTTATTGTGCGTTGAATGATTGTGTGAAATTGGATAACTTTATCTTGAATTTCCAATTTATTTATATTTTTCTATTAATTATAGATTTATGTGAAAAAATGACATTACTAGATTTCTTGTGATGTTTAAAATTATAAAAAATAAATCTGCATTATATATCTATTTGTGCATCTTTTTCATTTTTTGTGTTTAATAAGAAAATAAAAAAATATAAAATATTTGGATAATTAGGTTAAATTGCTAATAAAATTCTCCATTTTTCTGTCATGTTTTGTAAAATAGATTTCACTGCTTTCTATATTTTTTAAAATCAACAAAAAATATCATGTTTAATATTCATTGTGTCTAGTTTTTTCAGGATTTTATCTCACTCAGTTGCATTTATTTTCCTATTTATTATAATTTTTAGAAATGAAAATAAGATGAACTTCTAAAAATTGATAGATGAAGTTCTAAATATCATAATAAATAGAAAAATAAATTAAATTGAGTGTGACATGACCCTGAACAAACTAGACACAATCAATATTAAACAAGATATTTTTTTACAAAACATGACCTAAAAACGGAGAATCTTCATAGAAATTTAACATAATTATCCAAATATTTCTTATCTTTTTATTTTCCTTGTTAAACAGACGAATTTCCAAACATGAAAATGATGTACATTCATGTAAATAATACAAAAATATTTTTTCTACAATTTTAAACATCACAAAAAACCTTGTAATGCTAATTTTTTTTGTCTCAATAAATCCTTGCTTCTACTTTTATTGTGTTTTTTTTACTGTGAACTATTTTGATGGACTAATGCACTCCAAAAGTATGCATTTCAAATGCTTGCAATTAGTATAAGTACTATACCTATCAATATGAGAATGGATACTCATGGACATGAAAGTATATATCCATGACACTCCAAATCCACTCCATCAATAAAAAAAAGCAATCGTCATGTGCCGCTCTCATATTGATGGCGTGCACATTAGAGTACATATATATATAAAGTACACAATCTTTTTCCACATAACTTACGAGTTTCAAAATTATCAGGAGATGTAGTTTTAAGAATTCATGATTAGTTTGGTTTGTTAAAATAATCTGTGAATGATGCGTTTATTTTCATTCGATTGATTATACATGTCCAATGTTCAAATTCGGTTCGCTAAATTTTCGAACAGTTCACTTTGGTCAATATTAGTTCGTTTTTTTAATTTAAAATTTATTTATTTTTATTTATATTTTATTAATAAAAAAATTACCAAAATAAAACCTTAAAATACCCATAAAACAATACTAAATTCTAACTATTTAACAACAACCACAACAAAAAATAACATTAACAATCCACAAAATATCAATTTATAAAAAGTTAAAAACTTTAACCAATAATTTCAAAATAATATGCGAAAATATTAATGTGCTTCCTATGTATTCCTGAAATACATAAAATTTTGTCAATATGAATTAAAAATGTGAATTATTAAGATTATATAGATTATAACTTATACTAACTTTAAGGGGACTTCTATCATATAGTATTTTTCTTATGATATATTTTTTCAGGAATATTTTGAGTAATTATCAATTAATAAATATTTAAGATAATATTTCAAATGTATTTATCAATTAATGTTATGCTAAATAGAAAAATTTTGTTGTTTATTTAAAGAAATAATCTACTTAAAAATAAGTTATTTGATACATTCTTTTAAAAATTATCATGGATAAACCTACAAAATAGAATATTCTTCTTCTCAATAATGTTGATATTTCAAAAACAAAAATAAACATAATAACATGTGACATATAATATATATACAACAAATTATGCTTGCTTCTTCAAATTTCAAAAATATCACGATTAATGCTAAAAAGTAACATAGTACAAAATTAAAGAAAAATATAATATGTATATAAAATATACGTATGTGATTCAAAATTATTTGACTAATTTAAAAATGAATTATGTATTCTCCAGAACAAGATAGCCACTAGTTATTAATAAAAAACAATACAACAATCAATATAATAATCAACTAGTAACTGTAATTAATGTAGTAATTAATGTAGTAATTAATACGATTACCATAATTTTACTAATTTCCTGTTTAGAACTTTCCCGTTGCCAAAATCCGACCGTTTAGAATTTTCCCGTTGTCCAACGTCTCTTTTCCCCTGCTATTCTCTCTCATTATTCTGCAATGATCCCCAACAATTTCAATTAATTGCCTCCCCCCCCCCCCTCTCCACCTGTATAAAACCCCCCCAAATCGACCACATTTCAGCACCAACTCACTTCAATCTCTCAATTACTTCAGAAAAGAGAAAGAAAGAAACCCCAATTTCCCAATTTCTCTTTTCTTCTCTCAGAAAGAAAACTCAATTTCTCTAATGGCGTCAATGAAGAGTTTGGTTCTTATCTTCGTGACCTTGGTTCTTGCTGTTTCCATGGTTAATGGGCAGGGGCGGATCTTATAAGGGGCCGCGGGGGGCGATCGCCCCCCCAAGAATTGTGAACATGTAGCATATATTATTCATAGTTATGTATTTTGATATGTCGAAATAAAAAATATATGTGAATTTTTTGTCCCAAAAAATTAATGAAATATATTGTGAATTGTAATTCAAGAAACACAAAGTAAAATTTATAAATTGAAGTAACAAATTAAGTTTTTGAATAAAGCCCATATGTCAAGTCTTATATTTTTCAAGATTTTTTGTACATTGAAGCCCATATCCTCTTTAAATCAAGCTCCATGAATAAATGAAAAATATTATTTCTTGGCAAGTAATTGGCAAGTAACATGGCATTCAAAAAGAAATATTAAATATTTTGGCAAGTAAAGTGCATTCATTTATTCGTGAAGAAATTGGTAGTTATAATTTTTGTATCATAGTGGATGAAACATGTGACGTGTCGAAGAGGGAACAAATGGCTTTGGTGTTAAGATATGTTGACAATGAGGGTTTTGTGAAATAGCGGGTTTTTGATTTGATACATGTCAAAAATAGAAAAGCCATTACTCTTAAGGAAAAAATTTGTGAAACTCTTTCTCAACATAATTTTGATGTACACAAAATTAGAGGTCAAGGATATGACGGTGCGAGTAACATTAGGGGACAATGGAATAACTTGCAAGCTCTTTTTTTAAGAGAGTGTCCATATGCATATTATGTGCATTGTTTCGCGCATCGCTTACAACTAGCGCTAGTTGCGGCATCAAAAGATGTAATTCCAACAAACCAAATTTTTCAAAAACTCTTGTTTATTATAAACACCGTTGTTGGTTCTTCTAAACGGCATGACGAGTTACAAAATGCACAAGAAGTCGAGTTGGCTCATTTATTAGAGATTGACGAGCTTGAAACCGGTAAAGGTGTGAATCAAGTTGGTACCTTGAAACGAGCAGGAGATACTCGTTGGAGTTCTCATTACAACTCCATATGTAGCTTGATTAGCATGTTTCATGCAACAAGCAATGTTCTCCAAGATGCTATCACGGATCGAGAAGCATCTAGTTCTTTGCGAGCGGATGCGGATACTTCGTACCAATACTTGGTATCTTTTGAATTTATTTTCATTTTAATAATGATGTAGGAAATAATGGGTATCACCGATATTCTTTGCCAAAATTTGCAAAAACAAACCCAAGATATTGGCAATGCAACGGATTTGGTTTCAACCACGAAACGCCTTCTTCAAAATCTAAGGGAAAGTGGTTGGGAAAACATGCTAGCTAAGGTGATTAAGTTCTGTGAAAAGCATGAGATTGTTGTTCCCGATTTTAGTGCGACATTTATTTTGCGTGGAGGTCGTGCTCGGCACCAACCAAACTCTTTAACCACCGAGCATTACTACCGGATAGAGGTTTTCTTTGTAACTCTCGATACTCAAATTCAAGAATTAAACCATAGATTTAATGAATCCGCAATGGAACTCTTACTTCTTACGAATTCTTTGGTTCCGAAGAACGGTTATGTTGATGCGAACATTGATGATATACGTTCTTTGGTTGAGAAGTATTATCCCACAGATTTTAGTAATCAAGAAAAAATTACGTTGAACTTTCAATTACGTCATTTTGTTGTCGAGATCCCACAAAATGCAAAGTTCAATAATTTAGAAACCATTTCTGATTTGTGTCGAGTTCTTGTAGAGACCAAAAAACAATCTAATTTTAGTTTGGTCGATAGACTAATTCGGTTGCTTCTAACGCTTCCCGTTTCTACCGCATCGGCTGAACGTGCATTTTCGGTAATGAAAATAGTTAAGACGAGACTTTGTAATAGGATGGAAGATGAATTTCTCGCGGATAGTTTGATTGTGCATATCGAAAGAGAAATTGAGGAAAATTTCACTTTAGATGAATTAATTGAAGACTTCAAAAATTTAAAAGAGCGAAGAGCTCGGCTTTAGATGGATTAGATATTAATTAAAATAGTTATTTTAATATTTATATAATATATTTTGTTGTTTTTGTAAGACAAATTTTACTATAGTTCAAATATATTTGTATTATGTGTTAGTTAACAATTGAAATGAAAAATATTTTGTGTTATTTTTTTGTGCTTATATTTCGCCCCCCCTAGAATATGGTTCAAGATCCGCCACTGTTAATGGGCAAGATGAGTTTTTGTCTACAATGGCCCCAGCTCATGCACCGGTAATGGAGAATGGTTCGGCAGTGATGCTTCCGAGTTTTTGCGTGCTTCTATTGACATCCCTTGCTTCTCTGATTGCTTTTGCAGCAAATTAAGGGCATATATGGTGTTTTTAAAATTATTGAGGGGGGTGATATTAATTTAATTTATTGAATTGTTGTGGGATTGGATTATAGTTGTTTTTTTGTTTTATTTTGTTATGTATGAGAATCTCTCTCTTTAGACTGTAAAAGAGAGTTGCTTGTTTTCCGGATTAACAAATAGATATTTATATTGATATGTTTTGAACATTGAGTTTTTTTCCATTTCATAATTTCCTTCTTGGTGGGTCAAAAATTATGAGGGGAAGCAAGCAGTTTTAAGAATTCATGATTATTACGAGAATACCGGCGCTACGCGGCGAGTATGTTAATTATGCTTTCACAATAATATAAAATACATATTTGTATGATAATATTGATAATGTTAATGTCATAATAAATTATTTGAATTCATTTATCTATGATTACGTATATGTTTCACAATAACAAAAAATCTCATTTTTTAATCAAATAATAACACTCGTATTAGTGTCATTGTATAACAATATATCATGGTATAACACAATTTTATGAAAATAATAACCACAAATATTATATCATCGTTGTTCACAATATTTCAAACAATATCAAATATACAAATTATGAATCCTACAATATATGTAATAACACATCATTAATTATATGATACTAATATTTTTTATTGATTACAAATGCAATGCAAATTAAATTTATATAATGAAAGTACTTTAATCAATAACATAAAAAATTAATTTAGCGTAAACATAAAAATAAATTATTTTATATCATATGATTGTTTTTAAGATTATATTTTTAAAAGTAACAATATTATTCGATATGTGTTTATAAGTTTAAGAAGTTATTTATATGGATAAACTATTTTTTTTAATTTCTATTATTTTTTAAAATTTTAATGTTGAATTTGTTTGCTTAAAGCACAAATATAATCAACTTAGTATTATATGGTTTCTTTATTTATTATATTTTAAAAATAAATAATAATACTTAAAATTCTACTATGTAAATAAAGTACTTAAAATTGTATTATGTAAACATGTATTTTTTTTCATTGTATTTTCTCACATAATAATTTTACAAATTCAAATTATGAAAATCATTATGTATGAATTATGTTAATATGAATGTCAAAATAAAGGAAAATTAAAATAAATATATTTGGTAAATTTTTAAAATTAAATTTCTAGAAATAATAATATATGTCGTATGCTTTACGAGATTACATATTAAGTTATTAATATTTCATATATAAAATTTTCATTTTCCATTATATTCACATTTGATTCGCATTTGATAACGTAATCTTATTTAAAATGATAAACAATTGAATAAACTTAATATAATGTAAACTTAACCAATAATAATAGTCTATGTTTAATAAATACTTAAATGATTACAAATAAATTATGATTATAAAAAATCTATGTTTAATTGATGGTCTAAATTTCGAACAGCTAACTATACAATCGTCAATTAATAGATAGAGGAGGTTAATTGAATAAAATTGACAATTCAGCAGTTAATTAAACAAAATTAAATTTTAGTGAGTATATTAAACATTTGACAATAGTTTAGGGGTAAAAGTGAATTTTTGTTATCACGTATAATTCAGAAAATAAAATATTCTTCTTCTAAATAGTGTTGATATTTCAATAGCAAAAATAAAATAATATGGGGCGTATTATATATATATATACACACACACACTTAAATATTCATTAATAACGTTTGCAATATATATTACACAAAATTATGTAGACCAATTAATTATGGTTGCTTCTTAAAATTTCAAAAATAGCACAATTAATGCTACAAAGGTAACATAACACAAAATTAAATTAAATTATAATTATAATTAGGGAAATTTTGATATGTAGACCAATTAAGTTTGCTATTTTACAAATAAACCAAAAAGTTTGATAATTTGAAAAATAACACTCTCAACTTTTGAAAAGTCGAGAGATTTTCAAATTATATTTTGGTTGATACTTCACCCCAGTTTGCACCATTACATATATCCATCATTTATATAATTGAAGAAAAAATCAAATAAATACTATATATTATTTTTAAATCATAAAAAAGCGTATGTTCTTTAAAGTAAATTTATGTCTATTAAAAATATTCATATTTTATAAAATTATATATCTAATATTGTTTTATTATAAAAATAAAAATCATACTTTCAAAAATATTTTGTACAAGAAATTATTACTTTTAAGTATAATATCATATTCTCATTGTGTTAATTTGAAAAATCATATAATATTTTATTTTACAACAAAAATCATATTCTCATTGTGTTAATTTATAATATTATCATTTTTAAAAATATTTGCAAAAAAAAATAATTTCGAAATCACAAATGGTTTAAAATATAATTAATTTTTGCAAAATATTCTCAAAAATGACAAAAATATTATACATTATTTTAATATAATAATTTTATTTGAGAAAAATTAAGAAATATTGTAAAAAAAGATATATAAAAGATAATATGATTTTTCAAATAATACGATGAAAATATAATCATATAAATCTAATAATTTTTTTGTACAATATTTTTGTAAATATGATTTTTTATTTTCGAAATAAAATATATTATATATCATTTTATAAAATATAAATTTTTTTAATTACACAAATTTATTTTAAAGAAAATATGATTTTTTATGATTTAAAAATTGAATATAGTATTTATTTGATTTTTTCTCCAATTATATAAATGATGGATATATATAATGGTGCAAATTGGGAAGAAGTATCAACCAAAATAGAATTTGAAAATCTCTCCACTCTACAAAAGTTGAAAATGTTATTTTTCAAATTACCAAATATTTTGGTCTATTTTGTAAAATAACAAACTTAATTGGTTGATAAATCAAAATTTCTCTTATAATTATAATTATAATTATTATAATATGTATATAAAATATTGGTACGTGCTTCTAAATTTTATTTTACTAATTTTGAAAAACAAACAAATTGTGTATTAACAAGATACCCACTAGTGATTAATATAAACAATACAACAATTAATATTTCCCGTTGCCAAAATCCGACCGTTTAGAACTTTCCGGTAGTCCAACGTCTCTTTTCCCCTGCTCTTCTCTCTCTTTCATTCTGCAATGATCCCCAACAATTTCAATTAATTCCCTCATCCCCTCTCCACCTGTATAAAACCCCCCCAAATCGACCCCATTTCAGCACCAACTCACTTCAATCTCTCAATTACTTCAGAAAAGAGAAAGAAAGAAACCCCAATTTCCCAATTTCTCTTTTCTTCGCTCAGAAAGAAAACCAATTTCTCTAATGGCGTCAATGAAGAGTTTGGTTCTTATCTTCGTGACCTTGGTTCTCGCTGTATCCATGGTTAATGGACAAGATGAGTTTCTGTCTACAATGGCACCAGCTCCTGCGCCAGTAATGGAGAATGATTCGGCGGTGATGCTTCCGAGTTTTTGCGTGCTTCTATTGACTTCCCTTGCTTCTCTGATTGCTTTTGCAGCAAATTGACGCAATATATGGTGTTATATTTTTATGGGGATGGTTGGAAATTATTTAATTCATTGAATTGTTGTGGGATTGGATTATAGTTGTTGGTTTGTTTTAATTTAGTTATGTATGAGAATCTCTCTCTTTAGACTGTAAAAGAGAGATGCTTGTTTTTCGGATTAAAATTTTTATATTTATATTCATATGTTTTGAATTTTGGATTCCTTCTTACCCCCCCTATTTCTTTCTTGCTGCCCAGTAGAATAATTGTCCAACATCTAGATATTTTTGAAAAATTAAATTGAAATCAAATTTGAATTTGAATGGATTGGTCTACTGGATTGAGTTGACAACTCAGGTATAACGGATTTTTTTTTTTTTTTTTGTTTTGATTAATGGACGGGATTTTTTTTTTTTCCAACATAATTTCATTAATCAGTAATACTTCTTAAATCACCCAATCTTATAATATTTTTCTAGCAAAACTTGGACAGTATTAACATTACTAATAGAAAATGCAAAAATATTATAATTGTAATTTTCGACTAGTTTCATTTTATGGTTGTGTGAATTGCTCACAACAATTAAACCGTTCATTACAAAAATAATCGGTCCTATTTATTGAAAGAGGTTTGATATGGCGTCCTCCATATTCTTGATGCAGAATCTTGATGCGTCAATCGAACATTCTTGATGCAGAGTTTTGATTTGTCCATCGAGACTGTTTTAATAGATTTATTGGATTAATTAATTTTCAAATCAAATATTTAATTTAATTGATTCAATTAAAAAAATTAATCAATTTAATTAAGTATTTTCGATTGACGTATCAAATGATGTTTTATTGAGTTACGAAGTTTCATATTTTTTCCTTATTGAAAAGACGCCTCTCATCTACATTCTTCTCTTGACATTTGGTCCACCAGCTCAAAAAATAGAAAAATTGAAACCCTAGGAGAATCCCAAATCAAAGCATCTATATTAATCATTATTATTATTATTATTATTCCCTTTAAAGTTTGTAGAAAATATTTGTTGGGCTTCTTCATGGCCTGGCCCCAACCGATCATTTGGTCCAGTGATAAATGATTAAACCCAGCCTAGGCCTCTAAAATATTGTACATAGTTAATGAATGAGGTAAGTAAACAAAAGAAACTAAAAACATGAATGAGTCTATATAAACTCCTTTCTAATGATGATATGAATTCAATGAAAATTATTATTTATCATGATCTCTTTTTTCTTGTTGAGTGTTGGTTCTAATTTTTTTCTAATTTTGTTAATTTCACAACAAAAATAACATTGAGCTGCGTTAATTTGTGAACTAGCTGTTTAATTGTGATATTTCATTTTTAATGTGATTTCTTTTTGATGTTGCGGGCTCTTGCCGCATTTTGTTTTATGTTTTTTTCGAACCTAGCTATTCGTCATGTCCGTAATGTCGTGGGCACGACCAATTTATATGTTTGTGGGCTTGAACATATGTAGGCCTAATTAAAAATATTAATATGTTTTGAACTTGGCCTATCTTAGAAATTAAGTAAACAATTATATTGGAGTGTCCTCAATTTACCCATCTTATATCTTACCTTTGAGAGACAACTAAATAAACTTCTAAACCTGCTCCGTATTTACTATCTGTCGTAGATAAAGGGGACAAAATTGATGATTAATTGTAAGATATTAGAAGAAAATCGTCAAAGAACTTAAAACCAAATTTAGTGTACTTGTAAATGATTATTTCTTAACATTTTATCAACCATAAACAACGCATTATTGAAAGCATATCGACGAATATGATTGATGGTACCAAAAGAATGATCATCACCAATAAACGAAGGAGAGTTCCATTTCCATCCATCCATTATATACCTGTCAATTCTTTTCTTAGCTTTCATCTCATTATTAATCTGCATGCGTGCTCCACAGCCCTTGATTTTCTGTGATGCAAAAACTACTTTCGTTGCGAGGAGGCATGCAAATCTCTACCTTTATTCCTCTCCTCTATACATGCACCACATTTCTTCATTTGTTCATTTGACGGCTGAGTGGCCAGTGGGGGAAGTCCACGTCAACCTTTAATTCATATTCAAGTTATCGGTTGATATCGATTCTATTTCTCGTTCTTAGTTATGTTGAATAATCAACAATTATGACATGTTTTAACAAAGACTGAAAGGAGGATCGAAATTGTCAAAAAGTCTATACAACCACCCCAATTTAGAGGTAGCACGCTTTAGTTTACTCGGATATGACAATATGACACGGATGTACCAGCAATTGTGACCGTTACAAAAATATTAAGTGAAAAATATAATAAATGTCATTATTAACAAGGAGGATTCGTGTATAGTTCAACAGTCGTTGGAGAATGATCCGATGAATACACTAATGATAATTAGATGATGTTTTTGATGATAATTGTGATATTTTTTTTAGGGAAATTCTATCGTACACCCTTTTACAAGGGTATTTTGGGTATTTTAGCAATTAATTATATTTGTAAAAGGGTGTATAATAAAATTTATCTTTTATGGACATTTTTGTTTAAATAAACAATAAAAAATTCCAATTTAGTCAAATATTAATTGATAAATATATTTGAAATCTTACTTTAAATATTCAAAAATGGATAATTACTCCAAATATACCCTTGAAAATGGGTGTATGATAAGGAAAATGATGTATGATAGAAGGCCCCTTCTTTTTAAGATTATTGTTGATCGTGTGTATATCATGTTAAGAAATTATCAGCAACGTCAGAATCCAATCGTCATTAAGATTATTGTTGATCGGAACATCCTCCAACAACTGTTGGACCATATCCAAATCCCAACAAGTCTGAATAGAATCTAGATGATATAGAGATTGAAAGGGCATATAAGAGAACTTTTTCAAAAGTTTGCAACTACTCCCATATCTCGGACATGACAACATGACGGGGATATAAGAGAAATTTATGAATGTTAACAAATAAAGTGATTTATTAAGTGAAAATATAATAAGTAATTGAATATGTATATATTGCATCTATATATGAACTGCATTATTTTTTTTTAATGATATCCGACAAGCGACTCCTTTCGTTACTGATACCTAATTTTTTTAATGTCAATGTGAATCGAACCCACAACCTTTCACAACATATGATTTTTTTTGCTTCACACTCAACCAATTAGGATATGAACCCATTGACATATGAACTGCACTATTAAATAAGTTTGTGTCCAGTTAATTGAATGTTGATTGAGTTCGAAGTTTCGAACCGAGCAAGCTCCGCTCGAATTCAAATTCAAACTGGTTAAGCTCAAACTCAATCCTCTTGAACGGAGTTCGGCTCGTCGATGGCCGTCAACCGAACTCATCTTTCAAGCTTTGGTCTGGTTCAGTGGACCTATAAGTCATCTCTATTCGCAAGGCAGTTCATTTGACTTGTGAGGTATCATACGTTATGGGATATGAAGTCTTTGAATGAGACATTTTTAAGTTCAATAAAATTTCTGAACATATCTAGTATCTTCTAAACTTTTATAAAAAAAAATTTACATTTCCAAAAATTTTGGTCAAGATCCCTCGCTCGATGCGTATACATCACTATTGTTCTTTTAAGTTCCTCTACGTGGATGATTGAAACGAAAAGTAAATGTCAAATTCGAAATTCGAAATTCCACCACTCATGCATATATATTACAGATTTTACACTTTTTTGAGTCAAAAAGAGTCAAAAAAGGAAATTCAAGTGAAATGGAAAACATTGGTTGAAATTGCATCACTGCTTGCGCAAGCACAGTAATATAACATGGAAAATTATATCATGCTCCTCAAATGTCCATCAAAAAATTTTCACAATAGTAATTCATGATTAATCCATGAATTAGTATTTTGAATTAACAATTAATTCATAATTATTTATTTTTAATTACTTCGAATTAATCATCAATTGATATGAAAATTAATTATATATTAAAATTTTAATAATCATGAATTAATCATTAATCCAAAATACTAATTCACGAATTAACCATGAATTATTATTGTGAAAAAAATTTAATGGACATTTGAGGAACACAATAAATGGCCTCATATAACATTACTTTACCACTACAATAGCATTTGTTGACTAGAAAAAAATAAAAATAAGCAAAAGTAAAAATGGAAAATTTCACATCTCCAATTATGAGTTCGAACTTGTCAAACCAATGTTTTCAATCTCATCGAAGCAATTAACAAAACAACATAATGGGCAAAAAGATAACCGTGGTCCTTAGTCTTGTCGACGATATAAGCATGAGAACAATGCTGAAAGTAGATCTAGAATTTGACATGCCAAAACACGTGCCAATTTCACTGAATTGACAATGCCGATTTCTGAGCTAACCACTTATTAATCTCTTATGTTTTTCTAGTAATTTCAATAAGAAAAATTATTCCCTGCCACCTCACTTCCCCTCCCAAATCGTGATGCGTCACCATTTGATGGCTACTTCAAATGTGCTCTCAATTTGCACCTCAACTTCTTTCAAATTAATCTTTAATTCAAAATTTGATAATTTTAATTGAAATTTAATTCATTATATCATTGATTAATTAAATTAGAAAATAATTAATTAAAAATTAATTAGAATCATTATTAATTGGAAGAAAATTTCGATTGCAAATTGGAAATCAATTTCTCCCAAATCAAAATTGTGATGTCATGATGATGACATCACGATACGGTGAAATATGTGAGCATAGTAAAAAAATTCTTTCAATAATACATGTATTAAAATTAAAATTAAAATTAAAATCAAAGAATAATTTGTGAACTAAAAAAACTGAGTTGGGTTTGCCACATGTTAGGCCCCGGTGAGTAGTCTTTTTCAAAACTAGATTCGACCAGGCATCTATAAAATTCGTGTGGTTATTTTTTTGCGACAAAAAATGAGGTCTATAATAAAAAAGGATCTACAGTACAATAAAGTTACAATTATGTCATGCAAAAAGTATGGTTTATGTAGTTCTGTCCATAGCTTTCGTCTTTTTTGGATTCAAAGAGTGATGTTTAAGAAATTAATATTTTTTTTATTTTCTTAATCTCTGATAACATACAATTAGAATTTTTTTATGCTAATACAAAGATTACAAACTTCGATAAGCTACGATTAGGATTCATGACTTAATTAATGTTTTTTTATTGATAATACAAATTTTCCGGTCTTTTGGGGATATATATTTGAGAATATCTGATTAAACAACAATATGATGATAATTGTTATTGAGGAGCTGGAGGAATTATAGAATTGTTAGTCAAATTCTCTTCAAGGCTGTTGAGATAAATGGAGGAATCCATTTATCTCAACAAAGGCTTTTATTCCAAATTGAATAACTTGGCAAAGAAATTGAAGGAATGGAATAAAGGCAATGTTGGGAATATTTCAACCAATTAGAAAATAGCAAAAAGATAATGAACTGGTTAGATTTGAAAAGTGAGATTGAGCCGTTATAAAAAGCTGAAATATGATTGACAGGAGTTACTAAGGGCCTGTTCGAAAAAAATTCTCTTTATCAAGTGAGAAATACTGGAAAATCCAAACGTAAATGGATTAAGACTGGTTTTTAATTTTAAGACTCGTTTACATAAAAAAATTCGTATTGTATCTTGGGTCTTTATTCTTAGATTACTCTTTAGTTTTGGATTAAATAGATAAAACAATCAGTCCGCTCCCCTACAAGTGAAGCAAGTGAAGTGCGCGAAAAAAGCCGAAGGATCCCTCTCTCACCTCTCTCGTGATTTCAACCAATTTTCCACAATCTTCAAACGAGTCCAACTCGTATGATCGATCGTTAAGTTAGTCGAGAGTAGTAGTTTGTAAGATGATAGCAAGATTTGTAAAGCCGTTCGGTATCGATATAACATTGTAAATCAATATCAACAATCTTGTAATCATTCATCTAGAAAAATGAGTAAAGTGCCTAAAACACGCAAGTTGGCCGCGTGACATCCATTCATCCCTTTAAACGTATTTACTCGTGAAAGTTGAATCGGTCAACTAACGAATAAAAGATAGTCAAAGTCGATGGCATCTACCCACCGAAGTCCACTACAAATATTTTGTGTTTGCGATCTTTGTTGTTTGGTAATTATATTTGTGTTAATTATTCTTTTTTTTGAAGTAGGGGTATACCCTTTTCGATTAAACAAAATAAAATGTTACACTTTTTGGTAATACTCGTATTACCTTAATGAAAAAGAAAAATACGAGATAATGTAAATAAAAGCCTAAAAGAACTAACTAATTATAACATTTCCTGCTAGTTGGTTGTTCCATAGAAGTGCTTCCTCCATTGCTTTGATGGCGGTGGTTAGCGGGGTTGAAGCTTGGTTGTTAAATATGCAATTGTTTCTTTGTTTCCATATACACCAATTTACTGCCGCCCACATGATTTGCCACGGTCCCTTATGATCTTTGTCTTGTTTCCTCTTGTTATACATCCAAGTTTCTGTAAAGTCATTTTTCGGCTCCCATTTAGTTGGTGCCAATGTGAGTCTTTCGATTAGTCTCCAAGTGGCTTTTGTATAGGTGCATTTGAGAAACATATGCTCTCCGGTTTCATCTTCTCGTTGGCATAGAGGGCAAATTGGGTCATTTTGTATTCCTTTGGATTCTAGTACATCCGTCGTGTTTAATCTATTGTGGATTGCTATCCATAGGAAGAAAGTAATTTTTGGCGGGATCTTTAGTTTCCATAAAAATTCGTCCAATATGGTTGAATTCCCGGATTCCTCAAAAAGTCGTAAGCCGATTTCGTTGAGTACTTGCCATTTGATTCCCATCTCCATATTTTGTTTTCTTTCCTATTTGTCGTTGTTGAGGTGTTGTATATTGGTAGTAATTTTATTAGATCTTGGATAAAAAACGATGTTAGGTTATTCGGAATGTTTAGTAGGTCTTCCGTTTTTTGGATCCCATATATGTCTCGAAGGCAATTTTCCCAAAGATTCTCGTCTTCCGTATCTATTTTCCATAAAGCCCCTAAGTAGTAATGTGTCATTGTGGTCTTTTATGTTATGAATTCCTTAAACCCCATATTTTTTTTGTAACGTTATTTTTTCCCAATTTATTAAGCAACTACTCGGGGTACATTCCTCTTTCCCTTTCCAAAGAAAGGCTCTAATTATTTTGGTTATTTCTTGTATTGTTCCTTTCGGGAGTTGGGTTGTTTGCATTTGGTAAATGGGGATTGCACTTAGCGCGGCTTTGATTAAGGTTACCCTCCCTCCAAATGATAGTAGTTTTCCTTTCCATAAAGCTACCTTTTGTTGTATCTGTTTAGTCAATTAACACAACAGGCCATTCAAACTGAATTTGAAATTGATCTTAATTAGGAATCATGCCTTAAAATTATCTATTCATCCCCTCTAGGTCATTAATAGAAGTGTTCATTCGGTCGGTTCGGTTCAAACCGAACTGAATAAGGTTAAATCGATTTAAACCGAACCGAACCAAATAGTTTGAAAAATCGAACCAATTAAATCGAATTCGACAATTCATTTTCCAATTTCACTTTATATACGAAGAGAACTTTTCTATGGGAGCTTGAGTAAGAGAGAAGAGACTGTTCACATTCTTCTCAAAAATTGCCATGAGAGAGAAAATCGCCAAGAGAGAGAAAGAGTCATTTATTTTGCCATGCACTACGAGCCAATGGACTTGTGGCCTAGTGGTTGAGTGTGAGACACAAGAAACTATATGTTGTGAGAGGTTGTGGGTTCGAGTCCCATTGGTACCAATGGATGGAGGACCATCGAGCCTTCTTCATTTACTCGTTTTTTTTATTTTGCCATGCACTAGTTAAATGATATAAATGTGAGAAACATATAACATTTTTTCATCTTTGCTACAAGCCTACGTGCCATGAGAGTAATAGATAAATGTAAGTAAATTATTTAATGCATTAGTAGCTTATCATTATTTAGAACAAATGGGTTATATCGAAGTTGATTGAGTGTGATTCTGTGTGTCAAGGAAACCTACACATTGTAAGAAGTTGTATGTTCAAATTTCAGTAGAATCAATGGACGAAGAACTATGGAGTCTTCTTCAATTATTCAAAAAAAACTTATCATTACCCAACCAGTGGCTGAATTGCAACCTAAAATTATTCAAAAAAAACTTATCATTATCGAGTACATAGATAACATTTCGTTCACCTACATACCCTAGAAGAGGCATAGAGTATAGATAATTGGCCGGTTTATTTTTTACTTTTTTTTATTTGCTAAATAATAATTCGAAACTAATCTAACAAAACGTGAACCTTTACTTAATAGCATAAAATATGAGGCTGGAGATTCGATTCTCTTTGTTAGAGAAAATTATTTGATCCTTTTCGTCAAACACACTCCTTTTTGACTCGGTAGCTTTCATGCACATGCTCACGAGGGCCTATGGGACAGAAGAATTTCAAAGTACATATTTTATAGATTCATACGTGATATTTTCAGATTTTGCAGGGGTATCAGTGAAATAGTCCAAAAAGAAAAGGTTTCCAAGTACAAGGAATTTGGGCACGAGAGAGAGAGATATTGATGGAGTGGAGGAATGGGGAAGGAACCGAATCCAGCTTTGGTTTGACAAATCAATCGACCAACCAAATAGAATAATTGTCCCTTGGCAATCTAGATGTATACTGTCTAACCCTCACTTTTCTATGATTAGGAGACCAAATCACTCATATTTTATGTTATGCGAATACTTTAAAGATGCAGAAGTATCTTGAGGATACGCGTATCCGTATCGGATACTGGTGCGATACGGTTCGGATACGTATCGGATACGTTACGTGACGTATTCAAATATTATAATATATATTTTTTTTCGGATACGACGATAATACGTCCAGAATACGGCTGAGATATTTCATTTATGATACTTCGGCCTATTGTATATTTTGATCCATAATATTTTTAAATAATTTATTTACGATACTTTTAAATTAATTCTAGGATATTTTAAGAATAATTTTATGATATTTTATGATACTTGTATTGTTTGGTTGATATTTTTATTATCATGATATTTAATTTTAAAATATTATTAATTTATTATTTTAATTTATTACATACTAATTAATTATATATAACATAAATATATTAAAATAATAATTATATAGTGATATTTATATCCGTAATTTTTTGAAAAATGATCGTATTTCGTATTGTATATCCGAATTCGTATCCGGATAGCTCATGTCAGAGTTGCATGTGTATGGATTATGGATTATGGATAATTATATTTTATGCACTTCTTATTTGCACATAGATCAAGACCACTATGCGGTAGATTTGTTTAAGCCCTCGAGCCATGAGCCTGTCAATCTTTTCACATTAGACTGTTATTAGTGGAACGATGTTAGTTTCCTACTAATCCCTAGAGAATCGCATCATTGATAAATGTGAAAAGCTGCCATGCATGACCATAGACTTGGACTCGATTAATTTAAGAAAAAGAAGTATTTTAATCTGTACTTGATTTCATAGAATGCAATTCTTTACTTAGGTTTGGTAGCCGTCCCAAGGATGCTATCACGAAACTAATATTTTAAGGAGTAATCTCCTTAATGATAGGGATCATGAATTAGGTATTCCGAATTGTCTACACCTGTCACGTGACAGTTTCTGATTGACTGTATTTTTTGCACAATTTTAATGCAGCCAATCGAAAACTATCACGTGACAGGTGTGGACAATTCGGAATACCTAATTCGTGGTCTCTATTATTACTCTATTTTAAGTGCTTGCCCAACCTATGTATCTTGCAATTTTTATCACATTTCCTACCACTTTTTTTTTATTTTTTTAACTTTCTCATGTTTATAATGATTAAAACAAACTTCTAAAATTAAAACATATTGTGTAAATTTACTGTATCATTTTGAATACTTGTTATTTTTCTCAATCAACTAAAATTACTTTTTGTATTAATAAATTAATTTTCATTAATTATTGACATTTTGATAGATCAACTTCTAAAAATCATAACAAATAAGAAACAGAAAAATAAATGAAATTGAGTGAGATAAGAATATAAGCAAACTAGACACAATCAATATTGAACATAATATTTTTTGGTGATTTTAAAAGATTGAGAAAGCAATCAAATCTATTTTACAAAATAGGACACAAAATGGGAAAATTTTCATAGCAATTTGACATAATTATCGAAACATATTTTTATCTTTTTATTTACTAATTAAACAGACAAATTTCCAAACATGAAAAAGATGCCCAAATAGATAAAAAATGTAGAAATTATTTTCGTACATTTTTAAAAATCACAAAAAAAATTATAACGATGATTTTCACATAAACTCATAATTAATGGAAACATGTAAATAAATTAGAAATTCAAGATAAATCTCTCAAATTTCACACAATCATTGCACACATAATAACGAATCTCACAAAACAAACATAATTCAATTTGGACGTAACAGTACAAAGTTATGATACTTACAAAAAAAATCTCTAAACAAGTGTTGATACCTGTATTTTCGCCAATTGGACTGACGAAATTGATTTTTTTTTTTTGCTAATTTAAAATGAAAACAATTAGAAAAAATAAGAAAAATATTATTTTTCACATTCACCATAAGGCCTGGCGAAAATGGATTAATTTTTTTTTCCAGATTAACGTGTAAAAATCATGGTTAAAACACTTTCGCCAAATTTTATGGCGAAAATTTATTATGTGACGAAGGAGTTAGTTTCTTAAATTGAAAAACTGACGTCCTATTCTTGCAATAGATCCTTCTTATCAAAAAGATCTTTTTTTTTTTCAATTGAAAATCATGGTTAAAACACTTTGACAGCAGTTTTGAGTCAAGTGACTCAAGTCTGTACTGACCACTAAATATCTATACATATAAGTGTTCTAGAAATCGGTCTTGACGGCCGATTAATCAGCGATTAATCGCACCTCGATGGTCCGCCGTCGCGATAACCCCTTGGTATTTTGTGCTTGGCGGATTTCCGCCAAGCGTCCGTCAAGGGTCCGCCAAGACCGCCACCAAACCACCGCCGCGCCGATTGTTACAAGTTTTTTTTTTTTTTTTTTTGAATTGTCAATGTGTCCATAGCCTAGTTGGTTGAGCGTGAAGCACAAAAAATCATATATTGTGAGAGGTTGTGGGTTTGATCCCCTTTGACATCAAAAAAATTAGGTATCAGTAACGAAAGAGATCGCTTCTCGGATACTATTAAAAAAAAAAAAAAAATTGGACTAAAATTTTTTAGATTTTTAAAATTATATATATATTGCGTTTCATTTTTTTTCTCGTTTTCTTCTCTTCGTGCAAGGAAAATTATTTATTTTCCTATCTCGTTTCTCGGAACAGGGGACATGCGTGAAACGAAAACATTCTTGCTCATTTTTTTTCTCCTTTCTTTCTTTTCATGATAATGTTATGTTATTTGAAATTTTATTACGTTATTTGGATATCATTTATGTTATTTAAATTATTATTTGAGTTTATGTTAATTTTGTGGCGTAGTGTATTTTGTTAGTTAAATTATATTCAAAACTTATTAAAAAAATTATGATTTGTAATTTTGTTTAATTAATTTAGGTATTAAATATTAAAATAAAAAATCCGCTGAGATCCGCCGAGATTTCCGATTAATCCCGATTAATCATTCTTGGTGCTTGATGATCGTCTGCGGACTAGCGAGCGCCGAGCGATATCTGTAACATTGATACATATACAAACTAACAGCTAACTTAGTTGTGGCATGCACAATAACTAATAGTCATATACCAATGGATATATACCAACTTGTCGTTAAAAATAGATGGATGACATAAGAAAAACTTGATTAAGAATAACATACGATAAAAGCTTGACAGGTAGGTGGAATAATTGTAAACTTAAATATTTTGGATACAATCATACAGAACTGGAGATATGATAAGTAGATGATTAGTAACTAGAGGTTGGAGTTCCGTACAGAACTCAGTCGACAAGTTTGCAAAATTTACATCCTTCTATAATTAGTTATTTATTTCATTTATTAGATCTTATTCTTATAATCTGGATTCTACTAAAACAGAAAGAGTGGATCGTGATGCAGTGAAATTACTTCCCGTAATTAATTGAGTTTCAAAATTTCCAGAATCATGATATTTTTCGTATTCGTGAAATGCTAAGAAAATATGTAAATAGGATAGGTATTTTATAAATGTAAACGGATTGGATTGTATATAACAGAATGGAAACTATATTTTGCAAAATGTTCGGATTCCAATTATGATTATTTTAAAATGGATTTTTTTTTTTTGCCAATACAAATACGAATATAATAGTAGTATATGTATCCGGATAATTTGTAATTCGGATAATTCATATTGTTTTAGTATTTGTAGACGGATACAAATAGGTCGGACCCACGCCAACGGTTCGAACAGGTATAAAAGAAAAATAAAACGGATACAAATTGAGGTGAAAAAAACGGTAGAAAAACAATCATAAAACGTTTTATGGGTTAAAAAACGGTCAAATCCGATTAAAAAACGTTTGACCGGTTTCTTACACTGCTTTGTAAAAAAATTAACCGGTTTGCTGTCTTTTTTCGTTTTTCAATCGTTTTGGACTGTTTTACACTATTTTTTACAATTGTGAATACAAATATGTTACGATCCAAACCCTTAGCTATCGATGTATCAAATTCTTTTTCTTAGTTCGCATGTAATGCGCTCAACAAACTACAAATTGTAACCATACATTGAACAATAACTCACGAGTGATAACTCAAATCGTTAAATTGATATTTTTAAATGGAGGACACACAAAATCATATGTTGCGAGAGGTTATGAATTCAAGTCATATTTATATCAATAAATGGAGAACCACCGAACTTTCTCCATACTCGTTTTATGTAATCATGTAACTGTATATTTCAGTATTTGTTATTATTTGTTACTTTTGGTTCAGTGTTAGTACAAGAGTTATAGCAAATCTTATCTGGACTAATGATAATAATACAAGAGCCCATATATGGTGCTCCTGAGTTTCCTCCTAATATCCTCTATATCATGGATTAACAATTAATTAACATGGTAATTAACTAATGAAAGTAGTCATACAGTCCACCCGAGTCCGGTGCTCTAATAAAAATACACCCCATTGACGATTAATTGATAGATAATTAAAATACGTACGAATTAACAACTTTTAATCAATATCAATTAACCCAGTTCGTTCGAACGCACTTAAGTAGTTCGTTCGAACTAACCCAAATCTGATTGTCACGAATAAGTCCGTTCGAACGCACTCATATAGTTCGTTCGAACGAACCTAATTCTGACTGCAGAATTGCCTATTTATATAAATTCTCCCAAGTTAATTCTTAAGCCATATTTTCTTTCAAACTCCCTCTTGGATTAAGACTTAATCAACTTGGCCATATGTCCAACATATGTCGTGAGATCTAATCACACGTGATTCCATTTTGTTTGTCCAACAAACGTATTGGTGAGCATTATCTTGAGAATCCGATATGTTACGAAATCTTGGTGTGACCTTGTAGGTTCGTCTAAGACTGGCAGTGGATTTGGCAGCAATCCACAAGGTATTGCGAGCACTAGACTGCCGTTAATACCTACCCATAATTAGCACGAAAAAGATGGAGAACGCCTTTATGAAGATGCAGTACATCTTTATACCTAGCTCAGATAAGTGTTACTAGTCCTCTTGTTCGCGATATCTTCCGATCAAAAGGGTCACGGTGAAGCTTAAGACTTCAAGGCATCCCCTTTTCTTTTTAATCAGATACACTCTTTCTCGATAAGAATTAGATTGATAATAACAATGCGAACTCTACTGAGTTCCATCGAGCTTGGCCAAACATTTCATCAATCTCAATTCAATCGAGGGGCCCGAGAGATATCTCCCTCTATCATTTTTCAAGGTTAGAAAGGAACAATTCCTATCTTGTAATCTCACATCCTTTGCCTATGCTAAAAACAATACCCAATAGTAATCTCTGCTACACAGTTACGCGTAGGGTTAATTATATCAAAGCATTGTCTTTTCACATACTAGGTATTCGTGAGATCACTCAAGTATGAAGAACTAAAACGCACTATCTGGATATGAGTTCGTCTCCAATGACTCTAACCATGTTACTACCTCATATAGTGGTCAGTCCAATATACGACGCCGCGTATATCCATATTCTAGAATCGACGCTACCGTCCCATATCAGTAAAACCTGATCATCTCATCTACGAATATGCCAGTGTATGTAAAAGTCTCCATTCAGTGAATGGACTACCTGGTTCAAACCTATGAACAACTTTATACACGAGGGACGTTTTAGAATTATATTCATTCCGTTTAGTGGTTTTACTATCATTCAATTGACGAATCAATATGCCAGACTATGGCCATGCAACATGTTATTCTCAATTGACTCGATGCACTAAACTAGAATAAAATTCAAGGTCTATCCGATTATTATAATCGAATAACCTTTCACACACTTTCTTGTTATTTAAAATTTTTGAAATATGAAGGTTTAGGTCATATAATGAATAATAATATAAATATCTGTCTCATAAACAAATACAATCCCAATAACACGCCTAGGGCATAATAAATGTTCTCCCACTTGCACTAGGCAGATCGAATCCCCTTATGCAATAAGAAACATAAATAAAATACCCAATCTAACACTGCGATAGATATCCCAATCCTATCGCCCTAGCATGCTGCTCATGCTTGGCATGTGATAGTGGCTTCGTAAATGGATCGGCCACGTTATCATCAGTAGGTATCTTCATTATTTTCACGTCACCTCTCTTCGTAATCTCACGAATCAAGTGGTAACGCCGGAGTACATGCTTGGACCTGTGATGCGCTCGCGGTTCCTTGGATTGTGCTATTGCTCCGTTATTGTCACAATACACATCCATGGGACTCGAGATGCTTGGCATAACTCCAAGTTACATCACGAACTGTCGTAGCCAGACAGCCTCCTTTGCGGCTTCCGAAGGCGCGATGTATTCCGCTTCAGTTGTAGAATCAGCCACCGTCTTCTGTTTGGAGCTTTTCCAAACAACAGCTCCTCCATTGAGCGTGAAGACGTAACCACTTTGAGATTGGAAATCGTCCGGGCAAGTTTGGAAACTAGCATCTGTATATCCTTGGATAACCAGATCTCTTTCCGCACCACCATAGACAAGAAACATATCTTTAGTATTCCTGAGATACTTAAGAATGCTCTTGACTGCGGACCAGTGAACTTCCCCGGGATCAGACTGATAGCGGGAAGTCACACTCAACGCATATGCAACATCTGGTCTAGTACATATCATGGCATACATGATTGATCCTATAGCCGAAACGTATGGGATCCGACTCATTCGCTCACGTTCAGCGTCCGTTGAAGGACACTGATCCTTAGTGAGAGCAATGACATGTGACATTGGCAGAAATCCTTTCTTGGATTGCTCCATGTGAAACCTAGTTATCACTTTGTCAATATATGTATTTTGACTTAGTCCGAGAAGTCTCCTCGATCTATCTCTATAGATCTTCACGCCTAAAATATAGGCGGCTTCTCCTCAATCCTTCATTGCGAATTGACTATCCAAATATGCCTTAACCTGGTTAAGCATTGAAAGAAAATATGGCTTAAGAATTAACTTGGAAGAATTTATAAATAGGCAAATCTGCAATCAGAATTGGGCCAGTTCATAATCTGGGCCCGTTCAGAATTTAGGGTTTTAACCTAATTTCAGATAATTAGTTTTTAACCTAAATTTTGGGCTTATTCTGATTTTTATTAGTTTTGGGCTTTATTCTGAAAATTAGATTTTCTTAACCTAATTTTCGGATTTAACCTAAAATCTGCCTATATATATATATATATTCAGAATTTCATTTTTCTTTTTTTTCTCTTTCACACAAAATCGAGATTGAGATCTGGAGAGTTTTGAGTAGAGTTTCTGAGCAAGTTCTTGAGAGAATAATCGTGACACCGACTGGAACGGTGTTGGCGGTTCCGATCAGACGAAATCGAGGTGGACACGATTAGAGAGAGAAGGTTCACGAGATCTGGACAAGAAGGCATCACGTACTAACGTGTACGAGGTAAAATTCTGAATAATTCTTCCTTTTTCGTGATTTTTCGAACGTGATCCCGGTAGAATTAGGTTATACATGTGTAAATAATTCCGCTGCACATCTCTAATTCATGTGTATAACCCTACAAGCATTGGGATGTCATTTCCAATGAGTAAGATTTCGTCCACGTACAAGATGAGGAACACGACCGAACTCCCACTGAATTTCTTGTATACACAAGGTTCCTCGATATTTTGAATGAAACCATACTTTGCGATGACCTCATCGAATCGTGTGTTCCACGCACGAGATGATTGTTTTAATCCATAAATGGATTTCACAAGCTTGCACACTTTATTCGTATTCTTTGGATCGACAAAACCCTCGGGTTGTATCATATACACATCCTCGGTAAGGTTCCCGTTAAGGAAAGCGGTTTTGACATCCATCTGCCATATCTCATAATCGTGATATGCAGCTATTGCTAGAAGAATACGAATACTTTTAAACATGACTACTGGAGAAAACGTTTCATCATAGTTTATGCCATGAATTTGCTTGAAACCTTTCGCCACCAGTCTTGCTTTAAAAGTGTGTACATTACCATCCATGTCGGTTTTCTTCTTGAAAACCCATTTGCACCCAACGGTCTTAGCACCATTAGGTAGATCAATAAGATTCCAAACCTTATTATCATACATGGACTGGATCTCAGTTTTCATGGTTTCATGCCATTTCGAGGAATCCAGGCTAGACATAGCACCTTTGTAGGAGGTTGGCTCATCATCTAGAGTCAACTCATTATCGTCATTACTAATGAGAAATCCATATCTCTCAGGTTGTTGATGATTCCTACCATATCTACGTATAGCTTGTGTACTAGATTCTGGTTCACCATCCAATGGTAACTCAGAATCTTGTTCCAAATCAACTTGTTCACTTTGTGGTTCTCGAATTTCTTCGAGATCAATTTTACTCCCACTGGCTTGACGATCTAGGAATTCCTTCTCTAAGAAGTGTCCTCGTCGAGCCACGAAAACCTTGTTTTCGCTAGGCAAGTAAAAATAGTATCCTTTTGTTTCTTGAGGATACCCCACAAATAAACACTTGTCTGATCTTGGCTCGAGTTTTTCCGTCAATAACCTTTTGACGTATGCCTCGCAACCCCAAATCTTAAGATAAGACAATGATGGCACCATGCCATACCATAATTCATATGGTGTCTTTTCAACCGATTTGGACGGAACTCTATTCAGTATATGAGCGGCCGTTTGAAGCGCGAAACCCCAAAATGACTTTGGCAAATTTGTTCGACTCATCGTCGAGCGAACCATGTCTAACAAAGTCCGATTCCTCCTCTCGGACACTCCATTCCATTGGGGTGTACCGGGTGGAGTCCATTGTGATACTATACCACAATCTCGAAGATAGTCCTCAAACTCATAGCTCAAGTATTCGCCATCTCGATCCGATCGAATGGCTTTTATTTTATTGCCCAGTTGAAGTTCTACCTCGTGTTGAAACTCTTTGAATTTCTCAATAGTTTCACTTTTGTGACGCATTAAGTATAGATATCCATATCTACTATAATCGTCAGTAAAAGTCACGAAGTAGCGATACCTATTTCTAGCCTCGACACTCATCGGTCCACATACATCGGAATGTATGAGGGCCAACACATCTTTCGATCTTTCTCCCTTTTTGGAGAAAGGTGTCTTTGTCATCTTACCCATCAAACAAGATTCGCAATTTTCTATTGACTCTAAGTCAAAAAAATCTAGCACTCCATCATTTTGGAGTCTAGCAATGCGTTTCTCGTTTATGTGTCCGAGACGACAATGCCATGGGTATGTTTCATTAGTTTGAGTAGTATTTATGTTATAAATGGACTGATTCTTGTTGTTATTTTCTAAATCCAAGACATATAAACCATTCTCAACTAGAACATTACTAAAGAAAATGTCATTCTTGCGAATAAAACAATCATTAGTACCAATAACTAATTCATATCCATCCGCAATAAGTGTCGAAACAGAAATAATACTCCTACTCAAAGTAGGTACATAACAACAATTATCCAAAACTAAAATGAGTCCATTTGGCAAAGTTAAATCATACGTCCCTTCGGCTAATGCTGCTACTCGAGCTCCATTCCCGACGCGTAAATCAACTTCGCCACGAATCAACGATCTTCTACTTCTTAGGCCCTGCATATTATTACAAATATGAGTCCCGCATCCAGTGTCCAACACCCATGATGATGAAGTAAAGAAATAAGATTCGATAACGAAAATACCTGATGTCGGTGTGTCCAAGGAAGCGGTCTTTTCCTTGCTCTCCCTCAGGAAGATCTCGCAATCACGCTTCCAATGCCCCTCCTTGAGGCAGTGGAAACACTTCTTGTCATCCTTGGCTTTGTTGCCCACAGGGTTAGGCTCAACCTTGTTGCCCTTTGCCTTCCTCTTCTTGTTTTTGTTCCCATTGCTTGGACTCTTCCCTTCAACCACCAATACTTCCGAAGTCCTAGACTTCATGTACCGCGGTTTCATGTCACCTTCGAATGTTCTGAGCATTCCGATAAGCTGGGGAATGGTCCTTTTCATGTCTGACATGTGGAAATGCGAAATGAACGAATCGAAACTCGGTGGCAGTGACAACATGATCAAATCAGTTTGTAACTCCACCTCGAATTTTATGCCAAGCCTCTCAAGATGATCGAAATATCCTTTCATCTTGAGTAGGTGCGAGCTAACAGGCGTACCATCTTGCATCTTGCATTGCGTCGCATTGCCAAGAGCTTGATACTTCTCCACCCTTGTTTGAACCTGAAACATCTCCCTGAGTTGTTTCATAATCTCGTATGCGTCTTGTTTCTCAAACTGGATTTGATATTCAGGAGTCATAGTAGCCAACACGAGGCATGTGACATCATTCGAATCGTCCATCATGGTCGTATATTCGAATATCGCATCCCCAGTTGCGTCATCCCCTGGCATAGGAGGGATAGGCGTCTCCAAGAAATGTGCCTTTCCTTCCTGTTTCAGAACGAATCCCAGATTCCTCTGCCAGTCGAGAAAGTTCTTTCCGTTCATTCGTTCCTTTTCCAAAATGGAACGCAAACTAAAGCGGTTGTTACTTGGTAAAGCCATGAATTCTACAATTTTGAAAAATAATGTAATTAATAACGTGGTCTTTCATATTAAAATTCATTTTAAACAACTTGAAATACCCATTATTTTATCATTTCAAATAGCCCCCACTATTGAAACGGAGATTTGATACCTTAAATCTCATAATGGACAAGATCCCTATTTAACGTATTTCTAAGGTGACTATGGCCAACCACTCAGAAAATACGTCACGTCGGGTAGGACGGTGTCCAATCATCTCCAAGACGATTCTTGCTTTATTCGTGAGGTCCGGTATTGAGTCCAACTCAAAACCAGAGTGTGTGTACCTCACTCCTTGCCCCAAATCGTAGCCTAGCCAGCGAATTGGTCAAGTCCAAACCACAAATGGAGTATCATTCAATCAGCGAATTGACATGCCAGACTATGGCCATGCAACACATCAATTCCTAATCAATGCATGCCTTCCTTGCTACGCACGTGTAAATCTGTGCCAGATTATGACCATGCAACACAGATAAACAAACACTAGTCTTGAAGGTTCCACTTTGGGAGGGAAATAACTTGATAATTACGTGCGAGGATTTTATTTTTATAAAATCATTTATTTTATTCATTCACAATAACAAATAAAATTATGGTATAGCATATATGCCTTTTAGTTTTATGAGCAATCATAAAACCCTAAAATTCCCAACCCTAAAACCCAAGATGATACCTTGCTTTTCTTGAAGATCCAATCTTCGTGTCGTGTCGTCTTGCCTTGAAGGTCCCTCTTCAAAACTAAACCTATTTTATTTTATTACAACTTTGGAAGACTCACTGGTCACCCATATAATTAAATAAAATACAATTTGGAAAGCTCACCGGCCCCCACACAACACACATACAAGCATTCACAGACAATCATCCCCGTTTTAGGCTATATGCTATACCGTATCGAATTTATAAATTGGAAATTTTAAATTATTGGACATTTTTGACAGAAAAAAAATATGTTGTCCAGAATTATGTTCGTTCGAACGCAACTCCAAGTTCGTTCGAACGAACGATAGAAAAAAAAAATTCAACTTTTACTCCAAGCTCGTTCGAACAGATCAGTTCGTTCGAACGCAACTCCAAGTTCGTTCGAACGAACTCTAATCTGCCAGTTTTCTTAAAATATGATTTCTAGAACCCGATCGGTCCGTTCGAACGCAACTCCAAGTTCGTTCGAACGAATTTAATCTGCCAGTTTTCTTAATTCTGCAATTTAGCCCAAAAATTCTAAAATTTCCTAAATTCGAATTAAAACATCGATTTTCGATGGTTTTAACGAGCGATTGCTCTGATACCACTGTAGGGTTACGCACACGTTTATCAAAGTGTGCAGCGGAATAGTATTCGCATGCGTAACCTAATTCTACCGGGATCACGCTCTAAAACCATCCAAAAAGGAAGAGTTGGAGATAATTACCTCGTACAAGTTAGTACGTGTCTATTACTTCTCCAAATCCGTGAACCTTCTCCAAGGAATGCTCGTGCAGTCCCTCTACTCATCTCCACCTTGATTTCGATCGATCGGAAATCGCCAACGCCGTTCTAGTCGACGTCACGTTTACTTCTCTCTAGATCCTTGCTCAATTCTCCCTCTCAATCACTCCAGATCTGATCTAGAATTTCTGTGGAAGAGAAGAGAGAAACGGCGACTCAAAACCCTAAAAAAACTTAGGTTAAAACGAAATCAGAATTCTATATATATAAGAATTAGGTCAGTTCGAACACACCTAAATGGTTCGTTCGAACGCACTTAAGTAGTTCGTTCGAACTAACCCAAATCTGATTGTCACGAATAAGTCCGTTCGAACGCACTCATATAGTTCGTTCGAACGAACCTAATTCTGACTGCAGAATTGCCCATTTATATAAATTCTTCCAAGTTAATTCTTAAGCCATATTTTTCTTTCATCTTAGACTTAAAGGAACGTGTTGGACACGAAAATGGTACATTCAGGGCTCGATGCTTTGGCTTTAGAGAAAGTCGGGTTCGATAAACTTAAGAAGGAATCGAACGATAGTATGTGCCTTGTGGTGGCATGTATAGACGCAAATTTCTCAAAATTGTTTTGAGAATTCGGGTGCATACGAAAGTAAAACACAACGCTCATGAAATAGTTTCAAGAGCTAGAGCGCGTTGAATGGTTCGATGCGGCTCAAAGAGTATGTTAATTTTGAGACGTCTTATGGGTCTTTGATTAACACTCGTGTGTTGATGGTACGAGATTTGATCTTCGTGACCGAATATCATATGCATTCCATAGATAAGTCGATTCCATAATTGCATGAGATGCGATGTAAATTTGAATAGGAGATGCTTGGAGCATCCGAGGAATTCAAAGCATTAAGATGTGTGGATGTCCTTGTAATTCAAAGGCGGGATCGAAAGAAATAAATGTCTAAGGGTATTTTGGAAACTTGTTTTCCAAACAGAAAGTTCGGACAAGCAGTTGTCCAAACTAATGACTCAAAGAACGGTGAAATCCGAGGAGGATTAAACCTAGAAGTTGATTGTTTCTTTTGGCATTGCCGTCTTAGCCATATGAATGAGATACGTGAATCTAGATTCCATATGATGGATTGCTAGAATCATTCGAATTAGATTCGATTGATTGATGCAATACTTATTTATTAGGTATGATAACAAAGGACATCATTCTCCAAACGTTGGAGAAAGATCCAACGAATTATTGGAAATTATATTTAGATGTAAATGTTCCGGTAGATTCCGAGGCAAGAGGAGGCTATCGGTATTTTGTTACGTTTACGGACGGTTAAAGTAGATACGGTAATATATGTTTAATGCATGCCGAAGCAGAGACTTTTGAAAGGTTCAAAGAGTTTCAAAAACAAAATACAAAATCGATTTAGCAAGAAAATCAAAGCCCTTTGATAGGATCGAGGAGGCAAGTATTTGAGCTACGCACTTCGATAGGATCAAAGAGGCGATATTTGAGTTATAAGTATTGATTATCATTCATGATTGTTGAATCGTTTCACGATTATCTTCATTTTGAAACATTGAAATGTGTTCGAAAAAAGGAAATGAACGCATGTTAGACATGGTTCGATAGATGATAATTCAAACGGATCTCCCAAAAATATTTTGGGGATACGTCCTTGAGACAGCGGCAGTAATGATTGGTTGCATATGAGATATGGAGCATAAACCTTCTAATCGGTACAAAATACGCCATATGAGATATGGATCGGAATGGTTCCGAAGTTGTCATTTGTACATATTTGAGGATGTGAGTATATTTCGAAATTTGTTTCGAATAAACTCGATCCCAAATCTGAAAATTGTTCGTTTATCATATATCCTTAAGGAAACTAAAGGGTATTAGTTCTAACGTCCCGACGAAAATGAGATTTTTGTGGCTCGAAGAGATGCCTTCTTAGAGGAGGACCGAATGCGCACAAATTTGGAACTTGATGTCGTTTATCTCTATGCGGGCTAGTGGGAGTAGAATAAATCTCGAAATAGTTCGAGATCTGAAAAATGAACATTGTACCGATGAAACTTGACACGACTTCATCAAGAGTTGATGAATACGAGTCGAACACACAAAAGAATTTTTCGTAGATCAAGTAGGCTATATCATAAGCCGGTAAATACGGATTTATCGTTGCTAATGATGATAGATTGAAATCATATGGTGATTCGATATCCTACAAGGATGCTATGAAAATTAACAGTTCCACATGGCAAGGTGCCATGAAATCTGAGATTCGATCCGTGTAAATTATCAAGTTTAAAACTTGATTTCATTACTTTCAGGGTTAGACCCGTGAAATGTGAATGGATTTTCAAGGTGAAGAACCTACATGGATAGGAAGTTGCATATATGCAAAGCGAGGCTCGTAGCGAAGAGTTTCAAGTAATTCATAGTTGGACTATGAAGAAACGTTTTCGCATGTTGCCATGATTTCACATTCTCGAAATTCTGCTTACCATGGTCGCATATTATGACTATGTGATGTGGCAAAATGGATGTCAAAACCGAATTTCTTGACAGAAATTTTATGAAAGGATGTGTACTTGACACAACCTTACGGTTTTGTCGATTCATAAGAATCGGGGATAGGATATGCACGCTTTAACGATCCATATGATGGATTAGAAAAATCTTCTCGGAATTGGAATGTTCGTTTTGGCGAAGTTATAAACTGTTATAACATTGTCGAAACAAATGGAAATTTTGTGTACACATGAAGGTTAGTGGGAGCCGCGTTATATTTCTTGTAACGACACACAATTTAGGCGAGACCGCTTGTGAATTAAGCGTGAAGATCTATATGATAGATCTAAGAAGTTCCTCGTTCTGTATTATAGCACGTATATTGACATATTGTTGAAAATGGTTTTCAACATATAACTCCTTGGCGGAGTTAAATCGAAATGTCGAATGACAGAAATTTTCTACGGCTCGATGTGAGGCATCAAGTAGGGCGGACAATAATAATATGATGCTTTACATTTGATGTGAAGATCTATTATATCTGTCATGATATGTATGTGGCTATACGTCGTACACATAGAGCGTCTAGTTCACCATCAGTAAAATCCATGGGAATCACACGAATTTGAATGTAATGCGATTACATGAGACTAACTCTTGTGAATGTATAATGGCTATACATATATATACATAATGGTTATGTATCTTTAAACCCATCGGGATTTGTATTGATAGCGGTGAATGTTATCCTTGAATACTTTGCAAAAGAATTTAGGATTTTATTTTATCTATAATGGTGTGGAAGACGTGTTGGTTATAAATAGTTATAACAACAACAGTTTCCAAATATGGCACGTCTAAATATGTAGCACGACTTTCAATCACAAAATGTGTACATGTTTTGTTTAAACGAAAACACGGTTATGTGGAAAGGTTCCAGAAGACCAATAATTTATGATTCTATTTACGGAGGCGAGTATATTGTGGTTATTAATCACAAAAGGAAGCGGTATGGATCAATGATACATTACCAAACTCGAGTAGTCACGAGTTATCGGATTTATGATTGTGTATTGCGTGAGACGCAATAGTACAACCCAAAAATGCCGAGGTCACAACCACTTCTAGATAATACTCAGAAATTTCATTTGATCCATGAAATTTTATGAAAGATGTGATCATAGGTATTGGAAATGTTCCAAACCTTAAGAAGATTAACACTAGCGGCAACGTGCGGAACCGTTTACAAAACCGCTCTCTCATGCGATGACTATGGGTATGAAAATACCTAGAGGAGGAAGAAGAGAGTAGAGTGTAGTTATCTAATACGATAGTCCTCGCAGGTTATGGGTATGGAGATACCCATAGGTAAACATTGTATCACCCAAATACTTAATCCGTATGAAGGCATCCCTTTTAAAAATTTTGTTTACTTAAATTAATATGCATTCACCTTATATGAAAATTGTGTGCGGGTTGTGCAATTTGATTACATGAACCCTGATTTGAACTTGTGTGGACGTCGACATAATTGAGGATTATGTGCAGCGAAACCGTCACACTTAAATTTTCATTTCTAAACATCCCTAGTCATGATTCAGTTTGCTTACGAGTGAAGCATTTACATTATCAGATAATATACTGAACATGTTCACTAGTATGTTAGCCGAGGAGATGATTATGTTTTGCTAATCATAGAACAAATGTGTTTGTCGAATCGGGAACGTATATATATGCTAGGTGACATATATTAGATATGACCGAAGCCGCGAGACCATGAAATGGTTTAGTCATTATGGATGGACTCGCGACGAGTAGGGTATTAGGTTCTTCATACTTGAGGGGACAATTAATTGCGTTACGTGCGTAACACAATGCTTTGATATGACCTTACGCTCACCGTAACAGGGTGTCAAAACGGTCATCATTGGGTATTGTCCGAAACACGGAATTCAATGCGAGTCTCCAAGATAGGAATTGTTTATTCCGAAATGAAGAGATATCTCTTTGGCCACTCGATGAATTGATTAACGAAAATCATGGCCATGGTCAATGATATTAACGGTTAATATCGATTGAATTTGTTAAATCAGTTCGGAAACGAGGAATAAGTATAGTTAATCAAAATATAAGGATGACTACCACCATGCCTTTTGATTAACAGATATCGCTAACAAGAGAACTAATAACCGCTATTCGAGATAGGCACAATGATCATAATCATTCTTCGTGTTAACATGGGTAGCCATGATGGACTGACTAGATCCCGCTCATGGGCTTGTAGTGCTTTGGAAACAGCTTATTGCCATCGTTAACCGAACCTACATGGTCACACAAACGAGTCGTACTAAGTCGGGCTTGATTATAAAATTGGCACATAAGATGTGCGCAGCTTGCTATTTGATACGTAAGCTATATTCTCTGAAATCGAGCATATTGGATATGCATGAGTACCTTTTAGGTAGATCTGAAATTGAGTGGGAGACTGAAGGAAATACAGTTTCGGATCAACCGTAAAAGTGTACACAAGGATAAACGAACGTACGCGTTCTTGGGCATAAATAATGTGTATATTAGATGCACATATGTATATTGGATATACATGGTTAAATTGATAAGAAACGGTTTTTATTAAGAAAACAGAAAATTCAGTTTAAGTCGTTTTAGTAAAACTGGCATAACTTTCAGTAGGAAACTCCGATTTGAATGGTTCAAATTGGGTTAGATATATAATGAGATTATCTAGAACTTTCATATAGAAATATATTTCATGTAGAAAGGGTGCAACAGTATGACATACAGTTAGTAAAACGGTCATAACGTTTGCATACAAACTCCAATTGGGCCATGCTAAATTGGGTTGGGTATATAATAACATTATCTACAACTTTCATGTAGGTTGATTTTCTGTTAGAGAAATTTACCAATTTCGTATGGACAGAATACTGAACAGATTCATGCATCTTCCTGTGTGAAAGAGTATATTGGATATACATGTCTTTTCGCCAATTCTAATCCTATGTGATATAAATAGAATAATTCTCTCTCATCTAAAGACCAGATCATTCAGATGAATCTATGATATTATTCAGAATAATCCAAAAATATAAACAGACATCTTTCAAGAGAATGAAAGAGTGTGACGAGAGAAAGACCGAGAAAAAGGAGTTTTTCTCGGTGTAGAGAATCAATCTAATCAAGCAAGTTCGCCGGTGCAGCGTCTAGGTAGTTGCATCCGCGACCGATGAACTCCGACTCACGGTGGATACGAGTAGAGGAGCGACACTTGTGGCTCTCCGATTGTGATCAAACCGAATGAGCAAAACAGTTGGCGGTGGAAGAGTGTGGACGTGGGACGCACGAAAGACAACCGGAGGCGTGTCAAGACGGTGGGAGACGTGTGGTATGGGACGCACGGGCTAGTCACCAACGTGACACCGGAGAAGTAAAGGATGCGAGCGATCAACCCGTCGTGCGTGATCAATTTCACGCTGGTAATCGTCTATCCTTCTATTGCATCGTATCCTCGAAGTCATGGCGTGATTTTGGATTTAGGGAACCGGACTGGACCTTCATATCCGCTGCGCGGGCCCGGAATCGGGTGAATCCCCAACATATATAATTTAATATAATTTAATAAATGTTTTGACATGGAATTGGAAATTTGATTTTTGTAATGTTGTAATTTATAACGGGCCGTGTTTTTTTTATTATTAAAATCATATTCAGATCATAGCAAAAAAAAAGTGGTGCTGCCCTATGAACTTAATAGGCTTTTCCTTCTTTTTGTTCTTTTGAATTGTCGCATCGAGGTATCATGTATATCTTGTATTTGCATTATACATTCATGTATATCTTTAAAATTTCGGTTATAAGTATTTATTAAGATTTCAGTCTTTATTGAATTATTTTCTAATTATTAATTAAAAAATGAAAATGGTGTATAAACCAAGGTTATATACCCTCACACGGTCTCACACCCCTGTTACCCGTGCTTTTTATGTAGGGGTGTAAACGGTTCGGATAGTGGTCATACCAAATCCGTATTCATATTTTTTCGGATACGGATATTCGGATACGAAACAATCCGGATCCGGATACGGTTCGGATATTAAACGGATGCGGATACGGCTCGGATATTGTCGGATACGAATACGGATACGGATTTTTTTCGAATATTAAAACGGATACTATCATATCATAATATAATTTTTTTTTTAATTATATATATACATAATTTGCGACGTCAACAATTTAAGTCACTCTATTTAAACTTAATTTTATGATTGCGATTTTATATTATTCAGAAATCATTAATATCTATATTTTTTCCAACTAATATGGAATAAGAAACATACAAAAAATATAATATCCAGATTCGGATCCGGATCCGGGTACCATAAAAATATCCGGATCCGGATAGTACCCGAATCCGGATTCGGATTCGACTCAAAAACCGAAAACCAGATTCGGATCTGGATCCGACTAAAAATACCCGGAACCGGATCCGGATCCGCTCCGGATCCGATCGGATTCGAATATTTTTATCGAATCCGGATATTTTTCGGATACGGTTCGGGTCGGTTTGGGCAATATCCGCACCATTTCCATCCCTATTTTTATGTGCACATATATTTTGTTACAAAAATGAGTACCTAAGGATTTCGGAAATTTAAGAGAGGAAGGTCATTAGTGATATTTTATAATTTTTAGAGGTATTCATCATACACATTTTGAAGGGTATAATATTATATATGATATTTTGAGTTTTTGAAGGGGAAATGAAATCATGTTTTTTTTTAAAGAAGTTGTAAGATCGATATTTTCGAGCGTATTTTGTTTTTTTCTTGCGAATCTTCGGCAAAAAAAATTAGTAAACATGAAGGATCAGCCCTTGCCATTTTCAAATTAGGCAAGATCTTTTTATAGTAGTAATCAAGGCCGGCCCGGCATTTATGAGATCTTTGGCAAAAAAAATAATAATCATACTAATTAAATATTAATATTATGTTAATTTGACCATAAATATTAATCACATACGAAAATAATACAAAATATAATCAAATTTATTACATAACTAACAATTATCACTTAAATATTATTTTTTAAATATTGGTGGATTTTTTTTTAGACTATTATGTACTCTACATTCGTACTACAAAAAAATTTGGGACCTAATCTTTTAGCGGGCATTTTACCTGTGTCAATTTCTGGTCATTACTCGTTCGGATCTGGTAGTAATGAAATGTGGAATATTTGTACAATTGTCATTTTTATTTTTAATATAGTATCCCCAAAGTTGTCGTGTGCCTACCAGACCCTTCACAAAAGATTATATAATAAATTGTAATTGTAATAGTGATTTTATTGTAGGATTTTTTCGAAGGTTATTTTGAGAATTTGTAATTATTTTGAAGATTTGTCAATTAAATTAATTTCTTATATTCGAGAATTGCGTTAATTATTATTTAAATTAACGGATTGAAAAACTCAAAATATCTTTATTAATTTGTATAAGAATTGAAAAAAAATATTTTTCCATAGAATCATCAACATTGTAAATCAATTTGTAGTACCAAATACGGATACATTTAAACCTCGTACCCTTATAATTTTATATGTTTCTCATTTACCACTTCAATGTTCCGATTCAGCATTAGATGTCCTCTAAATATTTAGGTAATTCTCTTTTACATTGTTAATTTTGGATCAACTTCTATTTAATTGTTTCGAAATAATATTGATATTATTAATGAATTTTTCTTACTGTGTTTAATTTGAAAAATATCTTCAAGGAGAAGATAAAGCACATCAAGATCAAAAGAAAACAAAAAATAATACTCAAGGGGCCTATTCGGCAAGGGTGGAATAGAGTGGAATAGAGGAATAAATGAGTTAATCCACTCTATTCCAGCCGAACAAGAGTGGAATAGCATGGAATAAAAATATGGAAAAGAGGATTATCTCTATTCCATGTTTGAGATGGAATAGCTCTATTCCGCGGATTAGCGAAATATTTAGACCAAATTGCCCTCGTTAATAATAATAATAATAGTATTCTTATTATAACAATAATTATTATTATTAAAAAAATAATAATGATAATAATAATAATTGTTATTATTATAATAATAATAATAATAATAATAATAATATTACTATAATTAATATTATTATAATAATACTTAATATTATTTTAATTATTATAATAATTATTATTATAATAATTATAATAATAATTATAATTATAATAATTATTATTATTATAATAATAATTATAATAATAATAATAATAATAATAATAATAATATTACTATAATTAATATTATTATAATAATACATAATATTATTTTAATAATAATAATTATAATAATTATAATTATAATTATAATAATTATTATAATAATAATAATAATAATAATAATAATAATAATAATAATAATGATGATAATAATAATTAATATTATTATAATAATGATTATTATAATTATAATAAAAATAAGAATAATAATTATTATTATTATAATTATAATAATAATAATACTAATATTAATAAATAATAATAGTAATAATATTGTTTCGAAAATAAGAATAATAATCATGATTATTATTATCATAATAATTAATTATAATAATAATATTAATATTATTATTAATATGATTTGATGTTATTAATATTATTAATATACTAGGGGTATTTTGGTCATTATCAATATCTATTCTCTTAAACCTATTTTCTTATTCCATTAGTTTTGCCGAACGACTTTGGAATAAAATGGTTTAAATTCTATTCCTCTATTCCTCTATTCCTCTATTCCATCCCTTGCCGAACGGGCCCAAGAAGAATACATGAAATCAATATGCTTCAAGACACAAGTCGGCATTCAAGAAATGAATATTCACCGAGACAAAAATCTATGTTCTTCAAGACAAAAGAGAATATTCGAGAAAAATTAAGTGAAAATGCATCAAGAAATCAAGTGGATATTATTCATACACAAGTGCATATTCAAGAAAAATCAAGTGGAGATTATAGAAATATTTAAACACCAAGATGTCCAAGATTTTCACGAGTTGGAGTAACGCATTACCTCATTATACTACTCTTAAGTTTATCTCAAACTTATTTTCGAGTTAGTGCAAAGGTAAATATTCTAAGTTGGTGCAAATATAGTAACTTAGAATATCACAGACCAAGCGTTCGAACGATCCTCACTTGTGTTCGAATGATATATGTCCAAATGATGTAAATATTCTAAGTTATAGCATGCGTTCGAACGATATTCATTATGTGTTCGAACATCAAACGACATTTTTGTTCCAGTGGCCATTAGGACCAAATCTTACACATAGGGGTGTTAATGGGATGGATATTGTCCAAACCGACCCGAACCGTATCCGAAAAAATATCCGGATCCAAAAAAAAAAATTCGGATCTCAACGAATCTGTGTCAAAACCATATCCGTTTTTACGAGCACGAATCAAGATCTAGGAGTTAAATTTTTGATCGATCCGGATATGGATCCGGATATTATCCAGATCCGAATAAAATTTGTAAACGGATACCCGTTTTCTTGAAATCAAGATCTCATTCATAGTAATATTTTATAAACAATAATTATATTTTAATTCATAGTAGTACTTAATAGTTAATACCTTATTTTCACTTAATGCCAATGGGCTCGTGGCCCAGTGGTTAGGTGTGAGACACAATAAATCATATGTTGTGAGAGGTTGTGGATTCGAGTCCCATTGGCATCAATGGATGGAGGACCACCGAGCCTTCTCCATATACTCTTTTTTTTTTTAATTTCACTTAATAGACAATATTTTATTTCGCTTCATATTAATACCTATCAGAAAATAGAAAATAATTCTATTTCATTTTCGGAAGACACGCCGACAAACTATTAGTTTTTCCTTCGCCAAATTTATTTTTTTCTTCCTTTTAAATATCTGAATAGGATATGTATTCATATCCGACAATATCCGAACCGTATAATATGTATCCATTTAATATCTGAACCGTATCCGGATCTCGGTAGTTTCGTATTCGGATCCGAAAAAAATATGGATATGAATCCGGTATGACCACTATCTAAACCATTGACACCTCTAACGCAGAGCATTCGAAGGATCCACACTCGTGTTTGAACTATATATGTACAACCACTCTTTCAAGTATTCAAACCTAAAACAAATGTCAAGAAACTGAATTTTGCATTGGAATGATTCGTACAGACATTTTTTTTTTGTTGAGAAAAATAGAGTAGGCTCACAAGTCCTACTTCTATTGTTTAATTAAATAATAATTATAAGGGTTTATATAATCAAGCAACTAGAGAAGATATTTGCCCTACACTAATCTAAAAATCACTAATCCTAAATACCCTCTTAATCTAATTGCATGATTAGTACTTAGTATTACAATATTTAAAAAAATCCGGAAAGGAAATCTTCCATTTAATCCAGTAGACCAAATCCCTTATTTCTCCAAAACCTGGAAATCTTATCTGTAACCTAACTATAAAAGAACTTGCATTCCACCGATCACTCTTTCCTTCTTTCACTTTCCTCAATCATTTCCTCGCCGCTCTTCACCTCTCTCTCTTTGTAATTATTCAGTCACCGATCGTCCTCCGATCAACTCATTAGCGCCTCGATACTAGAGTGTTCTTCAATCCTCAACCATCGTCAACCACAATTTCAATCGCAGTACCAACTTCTACCTCCACCTCGGTACCAACCTCTACCTCCACCTCAGTACGAACTTCTACCTCCACCTCGGTACCAACCTCCATCGAAACCAAATCGATTTTGAACCTCCTTCTTTCATCAGCTCATCACCCTTGGAAATAGTCTCTCATCAGCCAAATCGGTTTTCAGTCCAAATCGATTTTCAGTCCAGAATCTCCAAATCGGTTCTCAAACCAAATCGATGTTCCATGAAGAACAGAAGTCGATGATCTTCTCAATAACCGAATTTAGAATGCATTGGAGGAGTTGGCTTAATCACTGGTACGCTCTTCTTTAATTACACAAATTCCCTCAAATTATCATAGATATGCATAAAAGTTTCATCTTCCAGTACCTCCTCTTCCTCTATGTCAGTTAAATTTGTCGTATGATCTTCAATTGAATGAAACCACCATAATCTTCGATCTTCTGACCTCATGGCATTTGTATTTCGATTAATTTCTACCTCTTCAGTACCTGCATTATAGTTAAACAAATTAGTGTACAAATTTTCATCTGAAATTAATTCAATTGGCTGATTTTCATTTAAATTTATTGTATTTTCCATATCTGGAATCCATGCTTGAAACTGTTTGAAATTCAAATCATCAAAATTTTGAGATTGATTTAGTTTATATTCATAAAGTATATGATTTATAATTCTCCACTCATCAAATTGAACATTTGTGAAAGTTCTTCCACATCTCTCTAACCAAATCTGGTACAAAGAGATGCATATTAAATTTTTATAATCATTACTTTCTCTACTGTTAAGAATTATATCCAATGGATTGAATAGGGTTAATTTAGTAATTCCTAAAATATCATGTATTTTACCCCATATATTATTTATAAAATTACATTGATTTATATGATGCTTTATATTTTCCTCATTTTCTTTGCAAAATACACATATGTTAACTATAAACCAACCCCTTTTTTTTTGTAAATTATGAATAGTTAATAATCTTTCTTTATATATTAACCACAAAAATATTTTGATTTTAAGAGTTATACTTAACTTCCCTATATTATTATAGTATGCATCAATATACACTCCTTTAATTAATGTTTGATATGTACTTTTACAGGAAAATATTTTATTGCCATTCCATTTCCAATTAAATGCATCTTTATGGGATGGGTTGAGGTCAAGGGAGCTGCATATTTGATCAAGCTCAATAAATTGGTCATAAGCAATATTAGATAAAGGTACCACTTCCTAATATTGAAATATTAGATTGATTTATTTTATTAATAAAATATTGAACTGTGCCAGTTTTATTTTCACAAAATGTATAAAGTTCTTTAAATTTTAAATTTAATGGCTGATCCATCCATCTACCTTTCCAAAAATTTGCATGTTCACCATTTCCTAATATTATATTCAAGCTATGATTAAAAAAGTCTATATTTTTAATTATATCATTCCAAAAATAAGAATAATTGTTTTTATTTAAATTATGACTCTCTCCTATTTCTGTAATGTCTCCAACTAAATTTTTTCCATCCTAATTTATCATCTGAATTGTAATAGAGCCAAAACCATTTAATTAATAAAACCTTATTAAATAATTCTAGATTTATAACTCCTAATCCACCTTTGCATTTAGGTTGACATACAATATCCCATTCTATTAAATTATATCCTGAATTTGAATTTCCTTTCCAATTTTTTTTTTTCCTTATTTTATCAATTTCTTTAAAAACCAATTTAGGAAATTTAAATACATTAAGATAATATATAGGAATGGAAGATATTACTGGATTCTATTTTACAGTAATTTCTTTAAAAACCAATTATTTTATCAATTTCTTATTTTAAAAACCAATTTCTTTAATCTCCCAGCTTTACTTAACATATTTCCTTTCCATCCCTCTAATTTTACAGTAATTTTTTCAATTATTTTAACATATTCCTCTTTAGATGGTTTTTTATAATGAAGTGGTAGACCTAAATAATTTATTGGAAATTTCCCAATTGGACAATTTAATATGTTTGAAATTTCTGTCATAATATTATCTTCTATATTCATCCCAATTATTTCTGATTTTTGGAAATTTATTTTTAATTCTGACTCTTCTCCAAACAGATTTAAAATATAATGAATTGTATGTATATTATTAATATTAGGGTTTAGAAATAATATTGAATCATCAGCATAAAATAGACTAGTATAAATATTTTTAAATGGTTTAATTATATATCCTTTATCACTCAAATTTTCTAATATCTTTGATAAAACCTCAATAACCAGTAGAAATAAAAATGTAGATAATGGATCACCTTGCCTTAAACCTCTTTTTAAATATATAAATTTCCCTAGATTTTCATTTAATATCACTCTAGCAGAGCCTTTAAGTACTGAATTGTTTACCCAATTAATATAATTTTCTCCAAACCCTCTTGATTTTAATATTTTTAATAAGAAGTCCCATGAAACACTATCAAAAGCTTTGTGGATATCTAATTTTAAAACTATTAAGGGGGTTTTATGTCTTTTTGCTAAACATATAACTTATCTAGCATATACATAATTTTCAGCTATATTTCTGTTTTTTAAAAATCCAAGTTGGTTTTTTGATATCATTTGATCTATATAATTATCCAATATGTTAGCTAAAAGTTTTGAAAATATTCTTTGAATACTAGATACTAAACTTATAGGCCTAAAATCCTTTGGTTCAATTGCATTATCTTTTTTAGGGATTAAAGCAATATATGAAGTATTAAACTGTGATAATCCTTTGTGTGCCTCCTTATTAAATAAATCTAAAATTTCATCCTTTAGAATATTCCATAATTTTTTGAAAAATTCCCCTATATATCCATCTGGCCCAGGACTTTTATCAGATTTCCAATTTTTTATAACATTATTTAATTCTTCTATTTGAAAACTATTTTCTAATAGAGTTAAATCTATATTTTCATCCTGATATAGTTTAGATAGATTAATTTCTCCATATATATTTTTAGAAATAATTTCTTTTCCTATAAGGTCCCTATAAAATGAGAAAATAAGTTTTGATTTATCTCCATGATCTTTAACTTCAATTCCATTTTTATCTTTTAAAATTGCTATCATAGAACCAGATTTTTTTATGGATGCATGTAGGTGAAAGAATTTTGTGTTTGCATCACCATTTTTAATCCAATTAAATTTGGACCTTTGCTTCCAATAAATTTTATTTAAAGAATTTATATTTTCAAATCTTAATTTAGCTTTAATTTTAACCCATCTTTCTATATTTGTTAATTCCCTGATATCTTCAATTTTATCAGCCCATTGAATTATTTTTTTACAGTTTTCAATTTGAATATTATATTTTTGATGTACATTTTTATTCCAGTCCCTAAGACTTTTACTTAATTGCAAATATTTTTTATGTAAATTTTCCATTGATGAGCATTTATGACTTTTTATATGTGATTCTATAATTTCCTTAGATTCTGGCATATGTAGCCATTTTTTTTTCAAATCTAAATCCATTAAAAATTGGATATTTAGTGTTAGCTTCATATAATATTGGTATATGATCAGAGCAAGTATTAATTCTAGTTGTTTGTTGTGAATTAGGAAAATCTGTGAGCAATTTTTTATTCAAAAGGATTCTATCAAGTCTTGCTTTAGCAAAAGAATTTTTCCAGGTAAAATTTTGACCTTTTAATAGTAAATCTATTAAATTTAAATCACTTGATAGCTCTGTAAATTCTTGTGTAAAATGATTTTTAGTATAAGGTCCACTTCTCTCATGTGCATAAAAAATTAGGTTAAAATCTCCTAATAATATCCAAGATAAATTATTATTTTCACCAATTTCTTTTAGCTCATTTAAAATATCTTGTTTTTCATTTCTAATTGATGGACCATATACTCCTGTAATAAGGAATTGTTTAGCATCCCATAAATTTTGTAAGATTATTGATATAGAATATTTATATTTTTGAGTTGATATTTGTTTAAATAATTTTTTATTCCATGATATAAGAATACCTCCTGAGGCTCCTTGAGATTCTAAATAATCAAAACCATTTAAATTTTTTCCACAACATTCTTTATTTATTTGTTCATTAATTATTTTTAATTTAGTTTCTTGAAGACAACAAATATCTATATGTTCATCTACTATAGTCTTATTTACTAAATATTTTTTGTTGTTATCATTTAGACCTCTAACATTCCAAGAAAATATTTTAAGTTTTTTGTATAACATTATTATTATTATTCTCTTCTTTAATCTATAATTATTTAAATCTTACTTAGTACTTGCTTCTAACATACTGTTAATTTTTTCAATTAAATTAGGATTTATTTCAATTCCTGTACAAGATAATATTTCAATTATTTCTTCAGGATTTGATAAATTGGTTTTTTCCTCTAGATTTAATATTTGAAAATTATTAGTATTTTTCTTTGATTTTTGCCTTTTGTTTCTCTCTTTTTGAACTTCCTTGTATTTAACCATTTGAGCTTTTTGAACTGGAGAAGTATAAATTCCTGATTGTTTATTCAATAACCTTGCACTTCTTCTTTGATCTTCTATTTGAATGTTTTTTGCAATTTGTTTACAATTTTGTTCACTTGAATTTTCTGTATTTATGTTAGGAGAAATTAAAATATTTATGTTAGGTTTATCAATATATGTGTTTTTCCCTTCATCCTCCAGATTAGGTTTAAAAAAAGTAATCACTAATTTTTGCTTGTTTAAATTTTGATTAATCAGGAGGTGACATTTCTTCTAATGATTGGTCATTGGAGCTCATAATCTCAGAGAATGGATCCATAGATGAAAGGGTAATATCATTATTAATATTTTTTTAATTCATTATGCTTCTTTAATTCGTACAAATTAACATTAGGTTTTAAATTTCCATTTATACCCTTCTGTGAAATAAATTCTATGTTAGATATTTGTTTCCCTTTATCCTGTTGAATTAGGGTATCCTTATACCTAGAGATAATTGCTAAACCTTTTTCTGTTATTTGAAACATTAATGTTGAATTTTTTGCATCCAAATTATTTTTAATATTTTCATTCCATTATGTTTAGTTAATTCTATATATATTTCTTTATAAATTGGAATTTTAATAATTCTTTTAAATTTAGCTGATTCTATTAAAAATATATCTTGATTCGTCTTTAAACTAGAAATTCTTATATTTTCTGAAATTTTAGTATTTATATTTTGTTGTTTAGTAGTTAGAGTTAAATTCTTTTCAATATTTTTCTTAACTCTCCATATTTGCACTAATTTCTTCTTTTTCTGCCAAATTTGTACTATTTTTTTATTTTTAGAATTCTGACTTTTAATATTGCTTCCATTAATTTTGACATTTTTTATTTGTTTGTTTTTATCTTTTATAAGAACCTCTTTAGAGACATTATGTGAAGTACTAGTTAAATCCTTATTTTCAATAACCAGAATTTTATAGGTATTTTCTCCAACAATTATATTAATTAATTCTGGTAATTTAGTTTGGGGTTTAACATTAATGGAAAGAGTGATCTCATGTATTATATCATTTGGAATGTATGATCCTACACCAATCAAATATCCTATAGAATTAATTATTTTAGCAATATCAAAAGCATTGCAATATTTTAATGGAAGATTTTTAAGTGAAATGGATTTTATTGAAAAATTTGTTTTTTCTAAAATATTAAAAGTATTTGACATATATACTGTTATTTCATTTGCCTTTCCCTTATTATTTAAATCATTGATATCTCCCTGAGCTTTATTAATATTCTTTTTATTTGTTTCAATTTCAGGAATAGATTGTATAGGGTATCTTGGTTGCACTTGAGATATTTGATGTTTCACTTGAGATTGATTCACTTTAGGCATGAAAGGTTTGAAATTTTGAATTTTCCCTAAATTGGTATAACAATTTTTTTGAATATGTCCTAACTTAAAACACCTAATACATCGAATAGGCTCTCTACATTCATACCGAAAATGATTTGTAGCTAAACATCTATAACACTTTTTAATCTGTTGCATTTGTGAATTATTAGAATATCTAGGTTTTTTTTGAGACAAAAGTCCAAGGCTTTTCATTTTCTAAATTAGTTTGTAAAACTTGTTTGTAGGAAAAAGGCATTGTAAATAAAGAGAGGTAAGAAGACTTAGCGGGTAATGGAGAGCTTGAACTGAAGATCTTCACTGGAGAGCATGCACTTGAGAGCTTCTACCGAAGAGCTTGGTCACACTAGAGAGCTTGAAGCGTGCACTGGAAAGCTTGACTTCACCGGAGAGGATCTTGTCATACCAGAAGGTTGGCCAGATGAGAATTTGATGATGATTTAGTCTTTGAATGGTTGTGTTTGAAATTAGGTTCAGTGGAGAGTTTCTGTGTAATTGGTTTGATGATTTTTGAGTTGATTCTTTGGTTATTGGTTTGTATAATTGGCCTTTGGTTAATCTGTGGTTTGATTATTGATAGATAGGATAGATTTAAGGATAGATAATGCCGGATTTAGAGAAGGCTGTTTTCCTATTTCCTTAATCTTCTTTTCTTTTTCCTCACCAAGAAATACTTCACAGAACCTTGAATCACCAAGAACCTGAGAAAAAGTACCGGAGAGAACCGGAGAGGACCGGAGAGAACCGGAGAAGCAACCGGAGATCACCCTCAAGAGTCACCAAGAATCACCAAGAACCACCAAGAATCGCGTCAAGAATAAAAAAAATAAAAAAACGAGTAAATGGAGAAGGCTCGGTGGTCCTCCATCCATTGGTGCCAATGGGACTCGAACCCACAACCTCTCACAACATATGGTTTACAGACATTCGAACGACATATTGCAAAAATACAATGATTTCTGACTCGACGACGAGTTTGATTTAACGGTGTTCGAATGCATTGTCATTGCCTAAGAACCAAGCTGTCAAACAATTGTCTGCCAATGTATCGTAATTCGTATTCGTATCTCTATAAATACCAATGTTTTAAATTGCGATATTGCGGTCCATTGCGGTCGGATCTTTTTTGCAGCACATTGCGTTTGCGGGCGCAATTGCGGCGCAATGACCTTATTGCGGACAGTCGTTGCGATATTAAATTATGTAAAAATAATAGTTTGTTTAAATATATGTTTCTCAATATTTTTTATCACCATTATATCGTAAAATTTTCTTCATAATTTTCTTCTAAAAAGAATAAAAAAGTTGATTGTCCAGGAACCTTTTCAGTGTAAATAAAAGTTGATCATAAAATTTTCATTAAAATGACAATTATACGGGATATTTGGAATTGTACTTTGTGGAAGAATTTTTTGTCGACATCCTAAAAATATCAAAACACTATAACTCAAATTTTAAATCGAAACAGCAATGAAATACAATGAAAATTACAAAATTCATACATTTATAGATGAAAATGACAAATTTTAGAAGCTATATATGTTATGAGCATATTTTATCAAATATTTTGATAATAAAACATGTAAACTAAGTATTAAATAATCACAAATTTTATGTTATAATATTTATATTAAATAATTCTCGATAAAATTACTTTAACGTGTATTTTGTGTTTAATTCAGGGTAAAAAACAAAATTTCACTAATTCAAGCCCATCATTGCATTTCTCTCGTCGAGACGAGCGATTTCGATATAAATATCATGTAATTTGGTGGAACGATGAGAAAATTACAACGATTTGAATATTATCCGCAATATTTGACCCGATATGGCCGCAATATTACCGATATTTCGCCGCAATCTCGCCGCAATATCCGCAATTTTTCACAAAACGATATTTTCGCAATACTTCATTGCGATATAGCGATTCTAAATCTCAGCCCGCAATATCCGCAATATCGCCGCAATATCGCCGCAATTTAAAACACTGATAAATACATTAACTCATAAATTTCTCACAATATCACTATACAAATATTTTAACGAAAATCACAAAGATATCACAAATACTTAATTTTGTATTTGATTTGTATACATAAATAATTAGTGTTACGAATTTAAATATTTACGACATATTTATGGTTGATTTTTGGGGTCTAACGTTCCCCACATAGATGTATGTTTTCTGGATATAAAATATATAAAATGAAGAGAGAAATCAAAAGCCTGGTTTGTTGGTAATGGATCAATACAAAACGGACCAACTTGCGAGACGTCGCGCATGTGTGTTTCCGGTCTACTGCCGACACGTGCGAGAGTGCTACGTCAGAAGTTTTTCGTAGTCATGTTTCAAGAGTCAAAAACTACATAGTTGGGGAAGGCAGACTTCTTTTGACTCCACAGGATGAATTTCCGGCTAATTAATTCCTACAAATCCTCATATTAGTTCACACAACTACAGGTCATTCTTCAAAGTTTGGGGTTAATAACTTATATGTCCAGCCCCACAAACATGAAAGGAATTCTTCATCAGATGGCAAATGAAGAATAAATAGGTGATTAGAACTATTAATTTACTCGATTAACGATTGAATTATTCGTTCAATTGAATTGACACGTCGATTAACATGCATTAATATTAACATATTATAAATTATTAATGTGTCAACTAAACGTGTCAATTAGGAATGATACTCAATCAATTTTGCCACCTCCTCAAGGATGTTAAAATGAGTTTGGGGAACAAAGTATATTTTCCCTTCTTGGAACCTTGATGAGTTCACATAAGTAAAAAGGAGAAATCCACAAAACTATTTACATTATTATTTTCAACAATGAAATTTGGAGTTAGATATGGAGTCCTCCACATCATTGATATATAGCATTGATGCGTCAATCAAGACTGTTTAATTGGGTTGATTGGATTGATTAACTCTCAAATTAATGTTTACTTTAATTGATTAAATTAAAATAACTAATCAATCTAATTTAGTATTTTCGATTGACGCATCAAGAATATTTTATTGAGTTATGGGAGCATGATATTTTCTCATAAAATTTTACTTTGTTCCCATAACTCCTTTCTCTCATCTCTATACGTATTTCGAGGAGGATTAGTGTTAATAGTTAGCAATCGAATTAACACACAAAAACGAATTAACTACTAATTTTAACTTACCAATCAAAATACAAGCTAATTAACCATTAACTCATTTTTAAAAATAAATTTGATGTTAATTAAGTTACAAATTAATCATTAATCATAGACATCATGATGTCAAAGATAATTATTTATAAATATCATGAGTTGTGGGGCATTAAATATGTCCTCATAAAATTTTAGACCCAATTTGTCAAATTTGAAAAAATATGAAATATCATGTATACCCTAGCCTACTAATCATAAGAGATATCATTCATAACCCTACTTATTTAATGTATTTCAAGCAATCTAGCTTTAATTTACAATACTTTATTCATATGTATTAAATGAAAATGACAGATATTTATGCCTGTTTTTTGAAAAATAGACGAAGGATATTTCACATATTTTTGTAGAATTTTTGTATGGTATTTCATATTTTGATGGATGATATTTTGAGATTTTATAAAAATATTAATTGTTTGATAAAATAAGAGGTTATCTTAATAATGAACAATTAGCCATTACTCAACAATTAATATCTCATTTTCTCAATTAACTCCCCCCCTGTTTTCTCTGTCCTGCTCTGTTTTCTCTGCCCCCCATGCAATTAGCCTCTCTCTTAATCTCTCTATATATATTCCCCTTCATCTTCCTCTTCTCTACACATTCTATTCACCTTCTCTCTCTAAACCTTATTTCTCTCCCTCCGCCCCTCTCTCTCTCTCTCTCTCTCTCTCTCTCTCTCTCTCTCTCTCTCTCTAGCCATGGTTGTGTTAGCAAATCCGGTCATAGACCAAATATCTCTAATCAAATCCTCTGATCCGGGCGATAATCTTCCTTCGATCCCATCCATTGATCTTTCGAGCCCGAGTTCATCAGAATTGATTGTAAAAGCATGTAAAGAATTCGGTTTCTTCAAAGTCACCAATCATGGTATATCCTTGAATTTAGTGGAGAAACTCGAAGCCGAGGCGGTCAAATTCTTCGCTCGGCCTCAGGCCGAGAAGGAAAAGTCCGGACCGTGTAATCCATTCGGGTATGGAAGTAAGAAAATAGGACTCAATGGAGATGTTGGTTGGCTCGAGTATCTCCTCCTCTCCATTTGCTCCAACTCTTTGGATCAATCTTCTCTTCAATTTCTTGAAGACCCATCTTCTTCTTTGTTTCGGTAAGCATTACCGGTCATACAAGAACACTCAAAATCTCCATTTTTAATAACACTTGTAGCTTCCATTGTTTCGTGCAGATCTCATTTGGAAGAGTACATAGCTTCCATAAGAAAACTAATCTCAGAAGTGCTCGAATTAATGGCGGATGGTTTGCAAATCCAACCTAGAGACTCGTTAAGCAAACTATTAGAACAAGATGATAGTGACGAGATATTCAGAATGAACCATTATCCACCATGTCCTTTACTTCAAGGCTTCAATTGTGGACTCACTGGATTTGGAGAGCACACGGACCCTCAGATCATCTCCATTTTGAGATCCAACGGTACCTCTGGCCTTCAAATTGCACTTAAAGATGGTCGTTGGATCTCTGTACCTTCGGATAAAGAGGCATTTTTCATAAATGTTGGTGATTCATTACAGGTATGTTGCCTTTTTCTGTTTATATCTCTACTTTCTTGTTTCTTACAAATTCATTATTTTCATGTTTTAATTTGTCTGTTGGAAAATTTTATTTTGATTTTTTGATATGTGATTTTTGAAGTCCGAATACACATGTCCATGAAAAAACAATTAAATTAAAATCTCGTTTAAATGAAAAAAAGAATTATATAAGAAGTTTTCGAATTTTTGAAGTTTGAAAAAACTGTTTGTACAAATTGAAAAATGGATATGCTAATTTTATAAAATGGCATTGGATTTTATGAAAATGTGTAGTATTAGTAGAATATTTTTCTTGCCTTGATAAAAAATCAAAATAGCAATGGATTTTTTTGATACCATTATGCTGACATAGCATTAAATTAATTTTTATGATAGCTTTTTGTTTAATTAAATTTTGATGTAGACACGTTGAACTTAATATTAAAATTAAATATTATATTATTGTAACTTAACTAACTAGGTTCAAAATTAATTATTTGATGATCAATGAATCTACTTTGAAATTGCGTTTGGATAATGTCATAAAGTTCAATTTTTTATGGTGTTTATTATATGAGGACGTTTATAATTTAGATTTTGCTTCAACTTCACTTACCTTTTCATTTTATTAATTAATGCTTGTGGGGCTAAATGCTATTATCAAATAATTGATGGTATATTTAGTATACCAACCCACTATTCATTAAAGAAATATCAACTAAATAAAATTTCATTGGTAGGTCAAAGAGTCATGTCACCATTGAAAATTTTGACTTTTTCCCTGATTTTACTCCTTAATTTTTTGATTACTAGCAAAATAATTGGCCAATTTTAGTCAATTGCCAAGTTAAATTATTATTATCATCATCATAGATCTTTGAAAACAAACCTTACAAAAATTAGAAACAATATAATATATTAAAAAGTACAATATGCAAACATAAGCATTAATATTTCTTTCTTTTGATTTTGATTGAAATAATTAGTACTTTTATTTGAAAGCAATATCACATATAATTTGTCAACACCTTGAACAAGGACATTCGACATTAAATAGGACTTTTGATTGGTATTCCGTGTCATTATGTCTAGAATTAAGACATATTGAAAAAAAAAGAACTTGTACGTGTTGCAATTTATAAGTTTCCATTGACTTCATTCAATACTCATCATCATGAATATGAGGAACATCATACTAAGATTTTTTTTTTCTTCAAGGAATCCGGCTAAGATTATTAATTGCAGAAAAGTTATTGGTTGCACATTTATTTGCAAAATAAAGAAATAAATAGCATCAAAAGAGAGAATTGTTTTTTGAAATAATAGTGAAACTATTAGAATTTTTAAAAGCCACAATTCTAAGTTTTGAGACTGTACGAATAGCTCATTTCTAGAATTTGAAACAAAAGTAAAGAAATTAGTTTTAGAATTATAAAAAAACTCTTTTGTACAAACTAAAAAAAAAACATTTTATCAAAGAAGTTCATTGTAGCCAATATAATTGGATAATTCATATTTCGACTTTCCTTATATGTTACTTTGTACATTGAATGAATAAGATTTTTGGGCAACAAGGTCTCTAGATCTTTTCTATTGTGGTCTTTTGTTTTCATTCATCTCATTTCATTCTAGGTTTTGACAAATGGGCGGTTCAGAAGTGTGAGGCACAGGGTGGTGGCCAACAGTTTGAAATCTAGGGTTTCTATGATATATTTTGGAGGCCCCCCTTTGTCTCAGAGAATTGCACCAATTCCACAGCTTATGAGAGAAGGAGAGCTCAGCTCGTACAGAGAGTTCACATGGGGGGAGTACAAAAGAGCTGCCTACAAATCCAGACTTGGTGATTACAGACTTGCCACCTTTGAGATCTAGTTGCTAAATCTAGGGTTTCTACTCGTTGAAATTGATTTACTGGTCAAAAGGAAAAGAAAGGAGGAGAGAAATGAGTTTACTGGATTTACAAATGTGCACTTGCTTGATTGATCCATTGTGCATATGTTTGTAGAAATTTAGGTGTGTAAAAGTGTGTTCTAGTGAGTACTTAGGCTAAAGTAGTAAAGTGTGTGTTTTGAGTGCTAATGTTCATTAGAATGTGTTTTGACTTGTTATCCTTTGAGTGAAAATTTAGAAATCAAAAAGGTTGTTTTTCATGTAAATGACTAGTTAGTGTTTATCATAATTAGTGTTTCCTAATTAACAATCTTGCCATGTAGATTTAAATTATTAATTATTTGTAAATTTGAAATGTGATGGATGTCAATTGTCACTACATTTTAGTGGCTTGAATTTGCAAAAGAAATTTTTATTTTTATTATCTACAAGCATAATATTGCCATCAAATTAATTGATACTTTTAGCAAAATTTATTTTCAAAACTTTAATTAAATTATTATTATTTGAATGTGACACTTTCATATCATGATTTCAAGACTCGTATATGTATTTGTGTATATTTTGTCTATTTAGATTTTTAACATGCTTAATATGTAGAGAAATTTTTCCGATTCTTCCAACATTTACAGTCAAGATTTGTTACTATTCATTACGACATAACTACAACGGGAATATACATGGTGTAAAGTCTTGATATCCATAAATATCAATTTTTGTTTAGACATTTTTGAAACAAATTTTATCTTTGAACAAAAATACAATACTTGTATCCTTAAAATAACTATATTTATAAAAAATCAAGGTCATTTTACAAAGTTGCTGCAAAACTACATATTTAGCTTCATAAATTTCAATTAAGCAAAGTGCAATAAATCCAATGAATAACAAGATTGCAGAGAATCATGTGAAAAACTGGACACTCTTTCCAATTTGGGTTCAGAGGTTTGGTCAAGGACAGACTGGCTCAGTTGACCATGGTTAATTGTTGCCTAAATTTAGTAACAAAATAGGTTTCTTTTCACCTCTTCTTTTTTTCAGCTCCTCTTTTCTCTAACCACCTCAGTGTTAAGTACACGATCTTCTGAGTTATCCTCCAATTGCAGAAACCTAAAATCTATATGAATCTCTCAAACTTTTAACATGAATAATTAAACTTGATCTGATTATAACAAAATTAATATCACATGTCATAAAGTTTATAAATATAAGAAAAAAATCGAACTTGATCTTATAAATAAAATAAACTTGATCTCACAAATTTTTAACGTATGAAAATTTGAGCATATAAGAATTTACTTATGAAAGTTTTAGCATAAGAATCACTCGTAAAGATTATTTTTAGTGTTTTTTTTTTGTGAATGGTACCAACAAGCGTTCGATTGTCTTAACGATATCGTATGTTTTTACATTTCATATTACATTCCACTACATTTAGTAACTAAAAATGGAGTCAGAAAAACAAATTAAACTATTTTGCCAATTATTATTTCTTATGCTAACAATGTCGTGACCAAAACAGCATCGCTTCCATTGACTTTATTGCAATATGTGACGTTGTTTTCATTTTTCCCTGGAAGATTCGTCCATTCCGTTCTAGCCAGATCGACCACGTCGTTGCAATGAGGATGGTGTCCCACACTCTTTTTTGTGTCTTGTCGAGATTACTCGCGTTGTTTTGCCAAAATTTTAGTAGGGTTACATACAATGTATGAATATGTGTTCGGCATATTCCAAATTATTTTGAAATAATGGACACCTAAAAATTCATATCCATCCCTTACGATTTAATATGTCACCCGTTATGATGCAATCATTTAAGGTTAGTAGTCACATGAAAATTTTAGCTTTCATTGGTGGTTTGTCTTTCCAAAGTATATTGCTCCATAAGATACGTTCTCCCAGATCAATTAAGTATATACATGTGCTTGATGTTGAAAAAGAATGGTCTCGTGTCCATTTTCGCTGAACATTGGTATTCGGTCCATCATGACTCGAAGTGAAAATTTTGTAGAAGGGTATCAATGTACACAAGTCCTTTAAAAGGAAAGATAATTTCGTTTGGTTGAAACTTTCTAAATCTTGTACATAATTGATTCCATAGTTTTTGGATCCACCGTGTCCATAAGGAATTATTTTGGATATTTATTTTCCATAACCATTTCAGAACAAAACAAAAAAATATTAGTCGGATTGTATCTATTCATTAGAGATTTTCCAAAACAAAACAAAAAAATATTATTTTTAGTGTTAAAATATCACAAATTGTCTTTTAATGATCATAATTCATTACTTGTCTTCAACATCATCATTTATTAATTATTAGTTATTAGTTACTTGAATTGATATTTATCATTTATTATTTATTTCATATTCTTGAATATATATTTCAAGTGGACTATAATTCTACTATTTTTTTTCTTTTCTGTTTCATTGATATGCAGCTATCACAAATATGATACTAATTATAAAAAAGAAAAATTATATTTGTCTCCTTTACATCCCCCACAATCATTGATGTGTTGGCAAGAATTTAACTGACTCAATTTAATGCTAAATTCAAATAAATACATGTTAAACAATAAAATTATGCAAATTAATACATGATGGTAAACGATATTTATTATGTGGTAAATCAAATTATTAAAAATGATTTGGTTATTGAATTAATTATTATATTTAATTTTACACATGACAAGTCATATTTATATTAATAAATTTTTGTTATTGTATTTTCAATCTTTTTTTAAAACAAAGTATTTTCATTTTTATTTTGCTAACTTTTGCGAACTTATTATTTTTATTTTAATGTTATATTTTTATTTATTTATAATGAAATTTCTGTTCTTGTGTATCTGTTTAACTCATGTTAAACACTATATTAATTCGGTCAAATAACTTGTTTTCTAAATTTATGAATTTAAATTTGATTATTAATATTATAAATGGTGGTAAACCAACTTGTTTAAAATATTAAATAAATTAATGATGTGTGAAACGGTGGATTTTTTTTTTACCTTGTTTTCCTATATAAGATAGAAAAAATTAAATATTCATGGTTTGCCAACACATCAATCAATATAGGGAATTTTAAGAGGAACATGCATCACCACTCTTATAAAAATATGAAACTAATTATTAGTTTTTAGTATTGTTAGAAAATCAGAAATATATTCCACGAATAATATATTTTCAGAGTATATAAATATAGGATTTTTTTAATGTAACCCTCTTTTTTTAATTTCCAGTTGAATATGTATATTTGAAGAAAAAAAATTCCAGGATGACCATGTGCGGCTTCTATAATATTGCAAAATTTACGGAACGATATTTTTTTGTACTACGTACAACTTTTGCGACATGTGTAGTATGACATCCGGTATCATAATTATAGTAAACATTACTTTTGTATTGTTGGACGCGTGTCCGCTCAATGAAACATCATGTCGTTGCGTGGCAACTTTTCTTCGTTTGCCATATCCATAAAGTCGCAAAGACTTGTTTCTTTATGATAAAGTCGGATATTCCTCATTTCTCTCCGTTTCAAGGCTTGATGACTTGAGTATAATTTAACACTTTAATTTTCATATCATAATTTATCGTTAAATAAAAAATTACGATGTTAAATCATAGTTTAAAATATTAAAATTAAGGTTTGAAATTATAATTCCGTCATCAAAGTTTGTAAAAAGAGAGGTGGGAGATATGCATCGACGTTCTCTCTTTTTATTGATGACCTCTTCCACATAACCTTCAAACCCTTACTCCTTTCACTCTCAACCTATGTTACGCGGATACTTCAAAAACGCAGAAGTATCCTGAGGATACGCGTATCCGATACGGATACGGGTGCGATACGGCTCGGATACGTATCGGATACGCCACGTGGCGTATTCGAATATTTTAATATTATTTTTTTTCGGATACGGCGGGGATACGGCAGGATACGGCAGGATACGGCTGGGGATACGGCCAGGATACGGCTGGGATACTCCATTTAGGATACTTCGGCCCATTATATATTTTGGCCCATAATATTTTTAAATAAATTATATAGGATACTTCTAGGATACTTCTAGATTAGTTCTAAAATATTTCTAAAACAAGTTTATGATAGTTTTATGATACTTGTATTGTTTGCTTGATATTATTTATTGCCATGATATTTAATTTAAAAATATAATTAATTAATTATTTAATTTATTAATTATTTATTAATTATATATAATATAAATATATTAAATTGCCGTATCCCCGTATCCGTGATTTTTTGAAAATTACCGTATCGCTGTATCCGTATCGTATCGGATACGCTACCCGTATCCGTATCCGTGCAACATAGCTCTCAACATTTCGATGTTGAGTGCACAATTATCTGAAATATCAACCAATCGTAGAATCTTGCAAAAATTAAATGTTCATGTTATTCAAAAGTAAATGTATAAACCAGAAAGCTTATAATAATATTAATTACTTGCTTTATAATCATTTATCATCCAAAAATTAGAAGAAAACAAAATATTATGCCGAAAATGATCATTTTATTACTATCTCTTTAGATTTTTTGCATGTTATCTTAGTTTTATTCACTAATAGGTCATTACACGCAAAATTTGTGCGTATAACCATTTATGAAGATTTGTTTAGCGTCAAAACATGACTAATGGTTTTTTAACGAAGATAATTATTTTTAACATCGGAATTTGGTTTATTATTTATTAGTAAGAAACATTTGAAATACATTGTACTGATAAGAAAAAACATTACAATGATATTTCATTATAATATATTTTCTGGTTATTTAAAAAATGGAATGTATACTCAGCCTTTCAAATTATTCATTCATCTGACATTAACATGAATAATTATCAATCTAATTAATGTATACTTAATATGTAATAATTAACAAAAATGTGGATATTAATTGTGTGTCATACCAATTGAATTATTCCAAAAATTATATATCAATTGAACCACTCAGATTGAGGGGCAAAATAAATAGCCTCATGTAAATATACTTGACCAATTAAAATTTACAAGAGCAAAACCTTTTTTTTTTGTTAAAACTTGAAATAGGTAAGTTGCATTCTATTTTTGTGCAATTAAATTGATTCCAGGAGGAGGGCTTATGTCCAGTCTGGTTGTTACCTCTTTTCTCGTATCTTCTAGGCTTTAAAACAGTGCAAACATTTCATTGAGTTTGTTTTAATGCGCAACTTGGTTCAATCTCTATCTTCATTGACTCTTTTGGGATGATTTCGCTGATTTTTTTTTTCAACATGTAGCCTTATCAAAAGCCAAATCTGTAAGAATATCTAGTGATTGGGTCAAATTGTACATCTAGCTCTTTTGCCAGATGATCTGACGAAAGAGATTGTACTTTAATTTGGGTCTTAATCATAGGGTTAAACATTATTAAGCTCTTTCGCCTGAGTCTGACGAAAGAGATTGTACTTTCTCCAGGGTGTCTAACGAAAGATTTCAGACGTTAATTTGGATCTTAATCACAAAGTTAAACATTATTAAATTCTTTCGCGAGATCCTCCTGCGAAAGAGTGCATGCATCCTTTAGTGAGTCCCGAAGAAACATTGTGTGCACGTGGTCGCGTTTTTTTGCATTTACCCCCTTGACGAAAGAGGATGTAATAACTACAACCAGCGTCTCTTTCTTTCTTCTTCTTCTTTTCTCCTTCTTTTCTTCGTCTTCTTCTAAATTTCTTCCAACCCGAGAATTCGAAAAAAGTTCCTATTAAACCACAGAAATTAGGACAAATTAAGGAGAGTTAAGATCCAAATAGAAGACCATGTTTCTCGTTTCCTTGGTACGGATTTTTATTCTTTTACGTTAAAAAATGAGTTGTTTTTTGGTAGATATTTAGAGACAATTTGGTTAGAAATTTCTTTGTTTTTGTAGTTAATTTGGTCAGGCCATGTTGTTATTTTGATAATTAGGGTTTTAATTTTCTGAAATTTAGGGTTTCATTTTGGATTAGGGTTTTAATTTTCTGAAAAATAGGGTTTGATTTTGGTTTGATTTTAATTTTCTTCAAAATATTTTTTAAAAATTATTTTCTGAAAATTATTTATTTTTCATTATTTATTTTATATAGAATATATTATTATTTATATTTAATATTATTATTTAGTATTTTTCGGAAAATATATTATTAAGTATTTCAGAAATTATATTAATAATTTTAATTTTAAAATTTTCAGAAAATATTAATTTGAAAAAGAGGTTTTTATAATATATTTTAAATTTTGAAAATATTAGTATATTATTATTATTATATTTTACGATTTTTTAAATTTTATGAAAATTTAGGGTTTCATTATTATTATAAGTATTTTCTGCAAATTAGTTTATGAACATTATTTATTGCATATAGAATTAGTATTAACATGAATATATTATTATTTATATTTAATATTATTATTTAGTATTTTTCAGAAAATAGATTATTTATTTTAAGAAATTTATTATTTAGTATTTTCAGAAATTATATTAATATTTTTAATTTTGAAATTTTCAGAACATATTAATTTAATTAAAAAAAGGGTTTTTATAATATATTTTTAATTTCTGAAAATATTAGTATATTAATATTATTATGTTTTTTCTATTATTTTAGAAAATATTAATTTAATAAAAATTGGTCTTTATGATATATTTTTCATTTCTGAAATTATTAGTATATAAATATTATTATATTATTTCTATTATTTTTAATTTTTGAATTTTCAGAAATTATTAATTTAATAAAAAATGGTTTTTATAATACATTTTTAATTTCTAAAAAAATTTCTTTTTTTTTTTTTTTTTTTTTTGTAAAGCCCGTAGGCATTTCTGAAATTAGTAGTATATTAATATTATTATATTTTTTCTATTATTTTTAGTTTTTAATTTTTAAATTTTCAGAAATTATTAATTTAATAAAAAACGGTTTTTATTATTCTAAATTTTAAATTTTAAATTTTCAGAAATTATTGACTTTATATTATTTTATTGTATTACTTTGCAGCTTGTTTTGATGACGTTCGGGGCTAGGGGGAGCGGTGAGGGTTCGAGTCGTGGTTCAAGGCGAGGACCCGAGGAGCACGTGTTCGGCCCTGGAGTCAAGATCGAGGAGGAGGACTACGAGGACGAGGAAGAGTTTCAGCCACATTATCCATGCATGACCTCCAATTATCTCATGCATTCGTTGTAAAGGGGGCGCAAGTTTCGCATGTATAGTTGTGTCCGCACCATCACGGAGTTCCTCTTGGATGTTATCTGGAGTATCTGCCATTTTTTCGAGACGGCGCGACTGTGCGACTGCGACATGCTTGGTACTAAAGACGTCGATTCGGTGTTAGTCCATAACTTGACGGAGCGTTGGAGGCCAGAGACACAGACCTTCCACATGAAGCAAGGAGAGATGACGATTACCTTGCGGGACGCCTCTTGCTTACTTGGTCTCCCCATTCAGAGGATACCGGTATGCATGGCGAATGATATGGGAAAGGGTTGGGAGGATTACATACACACAATTCTTGGCGTTTAACTGGATCATAGAACCTTCAAGGAGAGTAGTCGTCTGCAGATTAAGACTACATGGCTCCAGCACCACTTCAATGTGTTTGGAGTCCATCAACGTCAGGATCATGTTCAGGTAAAGGTAAATAATATTGTATGACATTTTCATATATTTTTTATTAAATTATAATTAATTATATTCAAATTTTTAATTATCCCATTGTAGGTCGTGAGACATGTTATGGCTCACCTGCTTTACTTTCTCGGGGCGGTATTTTTTTCCGGATCTTACGAGTGATAGCGTCTATGTCATGTACTTGACGTTGATGGAGGACATGAATTACATGGGTCAGTACAGTTGGGGGAGTGCGGTACTAGTATACTTGTACCGTTTGCTATGCACGGCAACCGACCCGGGCAAAAAAGATATAGGCCGATGCCAGATGTTTCTTGTCATGTGGTCGTATTCTCGATTTTCAGTATATGCGCCGAAAATCACACCAGTGAATGATCTTCGTATCGACGATCCTTAGTTGTTCGGTACCCGATAAATTGAACGGAAGGAGTACGTTCACACGATACCTCATGACGAGATAAATGATGCACGTGGCTATTTCGACACGTTTGATTTTTATTTGAAATCAAACTTTATTTTCTTAAATTTTTAAAATCCATTTCTTATATGATAGGCTCCGTCATGAGGTGATCAAGTGGACCCTGTAAGTTGAGTTTCGTCAGTTGCTCCTATTGGGTCCCGCGGCTAGATACGCAACGAAAATTACAAAAAAAATTGTCCGCGAGACTTGACCACAACGATATCACTACAACAGAACAGGGTATCAGCGACGGCAAAAACCGTCGCTAAAAGTCAAAAAAACCGTCGCTATTTGTATGTCGGAGAAATCCACGTCGCTGATGTTAGTTTCTCCGACGGGCCGTCGCTGATAGCAGCATTACCGACGGCCCAACTTCTCCGACGGCCCGTCCCAGTTTTGAATTTCCGACGGCCCGACGGTACTGTTATTTCCGACGGCCCGACGCTAACTATATTATTTAAATAATATATTTTATACGGGTTGAGGTAATTTTTGAAATTTTTTACCTACCGCCCGTAGGTAATAACTATATTATTTAAATAATATATTACTTAATTAATTCATTATTATTTAATTATTAATTAACAAGGTTATTACATTAATCAGTAACACATTAATTATTATTAATATATTAACAAATCAATTAATCTCATAATAAACACATAAACATAAACACATAATCTCACAATACACAAATATTCAACGTCTCTCGCTCGTCCTCACCGTTCAAATACACAAATATACATAAACACATAATATCACAATAAACACATAATCTCACAAATATACAAATTCAACGCCGTTAATCGGAGAGTACCGGTATTCCAACAAGTAATCCAAGCCGTCCCATTTCACTATCCAAATTGTACCACTAATTGGACCCGTACCAGTCCATATTGGCCTTCAATTCATCTCCTGCACAAAAACCATCTCAAGCCAGAAACCATCTCGAGCCGTCAATTCCGGCTCCCGCTCCCCATCCATCTCCTGCTTCGGCTCCATTTCCACATCCATCTCCTTCTCCAGCTCCTGCTCCTGCTCCTGCTCCACATCCATCTCCTGCTCCAGCTTCGGCTCCATTAACAACTCAAAATTGATGTACCGAATTGATCGTCACTTGAAGCCAGAACCCAATATCCTGCATCCAATCCAATTTCCTGCATTAATAATCAATTCACAATAAATTAATATGTTTCCTAATTATGAATTAACTCAATCGAAGCCTTACCAGTAATCGACAAAATAGAAGCGTCGTCTGGTACCACAGTCAATTAATTTCCCCTGCCAATTCAAGCCAGAACTCAATCTCGTACCGATCCTCGCCACCCCACCTTCTTCGACACGACATATATGCAACGATACAACTCAAACCATCAAAACTGCACAGAAAATTAATTAAATATATTAGTTAATTTCAGGGGCATAAATCTAATTATATAAAAAAATCTTGACAAATTTGGAAAATATTGCTACCTTAATTCCCTTTCAAAAATTCCTTCCTGCTCGCTCGAAACCGACCCTCCATTTTGAAACCGGATCCTCCATTTCGAAACCGTGAATAAATTGAAGCCATCCTGACTCAGCAAAAAAAAAACAGAAATTGAATAAGAAAATATCACTAGCCTCAACCATTTCAGAAAAAGCAGTAAAAGAAAAAGTAATTTTTAGACACCAAAGCAGTAAAAAAATATTTTAGAAAACTAATTTCGAAAGAGAAAAAAAAAAGTAAAACAAAACTAAAAAAATGAAAACAAAAAAAATACATTTCAAATAACACTAGCCTCAACCATTTCATAAAAAAACTCCATTTCACAAGTGAAAAAGCTTGAACCAAATAATGAAATCAGAAAAAATGAAACGAAAAAGGAGGAAAGAGATGAACACTAAATTGCTTGAACTAAATGGAAAAAATTGCATGCAAAAAATGGAAAAGAATTTAAAAAATTATGAACCCTAAATAGAAAAAGGAGGAAAAAGATGAACCCTAACTATAAAAAGACATTAAAAAAGGATTTAAAACTGAGGAAACAAAAGAAAAATCATAATTACAAGAAAGAACCCTAATTGAAAGAAAGAACAAAAATAAATTGAAAAACATGAACCATACCTGAGAGACGGAAGGGTTTCCATCGAAGGCCACCAACTCCGCAGCAAGGTCGCCGACGATCTCCGCAGCAAGGTCATCAAGGAGCTCCGGTCGCCAACGAGATCCAGAGAGAGGGAGGGGGGGGGAGAGAGAGGGAAGAGGGGCGGCGTTGTGTGGAGAGAATGAGGGTAAGGAGAGAGAAGGGGGGCATGCGGGTTTAAGTACATAAACTTCACTTCATTAGCGACGGGCCGACGCTGATCTTTATCTGCGACGGTATTCATTAGCGACGGGCCGACGCGGATCTTTTATCTGCGACGGGGCTTCATTAGCGACGGGCCGACGGAGAGCTTTTGAAAATGTGACGGTTTTTAGTGGGCTTTTGCGACGGGCTTTATTTCACCAACGGGCCAACGCAGGCTATTAGCGATGGGCTTTGTTTCCCCGACGGGCCATAGCAGTTTATCAGCGACGGTTTTAGAGTTTATCGACGGACCGACGAAAAAATTTAAACATATACGACGGGCCGTCGCTAATAAAACCGTCGGTAATATACTTCTGCGACGGGCCGACGTAGAAAGGGCGTTTTATTTGCGACGGGCAGTCGCTGAAGTCAGACCCCCGTCGCTGATACCCAGTTATGTTGTAGTGTATGTGCAACTAAATTAAACATCGAAGGAAGAGTTTGTGTTTATTACCTCTGAATCACGCTTGATTCGGTGACGACAAAAATCGGCGGTGGCTCGGGATAGATTGCGTCTAGCTCCAAACGATGAAGCCTTCACCCGCGTCCACCGTGCTCGTCTCGATGGAAACCACCGTCTTGTACTAGCAACGCGGTGATCGACTTGAATCATTCTTTTTTCTCCTCTCTCTCTCTCTTTTTCATTTTCGGCTACCCTAACCGAACCCTAAAGCTCCTCGGCTGCTACCCTAACCGTAGCAGAGAGTTATGGAGGTGTGGCGGATGTGTGTGTGCACTAGCACGAGCCGAAACCTAAGGGTGGGCACACCCTTTTATAGTGGAGTGAGAGAGGGGTGATATACAAGGAAATAGTATTAGGTCAAATCCAAATAAATATATTAAAAGACCTAATATTATCTAATATACTAAAATACCTAATATTTATTTGGCGCATGCAAATAATTATATCACATATATTATTTGCAAGTCCTAATATTTTTGGATTTATACAAATAATTTATTATTTCTAAAATAATACACACACACACACACACATATATATATATATATATTTATTTATTTATTTATTTCGAATTACATTTATTCATTTTGATCCTTTCCCACATGTATATCTCATATACATATCACTCAGAAAATACTGATTCGTCTAACGAGATTAACATATTGGTGTGACCTAGTAGGTTTGATTAATTTGTCAACGAACTAAACTTAGTTCGTAAATCATAAGAGGTATCTAGTAAGACATTATTATTACCCAAATTATATCGAATGATCCGTGATCATTTCCTAGCAAGATAGTTAGCCGACTTAATTCTTTTGTTCTACGATATTTGCTAATCACAAGGCATGATTACCGTGTCAACCTTGATTTGATTAGCGTCCTTTTTCCGATCAAGAATTAGACTGACAAAAGACAAAAAGATATTACCAACAAATGTTAATATCATTATGAGCATGCCCATGCATTTCTTCAGTCCAAGTTCAATGGGTGGCCAAAAGGTATCTCCTTCTAATGAGGGAACGAAACCCATCTTGAAGGGAATCGATCCGACCCCGGGCCCGGGCAGCGGATATGAAGGCCCGGTCCGGTTCCTCTACTCGTATCCACCGTGAGTCGCAGCACCTCAGTTGCGGATGCACCTGTAGGGTTACGCACACGTTTATCAAAGTGTGCAGCGGAATTAGTTTCGCATGCGTAACCTAATTCTACCGGGATCACGCTCGAAAACCATCCAAAAAGGAAGAGTTGCGGAGAATATTACCTCGTACAAGTTAGTACGTGTCGATTTCTTCTCCAAATCCGTGAACCTTCTCCAAGGAGTGCTCGTGCAATCCCTCTAATCGTGCCCACCTCGATTTCGTCCGATCGGAATTACCAACGTCGTTCTAGTCGACGTTACCATCAAATCTCTCAAGCTCTTCGCTCAAATCTCCCTCTCAATCTCTCCAGATCTTATCTGAATTTCTGTGGAAGAAGAGAGAAAAACGGCGGCTCAAAACCCTAATTTTCTTCGAAAAACTTAGGTTAAAACGAAATCAGAATTCTATATATAGGAATTAAGTCAGTTCGAACACACCTAAATGGTTCGTTCGAACGCATTTAAGTAGTTCGTTCGAACGCACTTAAGTAGTTCGTTCGAACGAACCTAATCTGACTGTCACGAATAAGTCCGTTCGAACGCACTCATATAGTTCGTTCGAACGAACTTAATTCTGACTGCAGAATTGCATATTTATATAAATTCTTCCAAGTTAATTCTTAAGCCATATTTTCTTTCAAACTCCATCTTGGATTAAGACTTAATCAACTTGGCCATATGTCCAACATATGTCGTGAGATCTAATCACACGTGATTCCATTTTGTTTGTCCAACGAACGTATTGGTGAGCATTATCTTGAGAATCCGATATGTTACGAAATCTTGGTGTGACCTTGTAGGTTCGTCTAAGACTGGCAGTGGATATGGCAGAATCCGATACACTCTTTCTCGATAAGAATTAGATTGATAATAACAATGCGAACTCTACTGAGTTCCATCGAGCTTGGCCAAGCGTTTCATCAATCTCAATTCAATCGAGGGGCCCGAGAGATATCTCCCTCTATCCTTTTTCAAGGTTAGAAAGGAACAATTCCTATCTTGCAGCCTCACATCCTTTGCCTATGCTAAAAACAATACCCAATAGTAATCTCTGCTACACAGTCACGCGTAGGGTTAATTATATCAAAGCATTGTCTTTTCACATACTAGGTATCCGTGAGATCACTCAAGTATGAAAAACTAAAACGCACTATCTGGATATGAGTTCGTCTCCAATGACTCTGACCATGTCACAAACTCATATAGTGGTCAGTCAAATATACGACGCCGCGTATATCCATATTCTAGAATCGACGCTACCGTCCCAGATCAGTAAAACCTGATCATCTCTGTTGTTTAATTCTAACCTAGAGGGGGGTAAATTTGGCAATCTAACTTACACTTAGTTTAGATTTAAACCTAATTTACGGTGCGGAATAAATAATAATTTAGATGATAAAGATGATACCGTACAAACACTTTGACACAAGATGTTTGTTTACGAAGTTCGGTAGGTGGTTGCTTTGTAGCTTTAACTCACCCTTTACTCGCTTAATTGACCGACTCAATTATTTGCGAGTACCTACGTCTCCGGGAATGCCTTGTGCCTCTTTTTGGCTTTCGATTGAATTCCAACTCAACTCGATTACAAGGATTTGCCTAGATCGATTTACACGCTTCTATCGATCTATAGCTTAGGCTCTTTACACTTTGTTGCACTAGCCTATTACACTTTTTCACTAATCGAGCTACAACGTGATCGGTCACGTGAGTGGGATACGATTAGTGGAGAATATCGAAAGTAGATCAACGATCTAAAGAGGTTTCTCAAGCTATCAATGGATATAGAAAATCACAGCTTAGGGTTTCTCTCTTTTTAGGTTTGAAAGTTTGAAATTGAGGAAGTGGGAGAGAGAGACCCATGAAGGATTCTATTTATACTCTCTATAGAAATCCTTCAGAAAACTTGCAGTGCGTTCGAACGCATACAGTCCGTTCAGAACGCACTTGAAGTTTGCACTAGCCGTTTCAAAATAACGTGCAAGTACATCTTGGGTCCGTTCGAACTGACAATGTCCGTTCGTAACGGACTCCATTATACATAGCATTTTGCGTTCACAGGAACAAGAGTCCGTTCAACGCACTGAAAAGTGGGTGAACGTATTCCAGGTTGTCCGTTCGAACGCACATGTGTGTTCGTTCGAACGCACATATCCCTGTGACATATTTTCGTTCACAGGAAAGATTGTCCGTTCAACGCACTCGGAAGGTGTGTGAACGGATTCTAATTGTCCGTTCGAACGTACATGATTGTTCGTTCGAACGCACACATCCCTGTGACACGTTTGGTTCTAATCAAGCTTTAAAGTTTTGATATTTAGCAAGTCCGTTCAGAACGGACTTTGAGTTCGTTCAGAACGCACTTCCTGCTTGACTGAACTCTTTGTTATTTTGAACATGATTTTACTTGAGTTCTACTAGGTTTGTACCTATGGTTTATTTGTGGCGTATCCCACTCACGGAAGGCTTCAACATCTTGAGTCTTGATGTATTCCAATGGCCTTCCTTGTGTTCTTCTTTTCTTGTTTATGTTGAGACTTCATGTCCTGATTCTTGATGTAATCCAATGAAGTCTTCCTTCACAAGTCCTCCTTCATCTTCGTATCGTACCTATGTTATCCTGCACTTTTCTGGATGTATACATTAGTACTGACAGTGTTTTGAAATAATCAAACTATCAGGAAATTTGAACCAACAATCTCATCTACGAATATGCCAGTGTATGTAAAAATCTCCATTCAGTGAATGGACTACCTGGTTCAAACCTATGAACAACTTTATACACGAGGGACATTTTAGAATTATATTCATTCCGTTTAGTGGTTTTACTATCATTCAATTGACGAATCAATATGCCAGACTATGGCCATGCAACAAATTATTCTCAACTGACTCGATGCACTAAACTAGAATAAAATTAAAGGTCTATCCGATTATTATAATCGAATAACCTCTCACACACTTTCTTGTTATTTAAAATTTTTGAAATATGAAGGTTTAGGTCATATGATGAATAGTAATATAGATATATGTTTCTCAAACAAATACAATCCAAATACAATCCAAATAACAGGCCTAGGGCATAATAAATGTTCTCCCACTTGCACTAGGCTGATTGAATCCCCTTATGCAATGAGAAACATAAATGTTCTCCCACTTGCACTAGGCTGATGGAATCCCCTTATGCAATGAGAAACATAAATAAATCACCCAATCTAACACCACGATAGATATTTCAATCCTATCGCCCTAGCATGACGCTAATGCTTGGCACGTGATAGTGCTCGTAAATGGTTCGGCCATGTTATTATCAGTAGGTATCTTTATTATTTTCACGTCACCTCTCTTCGTAATCTCACGAATCAAGTGGTAACGCCGGAGTACATGTTTGGACCTGTGATGCGCTCGCGGTTCCTTGGATTGTACTATTGCTCCGTTATTGTCACAATATACATCCATGGGATCCGAGATTCTTGGCATAATGCCAAGTTCCATCACGAACTGTCATAGCCAGACAGCCTCCTTTGCGGCTTCCGAAACCGCGATGTATTCCGCTTCAGTTGTAGAATTAGCTACCGTCTTCAGTATGGATATTTTCCAAACAACAGCTCCCCAATGGAGCGTGAAGACATAACCACTTGTTTACCATCCAATGGTAACTCAGAATTTTGTTCCATATTAACTTGTTCACTATGTGGTTCTCGAATTTCTTCGAGATCAATTTTTACTCCCACTGGCTTGATGATCTAGGAATTTCTTCTCTAAGAAGTATCCTCGTCAAACCACGAAAACCTTGTTTTCGCTAGGCAAGTAAAATTAGTATCCTCGGGATACCCCACAAATAAACATTTGTTGGATCTTGGCTTGAGTTTGGCGTCTGTCTCGCTGCCCCAAATCTTAAGATAAGACAATAATGGTACCATGCCATGCCATAATTCATATGGTGTCTTTTCAAAATGATTTGGACGGAACTCTATTCAGTAATGAGCAATTGTTTGAGGCGCTAAACCTCAAAATGACTTTGGCAAATTCGTTCGACTTATCTTCGAGAGAACCATGTCTAACAAGGACTGATTACTCCTCTCGGACACTCCATTTCATTGGGGTGTACCGGGTGGAGTCCATTGTGATACTATACCACAATCTCGAAGATAGTCCTCAAACTCATAGCTCAAGTATTCGCCATCTCAATCCTATCGAATGGCCTTTACTTTCTTGCCCAATTGAAGTTCTACTTCGTGTTGAAACTCTTTGAATTTCTCAAAAGTTTCACTTTTGTGACGCATTAAGTATAGATGACCATATCTATTATAATCGTCAGTAAAAGTCACAAAGTAGCGATACCCATTTCTAGTCTCGACACTCATCGGTCCACATACATCGGAATGTATGCGGGCCAACACATCTTTCGATCTTTCTCCTTTCTTGGAGAAAGGTGTCTTTGTCTTCTTACCCATCAAACAAGATTCGCAATTTTCTATTGACTCTAAGTCAAAAGAATCTATCACTCCATCTTTTTGGAGTCTAGCAATGCGTTTCTCGTTTATGTGTCCGAGACGATAATGCCATGAGTATGTTTCATTAGTTTGAGTAGTATTTATGTTATAAATGGACTGATTATTGTTGTTATTTTCTAAATCCAAGACATATAGACCATTTTCAACTAGACCATTACTAAAGAAAATGTCATTCTTGCGAATAAAACAATCATTAGTACCAGTAACTAATTGATATCCATCCGCAATAAGTCTCGAAATAGAAAAAGTACTCCTACTCAAAGTAAGTACATAACAACAATTATTCAAAACTAAAATAAGTCCATTTGGAAAAGTTAAATCATACGTCCCTTCGGCTAATGTGGCTACTCGAGCTCCATTCCCGACGCGTAAATTAACTTCGCCACGAATCAAAGATCTTCTACTTCTTAGGCCCTGCATATTATTACAAATATCAGTCCCACATCCAGTGTCCAACACTCATGATGGTGAAGTAAAGAAATGAGATTCGATAACTGAAATACCTGATGCCGATGTGTCCAAGGAAGCGGTCTTTTGCTTGCTCTCCCTCAGGAAGATCTCGCAATCATGCTTCCAATGCCCCTCCTCGAGGCAATGGAAACACTTCTTGACATCCTTGCTCATAGGCTTAGGCGCAACCTTGTTGCCCTTTGCCTTCTTGTTTTTGTTCCCATTGCTTGGACTCTTCCCTTCAATCACCAATACCTCCGAAGTCCTAGACTTCATGTACCGCGGTTTCATGTCACTTTCGAATGCTCCGAGCATTCCGAAAAGCTGGGGAATGGTCATTTGCATGTCTGACATGTGGAAATGCGAAATGAACGAATCGAAACTCGGTGGCAGTGACAACATGATCAAATCAGTTTGTAACTCCACCTCGAATTTCATGCCAAGCCTCTCAAGGTGATCGAAATACCCTTTCATCTTGAGAAGTTGCGAGCTAACAGGCGTACCATCTTGCATCTTGCATTGCGTCACATTGCCAAGAGCTTGATACTTCTCCATCCTTGCTTGAACCTGAAACATCTCCATGAGCTGTTTCATAATCTCGTATGCATCCTGTTTCTCAAATTGGATTTGATATTCAGGAGTCATAGTAGCCAACATGAGGCATGTGACATCATTCGAATCGTCCTACATGGTCGTATGTTCGAATACATCATCCTCAGTTGCTTTATCCCCTGGCACAGGAGGGAGAGGCGTCTCCAAGACATGTGCCTTTCCTTCCAGTTTCAGAACGAATTCCAGATTCCTCTGCCAGTCGAGAAAATTCTTTCCGTTCATTCGTTCCTTTTCCAAAATGGAACGCAAACTAAAACGGTTGTTACTTGGTAAAGCCATGAATTCTACAATTTTGAAAAAAAAATGTAAAATGTGGTCTTTCGTATATTAAAATTCATTTTAAACAACTTGAAATACCCATTATTTTATCATTTCAAATAGCCCCCACTATTGAAACGGAGACTTGATACCTTAAATCTCGTAATGGACAAGATCTCTATTTAGCGTATCTCTAAGGTGACGAAGGCCAACCATTTAGAAAATACGTTACGTTGAGTAGGACAATGTACAATCATCTCCAAGACGATTCTTGCTTTGTTCGTGAGGACCGGTATTGAGTCCAACTCAAAACCAGTGTGTGTACCTCACTCCTTGCCCCAAATCCTAGCCTAGCTAGCGAATTGGTCAAGTCCAAACCACAAGTGGAGTATCATTCAATTAGCGAATTGACATGCCAGACTATGGCCATGCAACACGTCAACTCCTAATCAATGCATGCCTTCCTTGTTCAAATCTCCCTCTCAATCTCTCCAGAACTGATCTGAATTTCTGTGGAAGAAGAGAGAGAAACGGCGGCTCAAAACCCTAATTTTCTTCGAAAAACTTAGGTTAAAACGAAATCTGAATTCTATATATATAGGAATTAAGTCAGTTCGAACGCACCTAAATGGTTCGTTCGAACGCACTTAAGTAGTTCGTTCGAACTAATCCAAATCTGACTGTCACGAATAAGTCCGTTCGAACGCACTCATATAGTTCGTTCGAACGAACCTAATTCTGACTGCAGAATTGCTTATTTATATAAATTCTTCCAAGTTAATTCTTAAGTCATATTTTCTTTCAGCACCTGCCTAGACGATGCACCGGCGAACTTGCTTGATCGCGTTTGATTATCTAATCCGAGAAAACCCCTTTTCTCTTTTCTCTCTTTCTCATCACACTCATTTAACTATTGATGGTGTTCTTTCGAATGATCATCTCAATTAGTCTAATTTAAATTAGATTCAGGATTAACTCTTTTCTTGACATTGATTCACTTTGATTGACTTTCTATTGACCTCATAGATCAGTGAGAAACATCCTATATCTACTACATAGGATAAGGATGGGCCAAAAGCTATATATATCTACTATACACCTTTTCAAACAGAAAACTGCATACACACTTTCAGTATTCGGTTGAAACGAAATTGTTAAATCGTTCCAACCGACTTAAAACCTTCACGGAAGTTGTAGATAATCTTATTGTATTTCCAACCCAATTTGTCCCAGACCAATTGGAGTTTGGATGCGAACGTTATGATGGTTTTACTAACTGTATGTCAAACTGTCGCACCCTTTCGGTATTCCATTAAAACGACACTGATACATCGCTCAAATGAAATATATTCCTTCATGAACGTTCTAGATAATCTCATTATCTATCCAACCCAATTTGAACCATTCAAATTGGAGTCGTTATCTGAAAGTTATGCCAGTTTTACTAAAACTGTTTCTTATGCCCAAGAACGCGTACGTTCGTTTGTCCTTCTACGTACCATTTTACCGTTGATCCAAAGCTGTATTTTCCTTCACATCTCGGTTGCTCACATTTATCATCGTGTTTCAATTCATACCCTACAACATTCTATCAGTCCTCTGTCACGATGACATAGAAATGTATCGAAGTATGAAACTCCACACATTGGAATCCATGACCAACCTCAGGTCGTAGGATTTACCAGACTATCTGTTATGAAAACCGATGATAACAATAAACATGCATATTCCCATAGATGTGCAACCTCTATTACATAGATATGTTTCAAACTTGATAACCAATATACATAGTTAGTTAAACGTGACCATCAGTTTGCAAACATACTAGTGTGAGTACATGGCTTTCATAGACAAGTATTTTTGTCTCCATAAATATCCTATGTACTTCTAGGGATTATTTTTAGAATGATATCTTCTTTGATTCATAGTTTCACTATCAAAGTCACGTACTTAGATGATATGATCGAGATTTTCTTTCAGGATTTATTCTTTTAAGATTAAAATCAAAACAAAATACATAATCTTGCATTACACAAGCATTCGTAACTATTACATAGGCCTAGGCCACTACACCTTCGGAGCCGTACCACCCAGAGAGGGTGATGCGACAGTTCGGATTCACCCAGGTAAAAATTCTATTAAATATTTTGTTATTGTAGTTTATATTGCAAATTTGTTATTTATAAGTTTTATTCGTTTCTCTCAGGTCATATCTCCACCTCCTTGTTCCCCCAAGGCGCCTTTGCATAATATCAGCAACAATCGAGGGCATTATTGGCCGCATAAGTGGGCGCTTCACATCCAGCGGTGGAATGAGGCTATGGAACATTTTGTCCCCGTTGGTGATCCGTATGATCCCGAGGTGCGTCGAGATTACATGATTTGGTTTGGGATTAACGGATGTCCACGAGTGTAGTTTTCAGTTCAACACGACGTGCCTCCGTGTGTACGTTATATACTTAGAGAGCCTACAATAGTCGTTGAGGTACGTTGATGTTGTTATTCTAAATTATTATGTTTGAACATAAATAATTTAAACTTGTAGCAACATCATTTTAACGAGACTCTGGATAAGGGCCGTCGGATCATGGACATGCTACGTCTGGCGGGGACATCGATCGCTCCCACCTTGAAGAGGGGCTTGAAGAGGACTTGCAAGAATTTGATCTTGTCTTGCTCCCGGGACACGGAGTTACTGACATACCTACCACACGCCTATGACCACGCCGACACTCAGTCTGACTCGACTCGGATAGTGACGAAGACGACAATGATGGTCATGTCACGCAACTTACCTAGTAGGGCCGTGGACGTGCACGTGTTGCTGTTCCCCGACGTGGTGCACGTAGTCGTGGTCGTGGACGTGTTTGATGTTTCGATATTTATGTGTGTGTGTTCATGTATTTCAGATGTTATGTTTTCATATACTTTTGATATTTCGATGTGTGTTTTGATGTATCGTAGATATTATGTTTTGATGTAGTTTGAATATTTTGGTATTGATGTTTCGATACATTTTTATTATGTTGTCATGTTTGGTTTCTTGTTTTTTGTATTTACTTTAACAAATTTTCAAATAAACTAGCTACATTGTGGACAATTTTGAGTGAGCAAATGATACCTCAAAATTACAACGAAATCATCTAAATTATAGTTTTTAAAAAAAATGTAAAACATTCATGTTGTAATTATTTTCCAATTCAATCTCTTTAAAAAAAATTGTTCAAATTGCAAAAAAAAAAAAAATTTGAAAACAGCTCTTTCGCCAGACTGGCGAAAAATCACAAATCAAATTTTCCGCCCATTCAAGCACACTGAAGTTGGAGCCATCAAATCCCTGTACTTTCGTCAGAGAGTCTGGCGAAAGAACTTAACAGTGTTTAACCTGTTGATTAAGACCAAAATTAATCTCTTAGCTATTTCAATAGACGACCTGACGAAAGTACATTCTCTTTCGTCATTGAGAAAAGAACTTGATTTATAATTTGGCCAATTCCATAGTTATTCTTACATATTGGACTTTTGGCAAGCTACATGTCACAAAAAATCGATTTCCCGTTATCTCACCCTCACAATTGTTGACTTTTGTTATATCAAGATATCAATTATTAAGTGCATAATGCATTATATAAAGAGTCGTGTCCCGTTGGATATGATTTTTTTTTTATTTCAATTATGATATTTCAAAATAACAATTATTAATAGTGTTTTGTTTATAGTATTATTTCAATTATACAAATAAGTACAATATCTCTTGGACATAATTATGATCTTTTTAAAACAAAGAGTCGTATCTTATTTGACATAATTCTTTTATTTCAATTATAGTATTATTTGAATAGTAGTGTTTTATTTGTCCCGTCAATATCTCTTGCCATGACTAGGGCCATGACCCGTCTTTGTCCGGAAATAAATATAAACTAACATTATATAATATACGGTTTTTTTTTATGATGCATCTTATTAATTCTTATAAAAAACAGTTTATTATTTTTTTTATAAAAACTAATGAAAATTTGTAAAAGGGGCAGATTATCCAAGATCATATTTGTTTTCTTAAATGATTTCTTTATTATGATAAAAGATGTATGGTAGGACAAAATAAAAGATATATATGAGTAGACGAGGAACTAGTGGGTGGTTATGTTAATCACAACCGTTTATCATGATTTAATCAATTGTTGAAAATATCGTGTCCAATTTTTTGTCCAATAATTTGTCCATTGATCCATTCACATATATGAAAAGTACTACAATGTTTGCAGTATCATTTGTTTTATTTTTTTAAAAACAGAATTTTTAATTATTTATTAAATTACTGAGTTCTTTTATTTAAATTTTATCCGCAAACATAAAATATAAAAAGGTCATTTATCCTGCCTTCAACCCAACACGGTCTATTTATATTCTAATTAACACGCTTAATTAACAAATTAACACATTTCACATAATTAATTAACACGTGATATATAATAAACTTCTACCTGAATTAACAAATCCGGATTATTGTTAAGAAGCTGTTATTTACTATGTTACGCGGAAACTTAAAAAATGCAGAAGTATCCTGAGGATACGCGTATCTGATACGAATACGGGTGCGATACGGCTCGGATACGTATCGGATACGCCACATGGCGTATCCGAATATTTTAATATTTATTTTTTTCGGATACGGCGGGGATACGGCAGGATACGGTTGGGGATACGTACATGATACGGATGGGATATTCTATTTAGGATACTTCGGCACATTATATATTTTGGTTCATAATATTTTTAAATAAATTATATAGGATAATTATAGAATACTTCTAGATTAGTTCTAAAATATTTCTAGAACAAATTTATGATAATTTTATGATACTTGTATACTTGTATTGTTTGGTTGACATTATTTATTGTCATGATATTTAATTTAAAAATATTATTAATTTATTATTTAATTTATTACTTATTTATTAATTATATATAATATAAATATATTAAACTAATAATTATATAGCCGTATCCGTATCCGTGATTTTTTGAAAATTATCGTATCGTCGTATCCGTATCATATCGGATACGCTATCCGTATCCGTATCCGTGCAACATAGGTTATTTGCCACGTTAATTAAAATATGAAAGGTGTTGGTGTTGAAATTTGTGGGGAAAGTAATAATTTCCAAATATAAATAAGTACACAACAGTACAGTAGACAAAACTTAAATAATTGTGATTCGTGTCGTGAAGCAACCTTATCCATGAAAAAATGCCAATGTGAAAGTTTGGCGGGATAAACATGCATAATTAGAGCATATGTAATTTTGCATGTGGAAACATCCCCATCATCCTCGAGAATTAATGATGGACTTGGTGGAGGAGCTTCGACAACACAACCCTAGCTCGAGGACCAGTGTTTTTAATGTGGTAAAAGGATCCGGGTACGTGTCATCAATGCCTTTTAAGCCACGTCGGCCACCTGTTCTTCGTTCATTCATTCCAGGGATCTCCTTTGCCATCATAACCAAAGAACCTCTCCATTTTCCTCACCATCACATTCTTTTTTTCTTTTTTTTTAATGATATCCGACAACCTATGTTGCGCGGATACTTCGAAAAATCAAAATCTACCTGTATCCGATACGCGTATCGTATCCTAAATCATATGTTAAATTGTCGTATCGTCGTATCCGATACGCGTAATCGTATCGCCGTATCGGCGTATCCGAGCAACATAGCCGACAACCAATTGTTTTCGTTACTGATATCAACAAAAAATTAAGTATCGAACTCACAACCTCTCTCAACATATGTTTTTTGTGTTTCACACTCAATCAACTAGCTTATAGACTCATTGACAAAAATATTAATTTTTTTTTTGATAATAAATGAAGAAGTCTCATGTATTCTTCATCCATTGATGTCAATGGAGTTCGAACCCACAATCTCTCACAACATATGATTTTTTATGTCTCGCACACAATCAACTAGGCTATGAACTCATTGACAAACGAGTAAATGGAGAAGGCTTGGTGGTCCTCCATCCATTGCTGCCAATGAGACTCGAACCCACAATCTCTTACAACATAAAATTTTTGTGTCTCACATCCTTAAAACATATCACATTTTCATCTCGGGTGACGGATCTAACCCCATATCAATATAGAGAGACGGTAATTCAGAAGAGTTACTATGAAAAATTCGAAAAATAAATTGAGAGGACGGCTGCATATATCACCGACGCACGTCCGCAAACATTAACGCTAAAAAATCTTCAGAGAGGGGAGAGAGGAGGGGGGCAATCCTTGTAAGATTTGTCAATGTTCAGCCCCCATAGTGTGTGTATGTGTGCGCACGCGTGTTATGATATTTTATGATAAAATTTAAAATATATGTACTGTTATCTCTCAAAAAAAATTTAAAAATTTTCACTGTACTCTTCCACCCCCTAGATTACCGTTTTCCAAATGATACGAGACAAGATCCGCAATTGGTATTTTGTTATTGTAATTTGTAAACTAATATTTCATATTTTGTTATTATCATCGATGACTTATTTTGATTATTGCAAGTATTTAATTTCCTATCATATGTAGTGAACAAACGAGTTTAAGAGTTAAATGATGTTTTTCCTAATATTAATATTTAAGATAAGATGTCTGTATGATTGATCTAATGTTTAAATTTGCTTACTCTGATTTAGAAGTATTTACTTTTTTCTATATTGAATAGTAATGAAAAAATACTTTTTAAAATTGTGTTACTTGTATGATTGTAAAATGACTAGTATTACATTTGCTTTTGATTTACTGTATGATTTTCCCTATCGAAATCGAGCAGGTTTTAGATGAAGAAGATTTTGTTCAGCACGTTCTATTCGATACTGGCAGCAGAAGAACCCGACTCGATATTTCCGTTGCCAAATTCAATTCTATTAGTAATTCAAAAGAGAAATAATGAATTGTTGGAAAATTCGCAAACCAGGCCGGGAGACAAACGAAATGACTCGCTTTGGACGGTTGGTGCTTGATTGACTACGTATGCGGGCTTTTCAGGATTGGAGTGAAGCGCTAGTTAAAGATACTGATTTTGGAGCTTGATGGTTCATTTGCCGATCACTCGTCTCGTTTGTTCAAATCACAAACCCCATGAGGGCGCTCGTCTGCCACGACATATAAGGCAAAAGGCCAAAAAAGTCTATTTTTCTGAACTTTCTGCTATGTTGGTCAAGGACTATTAGCTGTGATTTTATCACCCAAAATATTACAATTAAAATTTAATATAAAATAATTGTTTGTCATGCTAATAAAAGATTGTTCTTGATAAATCATGTTAACTTTTTAAATTAAACTTTTTTCCACTAATATGACAAATAATTAACAATTACAATATCATAGATTCATACATAGGGGCGTCAACGGTTCGGATCCGGTTCGGATAGTGGTCATACCAGATCCATATCCATATTGTCGGATCCGGATACGGTTTGGATAATAAACGGATACGGATACGGTTCGGATATTGTCGGATACGGATACGGATATGGTTCTGTTTCGGATATTAAAACGGATATTATGTTATCATAACGTAATTTACTTTTTAGCTATAAATATATATAATTTGTGACATGAACGATAAATATGATTATATTTAAACATAATTTTACGATTGTGAGTTAAATCACTTACAAATCATTAATTTGTATATGATTTTTCAACTAATATCAAATATAATACATAAAATAATATATAATATGAGTATTCGGATCCGGTTTCGGATACTCGAATCTAGTTTCGAGTATCCGGATCCTAAAAATACCCGGATCCGGAACACGGATCCGGTTCCTGCACCAAAATCGAATATCGAATCCGGTTCCGGATCTTAAAATTAGCAATCAGATCCATATCCGGATCCACTCGGATTCGGATATTTTTTTCGAATCCGGATATTTTTTCGGATACGGTTCGGGTCGGTTCGGGCAATATCCACACCATTGACATCCCTATTCATACATCAACTTACAAACAATGTGATTAATTCAGGATATCTCTCTGTCCATGAGAATTGGAGAGGATGAGAGAAACCTCCCAAACACATGGTAACTGGAAGTTGGGTACTGTGGAGATTTCTCCAGTAGTTGGGTGGACCATGGGGACAAGGGAAAGCTTTTTTGAAGCCAGACTAGGACTAGGTCCCACATGCAGTCTTTGGGCTGGCACTAATTATCTCCATCTTTTCTTGAATTCCCAAACAACTAATTTGTACAACATTAAATAAAATCAGTTTTACTTTTACATACTTTTAAGAGAGAGTTCCTTGACTGTACCAGAAGTTTGATGATAAAAAAATTAAGATTATATTAGTGATTTAATGAATGCATTTTAAAAATATATATATATGCATCAATATTATCATTTTGTGACTGAACTATAAATTGGCATAACAATAACAAGTCTTATTAAAATATGAATGAGAAATTCCTACATATTATACTATATTTATATTCTCCAGATATTAAAAATTCCCATTATTTTTTAATTAATTTTATTTTTAATTTGTCCATTTCCATTTTATTTTTATTTGTCCAAATCCAGATTACTATGTTAATTAAGTTTATTTGTTCATTTTTCGGATTTTTTATTCTATCATTTATGTAGCCAATTGCGTAACGAGTCACGATAATGGGCAAGATTTACTATTGTTTCTCAAATTAAGCAAATGGACAGTTCATCATTTTCTTATTTCATATTATATTATATTAGACGATGAGGCCCATAATATGAAAGTATCCCATGTATAAATTTAATAAAAGGCTAGGTATAAATTTAATAAATTCTTTTCAATTTTTAACGAATATATATTCTTTTCAATTTTTAGCGAATATATTTTTAAACATATGATATGTTAAACATGCATCTTAAAAAAAACACAATTAAAAACAATTTACTATCGTATTAAATTGTTTGACAATTATACTTTAATATTAATAATAATAGCGTATGTCATTAAGTTAAGATCACATGATTTTCTAAAAATATTAAAAATTAAAGGAAAGAAATAAGAGGTAAATATTGTATTTATATCTTTATTTTGTTTGTGTAGTTTATATTTTCTTTCATTCATATATGTTTTTTATTAAAGTATGCCAGGTATAAATTTAATAAAAGGCTAGGTATAAATTTAATAAATTCTTTTCAATTTAATAAATTTAATAAAAAGTTATGTCAAATCTTATTTATTTATATTCTAGGAAAAAATAATTTTAAAAAATTATATATACAAGAAACATTGTTCCGCAGCGGAACAAGGAACCCACTAGTATATTCTTAAATTCATATATACAAGTATAACTTCAAATTCTCATACTACCTCTTTTTAAATGAGCCCATCACACATTAAACACACAAATTTTACTAATTCATACAATGATTCTTTGTTTTAGTGCATTGCCTACAAGAGACTTTGAACTTGAAAATCAGAACTTTATATGTACATGACTTCTTTTATTGGAACTTCTTATCGAAATATCAAAATAATCAAATTATTGTAGCAAACTCAAATAAATTAATGTACTCTCATCAATTATTGCAATGCAAAGATTGGACTAAATTATTCAATTATTGCAATGAGATTGGAAAATTGGATCGATTATATAGTCAAATCAAGAATATAAATCCACTGCCAATTGTTCCTTAACCTAATGATAAATTGCTTAACATAAGATATCTAAAATCAGTGGTTCAAGTCTTATTGGTATCACAAATAAATAATAAATAATGAAACCAAAAATATTTTCATGATTCATGAATAATATTTCATTTCAAAAAAAATATATAAATTAATGGGAATTGAAATACAAATCGAATATTTTCTACCTCCGACCTCTTATTACTATGAAGTCATGGGTCGTACCCTAAATGTAGTATGTCTTACATCAGAAAATTCAAGACTCCGAGGAGGATTAACTATTTCTCTGTAGGATGCTAATAACATATTATCGACAACAGATCAATTATCTAAGCGGGAGTGTATAATTTCAAATATATGTATTCTCTGCTCGATCGAAATAAACACAAGGGTTGAACACATGATTAATGATTTTGAATATATGAAGATGCATTGACATTATGCACATTCAATTGAGCAACAATTACGAAAGTAATATTGCAAAAGTGATATGTGGTAATCGCAAAAAAAGTTGGCAATTATAACATTTGGGGTATGGAAAAAAAAGATGACTTCTCCAACAACTCTGCAACGTCGTTAAAAGTGTCACATGCAATACGATCTGAAACTCATTTATGAAAAAATTGTATATAATTACTCAAAATATTTGGGCATTTTCCAATTACTTTGTGTATACATCTGAAATTCATTTAAGAACACAAACTTTCGTGATTATCATGAAAAAAACACAAATTAAAAAATTAAAAAGTTTAAGTAACAAACTATTGGTACTAAATTAGATATTTTAGCCATCCCTATATATATATATATATATATATATATATATATATATATATATATGATTTTGACAAATTTTCGTGGGAGTCAATTATTTGAAATTGCACCATCCCAAATTTTGAGAAGTGATAGTAAAATTAATACTGATATACTATAAAATATATCAAATCACTAGTTATGTTAAAGGAACCAAGACTCTGGGCCCTGCTAAGAGCCGTACTGAATATCAAATATTTTGTTGGTACTGAACAATTCAATCAATTAATACACACCTGTGATTTTATTTTTGAAGTAGTTGAGAGATGGATTGAAAAGGGAGGGGGAGCAAGCTGAAAACATCCCAAAGAGTCCGTTAATACCATACCCATGGGTGGTCAAAGACGGAAATAAAGACAGTCGTACCGAACTCTCGAATATCTCATGAAATGTAGCAGAGGTGTGCCGATGCATGGCTTTATTGGAGGTCTCGGTTCAGTGCATTCTAGCTTTTGGGACCCAGCCACGTTCATAGTTATCTACTTATTAAATTGGGAAGTGTTTCTCTCTTCCATATGCAAGACCGTACAAAATATTTTCTGATATTTTCTTTTGCTTTCGAGAAGTATATTTGTTGTCAATGGTCCCATAACCTAGATGGTTGAGTGCTCAGTACAATCAATTCTCATGTTGTAGATGTTGTGGGTTCAAATTCCGGCGGCATCAATATAAAAAAAAAAAAACATATAATGGCCACGATTCTTGGATTAGGATTCTCTTAAAAAAAAATAAGAATATTGTCTTATATATTCTTCCCAAATTCTCTCTTTCGTTTCATTTCTTTGATCTAATATATTCGAGGTTTCGATACATTGTCAAACCTCCTTCAAAAAAAAAAAAAAAAAGTAACTTTACCTAAATATCTTCTTCCCAAAGGTGACAGGTTAATATTTAACAAAATTGTTTTTTTTTTGTGGAAAAAGTTCCAAAAAATATAATATCGATGAGATTTTAATCAACTCTCATGAAATAGAAAAAATGCAATGTACTTTTTAAGGACTAAAATAAGGAATATTGAAATGTTCGGATTTTTTTACTTAATTAAGTAAATTAGTCTTTTTCATCTGTGTATGTGTGTGTGCATGAGCGTGCGTGTGCGTGTGGATGGGTGCGTGTGCGTGTGAGCGTGCGTGTGCGTGTGTGTGTGTGTGCGTGTGTGTTGTGGGTGTGTGTGGGTGTGTGTGCGCGCGCTTGTATGTGTGTCTGTGTGTGCGTGTGTGTGCGTGTGTGCGCGGGCGCGGGCGAACGGGAGCGCGCGGGCTGGCATGTGTGTGCGCGTGTGTGCGTGTGTGTGCGCGGGCGCGGGCGAGCGGGGGTGGGCGTGCGCTACAATGTGTGATATACGTTTTGAAAAAATATGTCTTCCGCAATATTTATTTATTAAAAATCAGTGAACTAAATACCACTGTTATTGCGCACCATGGAGTTTTCAATGGGCAAAACGAACAACACATTCAATAAATTGTAAATATTGCATTTTGGACGTTACGAACGTTATTGCTACACAATAGCGCGTATAACAGCTTCCGAATAACTTTCAAACTAAATAATGACCTCTTCTTTTAGACCCGAATCAGACCTGTTTTGAAATTATCGGTAAAAAAATGAATTTGTCGACAGAGTATTGCTAGTGTTTGCTCTCTCTCTCTCTCTCTCTCTCTCTCTCTCTCTCTCTCTCTCTCTCTCTCTCTATATATATATATATATATATATATATATATATATATATATACACACGCGCGCGGCGAACTAGGGGTACAATCTATAAATTATTTTATTTTAAATATGCCATGATGTAATTGGAATCATGCAATTGCATGCGCATTCAAATGAGCCGGCCCAATATCATTCGATAAAAAATTAATTTTCTTGGTCCGGATATAATACACCATGCTTATTTCCCAATTTACAAATGCATATTACCTTATTTCTCTCATTTTTATTTTCCTTATGAACACCATCAATTTTTTTCAAAACAATCCAAAATCTTCTTCGAGCTGCAAATAAAATAAAAACAAGCTAGAGCAAGTATATTCAACTTTCTTAAATTTCTCAAGATTAATAATTATTTTTGTAGATTTATCTTAAACATACAAAATCGAAGTAAGAAAAATAAAGCTAATTGATAAATTTTGAACAATTACTTAGGGATTTCACTGAAATTTTGTGCAAAGAGTTTCAAGATAAATCTCAAGATATTTTGAATGATCTTAATTTGATTGTTTATATGAAAAGGAAATTGCCTTATATTTATCAATGGAAAAAATTATAGATGACTTTTCTTAATGTAGGAAAGACAGGTTCCGCTACGTTCAAATTAGAATTTGTTGAACTTGTTTTGGATGTTTTATTGTTTCAGACGAATATATGTACTTTTGAAATTTATTTATAATTTAGTAATATTATGTTTTTTTGTATGTCATGTATGAATAATATTAGGTAAAAAAATTTGTCTTCTTCTCGTCCCCTCCTAATTTCTATGTAGGTTCCGCCCATGTTGTGTGTGCACGCGCGCGCGTGCGTGTGTGTGTGTGTGTGTGTGTGTGTGCGCGCGCGCGTTATCTTTTGATGTTTTGAACTTGTGTGGAAGACGAAAACGGAATTGTGTATATTTTAGTAGATAGCATAATTATTACATATTTATATTTATTTATTTTCAAAATAAATAGAAAATGTTCGATAGTCCTCCATCCATTAATATTAATAAAATTTGAACTTATAATTTGTCACATCATTTTTTTTGTCTTATCCTCAACCAACTAGAGTATGAGTCTATTGATACATTTTTTTTTTGTCGCCGTATATAATCGATACGAAGTAATAATATTATTATAAGGTTCGCTTTCGCAATAAGTTGTAAAAATTGTGTTAGCGCCGTGATTAGTGATGGACGGCTTGTTCTTATTGCTGGTGACAATTGAGTAATCTCGTATAAAATAATATTCTTTGGCTGAAGATTTTATTTTAATAGTCAACTATACTTTTTCGTTAATGATAATATACTTTTTCCGATTTGCCACTATTATTGTGCTTTTACGGAATATTATGTGTTATTATCTCTTAACAAATTAAATATGATACCAAATACCAAATACCAAATAGACCCCAATGACAATGGCCAGTGAATGTTGCAGAATGAGCCAGGTCATTTGCGTTGCAGAATAGCTGGTACAAAAATGACCCATCACTTATGTTACGGGAATACTTCAAAAATACAGAAATAGCATGAGGACACGCGTATTCGATACGGATACGGATGCGATACGACTCAGATACGTATCAGATACGCCACATAGCGTAACTGAATATTTTAATATTTATTTTTTTCGGATACAGCAGGAATACGGCCATGCCCGGTCCTAGATTTTCGATGGCCTTAGACGAGTTTCATGATGGAGCTTTTGAAATACATAACGATTTTTTTTTCAAATACCAACCGAACAATTAGATTTTTGGTAAACTTATCTTACGAAATTGCTGAAGTAGTACAAGTTATATAGACATCATATATTTCTCAATTTCAATTAGTATCAATGAAGCACTTATTTCGCAAATTAAGCAATAAATTAATATCAATTGATCACTAATCAAGCAAAAATATTTCATAACTTTCAAATTTGCAGCAACAATTCACCGTGATTTGTAGCATCAATTTTCCAAATTATAACCAATTAATTATTATAAATTAAGCTTATATTTTTAAATTTTTCCGAGTTAGCACTAGATAAACAATATACAAAAATGATACTCAAAATTTAGATTTAATCCTTGGAAAATATATGTATTGCTCAAATAAATATACATAGGAATGAAATATTTTAGGGCTCTATTTTTAGGGGGCTTTAGGCATGTGCCTAATTTGCCAAAGGCCATGGCCGCCTGAATATGACAGGATACGAGTGTGATACTTTCAAGATACGGCTGATATATTTTATTTAAAATACTTCGGTCTATTATTATATTTTTGTCCATAATATTTTAAATAAATTATATAGCATAATTTTAGAATACTTTTATATTTGTCATATGATACTTTTAGAATAAGTTTATGATATTTTTATTATACTTGTATTGTTTGTTTGATTTTATTTATTGTCATGATATTTAATTTTAAATTATTATTATTTTATAATGTAATTTATTAATTATTTATTAATTACATATAACATAAATATATGAAAATAATAATTATATAACTGTATCCGTATCAGTGATTTTTTTCAAAATTATCGTATCGCCGTATCCGTACAACATATCCCACCACATAACCATAACAACAAAGGAGTACATAAATATTGATTACTATAGACTATACTGTAAATATCTTTCTAAACATCACCTTAATTTTGAACACTTAATTACTGAATTATTTTAGCATTTTCAAATTCGTCAATTAAATGAAGTTTTCTTTATTAAACTGGAACAATTTAAACACCTCTTTATTTTACACATATATTTGAGTCTCCTCATTAAACCACATCATAATGATTATTTATGATTATTGAGTATTAGATTTAATGATGCAACTTCATCATATACATTAATTTATATTTAATTATTTAAGACATATACTTTTTATGATCATTTGTAAATATTAATTTGAATTGTTTGATGTGTTGATGTGGTTTGATCTCAATCATTATTTGTTTGCTAGATTTTTTCAAGATATTATTATGTTTAGTCATTTATGTGATTATTTTATAATATTTTTTAGTCCGTCTCTTTAAATCATGTTATACGTGATATTTTAAATCTAAACATATGGTTAAAATCGGAGGATAGATATTAAATATGGGGAGTTCTATCATACATTTTTTTTGATTATGATACACCCATTTTCAAGGATATTTTGAGTAATTATCCATTAATTAATATTTAAGGTAATTTTTGAAATGTATTTATCAATAAATGATAGATTAAATAGGAAATTTGAATTGTTCATGAAAGTAAAAATATTCATAAAAAGTAAAATTTATAATACACTCTTCTAAATACCCAAAATACCCTTTTAAAAATGTGTATGATAGAACTCCCCATTAAATATTATGTCCACATGACAATCAATATGAAAAGGTTTGTTAAATTAAATTTTACACACTAGTTATACAATTTTGTTATTTAATAAATCTTTTTGTTAGTATTTAATATTTTACGAATGACCACTTTCTCTCTCATCCAATTAAAAAATATATAATATTTTTAATATAAAACATTATATTATTTTTTGTATAAGATATTAATAGTATTTTACGAACTTTAATTTCCATACTCTGTCAATTATATTCACTTGAACTTTCTATTTATTTTGACATCCATATTAATATGGTTCATGCATAGTGCTTTATTTTTATTTTTATTTGTGAAGATATTATATAAGAAAATACAATGCAAACGAATGGATATTAATATTTAAATAATTATATTTTTTATAAAAATACAATATTGAAAATCCTATATTACTAAGTAGGTATATTTGTGTTTTTTTACACAACTTTGGTATTAAAACTAGTGAAATTTTAATATAAATGAAAATGAATATTTAACCTATTAAAAACAAATAACTTCTTAAACTGCCGAAAATTTAACTGCCGAAAATTTGATCAAAATATTATGTCTATTACGATGTGATTATTTATACATTGATTACTACGTCAAGGAAGAAAAAAAATATTATGTCTATTACGATGTGATTATTTATGTCTTGCTCTTAACTGCCGAAAATTTGATCAAAATAGCTATGCCAATGTACACTCTAGATATGGGAGATCAACTGAATTTAAGTAATTTGTGAAATTTATGTTACGGGTCGATTTTTTTTATAGTTTATGATCATTTGACGTAACATTTTCGGTTCATGTGTCAACCGGATATCAAATTGTTCGGATTCCGAGTTGTACGGGTTTTGATTTGGATCATTGATTTTTCAAGATTTATCTGAACGAGTATGGATGCAGACGGGTTTTTGGTTTCACGTCAACTTTTGCTAATCTCTAGAATAAAATGCAAGGCTATAAATAACCCAAAATGATTAAAAATCACAAAATAGGCTGAAAACAAATAACGTATCACTGGTCCAATAAAGCTGTGAAATAAATTATTACTAGGAGATTACCCGCGCTTCGCAGCAGTTTTGTTTCGTTTGATTTACCATACACATAATATATATTTATGATTTATCGGAATCAAATATAAGACTTTATAAAAATAAATATCATATTGATTAACAAAGTTTGATTATGACAAAATTATTATATTATTTTTGAATATGACACATTGCAAATATTTATTTAGTATTTTAATACAACATATACAAAAAAGAATAACCGTCACTATAAAATAATAAAACAACATGCGTGGACATAAACAAAAATCAAAACCATATGATACTCTAAATTTTCATATCTAAAATTAATAATAGTAACATTGTAAAAGTTTAAAAAATTTATTTGTGTCTGATAATTTTTATGTTTCATGCTTATTATTGAAAAATATTATATAAGCTAAAGAAATTATTTGTGTTTAGTGAATAAATATATTTCATTATTTCTTTTAGAGATTAACATGAAAATGTTTTAAGTAAAAACGCAAATATAACATAATTGTTTTGAAAATAATAATAATAATTAGGATGTGCAATTTTTTTCAATTACATGTCTGAAAATAATAATAATTAGGATTATAAGTCATTAATGTAATTATATTTTTTATATTTTTTTTTACATAATTGTTTTTATAATTTTATGTTAGAGAAAAGTATTAAATATATAATAATGAAAAAAACTCACTTTTGCCCCCTAAACTATACACAAAAGTTCAATTTGCTCACTTTTGCCCCCTAAATTCTTCACTTTGCTCAATTTTATCCCTTCCATCAGTTAAGTGCCCAGTCATCGATTAAGTGCTTACATGACAGTGTGGCGTGGTGTTTTTTTTGTTGACATGAGCAATGACATGGCAAATTTTAATATTTTAAATTAAACTCATTAATTATATCCAATAACCCAATAACCCAAAATCCACTATTTCATCTCTCTCGAACCCCTCTCTCTCTCTCTCTCTCACAGATCCAAATTCACGACTTCTCTCTCAAACCTCTCACTCTCTCCTCTCGCCTCTCACAGATCGAAAGCACAGCCCTTCTCTTTGTCTCCTCTCAAACCTCTTTTTTTCGAATTCATACTTGGACCAGGGGCTGTGCGCGGGGTGCTGCTGCAGGGGGGCTAGACCAGGGGCTGCAGGGGGGCTGGACCAGGAGCTGCAGGGGGGAGGGGCGCTGGGCTGCAGGGGGGCTGGACCAGGGGCAGCGGGGGGGCTGGACCAGGGGCTGCAGGGGGGCTCGATCAGGGGCTGCAGGGGGGAGGGGCGCGGGGCTGCAGGGGGGAGGGGAGCGGGGTAGCATGGTGGGCGCGGGTCAGGCGAGAGGAGAGAGTGAGAGGTTTGAGAGAGAGAGAGAGAGAAGCGTGAAGAGTTTAGGGGGAGAAGCGGGAATTTAGATGTGAGAGAGAGAGAGGGGTTTGAGAGAGATGAAATGGTGGATTTTGGGTTATTGGGTTATTGGATCTAATTAATGAGTTTAATTTAAAATATTAAAATTTGCCATGTCATTGCTCATGTCAACAAAAAACGCCACTTCACAGTCATGTAAGCACTTAACCCATGACTGGGCACTTAACTGATGGAAAGGATAAAATTGAGCAAAGTGAAGAGTTTAGGGGGCAAAAGTGAGCAAATTATAGTTTGTGTGGGGTGGGGTGTGTGTGTGTGTGGGGGGGGGGGTGGGTGGGTGGGTGTGTGTGTGTGTGTGTGGGGGGGGGGGGCAAATTGAACTTTTGTGTATAATTTAGGGGGCAAAAGTGAGCTTTTTCTATAATAATAGCATACTTAATAGTATGTGCAATTTTTATCAATTATAATTTTAAAAATAATTATTATTAGGCATACAAGTCATTAATGGAATTATACTTATTTTTATATCTTTTTTTACATAATTATTTTCATAATTTTAAGTTAGAGAAAAATATTAAATATATGATAATATGGATCTCAAAATAAAGATAAAATTCCAGCGAATATGTTTCTTAATTTTTTTATTTTATATTATGAAAATAATAACAATATTTGATGTATTTATGATATTATATATTAGTTTATTAATGTTAGATATTTAAACTCTTCACATTATATTTGTATTCACAATTGATCATGTAACATATTGTGAAAAAAAATTCAAAATCAAATACAATTGGTTCAACATGAACCTAACAAATAATATTTCGACACGTCATCAGTGTAACGTGATCTGGCCTTCTAAAATTTATTAAAAATATGTGTAAAATAAGGGACACATAAATATCTACAAATAAAACATAATCACACAAAATCAAAAATTAATCTATGGTTCATATATTGTTACATATCAAAATCTAATGGTTGAAATAATTGTGATGATGTGGCATGAGTTGTGATGATGTGGCATGAGGAAATTGCACAAAGATAGGTCCAAAATAAGGGGGTTGGTAATTCCAAAAAAGAAAAGAAAAAAGAAAGTGAAAAAACGATCCCTAAAATTGAGACTAAAAATAATGTTTAATCTAATGTTTAAAATAATTGAGTAGAATAATAAAAAAAATTGACAAAAAGTAATTATAAGAAAAATACAAAAAATGACTTATTTAATATAAAAAAAGTCAATCTAAATTTTTTCAGGAAATGATAAACGAAAACAAAATCGGTGAACTTTGTAATAAGGGATGTTCCTATAAAAAATAACAACAAAATGAAAAATTCTTCTAAGACGAACTTGTTCCCATTCAATAATAAGAAATTCTTGATGATATGGTATGGAGAATTTTTTGGAAACTCAGTAAATTAAGAAATTGGAAAAAATAGTTGATTTTTTCTTTTTATTCTTATTGTCATAATAAAATGATAATTAAGATAATGATTATTTTTTTTGTATTGGATATGACTTGATAATAAATAGAGGGACTATGTTAGAATTCCATTTATTTCAACAAGTACTAATAATTATATTTTTTTTCTCCACATATAATAAAATAGTTTGACCGTCGGCGATCGTGATTTTTTTTCTTTCGGGATTTCAACGTAAAATCTCGGTGTTTGTGTGTTGTTTTTTTGTGCTTGTTTATAGTGCCGATCCTCACACAAACTCGGAAGATCCAAGAACCGATTATATGAACTAAAAATAATTCCCATAAATCTCATATCCATAACACGTCAACGTATCCAGATCACCAAGGGTTATTAATTTTCGCATTACTTCTAATAAGTAATCAATATGTGCATTTTTTTTATCAAAACATATTTGGTTACATTAAAAATTATTTTGTTCAAAAGTCGTTATGTGTACGTTGTATTCTGTTTGACTCATAAAAATCAAAATTCATTCAAAACATATGGATCTTTAAGAAATCTTTCAAAGATGATTTCAACTTCAAATCCTTGTTTCATAAAAAAGAAATTATAATCTTCTTAATTTGTTTAAATAATCTTAGAAAATACCGATTCAGAAGAACAATATCACAAATACAAATAATTTGTTACGATGTTCATCGAGATAGTTACGATGAGTTTTGACTACCATTAACTTGTTAATAGTTCATTTCATAAATGTCTACGTCTCCGCTCACGGAGCATATTGTCGCATTTGGACAATTGATAATGTTTCACAACTTAACAACGACATCAACAGTATTAACGAATGGTCTCTTTCAACATTTTCTTTTTTTTGAAGTGAAACATAATCCATGAAATATGGATATTATTGGTCTTATTTTTTTATTTGTGATATCAATGGAACTTGTATCCTTGATCTTTGATATATTGTGCTTATTAAAATTAATGCTTTAATATATTAATTAATAATATTATGTGTAATTAAGGGGCAGAATAATATTCAATGTATTTATGTGTGAATGTAAGATGTCTCTTGAATAGATGAGGTATCTACTGGAGATAAATAAGTGTCTATTAGTTATAAAAAAATTATCTAGAGTAAATAGGGTGTTTATGGGGGATGTACATTTTTTCTATTTAAACCATTCTCATGTACTTTAGCGAAATAGAGAAAATAATAAAAAGAGGGGAAGCCCCTGTTGCTCTCTGACTCTCTGCGTTTTTTTTCACTTTATTCTTGATTGAATTCTTTATTCAATTTAGATATTGAATTCCCAAATCTCTCTCCCAAATACAAATCCAATATTAATTCTCAACAGTGTTAAATAATTTATCGCTAGACTAAGGGATCATTAATTTATTTCAACATTTTCACTAATCATTTTCTAGCAAATCAAGGTATCATGACCCATTACAAATCATTTCTTCGTTACAAACTAATATTCTCCTCTCTTTCGTGATCCTTTACAAATATTTCTATATCCCTAAATTAGCCACACGAACCGCTCAATATCTGTAACTTTCAACAGAGCTCAATATATGAAATTTTAAATAGAAAATGATTTTGGACGAGAAATATGTTTGATTGAATAGTCTATTTTGTTGCGTCCCATAACATCACAGTGGAGCGGAATTACGATCGCGGAACCGTTCCTGAAATATGTGTATAATTTGAAATAAATGCAAATAATTATACCTATTGAATCACGCTTGATTCGATTGGAGGTGGTCACGAAGCGGAAGATCGACTCGCTCGTTAATCCGTTCGTTTCGTTCCTCCTCTCGTACTCGTGCGAATTGCTCAACTCGAAATCTCGATAATAGTCACGGTCGAGATCTGACGAAATCCTTGAAGGAGTCATTCCTCTACTGGTATCCTTTGACATCGCTCCACGGGAAGTGATCGATTCGTACTTCTTGAATCGGCGGATCTCTCAAACAAAATTTCACTACAGTTTTCTCTTTTTATTGTGGTGTATATTCATTCCGCAGCAGCTACTAAATGAAAATAGAATGGCCACCTATACTATTCATAGGAGAGAAAACAAATGTGCAAAAACAAAAATTTAATTTGGTAAAAATCTAGTTGTTGTGCAGTCTGTTGGAATCTATTGTATGGTCGTTCGAACGGACCGTGCACCAACTAGGATTTCATTTAATGCTTTATCAACGAGACGACATGTTTTTCATTATATCCGTTCCGACTAACTTAATGATCCGTTCGAAACGAACTATGAGATTTAATCAATAATGCAATAAACTTATTGCATTCTCTGCCGATGCAATCATACGTCGTTTGTATATTGATCTTGAGAATATTATCCGCCCAATGAAACTAAATACATTGGTGTGTGTGACCGAGTAGGTTAGTAAATCATGAGTACTTCCTAGTAAGACATCATGTTCACCCGACACAAACGAATGATTCGTGATCGTAACCAACCAAATAAAATATGACATAATCTCTTTGTTCTACAATATATGTTGATCACAAGTCATGTGTAATATGTTATTTTTGTATTGATCAATTTATCTTTTTCGATACTGAATTAAGTTATATTAAAATACTAATTAAACATATATCTAAATGATGCTCTTTTTTTTTTTTGAAAAACTAAAGAGGCGAAGCCTCTTTTAATATATTAAAGCAAGGTTTAATACATTGGTGCGATTTTACATGATAAATGTAAAAAAGTAGTTTCGCAAAAATAAATTATAATTGCAAAAGTAAGATACATGCCGAGAGATGATGCTTTCGGCCATCCTTAGACGAACGCAACCTCCCTCTGCCCTTGGTTTGCCACGCGAGCTCGGATTGTCATCGAAGCTGTCACCGTCGCTGTCGCGGCCCGTCGCTCTCGGACTCGCCCCCAGACTCGTCCCAGACTCGGCCGTCGCTCTCGGCCTCGCCCCAGACTCGGCCCAGACTCGTCCCAGACTCGCCCCAGACACGGCACCAGCATCGCGATTTTTCGATTTCTCTTTTTCCCTTCCCGCTTTTTCCTTTCGAGTTTTTGCTCTTCGAGGAGCTCCAAAATCGCCACAGACCCCTGGCAGTTCCTGTGAGTTCCTGCGAGTTCCAGCGAGTTCCTGCGAGTTCCTTTCCAGTTCCTGCGAGTTACTTTATCAATTCCTGTGAGTTCCTACGAGTTCCTGCCAGTTCCTGCGAGCCTTTGCTTCCCAGTCGGATCTGCGTCGAAACCCTAACCTTTTCTTCCCAGTCGCCAGCCAGTCACCAGCCATCGCCAGTCGCTAGCCAGCCAGTCGCCAGCCAGTCAGTCGCCAATCAGTCGCCAGCCAGTCGCCAGCCAGTTCGTCTCCAACCAGCTTTCGTCGCCCCTTTCCTCCCTTTCCTCACTCCAGCCGCCGCCGTCAGATCTGCGTCGGAGCTCGCCCGTCGCTCTTGGGAGTCGGATCTGCGTCGGAGCTCGCCGGATCTGCTGTCGGCCTCGTCCGTCGCTCTCGGGCGTCGGATCTGCGTCGGAGCTCGCCCGTCGGATCTGCTGTCGGCCTCGCCCGTCGCTCTTGGGCTGGTGAGGGGAGGTGTAGGCGGAGGCGGAGGCGGCTAGGGTTTGCCTCCGCCTCAGAGTCTCCTCAGAGTCGCCTTCTCCTCTGAGCGACTTCTGATCAAATTAGACTGTATTATTGGCTACCACTTCAAACTCGTTTCATCGGCATCGTCACTATATACATCCGAGTGAATGTCTTTGTGTGCATGCATTGTGGACATTGTCAATGGAAATATTATGCTATGCTCCCAATTTTACCTAACGTTTGATGATGCATCATTAATTAAAGTTGGGTGAAAATTGTTCCTAATTTGCACGCCAATGTTATTTCCAATTAAATTTGTAATTTTAATTTGATTATTTTAAATGAAATTTAATTCATTAGATCATTAATTAGTTTAATTAGAAGTTAATTAATTATATTTTTTTAATTGAAAAATATTTGGAGAACAAATTGGAAATATTTTTCACCTGATTTTCATTGGAAACATCATCATGAAAAATTGGGTGAAATTGGGAAGCACAGGAGAAAGCCTCTTGTCAATGTCTTGTATTTATTGTACGTGTCCATCAAAATGACAAATCATTGAATTAATATATGTGCCAATCAAAATTTACATCAATTGGGTACTGAGATATCAAAAATTCATTGATATTGACGGATTCATTGAATTAACCATTATTCAGTTGATTTGAATAACATTTTCAAACTTCCAGAACTCAAGAACTTTGAGTTATTTTAAGAAACAAAATTTCACTGTTTATTAATTTATGTATAAATAATGTCCATTTGTATTCATTATTATATGTTTGAGTGATCTTGGTATCACTTCTAGACCACTCATTTTGAGTCGAAATGGTAGTATTTTTAATTTTTAATTTTTATCAAGCATTTTTCTATTCAATTATTTGCATTTCTCGAAAAAAAGAAAAAAAATCGCTCACATGTAATTGTTTCCCCAGAAAACTTGGTATATCATTTAATGATGTATACCTTTTTCTTTAACTGCTTGCATATTCATTATACATATTTCAATAATAATATGTATTATTAATTATTAATATATATACACATAGTATTTTTGTATGTTTATTTCACAAAAGACGATTATACATTTTTATATGCATGTATTGTTTTGGACGACACTATTTGCATGAGCTAGTATTGCTTATTCAAGAGCGATTTAATACAAAACGAATATTTTACCCTCATTTATGATGATTGTTATTTATTGTTTATGTACCTAAATAATATTATTATTCCTAATTAAAAAAATAAAATATTACAAATATAGAAACATAAATAAATAAAATTACTCATATTTTCTTTCTTGATAATGAATATTGTAACACAAAATACGCCCAAAAATGATATCTGATCTTCATATTTGAAAAAAAAAATATCCAATTTGAAATTTGAAAAAAAAATATTTGTAATATATTTGATTCAATAGGAATTGTATAAGTTGTTTTTTAAAAATTATGATCGTTAGCAATTGAAGAGATTATGATTTTCTATATATAAAATATTCTTTTGCACAATTTATGAAAGATAATAATATTGAAAATAAATGTTCACAATACTTTTTTTTCATTCAAATAACTCGTTAATGTTATTTCTTATTTGTATAAAAAACCTAAGCTATGAAGTCCAAAAAACGTGAAGAAATCATTGATTTGAAACCATTTTTCTTATTGTAATGTTAGTTAATAAAACAACTCTATTTGTTTAATGCTTCTTATATAACGACTTTTATATCATACAAAATTATTTCACGCAACTTAACTTACCATTATCCATTTTTTTAAATCACGTCACCAAATTCATTTTCTCAAATACCTTTTATATTTCTTGTTAATTGCATATTTTTCCCATTCTCCCTTTATAAAGCAAATATTTACAAAAATAAAATCATAAAAAGTGGAAACATTGTGGGCTTTCATCAACAAGTTTCCAAAACTGGGCCAATTGCTTCAGAAAATACCCAAAACAACTACACGGGCTCTTCTCTCTTTCCAAAAACAATTCTATTTCACCGTCAATAATTTCCATAATAAAGACCAAACAAAAAAACATTAAAAAACTTATTTGATAGATATATAAAATTATTAACCCATACATTAACGTAGGCAACATTAAAAAAAAAAAGTTCGAAAATAACTTACAAAACCAACAACATGAATACGAAGTTCCAAAAGAACAACAAAAAAATACGCCTAATTTAATCCACGACAATTTGGCTTCCATAATCATCATTAAACTTCTCGTATCTTTTCGCGTGAAGATGCGCCGAAGGTCTCGTGTTCCTCAACGCAATCTCCACATCCTCCGGCTTCACCGGACCGATTTCCGGCAACTCTGCAATTTAATCCATAAAATATTAAAAATAATTTTAAAAAGGACTAAATCGTAAAAAGCGTACCGTCCTCGGAGATTTCGTCTTTTCTGGCTTCGAGAACAGACATTATCCTTCGTAACGGTTGCATCGCGGCCTCTTTACAGACGAGGCGAATATCAGAGCCGGAATACCCTTCGGTTTTCGCGATTAGGGTTTCGTAGGTAATTTCGTTTTCTTCGGGACTTATCGGTAAAAGTTCCTCGAACATTCCTCTTCTCGCTTCCGGCTCTGGCAACGGCACCAGTATCTGAATTTATTAACACATTGTGAGGGGTAAATGTGATATTTTTAAAGTTTTGAATATAAAAAAGTGGTACCCTTTTCTCCAGTCTGCGAAGCATGGCAGAGTCCAGTTCCCAAGGCAAGTTGGTTGCGGCAAGAACGAATACTAGATCGTCTGTTTTCGCTAATCCATCCATCTTCATTAAATTTTTAAAATTAAAATCCAATATCACAGGGACAAAAAAGTAATTTCAAAGAAATTGTTGTACCTGAATGAGGAGTTCGGTTTTGAGGCGACGACTCGCTTCGTGCTCGCTACGCGCTTCGCCGCGTTGACTAATAATCGAGTCGATTTCGTCGAGAAATATTGTCGATGGAGCGTGATGCCTAGCTAGTTCGAACAAAACCTTGACCAACTTCTCCGAATCCCCTATTTATATAAACAAAGTGAGATATTTGCAAAAAGAACCCTTGAATCGTGAATGAATTACAAAATTATAACTTATGTTATACCTCGCCATTTACTGACGATTGAGGAGGCGGAGATGTTAAAGAAGGTTGTTTTGCACTCCGTTGCTACCGCTTTTGCAAGCATCGTCTAAAAATTTAAAATATATATATATTTATTTCCATTAAAACAAATATATCCCAATAATATAATACAAACCTTTCCGGTTCCAGGAGGGCCAAAAAGCAAAATTCCCTTCCATGGTGACAAAAGACCGGTAAAATACCTATGAATTTACATGCAAAATATAAAAATTTAGCAAATGCTATAAAATATTGATGAATATTAAATTAAGATTATATTTACTTGGGGTATTTAATGGGCATAACGACGGCTTCTTTTAAGAGGCGTTTTGCAGTTTCTAGACCCATTATATTTTCCCATTTCACATCTGGACTCCCTCGAATAATATCTCTGTACATAAACAATTTAATAAGTATTAATATAATAGAAATTAAATATGGATTAATTAATAGATGATAAAGATTGATTAATTACCGGCTTAGCGCCTCTGCTAAATTACGCATTTCTACTGATTCGAATGGAGGAAATAGTGGCTTTTGACTGAAAATTAGAATAATAAGAAAAAATATACACGAAGATCTTAAAATTTAATAGAAATGTGGAATTAATTGAATTATTGATTAATATAAGATGAGCGAGACTCACATTACTTGAGCAGGGCGATCTGAAATAAGTCCAGGACGAACCTCTCTTGTTGTTGCCTGAAATCAAAATAGAATTGCAATCAAATCGATTAAATAAAAACGATTTGGATCAATAATGTAGAAAAGGCGGTAATTTTTAAGCACGGTTACATGCAATAGGATTAATGAAATTGGTTCAAAAATGCAAAACAAATCATGAATTTCAGCAAAAAATGGTTCCCAGATTTTATATTCCGGATTTATTTGCATAAAGATCCAAACTTTCAGAGTCAAATTAAACAAATGTTGATCAAGCGAATAGGAATTCGAGTGATAAAATTATCAATTTCGTAGATTCTGATCGTGAGTGGAATGAAAAAAGCAAATATAAGAAGGGCAAAATTGAACCTGGTGCTCATATTGCTCATAAATTGCTAAATCAGAAGACCTGTTGACATTCCCATTAGCCCGATTCTCACTTTGAGCAGACTGTTCCTGAGATTGATTCTCTTTTTTGGAATCCTTCTTCATCCCGAACTTCTCCTCCCAAAACGCAATGAAATCCTAGCCAAAATCAAGCAAATTACAGTCATTTCGAAGCTCAAGTACCAAAATTCAACTTCAAAAACTAAAAATTAGCTTGTGAAATTCACCTCGAAGTTCCAGCGAGTTGGCGCTGGCTCTTCCCCCATCCCTCCTTTGTGCGTCTTGGTCCGTGTATGAGTGTGAGATTTTTTTATGTAAATCACTGTGAGATCGGTTCTCTATCAGATGACTCCCTAAAAGACAGGAAGCTCAATCTCTCTTCATTTTGCTCCAAAATGGAGATATCCAGTCAATTTGGACTTGTGATTTATACCTCTCTAATCTACTACTTAAAAATAGATATAATAGATTTTTTTTTTATAATAAATGGAGAAAGATATATTAGATTAAATTTTATTGTTTTCGTATATGTTCATTTTATTAGAGGACTAATTTTAAAAATTATTATTACTTACATATTTTCTTTAAATATTATTTGTGGTCTATTAAGATATTTTATTGATTGTTAAGAAAGATATAAAATTGTACAAAAATTATAATATAAGCACAATGTACTCAAATAAATGGATTATTTGGATTATGGTTTGAATATTTATTTGTTTATAAATGTTAATTTCGCATTTGTTTTAATATATGTCTCTCACAAAAAAAATCACAACGTACGTTCTTTATTAGTTTCATATTATATTTCACCTTAGCCTAAGGGCATCATTTATTCAAAAAAATATATATATTATATTCCACCTAGCATCTAGAATGCTCTTTTTCCATAATATTTCTCATATAGATTGACGATATTTTTTTATTCACTCCCACCACGGCACATCTATCTTAATTTTCATTCGAAATCCATTATTTTTCTCCATAACTTTGTTTTCCTTTCATACATACATATACATGATAATAATTATCTTCACTCATGTTCGACTAGCATCTAGTGATTTACACAAAAATGTAATATTTGTTTAATTTATATAAATATTCATCCATACGCACATTGCTACCCGACTAGCATACATGATTTATAACATTTTTATTTTTTCATTTTACTCATTATAAAAATGAAATGATTATAAATTGGTGCCGGAATATTTTGTAGCAAATAAAAATCAATTCGGCTACAAATAAGAGAGAAATTCAAATTTTATAAATTCAAAATATCATATTCATATAAAATCAAAAGATCGCTATATATATACTTTATAGTAAAAAAAAATGACTTCTAGATTATCTTTAAATCACATATCATCAAATTAATCAAAAGAAATAATGAAACAGACTAGTCCCGTAAATATTTCTTACATATAAAATATGGGGAGTTCTATCATACACCTTTTCAAAAGGGTATTTTGGGTATTTAGAAGGGTGTATAATAAATTTTACTTTTTATAGATATTTTTTGTTTCGTGAACAATTCAAATTTTCTATTTATCATATCATTTATTATAAATACACTTGAAAAACTACTTTAAATATCCATTAATTAATAATTACACAAAATACCCTTGAAAATGGATGTATCATAAGCAAAAGGGGTGTATAATAGAACTCTCCATAAAATATCATCTCGAAAACCAAAAATAAAAAATCACGAATCTTTAAATAATGGTTATGAATTAGATTTTTAATATATTATCTAAATGATATAACAATTACATAATTTCAATTGAAATAGATAGTCTATATATATTACAAGTTATTGATATTGCCAATATATCAAGAAAATGGAGAGGAACTGGCTATGTTGCATTGTACTATTAATTGGAGATGATTGAAGAAACAAGTGAAATGGAACTTTTAAGAAAAGCCAAGGGTAGTGATGCACTTCCCCCAACTCTCCCCCACACCTCTTGATGTGTCATCGTAACGCTTAACACCACTATGATTTAACATCTGAATTATGATTTAACACCTTAATTTATAGTTTAACATCATAATGAAGATGTTGAACTACAAATTAAGGTGTTAAATCATAATTAAGATGTTAAATTTGAAGGTGTTAAGTCTTATGCCAACACATCAAGAGGTGTGGGAGAGGATAAGTGGGGAGGTCCAACTTTTTCCTTTAAGAAATAGTTTAAAAATTGGCAACAGGCAAGGCTGTTCAGAGTCCTTCAGAGAGGGAATCTTTCGAATCAAATTTTGTCGTCACGTTTGTTCAGAAAAACATAATACTATGAGGAACAAGGAATGCACTTCTCTTACTACTACAACACAGTACGTTTACCACCATTTTGTTAATGGGATAACAACTGAGAAAAATACGGAGTATTTGATACATGTCCTTAGTTAATAGTGCTCGGCTTTTTGGATTTGCATGGTGAAATCTTCTGATCTACTGAAGATGGCAAATTTCTATAATTGTGTTAACAAATCAAATGGGTAATAATTAGTATATATTATAATAAATAATATAACTACTCTACTAACATGTTATTTGATATTTTATTTTGTTAACGTGTGTATTTTTTTTTTTTTATTATTATTATTATTATTATTATTAGCAAAAAACTTGTACTTTCTAGTAGTATAATGTATACATATGTATATTGTACTTCGATTCTTTTATATAAAAACATTAGGTGTATAGCATATTTGATATTTGAACGGTTTGATTTATTATGGAATAAAATCAATCGGTTGAAGTCGGTTTATTTGTTCAAATTGGTTGAAAAAATGATATTACTTGATTTATTGGGTTCGATTGGGGTTTTGTTTCTAGAAATACGGTTAAATCGACTTGAGTATATCTCAACTTTCAATACCTAATATTTACCTAATTTTCATCTAACTAACTAGTTTTACTATAATACATTTATCATTATATAATTTATCATCACAAATATCATAATATTTAGATATTCGGGAAATTTAGCAAAAAATTACTTTCGCAAAAAAATTCACCTAACTATCTCTCATCGAATAAATTTTGGGATTATTTATTATTGAAATAATTAACTTTTTTTTGAAGTAAAAGAGCTATTCCTGTTATTTCTATGACGAAAAAAATTTGAAAGAAAAATCTAGCTAATCTAAAAGCTAGAAGTTAAAATGTATTGTTCGAGTATTTTTTTTATCGCATTACCAAAACATTTTAGGATGCATTGAACTCAGAGAACACACTGCATCTTCATTAGTTTATAAAGCAATCAATCGTAAGAAAAGAAAAGAAAAAAAAAAGATGTAATCTACAAAACAACATTGCAAGAAAAAAATTATAATTTTTTTTTTTTTAATTTTATGTTTTCCGTATGACGAGCATAGCCCACAGGCCATTGGGCCGAATATATGATTTTGATTTAAATTCGATTATATTATAATTATAATTCTGTATATACTCAAAGAACGGGTTCACTTAAAAAAAACTAGGAGAATACTCGCGTTACGCTGCGAGTGTTTAATTATTTTTTTATTGTAATACAAATTATTTGAACTCATTAATTTATGATAATATCCTAAAATAAAATTATTTAAACTCATTAATCTATGATTATTCATATGTTATAGTTATCTTTTCGGATCCGGATATTTTTTCGGATACGGTTCGGGTCGGTTCGGGCAATATCCACACCATTTACATCCCTAGATGTAATGCATTCTACATAAAAACATAATAAATATTATATAATTGTTCACAACATCAAAAATATCATTTTTTGAATCAAATAACAACACTTAAATTGTGTCATTATATAATAATATATAAGATGTAATGCAAATTCTACGAAAAAACATAACAACAAATATTATATAATTGTTCACAACATCAAAAATATCATTTTTTGAATCAAATAACAACACTTAAATTAGTGTCACTATATAATAATATATGAGATGTAATGCAATTCTGTGGAAAAACATAACATCAAATATTATATAATTGTTCACAACGTCAAAAATACTATTTTTTGAATCAAATAACAACACTTAAATTAGTGTCATTATATAATAATATATGAGATGTAATGCATTCTCCATAAAAACATAACAAATATTATATAATTGTTCACAATATCAAAAATATCATTTTTTGAATCAAATAACAACACTAAATTAGTGTCATTATATAATAATACATAAGATGTAACGCAAATTCTACGAAAAAACATAACAATAAATATTATATAATTGTTCACAACATCAAAATTTTCATTTTTTGAATCAAATAACAACACTTAAAGTAGTGTCATTATATAATAATATATGAGATGTAATGCAATTCTATGGAAAAACACAACAACAAATATTATATAATTGTTCACAATATTTCATACAATACCAAATATAAGAATAATAAATCATACGACATATGTAGTAACACATCATTACTTATAATATTTTTTATTGATTCAAACTGCAATTACAATTACAAATATTATCAAAGTTAATAGCAGAAAATTTAATAAATAATATCAAAATTTAATTTAGAATAAACATAAATAGAAATTATTTTATATCATATGATTTTTTTTATTTTAATTTTTAACAATATTATTTGATAAGTGTTTGTAAGTTTAAGAAGTTATTTAAATGGACAAATTATTTTTTTAATTTATTTTTTTTAATTTTTAAATTTAAATTCGTTTATTAAAAATAGCAAATCTAATCTACTTATTATTATATAGGATTCTTATAGTTATAATTTTTTTAAATTAAATAATAATACTTACAATTCTATTATGTAAATACAATTGTCAAAATTCTATTATGTACAATATTTTTTTTTGCATTGTATTTTCGTACATAATATATTAACAAGGACAAATTATGAAAAACAGTATGCATAAACTATGTTAATATGGATGTCAAAATAAAGAGAAAATGAAAATGAAAATATTTGATGAATTTTTAAAATTAAATTTGTAAAAATAATAATAATATATTTTGTATGTTTTATAATAGTACATATTAAGTTATTAGTATTTCATATATAAATTTTTCCTCTTCCATTGAATTCACATTTGATCATGTAATATTATATGTAATGCTAAACAATTGAATAAACTTAGTCTAATGAGAACCTAACCAATAATAATATTTCATGTCATCAATGTAGAAGGATGTGGCTTTCTAAGAATGTTTAAAATATGGTGTAAAATAATGACACACAAATGATTACGCAAAATCTGATATTCAAAAAATCTAACAAAATATGAATGATTGAGATCAAATTACATCACTACATCTAATGGTTCAAATTATTAATGTGTAGGATGAAGCCACATCACAAATTCTAACGGTCAATAATCATGAATAATCATGATGACGTGGATTCATGAAGAGGCTCAAATATAGGTGAAAAATAAGGAGGTGAGTAAATAATACTAGTCAATATATAATTTACAAGATTGTAAATTGAAAGAGCCTTCCAACAAATATGAGAAATGCTTTTGTACACCAAAGTTTTTAATTAACTTTTTTATAGATGTCATCCAAGCCCTACAATTTTAGAAGGGTATTTTTGGACACATGAAATACAACCGACTGTTTTGTAGTTTAAGAAAAAAAGATCGTGCAATTTTTTTTCCAAATGACAAGGTTAATTGTGTCACAAAGTAAATGATCATGTATCAAATAATATTTAAGACACTAAAATTAAAAATAATGTAGTATAACTAAAATACATATACGAGCATTAAAGATAATACGTTGAGAATAAAAAAGATACTTGATTAATCATTATTAACATGTATTAAATTCAAATACAATGTATTAACTAAAATTAAATATAGTATATTGATATAATAAACTTGGTATAATAAAATTAAATATAGTATATTGAATCATTGATATTACAAATAATCAATGTTTTAAATTGCGATATTGCGGTCCATTGCGGTCGGGTCTTTTTTGCAGCGGATTGCGTTTGCGGGCGCAATTGCGGCGCAATGAACTTATTGCGGACAGTCGTTGCGATATTAAATTATGTAAAAATAATAGTTTGTTTAAATATATTTTTCACAATATTTTCTTCTAAAAAGGATTAAAAAGTTGATTGTCCAGGAACATTTTCAGTATAAATAAAAGTTGATCATAAAATTTTCATTAAAATGGCAATTATACGGGATCTTTGGATTTGTATTTTGTTGAAGAATTTTTTGTCGACATCCAAAAATATCAAAACACTATAACTCAAATTTTAAATCGAAACATCAATGAAATACAATGAAAATTATGAAAGCCATATATTTATAGATGAAAATGACATATTTTAGAAGTTATGTATGTTATGAGTATATTTTATCTAATATTTTGATAATAAAACATGAAAACTAAGTATTAAATAATCTCAAAAATTATGTTATAATGTTTATATTAAATAATTCTCGACGAAATTAATTTAACGTGTGTTTCGTGTTTAATTCAGGGTAAAAGACAAAATTTCACAAATTCAAGCCCATCATTGCGTTCCTCTCGTCGAGACGAGCGATTTCAATATAAATTTCGTGTAATTTGATGGAAGGATTTGAAAATTACAACGATTTGAATATTATCCCGCAATTTGTACCCGCAATTACCGCAATTTTAACGCAATTACGCCGCAATGGCCGCAATTTTTCGAAAACGTAATATACCGCTATATGTTATTGGGAAATTGCGATTCTAAATTTCGGGCCGCAATTTAAAACACTGCAAATAATGTATTAACTCTAAAAGTTGAATTTCTATGTTGACAACATCAATAATATTCTATGTTGTGCAAATAGTTCAAAAAACAAGTTGTACTGTATCGGATACCGATACTCCAATAATACACGTCGGATACGTATCGGATATTCCACGTGACGTATCCCGATATTTTATTTCATAATAATAACATATAGTTCTCGGATTCTTCCGGATGTTTGTCGGATACTTCTAACGTATAAAAAATATATATTTGAAATTTAAATACATGAGTAATACATATAAGTAAATAACTAAATATAATAAATATTTAATTAATAGGAAGTTATTTTTGTAAAAATAATTTGTAGTATATTTTATGTCAAATATATAATATATAAAAATATTAAATATATAAATTACAATTAATCAAATAATAAAATAGTATATATACTAAACGTATTGTATTTTATGTTTTTTTGAAAATTTTCGTATCGTTCTATCCGGATATAAATATACTAGAGGGAGGCTAACCTACTTAATTAAGTACCAACAATTTGGTACTTAATGTTTTTTTAACCATTATATTTGTATTGAGATTTGTGTTTTTCTCATGATGATCATTGAAAAACATTGACATAAAAAACATCCAAATTGTTGGTACATCATTGAATGCACAAATCTCAATACAAATCTAATGGTTAAAAAATATTAAGTACAAAATTGTTGGTACTTAATTAAGTAGGTTAGCCTCCCTCAATTATATAGATATTAAAAATATCCAAATGATTCACGTCTTTTTTTTAAGCATTTTTTTATGATATTGTTTTTATAGCTATTGGTGTAACGAATATGTTTCATATATATTAAAATTTTCCAAATGAACCACACAGTGACACATGTCTATTTTTCTGATTTTTTTTGTTGTATCATTTGTGTAGCGAATCATGTAACGAGTCACAATAATTGGTAATATTAGTATTGCATCTTTTTTGTGCCAATCGTGTAACGAGTCACAATAATGGATTGGTGAAATAAAGATTTAGTATTTGCATTTTTTGTATGGTCAATCGTGTAACGAGTACAATGATGGATAAATAAAATGAATATACTCATAAATTTTCAAATGAACCATAAGCTGACACGTCCTTTTTTTATTTTATATTCTATCATTTTCGTAATCATTCGTATAACGAGTCACAATAATGGACAAGATTTAGTAATGCATCATTTTTGTGGCCAATCGATTAACAACTCGTAATAATAGACAAATAAATAAATGTACTAAAAATATCTAAATAAATTCATATCAATACTTATTTTAATATACAAATAAATTCATAATATGTTTTAATATAATATTAATATTTAAGAAATTAATAATAATACTTGTCTTAATATATAAATAAATATATAGTAGTATAATGTTTACGGAATTTTAGAAAGATATTTATACTTCGACGAAAGAGGAAATGAAAAATATATATTTATATTTCGTTGCTATAAATATTTAAATAATATTTTTTATTTTAAATTTTCATATATAAATAAATTCGTACTATTTTTAGTATAATATTAATATATAAGAAATTAGTAATAATAGTTATATTAATATATAAATAAATTCATAGTATAATGTGTAAGCAATTTTAGAAAGTTATTTATACTTCTATGAAAGAAAAAATGAAAAAAACATATATTTCTATTTGGTTGCAAAAAAAAATTCAAATAATATATATTTCAAAATATTTACACGCTCATGAATAAGTTAGTTTATCAGAAAAATATTTATTCTTATTCTTGAAAGTATAGTGCATAAAATATTGTTGAGTAAATTAGAATAATAATAACGCATATATAGTATAATGAGTCATATATATAATTATAAAATTTAGAATAAAATATGGACAAATAATTCTTAATAACCTCACAATTCACAAATATCAAAATAAAATGCATCTCCTATAAAAATTAAAATACATGACATGATCATTTTATAATTTCATAACAAAAATGCAACTTAATAATTTTTATAATTTTTAAAATACAACCTATAAAAAAACGATAATAATTCCGCATCATAAATTCTCTATTGTATGTTTCCGGAACGGAGCAAGGGTATCTTCTAGTTATATATAAAAGTATTACGAGCCAAAATATATAATGGGTTGAAGTATTCTAAAACAGTACATTATCACTGAAAATGACATATTAATTGAAATAATAAATTGTCACTAAAATTTATTTATTGACACTAAGAACGATACATGAACATTAGAAATAATAATATGTGGCAATAAATACTATGTATTTACTTAAATAATATATAAGTGCTAAATATATAATAAATGAAATATTGAAATTTATATAAATATAACATATAATTTTTTTAAAAGTGGTTATGTAATATATTATAAAAAATTTAAGAAATTTTTTAATATAAATAAAAAATATCAAAATGTGTTTTTTTTTAGTAAATATGAAAATAGAAAGATATTTTAATATTTTCTTTGGATTAGTTTGGCATTTCATACTATGAGTATTCTTATAGCGTTGGATGCACCAGTCTACAAATGATTTTATAAAATTCTGTGATGATATTTTTGTTCGAGTAGGCATATTTTTTTGACATAAATATTTTTTTGGTAAATAATATAATTATCATGAAATAACGATTTGAATATCTGAAATTAATCCATTTTCGTATTTGTATTCGATAATATACGAACCATATTTGTATTTGTATAACATCCTAACCGTATCCGAATACACCCTTATTCATATACCATGCTCGTGTTAATAAAATTTTCTATTTCATTTGGTAATAATAAGTAAAATATTTTTCATAATTTATGAAACTAACTACAAGCCCAATTATGAAATATAACCAATAATTGAAATTATTAGTAGGTTCAAAGAAATAATTTTTTTCTTAGTAGAATTTTAATAAAATTGAAAATTAATATTTCAAGATTTTCAATTAATATATATGAAATATTTTAGTTTATTAGAAAAATAAGTTTTTTGTATAATTCTACCAACGCCATAAAAACTATTTTTAATAAAAGAATTGTTTTTTTACTTTTATAAATTTAAAAAATAATTCTACTAATGCCATATGTTATTTAAATATGGAATACTAATTTTGAAAATGATATACGAGCACATAAAAAGATTCATTACGTGAAAAATAATATGTACTCGTGGGTATTGTAATTATATTTTTATTCTAACTAGGATGAGCTGCGAATATGATAATTATGTTTTTCATTTTTAGTACGAATAAATACCTCATTTATTTATTAATTAGCAATAAAAATATTTGTATCGATGTATAATCAGAAATATAACATACTTTTACGAGAAAATTATAAGTTATTATATGTTATTTTGATATAATTATAATATATATTTATTCTTTCTTCTGAAAAAACTAACATGAAATAACAATAAATATATTTGTGTCGCTGTATAATCATATCTGAGATATAACATAATTTTACGAGAAAATTATAAGTTATTATATTTTATTGTTATATGCTTATAATATATATTTATTTCAATATATCAGAAAGACTACGTCTTTTCTTACAAATTTTTTTATCTGAATAGTTTTTTCCTTTTGATAATAAATGAAAAAGATTCATATGTCTCTATGATGTCAATGAGAATCGAATTCACAACATCCCGCAATATTTATTTTTTTGTGTCTCACACTCAACTAACTAGGTTACCGGCCTATTGACACAAAAATAATTATCTTACTCTTAATTTATTTTACCAAATAGTTATTTATTTATTTAAATAGTTACTTTATTATTTATTTACCCCCTAATCATATCATAGTTTCCCACCACAATCTGAGACAGACAGACAAAAGCATGTAAAAAGAGAAAAAGAGCACAGATCATTTCTGACTTCCGAGAGAACTCCACCATGGGACTTTCGCAGACATCCAAGCTGTAGCTTCAGAAGCTTTTATTGAAAACAAAGGCTTTCTTGTCCACAAAGGGGCCCACAAAAATAAATCAAACCTTATTTGTTGTTAATTTGGCGAGTACCGAATAGAGATTCATACATTCAAAGAATCAAAACTAACACATGCTATCAGGACTTCAGAATCTCAGCATAATTTTATACAAGTTGCAATATTTTGTTAGATTATAAAGACTATCTTGATTGATGTAACTGAGATCCAACTTAGACTTGTTTATTTTCTACAACACATGGAAATAAATAAGGGAATTTCTATCGTACGCTATTTTTTTTTATCGTATATTCATTTACAAGAATATTTAGAATAATTATTCATTTATGAATATTTAAGATAAAATTTTAAATATATTTATCAATTAATATTTGACTAAATCAGAATTCTTTGTTGTTTATTTAAACAAAAATCTCCATAAAAAATAAATCTTGTGATGCATCCTTTTATAAATATAATTAATTGTTAAAATATCCAAAATAACATTTTAAAACGATGTATGATAGAACTCCCATGAAAACAACCAACTACATTTCTACAGTTCTTCAATTACACAAATTTACTACAAATTTCCACAAATTGTTGCAGTACAAAAACATTCACCAACTAAGTAACATACATTGTAACAAATAAGTTAAGCACAAAAAGAAATAAGAATTTCTTAAGCTAAGAAACCAACAACACCAGAAATATGTTTTACATAAAAACACAACTCAACCAAATAAAACATACATAATAACATAATTAATAAACCAACACAAAAAAGGAGGATCTCTCAAGCTAAGAAACCTCCATATTATAACCCCCTCGAGGCTTTCCACGGCTACTCCCTTTCAAATAAATCTAGCAACGCGACAAACGGGACCGACATTTCAGTCCAACGATACTACTTGTGTTGCCCCTTCTTCTTCCAAAGCTCGCCAAACATTCTCATGCCACCTCTTCTCCTCCCCTCGTCCTCCTCAGCAATAGCTGGCGATCCCCAACCATACGCAAAACCTCCATTCGGACTGTTTCCGTCCAACGGCCCACATCTTGCACCAGATCGTCTCCCTTCGAACATGTTCCCCTCGTTTGCTAGAACCGTCGCGGCTTCCTCAGCAGCCTTTCTCCATTGATCAGTCTGAATCCTTAGCCTTCTCATTTCCCCCTCCAACGTTTGTTTCGCGGCCTCGGCCACTCTCATCCCTTCCTCCATTTTATTCGCTCTCTCCATCGCATCCTCGGCTTTCTTCTTCATCTCGGAATACTCGTCGGAAAGAAGGCGGATGTGTTCTTCTTGTTCTAGTAGCTTTGCACTCGTTTCGATTGCTTCGTGGTTGATTGTTTCTTCTTTCTTTACTTCAATTGGCTCCTCTTGTATCACCACGGCCTCTTCGATTATTTTTATGGCATGTTCTTCTTCTTTCTCTTCATTCGTCAACTGTTCGTCTTCATTCTCATTTATATTCTCCTTGTCCTCCATAGACGCTTCGATAAAATTATTAGCATTCGAACATGGTGATTTCAAGGTCTCCTCTTCAACCTTCGGTTCGGATGATTCTTTGACTTCGGGTTCTTTGCTTTCTGAATCTTGAACTTTGCTTTCGACTTCTTGAATCTTGTTTTCCTCTGCGACTTCTTCTTCTCCAGTAACGATACTTTGACTTTTCCCTACGTGCCTTTTAGCTGCCTCGAGTGCACTCTGAGCATCCTTCTTGGCCGACTCAGCCGAAGACAGCTGTTCTTTCAGCTTCTTCAGCTCTTCTTGTGCCTTGCCCAGTTTGGTCTCCAGATCCGAAACACGGGTTCCACGTTTTTTCTAGAGAAAGAATCCGGACGGTGAAAATAAAATTCCGATGATGATACTTGATTAGGATTATGAATTTTATAATTACCTCTGGGAAGGAACTATTGATACGGGGAGAGCGGTGGTCATGGAGTTTAGGGCTGCGGTCCACCATGGGCCGGCTCTGATGATTCACGCCATTAGACTCGGTGCATACGGTGGTCTTTAGATGAAGTGGGACCCGCGGAGACAGCCTCTGTGGAAGCTCCGTTCCTCTGTTTAATAGATAAATAAACAGAATTTTAGATCGCTGATTACCATGAGAAAGTAGTAACGAGAATTGATTAAATTATTACCTTGATCTCGGCATTTGCGATGAGAAGCGAAGAGACTCGTGATGCTCAATCACCTTTGTCAAAGAAAACAAGAGAGTATATCAATTAATACTATAGATATATTAGGCAAAGACCTGGAGAATTCATTGCATCAATTCAAAACTTGAATTTGCTGCATAGTCTCTTTCTCTCTCTCTAGGTCTTGGAAATCAAGAAGGGTAGTTGGTGAATAGAAAAATAGAAGGATTAGTACTAGTGTGGTTCGGTCGATGAGCAAGTACTAATAGTTTAGCCAAACACTCACATGGGCAATGGGTACCCCCTTTTTTATTGCATCAATCAATCTATACAGATATAGATCTCTCATTATTTGAATATGAATACATATATACGAGTTTAGTAGCAATAAATGTAGAATTATTAGGAAGGTAAGATGTGAAAGAGAAGGGGATTGGGCCCAAGAAAATAAATATGCATGACCTACTACAATTCTCTAGTTTGAATTCTCCAAAAAACAATGTGTCATGTTTTTAAACTTTGGCACCAAATTTGAAATTTAAACTTTTTTTGTAATCTACCTACTTTGAAGGTAGCATTCAAAGTACATGCAAGGGTATCTACCAACAGTGGTATTCAAGAAGGCCAATTTATCAGTAGAGAAATTTTATATACATGTGTATGAAATATGAATCCAGCCAATGAGAACATGCCACATTGACGAATTTAATAATGTGCCACATTCTTATTGGTGAATCCATGGTGAACCTAATACACTTAATGAGTTTTGCAATAGTATATAGTCGGCATAAATAAGTTGAAGTGTCAAAATCATAAAATGTACCTATAGATTTTCATGCTACATTGATATCAAGATTAGTTGAATCATAAAATAAAGGATTTTATCCAAGGCCAAGCAATTAAGCATATAATATATGACATTGATATAACAATGTATATACTAGATAGTATAAAATTGTCATTTTAATATCACTAATTAAGATGACTCCAAAATTAGACCAAAAAATAGACACATCATGATATGGTGGATTTCCTCTCAAGAAAGAACCAAATAGACAAAGGTAAAACGTTTAGGATTAGATTTAGATACACCAACTCCACTGAAAGAAACTATCTTAGAAGCAAAACAAACACATCACTATGGATATTGGTTGAACGTACTAATCCAGAAAAGAGAGAAACTTCATGCATAAACAAGCTAGTGAAATGAAAAATACCTTCTAGACGAATCTCCAAACACAAAGAAACAAACTTGCCAAATTATTTTCCCTAATGTAGCAACAACACCCTTTTTCTTGCTAGCATGGAGTATTTTAGCACATTGGAAAATCTAGAGAGAGAGAGTGATGGTAGAAAGTGACAAAGGAGCAAGAAAGAGAAAGCTCTTTGATAGAAGCAGAGTGTTTGTGTGTGGGGTAGAACTCTAGAATCCATCAAGTGAAGTCTACCTAAAATTCGATCTTTATAAAAAGATGATTTTATAATGAAAATGATTCAGAATCTTTTAATGATATATTAATGATGGTAGTAATAACTAATAATATATAAAATATATAAAATATATATTATTATCAATGTTTTAAATGTAGCATTTTTTTGTTTTATTTTTCCTCAAATAACGGAGGACAAGTGTTATTATAGATATGTTGTGATTTTATAACGAATCAAACTCATAATATTATTTCTATTTATTATAATACAAAATGTCAGCAAGTTCGATAACTTAAAATATGGTCATAATAAATCAATATCATAAAGTATTTTAATATCATAAAGTATGATATGTAATTACATTCATTTATTATAAAATTATATATTTTTCATATTTATTTATATATTTGTATTTTTAAATTAAAACAACATTGAATAACACAATTCCGATATTTATCAACTAATATGTTAGTTTAACACAATTGCAATATTTATGGACTGATATGTTAGTTATTGACATTTTATTTTTTAGAATAATAAATAATAATAATATAGTAGCACGATGATCAAAAATAAAATTTTAAACAATAAAACATTCAGTTAATAATTTTTTTTTGTTTGCTTCAATGCCCGTAGGCTATGTACAATATCACCATTACAATAAACAATAAAACATTCAGTTAATAATGGATTTGACTACTGGTGTACCAATAAAACATTCATTTTGTTTGCAATATTGTTTGTCTGTTAAGTTTATATAAATATTAAATATTCAAATATATCGAAATTTAATAAAAAATATATGGTGTACCAATTTATCGTAGCAAGTGGCGTTTAGTGACGATATCAAACTACGCAATTTTTAGGACAAAAAGGAATTCGTTGAAATTTACAACGAAGTGTTTTAGTCTCCAAACTCCTCTAACGGTTAAGCGTTGTAGCCAACGACAAATTTTAGAGTAAAATCAATTGTAAAAATGTGATAGTTGATAAGTTATGGATAAATCCAAGATCACTCTCATCTTCATTTCATACTAAATGGTATGTGGATTCCACATTTCGATGATATTAGAAAGTGCATTCGAAATGAATTTTGGAAGTGATTCTAGCACCACTCATAAATTATTGAACCATTAAAAAAGATATTAATTTTTATTTTATTTTTCAAAAAACAGTTATTGTATTTCGGAGGTGGAAAAAAGGTGAATGTCTTAATAATAGATCAGTCAATATCTATAATATTATCATTTAATTCAATATTTTTATTTAATATCATGATTAAACAATTTGTATTTTATAATATTAATTTTTAATTTCTTTTAAGGAGAGTTGCTTTTGCTTAGCTTATTGAATCCCATATTGCAATATTTTCGGCTAGAATTGTAGAGAATATATTGTAGAGGAGTAGAATGTTTCGTGTTTGGTGCCTGGGTGTTGATGCACATGCTCGGATTGGCTTGTCTTCAACCATTTAATTACTGCTCAACCCACAACAGCAAACGTCCAAACTAACCGCTCATATCTCAGATTTCTTCTGTAAACATGTCCGCTGTTTTGCGATGCTTTTGATGCTGCTTTTGAATTAAAGCGGTCTCCTTTTCTCCGTTTGTCCAGCCAAACCCTCTCATAAATTATCAAATACATCTCGCCCACCATAGACCACGCGATTCATGCACTGTTTTCTTCTTATAGACGGTTCGCACCGAGAGTATTCGAGCACTCGGAATACGAGGCACACAAGATGACAAGCGCACAATTTTTACCAACGGTCCTTCCGCTCAAAAATATGTGCTGCTCCTTTCACTTTCCTTGCCTTGCCTTGGAGTTTGGACAATGAACATGGTAACTTACTATTTCATTCAACTTTTTAATTTTTTACTTTAGCCCAAGGGCCTCCCTCAAAAAAAAAAATTAACAAATTAATTTTACTTTGGAAAATTAGAAAAAAGAAACACTCTTCACTTTTTTTATATAGTAAACACCACTATTTTTTAGTAAATTCAAAAAATATTTCTCTACCAAATTTTTATCGTCGTATAAAATACTTGATGTAATAGACTTGGGAGAATTTTAAAAGATTCTTGTAGTGTGTAGAGAAATTGAAGTGATGATAAAAATTTGAAGGTTATGTGCTTTTCACATATGTTATTTGATGTGAATGACAAATTGTAAATTATATGAAAATGAATTTGATTGATTTAATTATAAAATAATTATTTTAATTATAATATATATTAATAGATAAAATATAATATTCTAATAATATCAATTACAGTTAATATTTCTAAATTATCGTAATAATAATATTATTAGTTAATTGTTAATATTATAGTAATTATATTAAAATAATTATTTTAATATAAAATATAATATTATAATAATATAAAACTAAATTTAATATTTTAAAATTATTATAATTGCTAATATTGTAGTAATTATATCAAAATAATAAAATGATTATTTTAGTTATAATATAGATTAAGAGACAAAATCTAATATTATAATAATATAAAAGTATATGTAACATTTTTATATAATTATTAAATAATTGATAATATTAAAATAATTATATTAGTTACCATGTATATTAATAGATAAAATATTATATTATATAATATAAAGTAAATTTAATATTTTTGTATTATTATAATTACTAATATTATAGTAATTATAGTAACATATTAACATAATTCTTTTAATTATAGTATATATTAATTGATAAAATATAATATTATAATAATATAAAAGACATTTAATATTTGTATATAATTGCTAATATTATAGTATTATATAACTTTTCGTATCACGACTCCAACATATTACTATTATCATTATCATTATTATTATTATATTAATTAATACTAAACAATTTGTATTAACAAACTAATAAATTATAATATGCATTAGTCTATAACTATAATTAATTATTTAACTTATATTAATTAATGTATAAATAAGATTATACAGGTAATATTCAAATATACTCATATACTAAAGTTAGCAAGTCTTGTGTGTTTTGTCATTTTTGCAAGACAACATTTGAAGGACAAATTATAGGAAGATATAAAAGCAAGAATATTGTTCTTTCAAATGAAACAATTACAAATATAATTTGTCATGGAAAATGAATCTAATTTTTTAATTTTTCTTTTTAATCTCACACATCGAACGGCCCCATACTTTTTTATAAGAAATAAAATTAATCATGGATGGTTGATATTAATTTTTGTTTTTACCAAAATACTCTTTAAAAAAAATTAAAATAAAATTGACAGGCCCCACACCCTTTAACTTTTGAGGTAAATTTTTTTTATTTTATACATCAAAATTTAAATTGTAATAATATATATAAGAATAGGAAAAAAAAAATGTTAAAACGAATAGAGTTTTGAATCTTTGATACGTTCGGTGATAGGCAATGTTGTAAAAAACACCGAAAAACATCGAAAAACGGTGTTACGGTGGAAGACCGTTCCGTTTTTTGCCATAACGTTTCAAAAAAGGGTCAAAACGTTTTTTTAACCGTGTTTGACCGTTTTTTTGACCGAAAAACATTTTTAACCTGTTTTACATACCGATTTTTTCTTCTAATTATTTTCGGCCCGAATTTTTTTAATTTTTTGGACAGTTATTTTTCTCGTCACATGATTTTTTTTCACCGAGTCTCCGATTTAGTTTTTTTTCATCTTCACGACAATGGTTGGGATGCTCCATTCTCCAGTTCTTCACGATTGATTAAAGGATGATGACGGCTCGGTTTAATTTACGACAAGGGATGCTCTCTTCTTCTTACAACAAAGGCTAATCTCTTCTCCACGAATTGTGATTGTGAGTGCTAAGTTGATTTAATTTGTGCTAATTTGATACGACAACGGACGAGGAGAATGTGTAATTCGTCATTAACGAGGGATCAACTCCGACGGATTTGGTCCCAAATGATGTTAATGATTTTACGCTTTAGTTTTTTTTTTATTTGAATTTATATTTTGATGTTACATTTATATTGGATATTCTTTTGATGTTACTTTTATGTCGGAAATTGTTTATGTTATTTTTTTACTATTAAAAAATTGAATTATTATATATTTTTTGTTTTATCTATAAATTTTAATTAAATTATTACCGATTCCGGTGACCGTTTTTTCACCGTTTTTTCATCGTTTTTTTACCGTTTTACCATATTTCCGTAAAACGGTACCCGACCGTCCCATTTCGTTTTCCGTATTTTACAACATCGGTGATAGGTGTGAAATTCAACAATCTTTATCTCGTCGTCATTCTCAATGCATTTTTTGGAAAGTGACTGCGCAGTCGAGATTCAGCAGACAGGCAGTAAATCTTTGCATGATCTCTGCTTAATCATTTTCAGTTTAGGCTGGGGACAATGAAAAGGCGGGAATCGAGTTCATTTGTTATTTTCACCTATTTTCTTTTTAGATGGGCTATTTGTTGCTCTGACGTCCGCCGGCCCGTCCTTTTAAGTGACCGGGTTTAGCACAAAGATGCCCCCCTTTCATATACTTGATTTTGGGGACCCATATTTCACCATCACATTTTCGGTAGTCTAATAAACACACTTTATTAGCATAATAATAAAAAAAAATACAAGAGTAACAATTATCAATGAAGTTAAATATTAATTGACGATGGGTCAATAGTCTAGTTGATCGAGTACGAGACATAAAAATCATGTGTTGTAAGATGTTATGAATTAAATTTCTGTTTGGCATTAATGAACCGATATATGAGACTTTTTCTTTTATTATCAATAAATTTATTAATTCAATTGAATGTTAATTATATGATATGAGTTAGTTATCATGTTATAACTAAGGTCTAATGCACAAAGGATGTCGTGGTAAAATCTGGTGATTTTTATAATAATTTAAGGAATTGAAATTGAAACTCGTTTATAAAATCCGGTTTTTTCTTCTTAAAATTTTGTAATATTTTACCAAATCGGATTATTTTTCGAATTTTGTATCTATACATGATTACATTCATAAATTTTGCTCCAATTTTTTTTTTAATGAATTAGGATCTTCCGAATACATTCCAATTCTATGATTAGAAAAATGATATTTTTTATTTTAATAAAATATAAATAATTGTCTTAAATTCAAAAATATCCGCTCTAAAAATAGCGTTTTCCCACACCATAAAGAGATAAGAACGAATATAGAAACATGAATGAAATAATCACAAGAAAATGTTGCTTGAATATGTATCTAATTGATTTTAGCAAATTATTATTATTATAGTTATTTTAAATTGTTAATTAATTAATAAAATTTAAATATTATAATAACATATTATATTAATATGAAATTAATTACAATAGTAACAAATTATTAATATCTCATTGTTGTATAAATATAAAATTCATATAATGTTGATAAATTATTATTTTTATAAATCCTATATAATTAAATTAAGCATTAATAAGTATTTTTTTAAATATGATATTAATATAAATATATAACAAAATATTTAATATTTTTTTCTCGACATAATTTGTAATAAATTTAATATCACTCTTAGACAATTTTTATTTATTTATTTAGTTCAATTAACTATATTTTATATTTAATATTATAAAACTTAACTTTAGAACAATATAAGTCATTCAAATTATTTAATTTTTCTTTCCAATCAGCAATATATAATCTTAAGGGAAATTTTCAAAAAAACCCCTATCTTTTTTGGATATTCTAAAAAAACCCCTATCTTTTTGGAAACTCCAAAAAAAATCCTCTATCAAACTTTTATTTTCAAATACCCCCCTATAGGGGTTAAAATTAACCATGAATGGTGTTAAAAAAAATTGACGAAAATATCCTTCTATTTTCATATGCATATTTTTGTTATTTTTTCATTAATTTTAAGAAGATTCATAAATAATTTTTAACATGTAGTTATTTCACTAAAATAAAATCATTAAATGTTGTGCTTGTATAATTTTAATATTTCATTTATTACTCATAAAAAATTAACATCATATAATAATAAAATAAACACCTTGAAAATATATTGACAGAAAATTATTTCTTTAAACATCTATTTATTTATTTATTTATTTTCGTTCTTCCTTTATGTATATTTTTTAATAGTTTCATGATATTTTAATTTTTAAATATTTTCAAGGTGTTCTTTTAATATTGTTGTTCATCTTATTATTATTTTATGTTAATTTTTCAGGAAAAAAATATAAAAGCCAGATATATATAATGTATAAAATATTAAAACTATATAAATATAATCTATGATAATTATGTTTTTAAAATTATTATAAGCTAAAAAAAATTAGGACTTTAAAAATTAATACAAATAACAAAAATATTCTACTACATATGTATAGAGAAGAGTACTTTGGTCATAAATTTTTTTAATACCATTCATGGTTAATTTTAACCTCATAGGGAGGTGTTTGAAAATAAAAATTTGGTAGAGGGGTTTTTTTGGAGTTTCCAAAAAGATAGGGGTTTTTTTAGAATATCCAAAAAAGATAGGGGTTTTTTTGAAAATTTCCCTAATCTAAAATTATATGTCTTTTATCATACCAAACATCATTATAAATTATATTGAAAATATAAATAAATAACTCATTGGCCCTAAAAAAAATTATTCTTACTAAATCTTTTTACAAAACATAGTTAAGGTAAATTTGTGTCAAATCATCAATGTCGTGTTCTTAGTGAAATAAATCATTCAATATTAATTGTCTCGCACATTTCAATTTCAATATATTCAGATTATATCATTTAATTAGTTCTTACTTTATTTTTATATTTAACATAGTTTTTTGACATCATACATATGTCATATGTTTTGTTTTTTTCTTAAAAAATAGAGTTTGTTGGAGAAAGCAATAAATCTTTCTTAAACACAAATTATGTGATTTAGTCATTCATTAAGTTCGAATTGCAAAAGAAAAATACAAAATAGCAGAAATTTCTTACCAAAATAGAGGAAATTATGTGATTTAGTCATTCATTAAGTACGAATTTAGTCATTCATTAAACACAAATTATGTGATTTAGTCATTCATTAAACACAAATTATGTGATTTAGTCATCCATTATAGTTCCAAAAGGAATGAAATTATCTCGATGAACTCGTTGCAAAAGAAAAATACAAAATAGAGGAAATTTCTTACCAAAATGTGTATTATAATTATAATATATAATTTAGATACAAATGAAATATTGGAGGAGATTGAAAAAAATATATATACATTTCAAAAACATGTTTGGATTGATATAATAACGATAACTGGTAGATTTAACTTTTGTAGATTATGCAATCTCCATGATTGGACCATGAAAGTAAGACAATCTTATTTGCCCACGTTTCTCAAGAGAAATAATGAGAGTTAGGATACGGCCATACCAAATAGGAGGGGAAATAGGAGAGGTGATTACACTCAAATCTCAATCCTGGTCGGAATTTTTCCTCCACGAATCAAAGAATGAGCCATTAATTTCCCTTGCCCTTTGTATTAATAATTTATTAGGAGAATACCAGCACTATGCGGCGAATATGTAAATCATATTTTTTATTGTATTATAAATTACATATTTGTATGATAAAAGAATACCATTCGGTACCCTAATTCAAAAAAATAATATTTGTATGATAATATTAATAATGTTATTTTAGAATAAAATGATTCGAATTCATTTATCTATTATTATTCATATGTTTTACAATTATTTTACATTAGATAACAAATCTCACTTTTTTTAATCGAATAATAATGTTAATATTAGCGTCATTATATAATAATATATGAGATATAATATAATTTTACGAGAAAACATAACAACAATTATTATATCATTGTTCGCAATATTATTACAATATGAAATATAAAAATAATTAATCATAATATGCAGTAACACATTATTAATTGTATAGTTGTAATAATTTTTATTGATTCAAAATGTAATGAAGAATATAAAATAATATAAAACTCAATAGTGAAAATAATATAATAAATATAAATACAAATTATTTTATAACATATATTTTTTTTTAATTTATATATATTAATACAACAATACTATTTGATTGGTGTTTATAAATTTAAGAAGTTATTTAAATGGATAAACTATTTTTTAATTCTATTATTTTGTTGAAAAATTAACTTTAAATTTGTTTGCTTACAAACACAAATATAATATACTTAGTATTACATGAGATTCTTATAGTAATAATTTTAATGTAAATAAACAATAATACTTAAAAAATTTATTATGCAAATAAAACACTTAATATATTATGTAAATATGTGTTTTTTGCATTGTATTTTCTTAAATAATATATTCACAAATTGAAATTATTAAAAATGTATGTATGAACTATGCTAATATGATGTCAAAATAAAGAAAAAATTAAAATGAATATACTTGATGAGTTTTATAATTAAATTTCTAAAAATAATCCTAATATTTATTGTATGTTTTGTAATATTACATATTAAATTATTAGTATTTCATATATAAACTTTTCATATTCCGTTACATTCATATTTGATCATGTAATCTTATTTGAAATATTAAACAATTGATGAGACTTGGTCTAATTTGAATCTAATCAATAATAATGATCCACATCATTAAAGTAGGGTGATATGGATTCATAAGAATGCTTAAAACATGATGTAAAATATGATCTTCAAAAAATCTGACAAAAAAGAAAGGTTGAGATTAAAGCACATCATTACATCAAATGGTTCAAAATAGTACTTATAAATAATCATACAAAATGCATGTCTTAATTAATCAAATATAATATTAATATATATGATGAATCCACATGGTAAAATCTAATGGTTAATATCATGATAAACATGATGACGTGGTTTCATGAGGAGACTCAAAGATACGTGCAAAATAAGAGAGTGGATAAATTAGAAAACTTGTCTGATATCACGGTAAGCAATTAACTTATCAATAACTTATTTATTTATTCTATTTTATTATTAAAATAAGGTTAATAAATTAAATGATCTTATTTTTAAATATAGTTAAATGTCTGGTACCTGTTGTTTTGTTGGATTTGTAATGTCACTAAAATTAATTGTATTTTTTTTTTAATTACTAGATAAAAATGGACAACAATTTTTTTTTTTTAAATCACTTATGCATGACAATTTTAAAATGTGCAATCATTTCTAACAAAAATACAATAAATACATATAATTTTTTTCTTTCGTACATGTACGTTTCTAAATGATTTAAATTATTACGTGTAATCATAAAAGTATGATGATTATTTTGGTTTTTAGATAGACATGCAAATATTTGTCTATAAACATAAATTGAAATTGAAGTAAATATATATATATATATATATATCAATGGCCAACACTGTTGTTTGGCCAACGTCGGCCAACAACACCTATTACACTAAATCCAAATATTATAATCAAATCTTAACCGTATAGATATGTTTTATATCAATTAGATATGATGTAGAATAAATTTTATACAATTTCGATTTTTGTATCTAACAAAACCGGTAACATATTTTCACAACCGTCCATTTCGATAAATTCATAGATTTCCATGAAGAAAAACTCGAAACTTAGAAAAAATTCATCTTGAGCCTATCTATATGATTTAAAATACATCCAAACCAAAAAAATCGAATTTCAAAATTTATTTAATGATGATTAATGTTGTAACTATTTCCTACCGTTCAATTTTTTAAAGTATTATGATAAGTATGATAGAAATTTTTATTTTTCATGAAATTAAATCTACAACATTCTCAAATGATATAAATCATATCTATACGGTTAAAATTGGATTTTAATATTTAGATTTAGTAAAATAAGTATTGTTGGCCGACGTTGGCAAAACAAGAGTGTTGGTCATTGATCCTATCCCACATATATATATATATATATATATATATATATATATATATATATATATATATATATATATATATATATATATATATATATATATATATATATATATATATATATATCGATGTTATATAATGTAAAATTCATATAATATTGACAAATGATTATTATAAATTCTATATAATTCAAATAAACATTAATAAGTATTTTTTTAATATGATATTAATATGGATACATAATAAAATTAATATTTATGCTCGATATAATTTATATTAAATTTAATATCACGCATACAATTTTTTTTATTTATTTGATTTTATTAACTATAATTTATATTTAATTTAATAAAATTTAACTTTAGAATAAATATAGTTAATTTCTAATCAAAATTTCAATTTAAGAAGGTACGAACAAAAATAATATTTTGGTAATTTCAAATTGTCCATTCTTCTTTCAAATCAGCAATATATAATCTAAATTTATATGTCTTTTATCTTACCAAACATCATTATGAATTATATTAAAAATATAAATAAATAACTCATCGGCCCTTAAAAAAATATTCGTACTAATTTTTTTTCCCGAACACAATAAAGGTAAATTCGTGTCACGTCATCAATGTCGCGTTCTTCGTGAAATTAATCATTCAATATTAATTGTCTCACCCATTTCAATTTATTCAAAAAATTATATATTTTTATTAGTTTTAATTTAAATTATATATTTAACATAGTTTTTTGACATCACAATTATGTTATATGTGCTCCAGCAACTGCATATGTTCTGCTTTTTTCTAAAAATATAGTTTGTTGGAGAATACAATAAATCCTCTCTGAACACAAATGTGTGATTTAATCATTCATTAAGTACGAATGGGTCGCGAAATATGTACTTCGGTCATCCACAATATTTCGAGAAATTTTTTTTATCTGGGTGAACTCGTTGTAAAAAAAAATACAAATATGGGAAATCCCTTGCAAATATGTGTATTATAATGTGTAATATAGATGCAAATGAAATATTGGAAGAAATTGAAAAAATATATATATTTGAAGAACTTGTTTTTATTGATATAATAACGGTAATCGGTAGATGTAACTCTTGGGGACTATGCAGTTCTCACGGTTGGACCATGAGGGTAAGGCAAATTTTCACCTCCTGTCTAGGTCAAGACGAACAATTATTTCAACTACATGAAAAATAAAAATGGAACAAAAAAATAATGATAAATGAATTATAATATATGTTTTGTTTGGAAAGAAATAGAGAAAAGTTCAATGAAAATGATAGAATTATATGTAGTGCGTTTTTTATTTTATTTTTAAAGTATTTTATATATTATGGGAGAAAAAAATGTAAATGAAAAAGTTTGATGATTTTTCATTTATTAATGTCAATTTGGTTGAAATTCAAATACTTAAGACAACATATAATTTTTTATGTGTTCACTTTCAACCTTGGGAACGTGAATTTATTGACTGATCATGTGTTACTGTTTATTTTAACTTTTACTTGCATTCTTATTATTTTAGTGTAAGTTCATGGGACTTTGTTCGAAAATAAAATTAGAATGAAGGGTTTAGATCTGTGAGTGAGCAAAATTAAGGATGAGATTTATCTTAGGATGTTTTAACTTTATATTATGGGGACACGTGGAAAAATATGCGCGATAAATGTCTAATCAAAATTTCCATTTAAGCATGCTACATAATATGTTGGTAATTTCAAATTAATCATTTTTCTTTCATATCAGCAATATATAATCTAAATACATATGTCTTGTATCATACGAAATATCGTTACAGATTATATTGAAAATAAAAATAAATAACTCATTGGCCCTTAAAAAATTATTATTACTATATCCCTTTCGCAAATATAGTTAAGGTAAATTTGTGTCACATCATCAATGTCGTGTTCTTCGTGAAATAAATCATTCAATACTAATTGTCTCGTACATATTACTTTCCATTTATTCAAATTATATCATTTGATTAGTTTTTATTTAATTTTTATATTTATCAGTTTTTTGACATCACACGTATGTCATATGTTCTCCCTTTTTGTGAAAATATAGTTTGTTGGAGAAAGCAATAAATTCTCTCTAAACATAAATTATGTGATTTGGTCATTCATTAAGTACGAGCTAGTCATGAATTATGTACTTCGGTCACCCATTATATTTCCAATAAAAAGGAATTATCTCGGTGAAATCGTTGCAAAAGAAACAAAAATATAAATAGAGGAAATTTCTTATGAATACGTGTATTGTAATATGTAATTTAGATACAAATGAAATATTGGAGGATATCGAAAAAATAATAATTCTAAAAACATATTTGGATTGATATAATAACGATAATTGATCGATGCAACTGTCGTGAATTATGCATCTCGTGATTGGACCATTAAAATTAAGTATTGTGCCACTGCCTAATTCTCTCAAGGCAAACAATTATGATAAGGATACTATGAGGCCGTCAACCACATCAAATAAAAATTGAAAGGGGAAAAAAACAAACAGAAAAGGAAACGGAGCAGAAAAAAAATGAAGATAAATAAATTATTATTTATGTTTGATTTGGAAGAAGTAAAGAACTAAAGAAAAAGGTAATGAGAATGATATAATTATATGTATTGTGTTTTTTCATTTTACTTTTAAGAAGATTTATATAGATATATTAAACTGATTTTTAAAGTTTCAACTACAATATATCATAAACATAACAAAAAAAATCATATTTTGAAAATAATTATTTTTTCTAAACACATTATATCTATTTAATAATATACAGGATATATTTGATAGTATATCCAATGTTGTAAAAATCGGTCTAGGCGGCCGCCTAGGCGCTAGGCGTTGGGAAAACGCCCACGTTTAGCCTAGGCGTTCCTGTCTAGGCGGAATTCCGTCTAGGTCCGCCTAAATAGCGCCTAGGCCCGCATAATTCCGCCTGGGTCCGCCCAGGCCAATTTTTTTTTTTTTTTTTTTTTTAATTTTTTTTAAGATCCACAACTTATTTCCTTTCTTATTTCTATTTTTAGTAATTTTATTTTGTGATTTATTTGAATTTGTATTAATGTTATTTTGTAGATTTCATGTTATAATTTGTTTGGACGTTGTTTTAAATAAATTAATATGTAGATTTCATGTTATGATTTGTTTGGATGTTGTTTTAAATAAATTAATATGTAGATTTCATGTTATGATTTGTTTGGACGTTGTTTTAAATAAATCAATATACATTATTTTTAGTATAAAAAATTATATCACAAATTATAATATATAAAAATTTAAAAAATGACAAAAACTATGTAAAATTACAAATCCGCCTAGATCCGATTAATCCCCGATTAATCCCTCTAGGCGCTAGACGGTGCCCATCCGCCCGACTAGCGCCTAGCGATTTCTGTAACATTGAGTATATCTGATATATTACTTTAATAGTATACTCCATACTATGAAATTCATATAAAATAAAATAGTATCATTTCCTCTCTTTTCAAAATCTCTTCTGGGCTTGTTTGATTTGAGGGATTTGGAGGGATTGTAGTCCCAAATCCGGGATTAGAAGCAAATCCCTTGTTTGATTTTATCCCATCCAGGATTTGAGAGCCACTCTCCCTGTACTTTGGAATACATTTAAAATTTCGGTATTTCAACCAAAATCCAGGGATAACAAAAGTGTTGCTCTCTCTTTTTTCATCTTTCATCACTGTGGCGCTGCCCCCTTCATCTCTATTTGATCCTTATTTATCATCGCCCCACATCATAACTCCATGGATCCTTCGCCGAGCAAGTAGATTGTTAATCGAACCCTAGCTCTCTCACTCGTTGAACCTTAGCTCGCCTGTATAGTCGCTGAGCTAATTCTAGTTTGGGATAGCATGATGAATATTTCTCTAATCACGATTTACAGGTAAATAAATTGATTCAATTTGTTTAATTCTTTTTTTATGTTTCAATTGATGTCTAATTAGGATTAATTAGATGATTTTCAGGTAAATAAATTGATATTTTCCCTAGATGGAAGAAGACAAGTTTTTTAGATATTTTTTCTGAATTTTTTATTAGATTTCTTTGATTAGATATCAAGAAGGTGAGTTGTTTTCTTACAAATCGAATAATGGACTCTACAGGCAATAGTCTCAAATCTCAATAATTATAGGATTTGCAAACAACATGTCCATGCAGCATTGAGGAGGACAAATCACTGTTGAGTTGCTCCCATCATTGTTTGCAGGTAATTAGATGTATTAAATAAGATTTATCATGAATTTATTGATGCTTAATTTACATTATTGATGTTTAATTTGCATTATTGATGCTTAATTTGCATTTCAAACCTGAAATTAAAGTATGAAAATGTACTGTTTTCATATTTCGGTGTCAATTTTAATGTTCGTCTCAAATAGTGCTAATTAGGGTTAATTAGGATTCAAATTAGAGTCACGGTTATAATTAATTAGTAGTAACTAGGATTAAGTAGTTCTTATTTGGATTCAAATAAGAGTTTAATTTAATTAGGGTCACTTTGTCAGGCCAAAGCATTTACTGATTTGGAGTTACTGAGCTAATTTGATTGATTCACTTCTTAGAGGGTGTTAGCGAAGTCTATCAAATGGAGAAAAAAAATCTTATTTGTGGTAATTTAACAACTTGAACCTTATTTGTGATAATTGTGTAGGGACATTTATGATAATTTGTATTTTGCAGGTTTGACGGAGAAAGGACGAAATTTGGTGACGGAGATGGATACCGAGATTTGTATTTAATATAGGTGGATATACTAATTTGGCCGAGAAATATTTTTTGTGGTAAAACCGCAAGTTGAATCTTCTTTGCGATAATTATTTTTATTTATGGTAATTATGCAAGTTAAATTTTAGTTAAATTTTTCATATATTTAATTTGTATTTTGTTATTTCGAATATTGAAATTTTATAATGTCATTTGAATGAGATGTGTTATAAATTATGGATTAATTTTATCATTCATAACTAACTCTTAAATCATGAATTTCAAAGAAAACAAATCAAACAATGGATTTTTGTATACATGATATTACAATCCATCTAATCAAACAACTAGGGTGGATTGTAGAATACATGTACAATCAAATCCATGTATTTTATATATCCATGTATCTCAAAATACATCAAATCAAACATGCCCTCTATGCCCCTCCCCATATATTTAGAGATGGACTCGAATCCTAAGATTCATATAATACAAATAATTGTTTGGCACATGAAGAGAATTGGACGGCGGAACATCTCATTATTTTATTTTTGTTGTAAATTATAATATCAAAAAAGTTGGAGTGTCGGAATGGAGCATCTTCATATAATTATTAAATCAATATAATTAAATTTATAATAGTATTATAATTATTAATCAATATAATTAATACCACATTATATGAATACAATTAATATTCTATTTATTAATCAACATAACCAATATATTATATTATATTAATATATGAATGTAATATTATTTTATAAAATAATATTGTTATGATTTTATATTGCAATAATAGTATATTATAATAATAATAATAATTTTCATCAAAATAATATTATTATTATAATAATACTACAATAATATAAAATTATCATAATAATATAATAATAATATAATAATAAGATAATAATTATAATATTTTTTTTAATCAATTTTACTGAAAATTTAATTTTACATTTTCAATATGAAAATTCCCAAAATTTTGTAAACAACAAAACAAAAAATTATATTTTTCATCTTCTTATTGTTTGGTTATCTCAACAAACTGTGAAATTATTAATTCGGTAACTTTTCATTCCTCCGTCTTATAATCCGATTCCACCCTACTAATTCCACTTGCGAAACTGTCCCAAGAGAACTTTCTAGATGTTGATAGCTAGTTTAAGAAAAGAAAAAAAAATTATGACTATTTTATCCGTGGATTTTGGTAATAGATATCTATACTTGTTTGGATAAGAAAAGACATGTTCATTTTCCGCTCGGGTGACATTGTTGTATGAATATTTCATAAAAAGAAAATTTCAAAGTTTTACTGAAAGTTGAATACTCTTTGGTTGGTCTCGTACTTGAATGTATCATATATGCATGATTTAAAATTCCATTAAAATGAAACTAATATTAGTTATATTAACAAGTTTATAAAATTAAATATTTTTAAATACAATATCAAATCATTTTAGATAACCAAATTAGAAGAAATAAAAATAATAATTTTAGATAACAAGAAAAAATAAAAATAATATCCATCATAACAACAAAAAAATACAATTTATCTCTACAATATAGAATTAAAATCGAAAAAGTCTTATTTTAGTCCCTCATCTAATGTTATTGTTCACTTTCCCCTCTAATTTATTTTTGAGTCACTTTGAACCTTCATCTTTTTTTTATATATTCATTTTGCTCTCTACCATTATTTAATGGATGACGTGGCAGTTAAATTTTAATGAACTGATAAATGATATGGCAAAAATTGATGACATGACAGTAAAATTTGAAAAAAAAATATAAATTAGTTTGTTTTTTTTCTATGTATTGAATCCCGGAAAAATCAGTTTTTTCCAAAATCAGTTAGTGCTTAAACCCTAGAAAAATAAGAGATTTTGGACGCTAAATGGTTTTCAAATAAAAAAAAATTATGAAGGCTCGTTGAAGAAAGAGAACAACTTGAGACTAAGGGGGCGTTTGGTTGAAATTTAGAATTAGAATGTCTTGGCATACTTCTTGATGAGTCATTAATTTTACATTAATTGCAATAATTGCAATAATATTACAATTAACATTTTAATTGCAATAATGTATTAGAATTAGAATGTTTTTGTTATCGAATAATATTTTGTTTACATTAATTGCAATAATGTATTAGAGAATTTTATTTTGTATCGAAAATGGACAAAAACACCCCTTATATTACAATTAACATTTTAATACACATATTACAAATAAATAATTAATATTTGTCATATAATTAACATGTAAAATAATTAACACAAGTAAATCAATATAATTTATATGCCAATTTTGTATCACATATTATTAATTATATTAAGTATTTTATAGAAGATGTTTGGGTGCAATATGGAGCTATCAACAAACCACATGAAGGAAAAAAAATTCGGACTTGAGAGTCCGAAATATTTTTTTTGCAATGAACTTTTCATGAGCATTGTTTGAGAGCTTCATATTGTACCAAAACGTCCTCTATATATTATTTAATTTGTTCGGTTTTCGTATCGTTCAGTTGATTTTATGCCATTTCATTCGTTTCGTTTTCGTATCGTTCAGTTGATTTTAATCAAGATATATTTAACATAATTTTAATATTATTTATTAAAAAATATTTATTACAAAGATATTTATTGTCATTTGATGAATAATTTTTTTAATAAATAATTTTTTAAAATATTTAATTAATTTTATTAAAAAAAATATTAATTGTGTGTATTATTGGGTACAATTTGAGTATATTCAATATGAAATATATAAATTAGGTGGAAGAAAATTCGGACTCTCAGAGTCCGATTTTTAGTGGTTAATTAGTGTGGTTAGTTGGGTTGGGAGGGTGATAAGCAGGTAAAACTTTCGGACCCCAGAATCCGGAATTTCATAAAAAATCGGAGACTCAGAGTCCGAAAATGTCATAGATCAAAAAAAATTTCAAAATTGTTTTTTTCTGAATAAAGTTTGAAAACGCGTGTATTGTTCACTTTTTTCCTTATCTTCCCCTTCTCTATCCAATATAGTTTGTTGAAGAAAGCAATAAATTCTCTCTAAACACAAATTGTGTGATTTAGTCATTCATCAAGTACGAATGGGTCATGAATTATGTACTTCGGTCATCATTATATTTCCAAAAAAATAAAATTATCTTGGTGAACTATTTGCAAAAGAAAAATACAAATAGAGGAAATCACTTACAAATACATGTATTGTAATTGTAATGTGTACTTTAGATATAAATGAAATATTGGAGGAGATTAATATATATTTTAAGGACGATGTTGGGATTGATATAATAAAAATAATTGGTAGATGTAATTGTTGTGGATTATGCGATAATCATGATTGGATTCTTCAAAGTAAGAGCTATTGCCATTTCCCGCTTATCTCAAGGAAAACAATTGTATTAAGGATGCGTCAAGACCCTGAAAAATAAAAAATGAAAAAGAAAAGAAATGAACGAAAAAAAACTAAAGATAAACAATTTATTATCTATGTTTGATTTGGAAGGAAATAACAAAAATGGTAAATGAAAATGATAGAATTATACATGTATATATTTTTTTTACTTCTAAAATAATATAGATATAAATACATTAAATTGACTTTAAAATATATAATGTAACAAAATTCATACTTTTGATTTTTTTCCCAATATATTTTATCTATTTAATAGTATACCAGTATTAAATGAAAATATATAATGTAACAAAATTCATACTTTTGAAAAAACGGTCTGTAAAACAAAACAAACAAAAAATTTCGAGTTTAAAAATGGTCGATCGTTTTCTTCTGACCATGTTGCAAAAAGCAAACCGTTTTGAGACTGTTTTACCTTTTTGTGCCGTTTTTTACAATATTGAAAAGACCTGAATATGGGAGCGAAGATGACACTCAAATATGGTGAGTCTCTCCGTCAAATACAAGAGTGAACAGGGACGAATCGTAGTAGGATCGAGGGGGCATATACTCCTTCAAAGTTTTTGAAATTATATTATATTCAGTTTATTACGAAAACTTCGAAATATATGAATATGTACGTGATTGTCTCCCCACTAAATTTATTGCAAAATTTATTTATAAAGAGATTTTTTGCCCCCAGACTTCGAAATTATAATTTTTTTTGTGATGTTAAAAAATCTACAAAAATTCGTTCTGCATAATTTACATGTTTGTGGATTTTTTTTTTATGTTTAGAAAATTATTTCTAATAAGAATTTATTTGAAATAAATTTTCGACATCATTTATTACGTCATGCATCATATAGATAATAGATGGTTGCTTATTTATTTTGCCGAAAGCCTCCAAAACAGTTGAGCTGCCCATATCTCCGTGGATCTAACTTATCTTCGAGTAAGTCTCGGTTACTTATAAACTTCTCTTCTTCGGAGAACATGACTTGCACAAAGAAAGAAGAAGCACGTATTTGTTGCAATTCAAATTGAAAACTAGTTGTAGGTTATCGCTTGTGCGGGTTCTCAGTTCTCGAAATCTCAAAACAAAATAAATAAAAAACAAAACAAAAAAGCGAATCATGAATTTAAAATTGGAATTATATTATATTTGGATGTGTACTGTTTTCGAAAATTTGAAGTAACTACAATTTATGCATGTCGAGTGACATGTGAGTCGAGGATAAATTCGGAGAAAAAAAATAGAATTATATCATTACTCCATCTACAAACACTTCATCCTTATTTCCAGCCATAGATCTCTCCGAGAAACTCAAAAGCAAAAAAACATAATGTTCTCTCTAAGAAACTATCACATGGATTCTCTCATTGACCTTTTGGTTTTTGAACCAGAATTAAGCTTGCTATGAGAGTTAATTAGTGGCCGGTGCAGAAATAATTTGTTTATGTAGACTTGTCCCACCACATAAACATACACGTTTACCTCTTAATATATACATGATTGCATTACTAATAATCACCTAGTCTCTTATCATCACAAAATCACTTAAGAAAAGTCTCCTTGATTCAAGAAATTACAATAATCAATCTGATTGAAGATCGCAAATAAATATGACGGTATTTAGATATTCATTTTCTTCAATCATCGAAAGATTAATATTTTCTTTTATTTTCCCAGTTAATTTCTTTTCGTGTTAGATTGTCGAGATGTGTGTTCATATGGACTGCGCTGGTTGCGAAAGCAAGATAAGAAAGACCCTTCAGAAACTAGAAGGTAATTCCAATTATTCTATTTATACAATTTTACCTGACAAAAATAATCGACCAAACAGGCGTGGACAGCGTGGAAATAGACATGCCGAGCCAGAAGGTCATAGTGACCGGATCGTTAGACCAACGGAAGATTCTGAAGGCCGTGAGGAGAACGGGCCGAAGAGCAGTATTCTGGCCGAACACATACAACACTCAATTGCAAACACAACATGCCGTAGCCGTGACGACCAACATGGGATTATTCAACGAGAACCCTTCTTCGTCTTATAACTACTACAAGCACGGATACGATGATTCGCGCATGCACTACGGCGATGGCTATGCCGGCCATTCGGCTGTTAATGGAGAGAGAACTGGAGATGTATTTAGCGATGAGAACCCGCACGGATGTTCGGTTATGTGAGATCGATTCAGCACTGTAATGATTACGAAGATAATTAATTGATGATTGTGTGATTTGTTCTTTCTACAACATGATGAATATTAGATACAATTAAGCATTGATCTTATGATTTTTTAAATAAAATTAATATCTTATTTTTTAGTAGCCGGAATATACTATTTATTTTTGAAAGGATAGTATGTTATTTTTCATTTTTAAAAGAATAAATATGTAAATCTCCTTAAAAAAAAATTCAGTGGTTTGTAAAAAACAGAAACTTAAAAAAAAAAGGCCAAAATTCATATGTATCCTTACAAAATCCACAATTTCACGTATACCCCTGTAAAACTTGAAATATCATGAATATCCCTACAAAACTACTAAAATTTCATGAATACATTTTTTTGTTAGATTTCGGTTAACCATCCCTTAAGATTATGGCGAATTTATGATTTTTCGATATTTCCTACATAAATGTTGTTCCTTATTTATATAAGACGTAAAACTGGAAAAGCAAAAACTAGCGGTAATCTTAACTACCAGATAGTTAACAGAAATATAACAAAAAGAATATTTATAAGATTAAAATAATATTATAAGGACTCTTATGATATTTCACGTTTTGTAGGTTTTGTAGGAGTTTGTAAGGGTACATATGAAATTTGGTCAATAAAATATTAAGAAAAGGTGGGGTCATGGCTCCAGTTTAATTAAAGAGTAAAGATAGGGTCACTCCTCTCTCCCTCCCTCCCTCTCACATGAAATCACATGAAATCAATGATTTGTGGGTCACCACCAGTATGTTGGGGCAACTGGATGATATCTTGGCTATCTCATATGTGACCAGGGCTCAAACCCCAATTTTGTCTGATGCATAGGCGATACAGCAGCTCCGGTGCCTTTTATTGCAATCATTCTGGTGGCGGTATATGTCCTCGTGGTTGCTCGTTCAAGTGTCTTCGCGCTCTCTCTCGATGGATCAACGAAGCTAGGGTTCCAGGCGGCTTTGTTTTCACGGAGAAGATTTCGTGAAAAATATTGGTCGCTCGTTCAGACGCTTATTAGAATTGGACGGAAAAATGATTTCTCTTCTAGCCGGATCGTGTTGTTTCCTCTTCTCTAGGCGCGGTTAGGGTTTTCCACAGCTAGGGTTTGAGACGGCTGGGCTTTGGGGAAAAAAAATGAGAGCAGAGAGAGAGTGTATGGGTATATGCGATTTAGATAAAATAATTTGAATGCACATGGTTCACAGTGATCCATGCCCTGTGTTCTTTTGGTTTCTTCTTAGTGCACGTGAACCGGCTCCAGACAATTTTAAATCAAATATGACCTTTGATTTGTAATCCGACGCCCCAAAACAAAATGATGACGTGGAGCAATCACAGAAGGCCAATTTTCTAAACTTTATACATATTGGGCCCGTTCGGCAAGGGGTGGAATAGAGGAATAGAATTTAAACCATTTTATTCCAAAGTCGTTCGGCAAAACTAATGGAATAAGAAAATATGCTTAAGAGAATAGATATTGATAATGACCAAAATACCCCTAGTATATTAATAATATTAATAACATCAAATCATATTAATAATAATATTAATATTATTATTATAATTAATTATTATAATAATAATAATCATGATTATTATTCTTATTTTCGAAATAATAATATTATTATTATTATTTATTAATATTAGTATTATTATTATTATTATAATTATAATTATTATTATTATTATTATTTTTATTTTTATTATAATAATAATAATCATTATTATAATAATATTAATTATTATTATAATAATTATTATAATTATTATTAAAATAATATTATGTATTATTATAATAATATTAATTATAGTAATATTATTATTATTATTATTATTATTATTATTATAATTATTATTATAATAATTAAAATAATATTAATTATAGTAATATTATTATTATTATTATTATTATTATTATTATTATTATTATTGTAATTATTATTATTATAATAATAACAATTATTATTATTATAATAATAGTAATTATTATTCTTATTTTTATATTATAATAATAATTATTATTATTATCATTATTATTTTTTTAATAATAATAATTATTGTTATAATAATAATACTATTATTATTATTATTATTATTATTATTATTATTATTAACGAGGGCAATTTGGTCTAAATATTTCGCTAATCCGCGGAATAGAGCTATTCCATCTCAAACATGGAATAGAGATAATCTTCTTTTCCATACTTTTATTCCATGCTATTCCATTCTTGTTCGGCTGGAATAGAGTGGATTAACTCATTTATTCCTCTATTCCACCCTTGCCGAACAGGCCCATTATTAATTATTAATAGTATTATTAATAGCATGGGTCTCACCTGTCAATGGGCGAAAATGGGAGCGGAAGAGGGGGTGGGGGGAAGCGTTGCCCTTAATTAAAATGAACCGCCCAGATAAGTGAGATCCGCTTTGAGCTGAACCCTGTCTGAATTTCAAAATCGAATTACTTCCCCCTCTCAAAACCCTAGCCAAATCGCGCGAATGCACGATCCGGATCCGCTCTCGTCACTGTCCACCGCCGTCGCGCTCCTGCCCCGTACTCTCGCCGTTTGCGGTTTGTTCACGGCAGTCACCTCGTCGGAGCTCCGTTCGGATCGGATCTTCTCACATCTCACTGAATCCGCGGTACTGAGTTTTTTCTACCTTTTTGGAGTTCTTCATCAGAATATGGCAGTTTATTCTTGAATGCCGTTAGATTTTTGTTCTCGTGGCTTGTTATTTTGTGCTTTGCTTCTATGTTTTCTCCAGATTGTGTAGTAGTGTGTGAACAGCTTAGAACCCGTAGAAACTAGTAATTACCAGCGAGATTCTCTAAATTTTTCATAAATCTGTTGTGTATTTAACATGCTCGGGTCGATTTTTTGTTTCAGCAACAAGTCAGAAATCAATTCCTCCAGTTCGACAGGCTTTTATTTTCTTTTACTGCTTTAATTCTAGTCTCTGATTTGAGCAAACTTGTTAACTTATTTTCCCTTGTTTTTAATTATATTATTACAAGTTTTTCTCATTTTTCGCACGAATTTCTCTGCAAACCACTGTATTCATTTGTTTATTCATTCATTTCACATAAAATCAGCAATTCACAGTACATAACTAGAGGTTCAAAATTAAAACTAAGCAATCAAAACACTAAATGATATCTTGTTCGTTAGCAGAATAATGGAGATCCAAAATTGGAATTAAACAATCAAAACGAAGACAAATCGGACATGGACAAAGAAGCGAACGAAAATGGCACTAAAAGTATCGGGGGCAGAAGACCTGATCTTGGCCTTAAGAGAGGTCAATTTCGTCTTCTTCCCGAAAAAGAAACGTGAGTCCAATTTATTAAATTCTCCTTTTTTTATTAATCGTGCAAATTATAACCATTCTATTTGTATTAATGTGCAGAAGCAATGGTCCAGTTATAGATTACTCAATTCTTGAAAAAATCACAGATCCTGCAGAATACTTCAAAACTCATGACCAACTCGAGAGTAATTCTTCTAATTTTCAGATTACTTCATCACAACGATGCAAAATTAAATTTCCAAAATTAATGGTATTTATATCATTTAATTCATTAATTAGATGCTGAAAAGGAGATAAGAAGGCTTAACGGCGAAGTGACAATCGAGCCGAATCCAATGGAGTATGATTGTACTCGCAAGTACCGTCCTGGCGGAACTTTGCGGTACGTTCTCATTTCATATACTTGATAATATTTAATTTTAATATTCATTTATTATTTTGTAATATTCATTTTCATTTCCTTGTATTTTTCAGCCCCCCTCGTCCCTTCACATGTACCCTACCAGATTCTCTCTTTGAAAGTGGATCTGAAAAAATTGAATCGCCACAAAAAGAAATTCTTTCGAAAACCCCAATCAAAGAAGCCCCAAATCCTTCAAAAGTTTGTACCATCAAAGAAGCCCCAAATCCTTCAGAAGTTTGTACCATCAAAGAAGCCCCAAATCCTTCAGAAGTTCGTACCATCAAAGAAACCCCAAATCCTTCAGAAGTTTGTATCATCAAAGAAGCCCCAAATCCTTCAAAAGTTTATACCATCAAAGAAGCCCCAAATCCTTCAAAAGTTTGTACCATCAAAGAAGGTTTATATTTTTGACAATCTTGATAAATAAAAACCTATTTTTTTATTTTATTTTTTCTGAATTTTTTTGTATATTTTTAACAGGTAAGAGACCAAAGGCGTGTGTGACCGAATCTTCTAGACTAGTAGACAAGTTATTATCTTCATTCGAGAATATTCCTGATGGAGACAAAAGTGCTGAGGTGGCAGCGTTATGGAATTGCTTGGATCTCAAACCCACACATGTCAGCCCATTGGATTTCTCAAAATTACCGAGCTTTTCTCTAGACATGCCATTTACATGTATTATAGTATATTATATTATCATACTCTCAAATTTTGCAAAAAGACCCTCTAAATATTGATCTTCTATTTCTCGTGTTTCCATAGGCGAACTATCATCTGTTTCTCCAAACAATTTGGGCGTTATGAATGCTTTCAAATTTCCGAGTTTTTGCACGGATAAGCCATCGCCGAAAAGTAACGCGTCGAAGGGGACGGTATCGAGGGACCCGTTTAAAGATTATTCGAACGTAAAAAGGCAGATTTTGCGAAATGATCCTTCGAGTCACGGTGATTTCATTGCCAGTCCTTTTCCTAGCACTTCGCGAGTTGATGATTTGCCGGTTTCTCCAAACGAAAAAATATCGGATGAAATAGTTCGCGAATTATCTTTCGAGGATGGGGTATGCGTATTTTTGAAATTAGAAGGGTATTCGTGATATTTTCTTGTTTTATATATTCAGTTTTAATATTTTCTTGTGAAAATGTAGGTTGCAGATGAGCCTGAAGGTGAAGTTGACCTACTAGATGTGTCGTTAAGCTCGCCTATTGCACATATGGGAAACGATGAAATTGAAAATAATAATGCTTTTTTCGAATTTCCTTCAAATGAAAAGGCATGGTTCATTTATTTTATTTTAATATTATTTTAATATCCTGTTTAATATTTATTGCGCAAACATTTATCAGTATCCAACAAGCCCACAAAACGTACATGCTGTTGAAGAGGTGCCTCAGGACGAGGGAACAGCCAAAAAGGATATATCTAAGGGTATGCTAAATATTAAAACCCTAAACCCTAAATTCTGAATTCAATTCAATATCACGCTTAATTTTATTTGTTTGTAATATTTTCTTTAGGGAGTTCAAGGAAGAGAAAATCAAATTCTAGATCGAAGAGCCCTTCTGGTAAACCTATTAATTGTGTCGTTTAGCATCCTTTTTTTATTATCAAAGAAGAAAATAAATAAGTGATTTAATTATTTATAAATTTATTTTCAACAGATAACTCCGTGCATTTACAGACACCAATTACTGATCCGATTCCGAACATAAGCACTGAGGTTTCTTTTTTCTGCTTCATTAAAAATTTACACCCATATCATGTTTACCCCTACAAACAGAATTTTATACCCTTGGAATAAATATGAAATATCATGGATACTGCCTTATTTATATTATTGTTGACTTTATTAATTTATATTTATTACGAGCATAGATTGAGGCGGTTCAAATGGAGGAGACACCAAGAGAGACGAAGAAGCCAAAGCGAGCACATCCAACAACATACAAAAAGAGAAGGCCTGAGAAAATAATCGAAGGCGGTACAGTGTGGGAAGCCGGTAGGAGAAAAAGCACTCGAGTCAGAACCAGGCCTCTACGGCACTGGCTCGGCGAACGACTCTTGTACGCTCGCGTCGAAGATAGTAAGTCCTCGAATTCTTTCTAAATTTCTTATTTCCGGAGGGGTATATATGATATTTTGATATTTTTGTTTTGAAGGCCTGATGACGGTGGTAGGAGTGAAGGCGTATACCCCGACGAGTCGCGGACCTGTATTGCGGGTCAAATCTTACTCTGACAAGTACATCGATCTCGCGGAGCAAGTTGGCAAGTATTAAGGCTCAAATCTGTTGTCTATAATGTTAAAAGCATTAACTGAACTTATTTATCTATGTCGTTTAGTTCGTGCCACTGAGACATTTTGCTTGTTGTGTTTTGTTAACGATGTAATGTATAGTCGGGACTTGAGAAGTTCCGCTCTTTGGAACTTTTTGTAGTTTTTATGTTTGCAGATTTGTTTTGTTGTTGATTAAAATATTAAATATATTTTTTGTAGTTTTTATGTGCCAGTTCGTTGTTTTGGTAATGGCAATGATGTGCAATTTTTTGCATTTCAAAATTGTGACAACTATAGGTCCTGGACAGAATTGTGAAATCGCATTTTAAAACTGAAAAATGGAAACTATCCAATAGTAGGGCTTGTTGGGAACTTGGGATCACCAAGGAAGTTCAAGCACATAGAAATGAATTACTTAATGAAGTGGCTAACCCTGCTTCCGGTCTCTGGAATCTGGATTCGATCACCAAATATGCGATTCTGGTGTGGGTTTGATCACAATGACTCAACCACCTCGCCATTATAAATTTCTGTTCGTTCTGATGATTTTGATAATACTTTTTTTTTGAATCATCTTCTTTTGACAATTCGGCCCAAATAAAATGCCTTAAAATGTTTTCGATCTTTCAACACATAGGCCTTACTTGATTGTAATTCTTGCACAACCACTATAGTCCGTACACCTTGTAAACATTGGTTCCAATGTATTAAACTTCATTACAGTCCGTACACATTGGATGAATTATGCAAATAAAACACAAATTAACAAAACAAGATATGCAAGTTTAAAAAACCTACACGAACTTGATTTCACTAAATAAGGTAAAATAAAATACAAAAATAGATAAATTGACAAATATACCCTGCATATTTGCCGGGATTCATACACCATCTAACTGGATATTACCCCTAACCTGTTACACCATTTCCTTAAAAATGAAAATACAAAAAACCTACATTATATCAAATAACCCCTCAAAATCATTTCACCTCTAAAACACACGAAATTACCATAATCTCCCTCCAAACACCATAATCTTTCTCACTCACTTATCCGAATCTGTAATGGGTTTCGGGTCAATCTTCAGCCTTTTAGGCTCTCTATCGCCCAAATGGAGGGAAACAGACAAATCTTCATCATACGAAACGTTGTTATTATTACTCGTACTGTTAATATTCAACTCGTCAGAGTGCCTAATTGGGGACGAAAAGTTGGAGATGAATTGGTGCTCCTCGACTTGAACGTTACTGGTATTCGCCCCCACTGTGCCTAAATTCAGGTTCGTGCTGAGCTGGCAATTTTTCGATATTTATACCCAACGGTTCAAAAGAATCTCCGACCTTTTGGTCTTCCGGTACGCAATTCGGCACCTATTTCGAAAAATCACAATCTGAGTAAAATTACCAAAATACCAAATAATTAATACTATTTCACAATCTGAGTAAAATTACCGCAGGAGAAAATTCCCAAATTATTGAATTGGACGCCACGACCAGTGCATTCTTTTGTTTCTCCACCGCAGCTTTGGCATTTCAAAAAAAAATCAATATTTCATAATATCAAAAAAGAAGGGTGCGAAACGTAAATTCACCAACAAAACAAACCTCTCATTCCTTCACTAGGAGTAATAATATCGAGCTCCAAGCAATCCAAAAGGCGGCCCAAGTTGACTCCACTCGTCCAATTCGGGCCCACGATTGCTCTTCAATTTCAAGCTCCCTCGATTCGCTGTTCCGCCCCAAATTATCCCAGTCGGTCTCGGTTTCTCCCCTTCCTCCGTACGGTACCACTCGTACCGGTCAAAATTATGAAACTCCCACTATCCCCTTCCAAATCGAAAATTTGATGATTTTCGCCCACTACGAGCAACTCCGTGAAAGAACATATTCCTTTCTCGTCATTGTATTCTAATGCATACGCCATCACCGTACCTTTCGTACCGAAACAAAAACAATTTAAATTTTTGCAAAGATTAAATGAATACACAAAAATTACGAAAATGCCCTTTACCGGAGGTGAGGCCGGAGCTACGACCAACTTTGTAGACTTTTCTCGATTATTTTCACATCTCCAATTTCCCCAATTCCTTTTCACAAGGTAGTCACCGAAAACAAGTCGAAATGATCCACGAATGGAATAAACGCCCCGTCCGCCCTCACAAACGTCTCCACAATTATACCATTTCTCAACCCAATATACCATTTTAAAAAAGGAAAAAATATGTTAAAAAAATTTACATACCAGGGTTGGTACCAGCTTAGATGCCGTACCAGACATCGTCAGTGATGAATGACGTGGCTCTTACAACAGCGCCCAAATAAACAGGGACCCAAATTGGGCGGTAACTGGTGGAACATTTTTTTATTCGGATAAAATCCAAATCGACCGCCACGTGGCGATTTGTCAGAAACCAAACTTGTTTGTTTCCTGTTCGTCTTTTCACTATCGCTCCTAACGTCCCATACGTCTCTTGGCTCGCCACCTCCACAAAACAACACAAATACAATTACTGAATTTTGTTTTTTACTATTAATGAATCTCAATCAAGCTTAAAAGTTAAAAGATCCATTCATTGCTTTACTCTTTAACTACTAATGAATTTTGTATTTCTCCAATAATTATCTTTTTATTACAGAAAAGGAAGATTGCAATTCTCAATGGAATAAAAAAAAAATAATACATTTCGAATATTCAAAGAAATACAACCACCATAATAATCGGCACAAGAGACAAGGGGCTAAAAAAGGTTTTTCTAACTACAATATCGATAGTTATTTCGAACAAGATAGACAAGCTCAATTACTTGGTAAGAAGAAAAAACAAAGTAATAATATATAGGTCAAGATAGGGGCTTCTTGTAATGTTTGTTGAATACCCGAAATAATATTTACTAATATGTAAACATGATATTCAATTTGTTCAAAATACCGTATCCAAAACTACCTCAAACCTAGCTCGAGCATTTTTTCTAAAACCCTTGAAGGCTCCACCGCCTTTCCAACTTCGCATAAACCCTTAATCAGTGCATGAAAAACTGAAAAATGCGCCACGAGTCCTTTTTTTACCATCTCGTCTAAATACCCCTCTGCCTTATCCAAAACTCCACAAACACACAGCCCATGAATCACCGAGGTATACGACACCAAATTCGGTTCAACTCCTTTCTCAGACATATCATCAAACACCTTGCACGCATCGACTGGTCTTCCCTCACGACAAAAACCAACAATCACTGTGTTGTAATGAGAAATATCGGGATTGCACACTCTCGGTTTCATCCTGCACAGAAGTCTGTAAGCCTCGCATAATCTCTTCTTTCTGCACAAGCTATTCAGCACGGTTGTATATGCAAATGGGTCTGGTGGAATGCCTTTATGCATCATTTCGTTAAGCAATGACTCGGCAGTTCGTACCTGTCCTTTGCCACAAAGGGCTTGCGTGAGAACCCGGTACGTGGTACCGTTCGGAGAGAGATTGAGGGAAGAAAGTCGGTTGAAGAGGGAGATTGAAAAGGCGAGATGGCCGGTACGAGAGAAAGCTAGAATGAGATAGTTGTAAGAATGGATGGTGGGCGGGAGACGGGAGAAATGGGGGAGGAGAGAAAAGAGGAGGTTTGGGCGGGAGATGCGAGAGAAAATGAGGGAGAGAGAGGAGAGAAGGGAAGGGGGAGGGGAGGAGAAAAGAAGGAGGATAGAGAGGGAGAGAGAAGGATGAGAAGATTGGGCCAAGCGTATGGCAAGAGAATGAAGAGTAGAGGGATGAGGAGGCGCCCTGGAGGAGGAGGAAGAGAGGTAGAGATGGAGGAGCTCCTTAGCAAGCAGTGGATTTGATTGAGCGGTGATTAGTTTGTGGAGACGCGCCGGAGATACCACCATTGGCGGTGCTGGCCGAGCCATTGCCTCAATCACCGACCTTCTTTGTTATAAGATTTTGGAAAGGGCAAGGAAAATTGTTGCAACTCGGTTTAGGGTTTAGAAAGGGCAAGGACAAGTGATTCAATATACTATTATTGTTTTTTTGCAAATATTTTAATATTAATGGACTTAAGTTGTAGACCTTCTAATTATGATAAAATAATAGGAAATTACTGATCAGATCACAGTAAACATAAATAAGATTACAAAAAAATAATTATATTTTTCATATATATAATTAACAACTGAAATTATATGCATTTAAGCTCCCATTAATTTTTGAATAGAAGAGACATGATGAGGCCACCTCATCGATCACTGTTCATCGATCAATGTTCATTCTGTACTGTTTCAACACTGTTCATTATGTACTGTTCAACTCGACACTGTTACTGTTCACCGTTTTTTTTTTTTTTTGGAATTTTTTTTTATTTGACATGTGTGTTGTGTTATAAAATAAAATATTTGAATTTTTCATCGTATTAATAAATATAATTGACATATGTGTTGTGTTATAAATAAAATATTTGAATAGGCCACATCATCGATCACTGTTCACTCTGTACTGTTTCAACACTGTTTACTCTGTACTGTTCAACTCAACCGTGTTACTGTTCACCGTTTTTTTTTTTTTTTTGAATTTTTTTTTATTTGACATGTGTGTTGTGTTATAAAATAAAATATTTGAATTTTTCATCGTATTAATAAATATAATTGACATATGTGTTGTGTTATAAATAAAATATTTGAATTTTTCATCGTATTAATAAATATAATTGACATATGTCTTGTGTTCTAAATAAAATATTTGAATTTTTCATCGTATTAATAAATATAATTGACATATGTCTTGTGTTCTAAATAAAATATTTGAATTTTTCATCGTATTAATAAATATAATTTGTATACTAAAATTTTACTGTTTACAAAATACTATTCACACAAATACTTTTTGTTAGCCTGAGCTGGTATTATTTTTTTTTTTTCTTATTATAACAGTTTTGATTGGTACCAAGCTGCGTTTTTTGTGCTTATTATAATATTTTTTATTGGTATCAAGCTGCGTCTTTTATGTTTTTTTTTTTTTGGGCGATAGAGAGCCTAAAAGGCTGAAGATTGACCCGAAACCCATTACAGATTTGGATGAGTGAGTGAGAAAGATTATGGTTTTTGGAGGGAGATTATGGTAATTTCGTGTGTTTTAGAGGTGAAATGATTTTGAGGGGTTATTTGATATAATGTAGGTTTTTTGTATTTTCATTTTTAAGGAAATGGTGTAACAGGTTAGGGGTAATATCCAGTTAGATGGTGTATGAATCCCGGCAAATTTGCAGGGTATATTTGTCAATTTATCTAATACATTGGAACCAATGTTTACAAGGTGTACGGACTATAGTGGTTCTGATTATATGACTAATGGTAAAAAGCCCATTCGTGAATTCAAAAATGAAAAAAATGAGTGTGCAAGAATTACAATCAAGTAAGGCATTTGTGTTGAAAGATCGAAAACATTTTAAGGCATTTTATTTGGGCCGAATTGTCAAAAGAAGATGATCCAAATAACTATTATATTTCAACGCATAGGCCTTACTTGTCTTTTATAATGGCGAGGTGGTTGAGTCATTGTGATCAAACCCACACCAGAATCGCATTTTTGGTGAACGAATCCAGATTCCAGAGACCGGGAGCAGGGTTAGCCACTTCATTAAGTAATTCATTTCTATGTGCTTGTCTTTTATCTTTCTTTGGATTAATTAATTTGGGCCTTGTATTTTTAGATGGAAGCTTGGTAGGAGTGGTTCCATCAATAAAAAACTTCTTTTTCCTATTTCTATTTGATCAATAAAAACCTTCTTTTCCTATTTCTATTTGATCAATAAAAACCTTCTTTTTCCTATTTCTATTTGATCAATAAAAACCTTTTTTTCCTATTTCTATTTGATCAATAAAAACCTTCTTTTCCTATTTCTATTTGATCAATAAAAACCTTCTTTTTCCTATTTCTATTTGATCAATAAAAACCTTTTTTTCCTATTTCTATTTGATCAATAAAAACCTTCTTTTTCCTATTTCTATTTGATCTCCTTAGCCCATTATGAGGCCCATTCATTACAGGAAGAATTTGTTTTTTTTTTTGCATAGGACCCCCTGCATTTTTACATGTCTATTATTCATTCCAATTTGATTCCTTGGCATTTTAGTCATTGCAAGTCTATGGCAGGTAAGGGCATTTTAGTCCTTTTATATTTTACCTATCAGTGAAAAAACAAAAAAAAAATACTTTACAGGAATATATATTGGAATAGTTTGTTCACTCGCTTTGAAGGGGTTCAACTCAGGAATGAAAATAAAATTTTCTTGAATTAAAGTAGAGGGGTGAAAATGTAAAATTTACCTCGTCCCATTGTTTTGAGTTTGAAATACCTCGAGAATAAGTGATTAAGTTGATAAATGATAGCCTCATGGTATTTTGTGTAAATATGATTTCTCAGGGGCGTGTATGAAATTTACCACTTTGCTTTTTTCCATTTGTCACTACAGTAAATAAACGACCAATTATTATAAAAAATGCAATACAATTATGGTGAAAACTCAAAAATGAATCATAGAACTGTATTTGTATAAGTATTGTAAAAAATGCAAACTAGCCCTCATACTTGTGCTAATTCCAATTTTCTGCAAAATTTGTGCACAGTGATGATCTTATCATTACCCTATTCTACACTTACGAAAGATCCTAAAAAAAATCCTAAAATATCAACAATTATTATAAGAAACATATCAAAGGAATCAAAACGATAAGGTTTTTTTTGAAAACGCAATGGAGGCATAAATTATTTATAAATTATTTATAAATTGCAGCTTAATTGAAAATTTTGGGTCAAATTGGATAAAAATGACTCTCAATGGAGGCATAAATTAAGAAGTAAATAAAACCCAGTATCTTCTCTTGTTTTTACAAAATACACTCTTTTTGAATGGGTCATGTGCTGTTTCCTCCAGTTCTCTAAGAACCGGAGATGATTGTTATCCCAACGGTCGGATGAAAAATTCGAACGTTGTAGAATCCGAACGTTGGAGATCTCTGTTATATTATCCCCTTCCCCCAAGCCCTTTCTTCTTCTTCTTCTTCACAAATCCATCTCTCATTTCTTCTTCTCCTCTTCACAGAGCACAATACTCTTAATTTATGTGTCTCCTCTTCTTAGCCCAATTAATGGCGACTAGACTAGACTCCAATATTTCTCTTCCCAAAGCAGAGCGAGATGGAAGATCTCCTCCCTGAATCACGAGAACCACTCAAAAAGATTGGTTTTCTGGCAGATAAGCGAGTTTAGAAAAGCCGTGATGAACCAAAAAGATTCCATTTGTTGGATCTGGCAGAGAGCGAGTTAAGCAAACTCCAAATCAGGTATTTATATCCTGTGTCCTCTTCATGGTTGTTTTATTTGTAAAGAACTTTCAGAAAGACCATAAATTGTTAAAGACTACTCTTTTTGCAATTTAAACATTGTATTTCTCCTTAAGTACAGTGCAATTTAGGAAATTTGTGCTTAAATTTACACCCTCTGTTATGCTTATTTTAGGCCATTTCCTCTCAAAGTACTAGTTTTTGCAATTTAGCCAAAACGCTTCAGCTTTTAAAACGTATGAAGAATGCATGGACGGATTTTTTTTGTTTCTATTTAAGCATATAGCACATGGTCATTTCTGTTTCGAATTTTCATTTGATTATTATGAGGATATATACTTATTTTTTGTATCTTGTTAGATGGATGGATTCGACTTGACAATTGCAACAGAAACTCTCGAGGCAGCCTTCTTCCTTAGTTCTCCTGTCTGCTCTAGAATGAATGTTCTTGTGAAATACTCCCAAGGAACCAAACCGTGCTGGACAATAATACTTGGAGCCCAAGAATCTCTTGACATCGTACTTTTTGATCTGTACAAGGTAAATTTAAAGTTTACACCTTTCTTACTAATTAATAATCCAATCTATTTTCTTAATTCTTTAATCTAATTAGTTTTCACAATTAATGCAGAAATGCAAGGATGTGAAATCTCAAGACAAGAAATTGCAAAGTGTCCAGAAAAAGCGATATTTTAGGTCTATGTCCGATGTTGCATGTGTGTAAATGTATGTCTCTGTGTTTGTGTTATTTTTTATATGTGTGTGTTTTATTTATATGTGTATGTATATCTCTGTGTGTGCGTGTGTGTCTTTGTCTGTGTGTATGTTTCTGTATGTGTGTGTGTGTGTGTGTGTGTGTGTCTGTATTTGTGGTGTGTGTCTTTGTGTGGTGTGTGTGTGTGTGTGTATTTGTATGTGTGTGTGTGGAGCTGGGTCCAGCCCAACAAAAAGGGACGGGCCTAGAGAGAGGGGTCCGGCCCGAAAAAGGGGTCGGGCCTAGAGGGAGCGGTCCGGCCCAAAGAGGGGCCGGGCCTCGGGGGGGGGGGGTCCGGCCTGAAGATGGGCCGGGCCTCGGGGGGGGGGGGGGTCCGGCCCGAAGAGGGGCCGGGCCTCGGGGGGGGGGGTCCGGCCCGAAGAGGGGGCCGGGCCTCGGGGGGGGGTCCGGCCCGAAGAGGGGCCGGGCCTCTTGGGGGGGGGGGTCCGGCCCGAAGAGGGGCCGGGCCTCGGGGGGATCCGGCCCGAAGAGGGGGCCCGAAGAGGGGCCGGGCCTCGGGGGGGGTCCGGCCCGAAGAGGGGCCGGCCTCAAGGGGGGGGTCAGGCCCGAAGAGGGGCCGTGCCTCAGGGGGGGGGTCCGGCCCGAGGAGGGGCCGAGCCTCGGGGGGGGGGGGGGGTCGGCCCGAAGAGGGGCCGGGCCTCGGGGGGGGGGGTCCGGCCCGAAGAGGGGCCGGGCCTCGGTGGGGGGGTCCGGCTCGAAGAGGGGCCGGGCCTGGTGGGGGAGGGGCCGGGCCTGGTGGGGGTCCGGTCCGAAGAGGGGCCGGGCCTCGGGGGGTCCGGCCCGAAGAGGGGCCGGGCCTCGGGGGGGTCCGGCCCGAAGAGGTGCCGGGCCTCGGGGGGGGGGGGTCCGGCCCGAAGAGGGGCCGGGCCTCGGGGGGGTCCGGCCTGAAGAGTGGCCGGGCCTCGGGGGAGGGGGGTCCGGCCCGATTAGAAGGTTTATCATCCATATCTTATATGCGTTCATTTATCGTACCATGTCTAACATGCGTTCATTTTCCTCTTTTCGAATACATCTCGATGTTCCGAAATGAAGATAATCGTTAAACGATTCCACAATCATGAATAATAATCAATACTTATAACTCAAATATCGCCTCTGTTATAACATTTGTATATAACATTTATCAAGATATAAATCAAACGAACATAGAACTTTGTTCATGACATTTATCAAGATATAAATCAAACGAAATAATTGCGAAACACGAACATGAAATACAAGTACAAAGCACGAACACAAGTATAAAATAAAATACAACTATGAATACAAGAGCAAACACAAATACATTCATGAATTGCAACATATGAATCATCAAGTAATACAAATATCAATCTAAATAAAAAATGACAAAACGGTCAAAGCACAAAATTGAAACACAAATACACTTACACAATGAGATAAAAATAAAATTGTTCATAGGAAATACCATGACGTAATACAAACACGAACTACAGACACAAGTATGTAATTTCAAAATGATTAAAAAGTAAACTAATAGAATTAAATAATTATGCAACATGAAGAATGAGAATGTTAATGAATGACGATGCCATTATGACTGTTAAGAATTAGCACAAAACACGAGTACAAGTAAAGAATAAAAAAATAAAACAGAACTATAAATACAAAGGCAAATACAACTATGTTTATGAATTACGAACTACGAATCATTAATTAATACAAAGATCAATTTTAACTGAAAGAATACCATAAGATGATCAAAATATAAACACAAACACATACATATGCATAGATGAAATATCACGACATAATATAAGTACATCACATATGATATATAAAACAAATTAAACAACAAAGTGTCGTCATCGTCGTCGTCGTCATCGTCATCATCGTCATCATTCTCTCAATTTTGCCGATGATGTATAAAAAATAAACAAATTTTGCAGCATGAAATGTTTGAATTGTTCAAGAAAACCGGCTCTTGAACAATTCAAACAATACTTACTGTAAAATTTGTAAATATCATGATTTACTGAAGCAAATGTACAATATTTGCTAAATTTATGTCCGAATAAAAATATTAGTTAGTTCGGATATATTTAATTCTGTAATTTTGTAATAAGGGAATTAATTAAAATTTTGTATAGTTGTAATTGGTATGTTTCTTTTATTATTAAAATGTATGTAATGTTTTATGTTTTTTTGGTTGCGGAATATTTATATTTTGCGTATTATATTCTCATATGTTACGTACAATGTATTCATAATTTGCCGCACACAACTTTAACATATATAATAGGCTTATTTCACTGAACTACAACACAAAATAAAAAATAAAATATTGTAGGAAAAAATAAATAAGAAAGTAGTCACTCGACTCGAGAACAATGGCGTAACTGGAGGAAATACAGTTTCGGATCAACCGTAAAAGTGTACACAAGGATGAACGAATGTAAGCGTACATTTGTGGTCATAACTTTCAGTAGGAAAATCCAATTTGAATGGTTCAAATTGGGTTAGATAGACAATAAGATTATATATCCTTCATGTAGAAAATAATTTCATTTGAACGAAGTATCAGTGTCGTTTTAATGGAATACCGAAAGGGTGCGACAGTTTGACATACAGTTAGTAAAACGTCCGTAACTTTCGTATCCGAACTCCAATTGTGCCAGGAAAAATTGGGTTGGAAATATAATAAGATTATATAGAACTTTCGTGAAGGTTTAAAATCGTTTGGAACGATTTAATATTTTCGTTTCGACAGAATACTGAACAGGTTCATGCAGTTTTCTGTGTGAAAGGGTGTATATTGGATATATATGCCTTTTGGCCCATCCTTATCCTATGTGATATAAATATGATGTTTCTCTCTCTCTCTCTCTCTCTCTCTCTCTCTCTCTCTCTCTCTCTCTCTCATGGCAGATCATTCAGTCCAATCATTCGGATTATTCAGAATATTCCAGAATTATAGAGAGATATCTTTCTAGTGAGTGAAAGGGTGTAAAGAGAGAGAACCGAGAAAATGAGTTTTCCGGTATAGAGAATCAATTGATCAAGCAAGTTCGCCGGTGCATTGTCTAGGCAGTTGCACCCGCGACCGACGAACTCCGACTCACGGTGGATACAAGTAGAGGAGCGACACTTGTGGCTCTCCGATTGTGATCAAACCGAAGGAGCAAAACTGTTGGTTGTGGAAGAGTGTGGACGTAGGACGCACGAAAGACAACCGGAGGCGTGTCAAGATGGTGGGAGACGTGTGGTATGGGACGCACGGGCTAGTCACCAACGTGACACCGGAGAAGGAAAGGAAACGAGCGATCAACCCGTCGTGCATGATCAATTTCACGCTGGTAATCGTCTATCCTTCTATTGCATCGTACCCTCGAAGTCATGGCGTGATCTTGGATTTTGGGAACCGGACCGAGCCTTCATATCCGCTGCGCGGGCCCGGAGACGGGTGAATTCCCAACAGTAACTCCCGCGCAATTGCGCGGGGGAGAAAGCTAGTAAAAATACAAAATGAAACGTACCAAATAAAAATAGCAATTATGATTCCCAATTAAAGCACCATGAAAGTTACTATTTTATCTCAATGAAAGCACCATGATTTCTATGTCAAATTTCTGATTTCATAAGAAAGTAACATCATTGTTTCTATTTTTATCTAAAAAAAACTTCTGGTTTAATTTGACAAATTACCATGACAAATCACAATGAAACTTCGGATTCATTGTTTCTGTTTTGTTTCTTTTTATTTTTATTATTAATTATAATCCTAATATATCATATGAGTGATTACAATTTATCATTGAAAATAAAAATATATATATACAAACTAGCAGAGAATTAAAACAATACTTTCGACTGAAATTTCGAGATCGTCGCGTGATTGAAAAATCTCAATTGGATAGAGTCTCGTGATCGAATTCTTCTTTTCTCAGTTGGTTGAATCTCGTGCTGATAACATGTTATAAATAAATACAAACAACAAGAAAAGAGAGGAGAGAGAAATTTTCTATTCAAGTAGATCAATCCATAATACATAACATGACCTCTATTTATAAGGAATGAAAATCTTAAATACATTAATTACATTAAAATATATTAATAAGAATAACAAAAACCTATATGCATGTATATGGATATTCACAAATATTAATATTCATAACAAAAAGAAAATTTTGGTGCATAGACAATTTAAGTTTGCTATTCCTCAATGGACAAACAAGTTTCGAAATACTAAAAATAACACTCTCGACTTTTCAATAGTTACACAAGCGATTTTTCAAATATCGAGCAGATTTAATCAATTTCTTCAAATTAAGCATATGTAATCACTCTTTTGGTCACGCAAGGGATGCACGGAAAACAAAGCAACATAATTACTCAACTTTTGAATAGTCGATAGAGTTATTTTTGGTATTTCGAAACTTGATCCATTTTGGAGATTAACGAACCTATTTTGTCTACGTACCTAAATTTCCCATATAGATAAATTTACAAATTTTAGAGAAAGGCATGGATCTCCGCCCCTGTTGCCAAGTCTCTTGAGCAAGCATGCGAAAAAAGGTAGTTGCTTAAGTAGAATGATGTGTTGCAAAAAAGATGCGGCAGAAGTTCCAAATGAAAGGAAAAACGGTTTTTAAGAATATTTCTTCTCATATTTGAAATCCTCAACAATTCCAACAGTTGAGAGAGAATTGCCATGATAAATTTGAGGAAGTTGATGACGTGGTCTACAAAGGAAAGGGCATGTCTGATATAGTGATGTGTTCTTTTATAAACATCAGAGTTCATTGAGTATCAGGTCCGGCCCGTATATATAAAATTTGAAGTCGCCGCTTCGGGTCCGGATACAAAAAATAATACGTAATATAATTCATAAAATTTGGGGGTCCATTATAAAAAAATCGGGGTCCATTTTAACAAATTACATAGTATAATAAAGAAAGTTATGGTCCATTATAAAATATTTTGAGTTAGATTTATGATTTGGCTTAAGATCTCTTAAATTCTTGAGCCGGCCCTGTTGAGTACCTCAAAAATTCATATTCCTACTTTATTTTTCCTTAATCTATATTCTCACACCAGAAGAATACGTTCACATGGGGGATCTCAAGTTCAAACCTTTAATACAATAAATTTAGCTTTTTTGAATCACCCCCTCCACCCCCGAATAAAATCATTCCGGCTCCGTCCCTGATCATATATAAATTTAGCTCTACTATTCTTATGATCTTTATAAATTCGAATTGGGAATTTAAAGTATGAAAATGAACTCCCTTGAACGAAGAAACTGAGAATCTTTCTTCTGCCCTCATTTGTAATCATCCTAATTCCGGATAGTTACTAAAAAAAAATTTACAAAATTTACGTTACAATTTTTTAACATCATTTTGTTAAAAAATATGTTGTTGCTTATTTTTACAACAAAACATATATGTTAAAGTCATCTAAATTCATCTAAATTCATAGAAGCAAAAGACAACAGCAATTTAAAATTATATATAATAATTTGAAAAAAAAAATAATATTGCAAATGATACAATCTCCATGATATCCATGTATAATTTAAACAAAAAATACAAAAAAACCGAACATTTCAATGCAACTCACATTTCTACGTACAAAATTTGTATATGAAAATATAAAAGTGAAAAGGATACAAATTTTATTCCGTGCAATCAATTGTATATATTTCACATCAACTCTACACATGAGGTATATTTTTATAAAATAATATATCATGACCACATATTTATTTTTTTGGTGGTTATTTATTTTAAAAAAATCATATAATATAATTACCTAATTCAATTTGACTGATTTCGATTCAAAATTATATGTACAATAATTGATTCCGTCGGATCGTAGCGAGCTTATCTCTAGCTACAATTGATAGTTCATTTTCTTTCTTTCATATACTACCAATTGCAATTGATAATTCAATTTGTTGTCAATAATAGTTCAATTTCTTTATTACTTTTTCATGTTTTTGTGTAATTGATCTCAAATTACCTTTCCAAGTCATGATGAAACCTAAATATAATAAATATAATTTAACTATTAGATAGTTTTAAAAAAATACTTTCAATTTTAGTTGATATGGTTTGTTCCAACCTCCAGGCCAAATGGCTTTTATCAAAGGTCGTGTCAATCCTCTCAAATTTAATCAACAAAAGACCTTTATCAAAGGTCGTGCCATAACCAATGCATTTCTTGTCGCTCGAGAATATGTTAATTATTTCATGAAAAACAAAATACCGACAATATTACTCAAAATAGATATCAAGAAAGCCTTTGAAACCGTCTCTTGGAAATTCATGTTGAATCTTCTAGAAACAAAACAATTCCCACCAAAATGGATAAAAGGGATACACGATCTTAAAAATCAGGATTGTGAATATATCTGTTTCGGAAATATATATGTTTTTACGAGTACAAATCAGGATTGTGAATCGAGTTATTAGAAGAATTTAAATATGGATTCGGATCTGATCCGGATAATTATCAAATATAAAAATCCTTTTTTTAATATATTTGAGATATGGATATATTGTAACCCGTTACACATATAAGTATCAACAATGATATGCACCTAGAAATTTTATCTAGATTTGCACCTAGAAATACACGTGGCGATTAAATTTGGAACTTTCAGAATGTAATTTCCTTTTAATTATTTGAGGTGGATCCACTGTGATTTGCCACGTATACATCTAGATAAAATCTAGATGCGAAATCTAGGTGCCTAACATTATTGTATAAGTATTTTGTAGAAAATATATGCAATATATATTTTAGATGACATTATCTAAACGCAATTTATAATTTATTACCTGTTATAAATGATATGATCTCAACGTTCCTTTAAAGAACCGAAAAAGATTCGGATTCATATTCCGACAATATCCAAGTCGTATCCGTTTGATATAAATAGAAAACTATTTTTTATTGTAATTTACCTTTTTTGTCTTCTAAAATTGACATCTTTTTCAATACAATATATTGGATGATACATCAACAGGACCACTTTAAGAATGCAACAAACTTAATGAACATTTGCATGACTTTTTCTTGGAGCACTTCAGTGTTATCCTTTTCAACACCCCTATTCTTCTTCTTTCCAATCTCCCTGGCCACCACCCAGTAGACCAAAAAAAAAAAAGACCATAAGCTTAATTGAATTCTAAAAATTCAGATACCTCATTTTACTCCTTTGATCCTAATTTGATGCAAAATTGTACCGAGTCATCATGCAAGCTAACCTATCTAGAGTTTAACTATCACATAAATTTTAGTTTATCGATGTGAATGCAAGTCATAACACATTAAATTGAAACGCATTAGCATGACTACAGAACACATGCGTAGGAAAATACTTATCAACTGTTAGCTAATTATCCCGCCAAGTCAATCATGCAACCAAACCTAATTATATTTGAACAAGGTAATTTTGACTTGAGATATTTGCGTTGTTTTCTTCAGAAGAAGTCCTACGAGCTGGTTCAATGTCCAATCATATGCTGAGTACATAATTTCTATCTCTACTTCAATATGTTCATTCTGGAAAAAATGCACGCACATTACAATTACAAATATAATTAATAAGACGTGAACGTTTCGTGCATTTAAAATTTGAGAAATATCACCTCACAATTTTCGTCACTGTGATATAAAGTTAGATCCTCCAAATTAGGGCAAAGCTCAAGGAAAGAGGACAACAAGTGAAAATAGCAGCACACACACTTTCCACGAAGTACCAATATTTTCAGGTTAAAAAATGTCGAGCATCTCGGTAACTCTGCTTCCAACATTTCCTAAGATAAAACAAGGAATGATATAAGAACAAACTTTGAGCAAATTATAAAGAACAACAAATACGACGATACATACCTCAATAAAAATAGCTTCTATGTCAAGATTCTCGACACCAGAAAGGCCACTAAGAAGTTCAAGATTGTAATCCAAAACACTTCTATCTTTAGCAAGGACTGTGATGCCTGCGTGGGTTAACATAGGCATATCTTGCAATTTGGCCCCCATATTGGCTTGTGCGGTCAAATAAAGGAATTCGACGCGACGACCAGAAACATAATATGTCGAAGGGATCACTTCACTAACAAAATTACAATCACCCATCTCCAATCTCTTCACAGTCTGAAACGAAATGCTATTCATCTCCAGAGTGCACTTGTACATGCGTAGATTCTCAAGGGAGGGACATCCAAATAGAATTTTTTCCATGGAATCGCCATTAATAAATGCGTGCTCAAGTTCAAGATTTGTTAAATTTGGGAGGCAGACCTTATCTGGTTTAATCTCTAACCGGTATTTCTCCTCCATTTTGTAACTCAAGCGAACATCCTTGAGAGATTTGCAGGTGAAAAGGCAATCAGGCAAATGAATTTGGTCGTGTCCGGATAAATTTATATCAAGTTTCTTTGGATTGTGTTTTGCGGCATAATGAACCCATGTTGCTGCAGTAGAACCAGACACCCCGACAGTGTTAAACGACAAGAAATGGATCGAGAAGTGGTGGAGATCAGTGGCATCGTCACGGAGACGCAAAAACGAGCTAACAAAATTCTCAAACACCTCGCGGTCGCTCTCCTTGGTTTCTGGGGGGGTTCTTTGGAATCTATAATAGCTGATGCGTAAACATGGCACGAAGGTCCAGAGTTTAGACCACCTTTTTGATAATACACAAGTTTGCACCGCCTCCTTGGAATTCAACAATGACAAGATATTATCCGTAAGAATTCCATCGGGCAACTTGCTGATCCAGTCAATATCATCGTCACCCTTTACAATTTCAGGTTTATTGGAAGTTGGGATATCCCCTTCATCCATCATACAAGCATTCACTCAAACACCAAATCTGCACTAATTCCTACGGTGACACAATAGTAGTAAATAGAGGATTAGAAAAAAGGATCAAGATTAGGCCAAGAAGTATTAATTCCAAAATAGTAATGTACCTTTAAACTTAAGTGCGATCAAATGGAATGGTAGTTAAATTCGCTGCATTCATCATAGGGGCATTCCGTCAAACACAAAGTGTGCACCAATTCCAATAATGCCTACAAAAATTGGGGGCGAGAAATGAGACTAAGAGCAGAACAAATAAATGATAGTACTCCAAAATTGTAACGAAGAAAAATGAACAAAAATGTTGAAGGAATCAGAGTTAGATTGGCTATTTGACAAGAGATGTGGGAAACAAACAAAATCTCGCAAAACTAACAAGCGGGTTTTATTTTTACTTTATACGTAAATCGCCTTACCTAAAATCGGGATCGGTGGGGGAGACGAATGTCTTGGACTCAATCTTGTGGAGAGACGACTGTCTTGGACTCAATCTTGGTAGCTTGCGTGGTGTACCGAGTCCCCCGGGGTACGGCTTAAGGTTATAGGGTTATAGATAGGTGGTACACCGAAAGCTTTGGTGTGTTTATACTGGGGCTTAGTTGGATAGAGACATGGGCCGTAATACTTTTTTTTTTTTTTTTTTACATAAAAGCTGGTTTGGGTTTTATATAATTTCAGATTTGAAATCTCGGATTATATAATTATCTGAGAATGAAATCCCGATTTTTCTTATTTGACGTGTATCCCTCAGTTAGGTTGATTTGACTCGATTCAATTTTCTTTTGGGTTTCAGTTTTTTTATTTTTTCTAGCTAATTAGATTCACTGCGAATGATAGAAAAGTACAAGTGGTATGTGTCCACTCTTGGGGTACAAGTACAAGTGATAGAAAAGATTATTGGATTTATGTAATTTGTTGCTTTTATGGGGTTGTATGTGAAAAAGTGGTTTTTTAGGAGTTTTTGGAGAGAAAGAAGAGTTTTGAAAATTTTATAGAATTGCAGGGTTATATATGTAAAATGGCAGATTTTATAGACTATTGAGGAATTTTGAGTTTTTAGAGGCTTTGTTTTCTAAAATAGTTTTTTTTAGTAAGTTTGTGAAGAAAAAAAAAGAAAAATATTTTCAAGAAAGAATTTTAGGGAATTTCTGAAAAAAAAAAGTTTTTGTGCAAATTTGCAATATACAGAGAGAAGAGGGGTTTATTTGCAAGAATGCACAGTTTGTACTGAAAGACAAATTGTAGAAGAGAACATGATTTTCAAGAAAAAAAAAATTGTGAAGGAATTTCTGAAGAAAGAAAATTTTTTGTGCAATTTTCAATTTATACTAAAAATGCAGTTTATATAGAGAAATTTTTTAGTGAGTTGCTTGTACCAGACTTGGGAAAAAAATCTTGCTTAGGAATGAAAAAGTTTTCTTGTAGGATCATGTTCTACTTGTATTTACCATGAGCTGGATGCTCGTTATACCATGTTAGAAAAGATTTGTAGAAGATTTCTTTGATTAATAATGTATTAATCCTAATTACAAACTAACTATTTATAACAAACCTGAGTTGTTATGAGCCATTGATTCTCAACGGTCAGATTACAAAATCAATCTCGACCGTTCGATTATCCTAACACAAAAGCTAATATCGCAGCCCACTACACAATCTACTTCTTAATAAAAACTTCGGACCGCTTGGCAAAGCCCAGAGCTAACTCGCCTGAACTTCGTTTGAATAGCGAGAATACTCTCCGGTTCCAGATGACTGGTCACCTCCAGTCATCATTTTCATTCACCTTAACATGATGGTTCTCGCCATCGTGCGAACTCTCCTCACCATAAACCACTAGTTTTGTTGCACATATACAATTGATTGAAATCTGAAAGAAAATGAGGCGATATTGAAATGAAGAATGAAGAGAAGAGAAGGATAAAGTTTTTATGAAGACGAGGTATTTTACCTTGATTCTCAGGCCATCAATTGGGATGCGACTCCAGTATCTCAGGCCATCAATTCTGCTAAATAGGCATCGATATCTCTTCTTGTCCTCGCACTCACTCTTGCTCTCTCATCTCTCCTATGTTTATCTTCTCGGTCTGACCAAAATACGAGCGCGGAGATAAATGGAGAAAAAGAGTATTTGTTAAACAGGTCACACACGTCGAGCATAGAACCAACAGACGTGGTTGATTGTAGGAGCAGGAATACCGCAAAGAATATATTACTACATATATTTAATACATTTTTTGTTTATAGATGTTTGCTTCAAGAAATATTCAAGTATCAGAATTAATTTTTGCAATGTTTTTGTAATATTTTGCACTTCACTTTTGTAAATATCTATTTTCTGGCATTCAGAAAAATTCAATTTAAGTCCAGTTGATATATATTATTCTAACCTCGAGGGCAAATGAGATGTTACTTAACAATACTAATACATGTTTGTAAATGCAAGTCATAACACTCACATCACTTTTAGCAAAAAAACAAAAAAAATACACTAAATTAAAACACAGCATAACATCGAAGCACATATGCATAGCATAGCAAAACTTATCAATGAGTTGCTCATTCAAGTTCAAAAGAAACACTTGTCCAGGGTAATTTTGACATCGGATATTTCCATTGTACCTTTCAAGAGAAGCCCTATGAGCCGGTCCACCTGGTAAGCCGATCTTGAGTACCTGACATATATCTTTCTAAGGCGATCGCAACCAAAGCTTTCCTGCTCTTCTTGAATATGGTCGCCATGGCCATTCTATAAATTGCACACATCACAAAAACAAATGAATAACATGCATATATTTAATGGAACTAAGATTGGACGAATAGCACCACGCATTTTGCTTCAGTGTGGGATAAAGTTAGATCTTCCAAATTAGGGCAAAGCTCGAGGAAAGAGGATACGAAGCTAAAATGGCAGCACATACACATAAAACCAAGTCTCAGTTTTTTCAGGTTATAAAATGTTGAGCATCTCGGTAATTCTGCTTCCAACATTTCCTAAGATAAAACAAGGAATGATATAAGACAATTATTTTTTAGCAAATTATAAGTACGAATACGACGATACATACCTCAATATAATCACTGTCTATCTCAAGATTCTCGACACCAGAAAGGCCACTAAGTAGTTCAAGATCGTATGCCGAACAACCATCTTCATCCCTTAAACTGACGTATGCATAAGATAGCATAGGCATATCTTGCAATTTGGCCCCTGTCCAGATTTGTGCGTTGAAAGAAAGGTATTCGACGCGAGGAGCAGAAATAGAATATGTTGAAGGGTTCAATTCATCACCAAAATGACAATCATGCATGTCCAAGCTCTTCACAGTCTGAAACGAAATGCTATTCATCTTGAGAGTGCACTTAGACATGCTTAGATTCTCGAGGATGGGGCATCCAAAGAGAATCTTTTCCATGGAATCGCCATTAATAAATGCATGCGTAAGTTCAAGATCTGTTAAATTTGGGAGGCAGACCTTATCCGCTTTAATTTCTAACCGGTTTTTCTCCCCCGTCTCAAAATTCAAGCAAACATCCTCAAGAGATTTGCAAGTGAAAAGGCAATCAGGCAAATGAATTTGGTCGTGTCCAGATAAATTTATATCGAGTTTCTTTGGATTGTGTTTTGCTGCATACAGAACCCATGTCGACACAGTACAACCAGATAATTTCCCTTTTCTATCAGACGACAAGAACTGGATCGAGAAGTGGTGGAGGTCGGTGGCATTGTCACGGAGATGCAAAAACGCGCTAACAAAATTCTCAAACACCTTGCGATTTCTCTCCACGGTTTCTGAGGTTTCTCTGGATCTATAAAAGCTGAAGCGTATACACGGCACGAAAGCCCAGAGTTTACACCACCTTTTTGATAATACACAAGTTTGCACCGCCTCCTTAGAATTCAACAATGACAAGATATTATTCGTAAGAATCCCATCGGGCAACTTGCTGATCCTGTCAATATCATCTTCACCCTTCACGATTTCAGGTTTATTGGAAATTCTACTTCTCTTCGCTTCATCCATCATACAAGCCTTCAGTGCACTAATTCCAACGGTGACTACAAAAATAATAAATGGAGGAAATAGAAAAAACAAGTAAGATTAGGCCAAAATGTATTAGTTCCAAAATAGTAATGTACCTTTAAACGTCAGTACAATGAAATGATAGTTAAATTCACTGCATTCATCATAGGAGCATTTCTTCGAACACAAAGTGTGCACTAATTCCAACAATGCCTACAGAAAATGGGGAGCGGCAAATGAGAGTAAGAGAAGAACAAATAAATGATAATAACCCTAAATTGTAAAGAAGAAAATGAACAATTTTTTTTAAGGAATCAGAGTTAGATTGGCTATTTGACAGGAGATGTGGGAAACAAACAAAATCTCGGAAAACTAATATGCGGGTATTATTTTTACTTTATACATGAATCGCCTTACCTAGAAGAGGGATTTGGTTGAACTCCGTTGAAGCTTGGAAGCTTTAGCTTTCTTGTAAAAATCGCTACGAGTAAAGAGGAGCTTTGGTGGGGGAGACGAATCGAATGTCTTGGACTCACTTTGTGGAGAGACGAGGAGACCAAAGACGGATCTGAACGCAATTGGTAACTTGTGCGGTGTGCACCGAGTCCACAGGGGTAGACCAGGCTTAGGGTTATCGATAGGTGGAGGTGGTGCATCGAAAGCTTTGGTGTTTATACTAGGGCTTAGTTAGATATGGCTATTGGGCTTTAATACTTTTCTATTTTCCCTCGGCCTGATTATAGATAGTTTATTTGCTTTTTTACTTGAATATGAAATGATATGTAAATAAAAAATTATTCTTTTATTCTACTAAATCTAGATTTAATGATATTTAGTGAAATATGGGATGCATTATTTTGATATTATATGATCTTCTTTTATGGAAATCTCATTTTTTATTGGATGTGGATAAAAAAAATACATCATCTTTTCATGAGTCTATTTATGCATTTGTTTATTATTATGATTTGAATTTTTTTTTTATGAATCCGTGAAAAAATGGATTTGTGTAACCATAAATATAGATCAATACTAGCTCTTTCCCCGCACAATTGCGCAGGAGTCTTCGAATTGTCACGGTATAATTTTCGCTAATATGTAAGTTTGCAATTCTTTTTATGTTGTCTTTTCATACAAAAATTTATGTTATTGTGGACAAAACATTTTCCTAATATATAAATATCATGGAAAAGCAATTACGGGGGATTGTGTACACGTTGTTTGCATTATGTTTTTTTGGTTGGGGAGACTTATCTTGCATGGCATATTTTTCTCCTTTACTCACGAAAGGTGTGTGTTGTTTTATTGATCATGTTATGGAAAGGTGTGTGCGTGTGCGCGCTCGCGCTCGCGCGCGTGCATGTCCTTCTTTTTGGATTCTGTGTTTGAAATGAATATGATTGTTGTAATGTGTGTTTTTATTTCTGTTATGACCTATGAAATATGTGAGAAATATAAAAGTGTACATTTCTTCTTGAGAAACATAAGAGCATAATAATATATGCATATATACTCATAAATAGTGGGTTGGTTAGTAGTGGTATTGTTTAATCTTACAAAATCTTCACACAACCATGTCACAAATTTCAGACATAATGGAATTTTGTACGACTTTTTGGCCTCGAATCTTTATTATGAATGTGCTATTTTGCTTAATGGGCACTCATCAATTTATTTAAAAAAAATATTAAGTTGTAACAACTGAAATCAAAATTATCAGTATATTTAGTTGCTACAACAGAATAAAAAAGTCGCGGGAGCAAACTTGATACTTTTTTGAAAAATATTTAGTTGCTTTAACTTGAACAACAAATTAGGAATTATACTACACACCCCGCTAATGAACCCCACAATATATCCCGCATGGGTTAATTAAGAAGGTAATTAATTCATTAAATTTCCTAATTAATGAATGTGGGGAGAGTGGGGGGTGAATTATGCGTGGTGCTTAATGGCGCTGACAAATTAGAGATACATGGTAACTTCATCATCACATGCCATTCAATATATGTGAAGTTGTTTATTGGAAGATAGGTTTATCTTTTAATGCCTTCCATTATCGTCACATGCTGTCTTTTTTAAGAACCCGTTAAATTCATCATTATTTTTTTCAGTCGTATTGAAGAAGCAGTTGTTCGTTTTGTTGAGAGAAAAATGCACCTGCAACAACTTGGCCAAGAAAATGAACAAACACATTTAGAATTTTCTATAAATAATTCTAACTTACTTGAGCATTCGTTTGGTTACATTATTCGATGTTTACAGTAGTCGTTGACAATATTCTACTCATTTCGTCATTTACTATGCGATTATGATCATTGACTAAAATTTCGCAAGGAGTGCCAACAAATGCACTTTTCTCTTGTTGTAAATTAGGGGTGTGTAGGAAATTTATGTGGTGTAATATTATGTGTTGTAATATTGTCATTTATATGCTTATAATATAGTGATGAATTTTAGTTATAAAATTAAGCATTAAATGTGTCAATTAAGTTGTGGGCCTTTTGATGTGTAGAATATTGTGGGTGGTGTTTCTATTTTCTATGTATAGCATGGAAATTTCATGTAATGTGATTTTAACATGCCTATTTCCAACTTGGTCCTCCTAAAAATTAATTTAGTGAAATCCTTAAAATCGTCTCCTTTAATAACTTAATGAGACAAACCGTCTCCTTTAAAGCCGCATTGAGACAACATGTCTCCTTTAATACCTTAATGAGACAAACCGTCTCCTTTAATACCTTATAAGACAAACTGTCTCATTTAAACCGTATTGAGACGAATCTAGTTTAAATCAGAGTAAAGCGATAAATATAACTTTAATTCTGCAGAATAATCGTAATACCGAATAAACTTGAAAAACTTTATAACCGTATCATATGTCCATGACATATGTTTATATCACGTGTCTATATCATAATAATTGTACAAATAATTACTCCCACTATAACTGAATATCCTTAACCGAAATTACATCCATATAAGCAACGTCTTGCTTATATAACCTATTGGGTAATTATATTTTATTGGAGTTTGTACCAAAATATATGATAGACAAATATTACTCTCAATTTCTTTACTTTCTCTCACGTAAGCCATGGTATATTTAATAATTAACAAAATTCATCTCAAAACCAAATAAGATGATTTTGTTATATAACCAAAATATGTATACCAATGTCAATGTTCTTGAGATGTCAAAGTTTGTTTTTTCGGCTAAACAAAATTTGTAGCCATATTTTCCCCCGCAAACAAGACATCTTTAAATAATCATAAACAAGCATTGTATTGCTCACCAAAATAACCGAATAATAATAATAAATTTAATCAAAGGTTATCCCCATCATCAAGATATTCCTTTTTCCGTTAATATTTTGACTTTGGCCAATCATATTAACTTCTTATTAATATCTTGGCGTAGTAATCAAAAATTGATAATAAATTAACGTGTCAACAAATTAACCTTCCTTTGGGCCGATTAAATAAGTCACACGTAAAATCAAATAATTATCACACACTTATTACCACAGATGCATATGAAATTATATTAAATATTGCCTTCCTTTGGGCCGGTCAATATTTAAATAATATCATACACATATCATTTTTATATTTTAAAATATAATTAATTTCAACAAGAGAGGTCACTTTGGCAACATGTTGCTGACCTTAATTAATTTTAAAACACATATACCTTTAACCTTTTAATTAATCCTAAAATTATACCTTATTATGGATAATTTCCTTAATTTTAATATTCAAAATTTTAATATTCTGAATTTTAATATCCATAATTTCCATATTCAAAATTTCCATATTTAGAATTTCCAAATTCGGAATTTTCATGCTCCGTATTTCAAAATCCTGAATTTACTGATTTGGAATTCCTGATTCCAGACTTTGAATATCCAGAATTTCTGTATTCAGAATTTGAGATTCGAGAATTCTATTGTCCAGAATTTCCAGATTCCAGGTTTTTTATATCCTCACCAAAACGAGAATTTGAAATCCTAAATTTAAATCCCAGTTTATATTTCCCAGATTTCGAAATTCGGAATTTTAAACACCCTCAGAAAAAACCGGAATATTGAATCCAAAATCTATTTCCCAGTTTTTCTTTCCCGGATTTCAAATAGCTTAAAAAACTGGAAAACTAAATCCCACTTTCCTTTTCCTGAATTTACGAATTACAGATTTGAAATACCTTGAGAAAACCGGAATAATAATCCGAAATCGGTTTCCCAGTTTTTATTTTCCTAAGTTTCAAAATCCAAATTTTAAAATCCAGGATTTAGTATCCTGATTTTATATTTAGAATTTGTAATTCCGGATTTTAATAAACTTAACAAACCGAGAAAACAAAATTCAAATTTGCAATTAACATAAAAGTCGGGACTCCAAATCCCGTCTCTTCCAAAAAAGAATATTACGACCAGCCATCAGACTTCAGAGCCATTGAATGATTGAAGGGGTTCCATTCTTTCATGGCATCTCACGATGAAATGGTCCACTGGACATTTCTGACCGACGGGTCCCTCCGTCACCGGCGTCCGTAGACGAAACGAAGACCACAGATCTCTCCGGAATCGCCCACTGAGTATAGAGAGATAGTACAAATTTTCTATAAACTTTTTTTTCTCTCTAATTTTGTGACCCGTTTCGATAAAAAACGAAATTACCCGAAAATAATCGAAATTGGACGAGAGAAATCGTGATAAACACTATATCCTTCGTTTCTCTTCCATTTAAACTTTGATTCACCATAGTTTCGCTCTGATACCAATTGTTGGGGCGGCGGCAACGATCCGGCACCGCCCCGTGAATAAAATAATTCAATTTGCCCGTACAAAACGGACCGTACTAACTATGTGAATTCAACCGAATAATCTTAAATCAAAACCGTACCTTAACCGTATGCGGAAGCGTATGGAATCCGTCCGAATTGATGTCGCGCCATCACCGTTGTTGCGTTCATGAAGCCTTTGTCGCAAAGATTTGGAATTCCAAGCACTTTATGATCTCCAATTTGAAGAATCCTTCGGTTTCTTTTCTCCTATAGATCTCTCTCTTTTCTTAATGGGATGGAAAAAAAAATGGCAGAATCTCATATGTGTTTGGGACCAATTTTCTTTTATAGCCACAAGACATCTTTTCACAAATTCATATCTAACTAAGCAAATAAACTATTTAAGGATCTCACTAAATTAATTTTTAGGAGGACCAAGTTGGAAATAGGCATGTTAAAAATCACATTACATGAAATTTCCATTCTATACATAGAAAATAGAAGCACCACCCACAATATTCTACAAATCAAAAGGCCCACAACTTAATTGACACATTTAATGCTTAATTTTATAACTAAAATTCATCACTATATTATAAGCATATAAATGACAATATTACAACACATAATATTTTACATATAAGTCCAATGTTGAAATAATGTTCCAACAGAGCACGCATGTATTAATGGCGATTCCATGGAAGAGATTCTCTTTGGATGTCCCTCCCTTGAGAATCTACGCCTGTATAAGTGCACTCTCGAGATGAATAGCATTTCGTTTCAGACTGTTAAGAGCTTGCACATGCATGATTGTAATTTTGTTAGTGAAGTGATCCCTTCAACATATTCTATTTCTGCTCCTCGCGTCGAATACCTTTCTTTCACCGCACAAACCCATACGCGGGCCAAATTGCAAGATATGCTTATGTTAACCCACACAGACATCACTGTCCTTGCTTATCGTAGTATGAATTCGGACTACAATCTTGAACTTCTTAGTGGCCTTTCTGTTGTCGAGAATCTTGAGATTGACACTTTCTTTTTTACAGTGGTATGTATCGTAGTAGTTTTAGTTATAATTTGCTAAAAAAAAATACTGGTCTTATTTCATTCCTTGTGTTATTTTAGAAGATATTGGAAGCAGAATTACAGAGATGCCCGACATTTTTTAACCTGAAAAAATTGAGACTAGGTGAAACATGTATGTGTTGCTGTTTTGGTTTGCTGTCCACGATGACCGGCGTTGAGCTTTGCCCTAATTTGGAGGATCTAACTTTAGTACACGATGACCGGCGTTGTCTGGTGCAATTCGTCTTATCTTAAATGCATGAAATATTCACGTCTTATTAATTATATATGTAATATATAATTGTATCTTTTGCGTGCAATTTTGCAGAATGAACATATTGAAGTAGAGCAGGGTGAAGATTGGGAGGAAATGGGAAGCTTTGGTTGCAATCGTCTCAGGAAGATAGATATTATATACTCAACATATGATCGCAAGGTGAACCAGCTCGTAGGGTTTCTTTTGAAAAAGACGGTGGGAATATCTCAAATCAATATTGCCCTGTTAAGAAATCATTATTAGGATTGCTTGCATGATTGACTTGGTGAGATAATTAGAGAACAATTGATAGTGTTTGTTATGTACCCCGTTTTACTCCGTTCGCATGAGCAACAAATTGATATGTGCTCGGTGGTTATGGTAATGTGTTCCGGTTTAGCGTGTTTCTTTTTCTTTTCTTTTTGCTAAAAGTGATGCAAGTGTCGTGACTTGCATTCGCGAAGTCGAACATACATTAGTATTATTAAGCAACGTATCATTTGGGCCTCGAGGTTAGAACAAGTATCAACTATAATTAGTAAAGTAGAATATTTTTAAATGCCAAAATGATGGATATTTTATTTTTAAATGCCAAAATGATAGATTTTTAAAAAAGCGAAATATAAAATATTACAATACAATACATTGTAAAAACTAATACTGATACTTGAATATTGCTTGAAGAAAATGCATCGAATAGACTAAAAATTATCTAATAGTTAAAGGTAAGCTTGCATGATGACTCGGTAGAATTTTGCAACAAATTAGGAACAAGGGAATAAATTGAGGTATATGAATTTTGATACTTCAATTAAGCTTGTGGTCTTTATTTTCAATTGACCATTATACCCCATCTTCTTTTGAATCTCCGTGGCCACACAATAGACTGAAAAAAAAGAAAAGAAAGACCATAAGCTTAATTGAAGTCTCAAAATTCATATACCTCATTTTACTCCTTTGATCTTAATTTGATGCAAAATTGTACCAAGTCATCATGTAAGCTAACCAAACTATAGTTTAACTATCAGATAAATTTGATGCAAAATTGAAACGCATTAGCATGACTACAGAACACATGCGTAGGAAACACATCAATTTGTCACTCATGCAAACGCTATCAATAACTCAATCATGCAACCAAACCTAATTATATTTGAACAAGGTAATTTTGACTTGAGATATTTCCGCTTCTTCTTCAGAAGAAGCCCTACGAGCTGGTTCAATGTCCAATCATATGCTGAGTACATGATTTTTATCTTCCTGAGGCGATCGCAACCAAAGCTTCCCATTTCCTCCCAATGTCGATCCTGCTCTACTTCAATATGTTCATTCTAGAAAATTGCACGCACATTACAATTACAATATAATTAATAAGACGTGAATGTTTCATGCATTTTAAATTCGACAAACATCACCTCACAATTTTCATCACTGTGATATAAAGTTAGATCCTCCAAATTAGGGCAAAGCTCAAGGAAAGAGGACAACAAGTGAAAATTCAGGTTAAAAAATGTCGAGCATCTCGGTAATTCTGCTTCCAATACTTCCTAAGATAAAACAAGGAATGATATAAGACCATTAATGTTTGAGCAAATTATAAAGAACAACAAATACGGCGATACATACCTCAATAAAAATAGCGTCTATGTCAAGATTCTCGACACCAGAAAGGCCACCAAGAAGTTCAAGATTGTAGTCCAAAACATTTCTATCTTTAGCAAGGACAGTGATGTCTGCATGGGTTACCATAGGCATGTCTTGCAATTTGGCCCCCATATTGGCTTGTGCGGTGAAATAAAGGTGTTCGACGCGAGGTGCAGAAATAGAATATGTTGAAAGGGTCACTTCACTAACAAAATTACAATCAACCATCTCCAACATCTTCACAGTCTGAAACGAAATGCTATTCATCTCGAGAGTGCAGTTATACATGCTTAGATTCTCAAGGGAGGGGCATCCAAATGGAATCTTTTCCATGGAATCGCCATTAATAAATGCATGCTTAAGTTCAAGATTTGTTAAATTTGGGAGGCGGACCTTATGTGGTTTAATCTCTAACCGGTATTTCTCCTCCGTTTTGTAACTCAAGCGAACATCCTTGAGAGATTTGCAGGTGAAAAGGCAATCAGGCAAATGAATTTGGTCGTGTCCGGATAAATTTATATCAAGTTTCTTTGGATTGTGTTTTGCGGCATAATGAACCCATGTCGCTGCAGTAGAACCAGACACCCCGACAGTGTTAAACGACAAGAAATGGATCGAGAAGTGGTGGAGATCAGTGGCATCGTCACGGAGACGCAAAAACGAGCTAACAAAATTCTCAAACACCTCGCGGTCTCTCTCCTTGGTTTCTGGGGTTCTTTCGAATCTACAAAAGCTGATGCGTAAACATGGCACGAAAGCCCAGAGTTTAGACCACCTTTTTGATAATACACAAGTTTGCACCGCCTCCTTGGAATTCAACAACGACAAGATATTATCCGTAAGAATTCCATCGGGCAACTTGCTGATCCAGTCAATATCATCTTCACCCTTCACGGTTTCAGGTTTATTGTAAGTTCTGATTTCCACTTCATCCATCATACAAGCATTCACTCAAACACCAAATCTGCACTAATTCCTACAGTGACCACAATAATAATAAATAGAGGAAATAGAAAAAAGGATCAAGATTAGGCCAAGAAGTATTAATTCCAAAATAGTAATGTACCTTTAAACTTAAGTTCGATCAAATGGTAGTTAAATTCGCTGCATCCGTCATAGGAGCATTCCGTCAAACACAAAGTGTGCACCAATTCCAATAATGCCTACAAAAATTGGGGAGCGAGAAATGAGAGTAAGAGCAGAACAAATAAATGATAGTACGGTAATATTAGTACCGCAAAATTGTAAAGAAGAAAGATGAACAAAAAAGTTGAAGGAATCAGAGTTAGATAATTTAGATTGGCTATTTGACAGGAGATGTGGGAAACAAACAAAATCTCCGAGAACTAATAAGCGGGTTTTATTCCTTACCTAAAATCGGGATCGGGTAGAAGCTTGAAAGCTTGAAATCTTTGGGTGGGGGAGACGAATGTCTTGGGGACTCGATCTTGTGCAGAGACGACTGTCTTGGACTCAATCTTGGTAGCTTGCGTGGTGTACCGAGTCCACCGGGGTTATGGATAGGTGGTGCACGGAAAGCTTTGGTGTGTTTATACTGGGAATAGTAGGGATTAGGATAGACATATTGGGCTGTATGTAGTACTTTCTATTTGCTCTTTTTTCCTATTTTTTGTAACGAGTTGGTGTACATAAAAGCTGGTTTGGGTTTTATATAATTTCAGAATTGAAATCTCGGATTATATATTAATATGAGAATGAAATCCTGATTTTTTTTATTTGACGTGTATCCCTATTCCCTCAATTAGGTTGATTTGACTTGATTCAATTTTCTTTTGTATTTCAATTTTTTTATTTTTTTCTAGCAAATTAGATACTTCGTCCGACATAATATTTGTTATGTGTCCCAGTTACAAACAAATCTTAAGATATCATATTTTGACTTTGACACGGTAAATTGCATGTTCAAATATCTTAAAATATCTTAAGGGAACAATTAATTTAAAGATTCGGTATGACCATGATAGTCATTTAACATCGGTACATCGATGCAACTTTTTTTCGGTTGCCGAGTTGATAGAAAAAGTACAAGTGGTACGTGTCCATTCTCGGGGTAAAAGTGATAGAAAAGATTATTGGATTTATGTAATTTGTTGATTTTATGTGGTTGTATGTGAAAAAGTGATTTTTGAGGAGATTTTGGGGAGAAAGAAGAGTTTTGAGAATTTTATAAAATTGCAGGGTTATATGTGCAAAATGACGGGTTTTATAGACTGAGGAATTTTGAGTTTTTAGAGGGTTTTTGTTTTTCTAAAATAGGTTCTTTTTAGAAAGTTTGTGAAGAAAAAAGAGAGCATTATTTTCAAGAACGAATTTTATGGACTTTCTGGCAAAAAAAAGTTCTTTGCAAATTTGCAATATACAGAGAGAGAGAGGGGTTCATTTGCAAGAATGCACAGTTTGTATTGAAAGAAAAATTGTAGAAGAGAAAATGATTTTCAAGAAAGACTTGTGACGGAATTTGTGAAGAAAGAAAGTTTTTTGTGTAATTTGCAATTTATAGAGAGAAGAGGTGTTTATTTACAAAAAATGCAAAAGTTTATATAGAGAAATTTTGTAGAGAGTTGCTTGTACCAGACTTGGGAAAAAAATCTTGCTTAGGAAAGAAAAGGTTTTCTCGTAGGATCATGTTCTACTTGTATTTAGCATGAGCTGGAGCTCATTATACAATGTTAGTTTTTTTTCGCATGATTTGTAGAAGATTTCTTTGATTAGTTATGTATTAATTCTAATTACAAACTAACTATTTATAACAAGCCCGAGTTGTTATGATTATGAGCCATTGATTCTCAACGGTCAGATTACAAAATCAATCTCGACCGTTCGATTATCCTAACATAAAAGCTAATATCGCTGCCCACTACACTGTCTATTTCTTAATAAAAACTTTGGACCGCTTGGCAAAGCCCAGAGCTAACTCACCTGAACTTCGTTTGAATAGCGAGAATACTCTCCGGTTCCAGATGATTGGTCACCTCCAGTCATCATCTTCATTCATCTTAACGTGATGGTTCTCAATTCTCAGCACGCCTTTTGCCAGCTCAGTTCAGGTTCCGGGCCAGTCGATCTCTGTTTATGCCATCGCCATCGAGCGAGCTCTCCTCTCCATAAACCACCAATTGGGATGCGACTCCAGTATCTCAGGCCATCAATTCTGCTAAATAGGCCTCGATCTCTCTTGTTGTTCTCGCACTCACTCTAGCTCTCATCTCTCCTATGTTTATCTTCTCGATCTGACCAAAAACACGAGCGCAGAGATAAATGGAGAAAGAGAGTATTTGTTAAACAGGTCACACACGTCGAGCGTAGAACCAACAGACGTGGTTGATTGTAGGAGCAGGAATCCCGCAAAGAATATATTACTACATATATTTAATATATTGTTTGTTAATAGATTTTTGCTTCAAGAAATATTCAAGTATCAGCATTAATTTTTGCAATGTTTTGTATTATTTTGTACTTCACTGTTGTAAATATCTATTTTAATATATATTATTCTAACCTCGAGGACAAATGAGAAGTTACTTAACAATACTAATATATGTTTGTAAATGCAAGTCACAACACTCACATCACTTCTAGCAAAAAAATAAAAGAAAGAAACATACACTAAATTAAAACACATAGCATAATATCGAAGCACATACGCATAACAAAAGCTCATGCAAGTTCAAACCAAACACTTGTCGAGGGTAATTTTGAGATCAGATATTTCGACTGTACTTTTCAAGAGAAGCCCTATGAGGTCCACTTTGCGATCACGTCTTGAGTATGTAGTAACTATCTTTGTAAGGCAATCACAACCAAAGCCGTGCTCTTCTTGAATATGGCCATCCTAGAAAATAGAAATTACACACACATTACAAATACAAATTAAAGCAGATATTTCATGGATCTAAGAATTGACGAATAGCACCAGGCAATCTTCATCATTGTGCGATAAAATTAGAACCTCCAAATTAGGGCAAAGCTCAAGGAAAGAGGATAACAAGCGAAAATGGCAGCACATACACATTTCGGCAAGGCACAATTTTTTCAGGTTAAAATTTTTAATTCTGCTTCCAACATATCCTAAGATAAAACAAGGAATGATATAAGATCATTAATTTTTGAGCAAATTATAACTACAAATACGGCGATACATACCTCAATAAATAGACTGTCTATCACAAGATTCTCAACACCAGAAAGGCCACTAAGAAGTTCAAGATTGTAGTCATCATTGTCCATAATATCATTATCACCAAGACTGATGCGTGCGTCAGTTAGCATAGGCATATCTTGCAATTTGGCCCCCGTCCCGAGTTGTGCGGCGAAAGAAAGGTATTCGACGTGAGGAGCAGAAATAGGATATGTTGGAGGGATCACTTCACTAACAAAATTACATTCAAACATTTCCAATTTCTTAACAGTCTGAAACGAAATGCTATTCATCTCGAGAGTGCAACTAGTCAAGGTTAGATTTTCGAGGGCAGGGCACCCAAAGAGAATCTTTTCCATGGAATCGCCATTAATAAATGCGTAATTAAGATCAAGCTTTGTTAAATTTGGGAGGCAGACCTTATATGGTTCAATCTTATCCGATCTTCTTCCTTCATCTCATAATTCAAGCAAACATTCTCGAGAGATTTATATGAAGTTTCTTTGGATTGTGTTTTGCTGCATAAAGAACCCATGTCGCTGCAGTAGAACCAGATAATTTAACTTCGCTGTAGGACGAGATCGAGAAATGATGGAGGTCGGTGGCATCGTCACGGAGACGCAAAAACGAGACTTTTTACACATCGTCAGTCATGACGCACCATATGGTGCGTCATGACGCACTGTGTTAAAATGCTGTTTTCTGGCAGTTTTTGGTACACACGGTTTGGTGTGTCTAAAACATGCCTTTTGGGTGTCCTTATCCTGTTTAGTATAAATAGGATAATTCTCTCTCTCTCAGTATGGTTTATGTAGAAGAATTAATCCAGTTCATAAGATTCTAAGAGAGACACCATTCAAAGAGTGAAAGGGTGCGAAAAGAGAGAAACGAGAAAAGGGATTTTTTCGGTTTAGAGAATCGATTCAATCAAGCAAGTTTACCGGTATATCGTCTAGGCAGGTATACCCGTAACCGAGGTGCTACGACTCACGGTGGATACGCGTAGAGGAGCGACACTTGTGGCTCTTCGTTGTGATCGAACCGAAGGAGCGAAAACTGTCAAGACGGTGAGAGACGTGTGGTATGGGACGCACGGACTAGTCACCGACGTGACATCGAATAAAAAGGAGGATAAGCGATCAACCCTTCGAACGTGATCAATTTCACGCCGGTAATTGAATATCCTACTTTGCATCGTGTCCTCGATATCGAAGCGTGATCTCGGAATTTGGGAACCGGACCGGGCCTTCATATCCGCTGCGCGGGCCCGGGGTCGGGATAATTCCCTTCAATTTATTCATATCATTTAATATTGGCTAAATATATTACATATTTGATGTTCTTGCAACTTCTGGTGCTTTCAATAACACTATTAACTTTATTAGATGCTCTTAAACTTTGAACATCACAATTTTGTATTGAAACTCCATATTTTAATAAGATGAAATTTTAAACTTTGTGTGCATTAATAAATTGGATCGCAACTGCAGGTGCTATATAAATAATAATAATAATGCAAAAAATGAATGTACGAAAAATCATACGAAAAAAAATGTGCGGAAAATAAAGATAAATATACTTGCAACTTCTAGTGCATAATTTGGACAAGCAACTTCAGATGCGTTAATAAAATGAACATGCAACTTCTCGTTACATATAAATAAGAACTATTTATTTATTTATTTATTTTTACTTAAAACTCGAATACTATTTCGTCAGGCCATTAGAAAGACCATAAAAATATATTAATGATGTATTTTTGCTGCTGGCATAATAGGTTTTTAAGCAACATAATGTATTATGCTTCTGACATGATATTTTTTTTTATATGTATATAACTTTTCGGAACGATATTCGCTTCTGGGATTCAATCGTTTTTTTTTTCAATATAAAATCAACACACGACATAAAACAATTTATCAACTGAAATATTATTGATCAACATTCAATATATATGAAATAAATCAAATGAAATCCATTACGCTTCTCACGTACCTTTTGAGAAATATCATCTTCCATCAGAGTATAAAATGGATTACATTCAATATACAAAATGGATTATACATATAAAATGCAAAAATTATAAAGCAAAACATGATACTCCTGGTATCTTTAATCATATAAGCTTTAAATATTTCATTATACAGTATTTTTAATCATGATTGTCCTTCTGGTATAAATTATAATCATATACTTTTGGTATTATAATTATGGTATAAGCGAAACATGATTATACTTCTGGTGTCTTTAATCATATAAGCTTTTAACGAACTCATTGATTTTTAATATAACTAGACGAGGAATTTTTTTTTATGAAAATGAAGAGAATTTTTTATGCAAAAAGGTAAAAAAAAAAGAACTTAATTTTAATGCAAAAATAAGATTTTTCATTTCAGAGTGAAATTTTTTTTTTTTTTGTGTTTCTATGGGATATACATAAATTATTTTTCATGAAAATTAAGAGAATTTTTTTACTAAAAGGGAAAAAAAATCTTAATGTTAGTGCAAACATAATATTTCTTGGGAAAAATAATATTTTTGTTGAGTTTGTAGGGATATACATGAATTATTTTTTATGGAAATGAAAAGAATTATTTTTGCAAAAAGAAAAAAAATGTTAAATGTTGGATTCGAACTTGGGTGGTCACAACCAATAGCAACAACCACTACCAACTGAACCACATCAGCTATGCAATTAATTATGATTCATTTATACTTAAACCCACTGTTATTGTATAAGTTTTATAAAAAAAAGTGTGAGGAACCGGATTCGAACTCGGGTGATCACCGTGAGAAGCAACAAAGGTTACCAACTGCGCCACATGCTCTCTGTGAATTGTATACGATAGTTTAATATTTACATATAATGACACGTGTCAGGATCTTGGCAGTTTCATTAAACTTTAATATATAGTATATATATATTTGTCGATATTTGTCGATTTGCAAAATTTGAAATTTTTCGCTATACAGTAAATTTACTATTTAAATTGTTCACCTTAACAAAAATCAATTCGCATATACTGTTTAAAGCACCAAATTTGCAATGATTTATTTACTGTACGATTTATTAAATATGTATAATTTCTGTAATAGTTGACAAAGATTTCTTTAGTAGAAACATGCATGAATTAGGCCATCAAATTTCAACAGTAAAAAAATAAATAAATATCCACTTAACATAATTCAGACCTTAATCAATGAAAAACGTAAAAATTTAATAAAAAACAGTAACTTAGTTCGGTACATATAATTTTATTTTAAAACATATTACTAAATATATACTAACATAGTACATATAAACACCAATCCAAATATAAACACCAATAAAATTCTATTATGTGTACTAAATGGTCTTAGATAACATAATCTAATTCTAACGGTCAAAATATAATCCAGCTAAGATTATCGCATCTAATTGCAACGATAACATTTTTCCATATTAAACAAAATACACTTGGTGCACGGTTTAATGATAGTAAATATATAAGTATTTTTGTTAATCAAGGGAGGTCGTAAACTATTTCAAGATACATAGTAAAGCTCCTTCCTTTCCTCTTCTCCCCCAAGTCCCAACAATGAAATCGAGGAACCATGAATCAAGATACTTTACAGCGAATCTCACAGTTCTATTCCGTCGATTGTGCTTCTTTTTTCTCCAATTTCTTATTTTGCTGCTAGAAAAGAAATCGATTGAAGTGCTATCTGACTCATAAACGGGAATAGGACTCAGGCAATCGAAAAGAACATTCTTTTTGCCTTGTGGTCTCGTACTGCTCGAGGATGTAAGTAATTCTCATCCACTTTTGTATTTATGTTCTCTTGGCCGATCTCGATTAAATGGTTCTCTTTTGGGGGTCCGGCCCAAGAGCTCACCGGGGAGGTCCAGCCCAAGCGGGGTCGGGCTCGGGGGGTCTGGCCCAAGCGAGGGCGGGCCGGGGTGGTTCGGCCCAAGAGAAGCCGGGCCGGATTTTCTTCAAAACTGATCTTTTTCTGAATAAACATTCAAAAAGCGTGTACTATTATTCACTTTTTTCCATAATATTATCCACAAATAAAAAAATCTAACGTGCTAAATAATCTTCGAATAAACTAAATTTTCGTGATTAAAAAGAAAAATTCAAATTCAAATTAACATTGACTAAAACTGATTAGAACAAATATATTTTGGGTTACACGTATACTATATTAATTAGAGTTGACGTTCTAATATTTATGTACTTTTTTTGTTACACATTTCCATATATTCGTTTGTTGTCTATATGGTTATTTTCATTGCAACTACAGTGTATAAAATATCCATACGTGTCCTCAACAAATTTAACTTGATTTTAAATTCCTAAAATTTCTGAATAAAAAAAGATCATATTTTAAATTAGAGCTTTTCTTCCATACACCAAATATTTTCTTTCTTTTTTTTGATTGATCTAATCTCAACCCTTGATTAACAAAAGGGTATTATTGGAATAGCTATTTCACTAGGTAAATTTTTCTTTCCCTATGCCACTTTAATGTTTTTTTTTTCTCCTCATCCAATACAATTTTTTCTCCATTAATCATGACATTGTCTAAACAAAAAAATCTAACACCGAGAAAGTAAAAAAGAATTAATAGTTTTGTGTTGGAATTTGGGTGAATGGAATCCAAGATAATTAATGCATGGTCTCACTTTTTAATATTAGTTCAAGGTTTATAATATTTTGTAAAGTTGTTGGAGTTATGAATGGCTTGTTAAAAATAATATATAAAATTAAACACATATTAACACTGAATTAATATATTGTATTGAAAACAGTACTTTTAAGATTAAAACTATTCTGTAACAACGAAAAAAATATATTGAAAAAATATCACATTGTTTAAAATTTTCAATTAGAACATGAAAGTGAGACCTTCAAGCCGTTCAACTTCTTAAAAAAAGGAAAATTTAATTTCAACACAACATCCTTATATTCTAATTAACATGATAATGAACAATTGACACATAGTTAATTTACATGTACAAGATAATTAACATCCAGTTGAACAAATAATGTTAATTATATATCACATGTTTCATTATTTTTGTGATATGTGTTAATTGCTATGTTAATTAGAATTAGAATATTGAGGGTGTATGTTGAAATCAATATGAAACAAAGGTTAAAGGTCGGATGTTATACAACCGAACAATATAGATACACATAATGTCCGTATCCGAATACGAATATATAGTCCAATATTCGAGTACTTATATTGACAGATTCGGATAGGGGTGTTCAAAACAATTTAGTTTATTTAGGTAGAACTGTTCGAAATCGATTTTTATGGCTCGGTTCTCATTTTATTTGGTTCGGTTTGGTTGAAAAATGGTTTTGTTGCAATTTATTGGGTTCGGTTCGTTCGTTTCAGTTTGATGTTTTGAAAATCGGTGAAAACCGAACGACCCATCATATTTTCATCTTTTAATATGTTAATATTAAAATATTAGAAATTGATATAAAAATCCTATAAAATTATAAAATATGTTATAATATTAATTTAAATTTTTTATAAACATAATATGAATTATATCAATAATTCATTTTCTTAAGTTTGTATAAATTATATATCATAAATTTTTATTAATATTTTTTTGTTTTTTCAACTTCTTCATATTTTTATAATATTATTATTGATACTTGAATATCTCAAATAAGAAAAATAATGAATATATGTAATGGTTAACATGATATTATTTTTATATATTAATAATTTTTATAGAGAACTGCTATTTATGATACAATATAATATTTGTTATGAGAAACTAAAAGTGATATAAAGGTATTAAAAGCAATATCGATAATAAAAAAATGATACATTGACTCTAGCACGAATAACATAAATTAGCACTAAGATAATAATAATAATAATAATAATAACAATAATAATAATAATAATAATAATAATAATAATTACAACAACAACAGTAGTAGTAGTAGTAGTAGTAGTAGTAGTAGTAGTAGTAGTAATAATAATAATAATAATAATAATAATAATAATAATTTTCTGAAATTTAAATATTTCATATATTCTAATATAAGCATTAAATATTTATTACAATGTATGAATGAAATAATTAATAATTATTATTTACTGAAAGTTATTTTCTGAATAGAATATGAAAATTATTGTAATTACATTATAATATAATAATAATGACATAATAATATAATATAATAATAACAATCTGAAAAAGATTATATTAATAGTACTTTTTGAAATTAATAATAATAATAATAGTAAATAATAAATATATTAAAAATAAAAAAAGAAATATATAATAATATAAATAAGTAATAATAATGATAAAAATAATAATATCATAATTATATATAATAGTAATAATTATATAATAATTATATAAGTAATAATAACCAATTTAGACATATCAAATTACTAGAGAAAATATTTTCTAATTAAAAAAACCCTAAATTCCTTACATAAAAGAATATACAAATATCATAAATTGCTTAGACATATCAAAATTAATTTTACAATCACTCCATAAATTATATCAAGTACTACACTCAAAAATATAAAAAAGGATATATGTGTATAAAATCTCAACGGAACCGGCCCCAAAATTTATATGTGTATAAATACTGTCAGACTTGAATTTAATATAAATACTGTCAGACTCGAAATAAGATCTCAACGGAACCGGAATCAGTATATATATATATATATGAGGGAGGCTAAACTACTTAATTAAGTATCAACATTTTGGTACTTAATCTTTTTTCACCATTGAATTTACATTGAGATTATGAAAATTTGTGCATATTATTAAATGCACAAATCTCAATGTTAATGACACATTATTAAATGCACATTATTAAGTGCAAATTATTATGAAAATTTGTGCACATTAATTATATATATAGTTAACTAATATATAATAAATAATTAACTAATATAATGAGGTGGGCTATGATGCTTTTAAGAGCACGAGAAGGTGAATGCTCCCAGATTTTTATCCGTCCGATATACATTAAGATTCGAGTCTGGTGATTATCATTACCGGGTAAACATCTCCGTTTAGTTAATTCTCTCTCCGTTTCTCTTTCCTTCCATCTAAACAATTGAGCGTAAAATTAAGCCCTAGTTTCTCTCTTCCATTTCCTCTCTCGAATCCCCCCCTCATGGTGGCCAAAATCGCAGGACCCCATGCGCGATCTACTCTCTCCCTCTCTCTAATCGTCAGACTCCTCTTAGTGTGGCCATGGATCTTCTCTCTTTCAAGTACGATCCGTCCCTGTCCACCCTTTTACTGAACTAAAACATTCATATAGTATTTCTGGTGGTGGATCAGGAGGGGGCGGAGGGTGAGAAGGTGGGGGAGCTGTTCAAAAGATACATCATTTGGAGGTTTGAAACATAACTTTGGGTGAATCGATTAGAAATTTGAGTTTTGTTCAAGATTGAAATTTTATAAATATAGATAGATTAAATTTGAGTTCTTTTTTTATCTAAATTTAGCTCCTTCTAATTTAAGTACATTTCCAATGTGAACCAAATTGCAAATTGAAACGTGTGTTTATTTATGATTTAACCTGTGAATTTGTGGCCATTTATTTGATGAAATTGTAATTGGTTAAGTAGAGAAAATTGCGGGACAGGTCGAAGAGATAGGTATCTCGGTGCAATGATCTTGTAGAAGAGATAGCAAGGAAAAATGGCATGATTTAGGAACAAGGTACTTACTTTTCTAGAGAATTTTATCAATTTTGTCAAAAATAAGTAAAAACCCTTGTCCCTGATTGGTTTATTTGTAAGGCGGTGACAAAACAGGAGGAATACTTCTCACGCCTTATTTCGTAAACGCCTTGAAGCTTAGGGGCAGGCACTGCAGCTTCTGTACGGCACTGTAAGCTTTGCTTGTCAATTGCAGGAAAAACGAAAATGAGTAGGATTATTCCTGGATCAAGCTTGTGACATCAGATAGAGAAATTTGACTCGGAAACGCATAACATGATGTAGAGAAATTTAATCAACTTCGTGTCAGTATTTAGAGAAATTTTACTCGGAAACGCATAACATGATGTAGAGAAATTTAATCAACTTCGTGTCAGTATTTAGAGAAATTTGACTCGGAAACGCATAACATGATGTAGAGAAATTTAATCAACTTCGTGTCAGTATTTAGAGAAATTTGACTCGGAAACGCATAACATGATGTAGAGAAATTTAATCAACTTCGTGTCAGTATTTAGAGAAATTTGACTCGGAAACGCATAACATGATGTAGAGAAATTTAATCAACTTCGTGTCAGTATTTAGAGAAATTTGACTCGGAAACGCATAACATGATGTAGAGAAATTTAATCAACTTCGTGTCAGTATTTAGAGAAATTTGACTCGGAAACGCATAACATGATGTAGAGAAATTTAATCAACTTCGTGTCAGTATTTAGAGAAATTTGACTCGGAAACGCATAACATGATGTAGAGAAATTTAATCAACTTCGTGTCAGTATTTAGAGAAATTTGACTCGGAAACGCATAACATGATGTAGAGAAATTTAATCAACCTCGTGTCAGTATTTAGAGAAATTTTACTCGGAAACGTGTTAACATGATCAAACTGCAATGATTAATTATGTACAATGTTGTATTATGAATGTACTTGTTTAAAACTTGTGTATAAATTATATTTGGTGTGTTTCTCATGAATCATTTCAATAGTATTTGATTTTATTTATGTTAAATTATATGGAATGGTTAGTTATAATTGCTAAGGAGTCTATTTGTTTTAAACTTGTCTATGGATCTTACTTTGTTTATTTTGATTTTGATCATATTATAAATACAAATGAAATCATGCAAGACCATTTGTATACAATACATATGTAAATTACATCAGATTTCTTCAATCCCACACATTTCTGATTTGACCTATTCTCTTTTCGATCTTCTATGCCGCACAAATTTAGGTATCTCTTCGACCTTCTCTGCAATGTATGTACGTGTAAAAAGTGTACTGATAACTTAAAAATGGGAAATTTGCAAATTACGAAATATCCACATACATACACTCGCACACAAGAAAAAAATGCACAAGTACCCACTAAAGACACAGGTCATGAATTTCAGTACAAAATTATATAATTTGAATATAATTTCTCATATGCATTTCTTCAAACAAGTTATAGGCGTTATTTTCTTAACTTGATTTATATGCTATTAAATCATATTTAAATTGACACAATCTTGAATTCCATTTCATTTTAATTTTATCAAAAGCCTTCCTAAATCGATCACACGAGCCCTACTTCACCAGCCATTCTTCGCACTTCCCGAGCATGTAAAAATATCCAATAAATCTGTAACAAAAAGAAAAACGAGAAGATTTCAGAAAATAGCCAAACAAAAAATAATAATCAGTACAAATTCAAATAAAACTGTTACATGCCTCACAAACCAGAGAGAGAATGAGATAATTGATGGTGATAACTAAATATCAACAAGAAAAGAATAATGCTAAATGTGAAGCGTACCATGTACTAGGGAGTTCATGCCCAACCATTCATGTTGACCCTTCATTCTCCATTGATTTATAAGTATGAATACAACTGCAAAAAATAAACACATATTGTAAAAATTATTATTATCGAATATGATGTCCAAATGGGAAATAAAGTATGATAACTGGAACTAATTGATATGCTGATTTCTGATTTCTTTGAGATATTTTGTTGTGAAATTCCTTAACTGAGGCTTAATCGGGTATATTTGTAATTTCAATTGGGGCAAATTTGTGAGATTCAATGATGACTCGAAATAAAAGTAAATAGCATACCAGCAGGTGTATGAGCATTGGAGTGAGTTGCGGGTAAACAGACAAGTTCGAGAGAGAGAACTGGAACCAGCACGCAAGTGAGATTCTCGGAATATTTTGACAACTTGCTACCTCTTCGATTGTGGTTAATTCAGTTCGATCCCGAAATGAGGAAGCAATGAGGGATCCCCACGAGAGCGAGAGCGAGAGAGAGAGAGAGAGAGAGAGAGAGAGAGAGAGAGAGAGAGAGAGAGAGGGAGGGAGCATATCATGGTGAGAGCTGAGCCTCGCCGATTAGGGAGAGAGCGACATCGCCATTAGCCGAACGGATTCAATGGAGGTAGGCGGGAGAGTAAAAAACTAGGGTTACGAAAGTAGACGGAAAGAGAACAGACTGAAACTAGACGGAGTTTCTTGGCGTGTAGTTAAGGCCCTGTTCGGTGCTAGAGTTTTTGTGTGTGGGAAGTGAAGTTTGTTTAGGAAGTGTAGTAATCAAAACTTACTAGTGTTCTTTGGCAACTTAGGAAGTGTAGTTTTATAATTCCAAACTTTCAAAATTTGCTCCCAACAGTACACAAAATCATGCTTTGAAAACTTGTGTAAAAGTAGATTTTTAGAAACTCTCTCTCTCTTTCTCTCTCGCTTTCTTTGTTGTGAACTACCCCACCTCTCTTTCACTCCTTCCCGCCAATCTGAAGAACAAGGATAGATGAAGAAATCGGCTCAATCCGACGAGGTAATCGGCAACCCTAGCCACGTTGTAGCTTCAAGAAAGAGAAAAGGATAGATGAAGAAATCGGCTTAATTCAGTTCAATCCCTAAATGAGGAAGCAATGAGGGATCCCCACGAGAGCGAGAGAGAGAGAGAGAGAGAGAGAGAGAGAGAGAGAGAGAGGGGGGGAGCATATCATGGTGAGATCTGAGCCTCGCCGATTAGGGAGAGAGCGACATCGCCATTAGCCGAACGGATTCAATGGAGGTAGGCCGGAGAGTAAAAAGCTAGGGTTACGAAAGTAGACGGAAAGAGAACAGACTGAAACTAGACGGAGTTTCTTGGCGTGTAGTTAATCATCTGGCACATATCTTAAAGCACAATCCTACGGTTAAGAAAGTAGGAGCACCAACCCTCTTGGTGCTTTTAGAAAGCACCATAGCCCATCTCCTAATATAATAAACTGTTTATGGACAAGCCAAATAACTACAATTAACTAATATATAATTAACATCCATTTGAATTAATAATTTTCAATTAATATTAATTAATTAATAATTAATAATTGTGGGTTCTTTGTTCATTACAATGTTAAGTGTGTTAATTAGGATATAAAAGATGTGGTGAATAAAATAATTTCGGGTTTTTGATTAAAAAATATTTTTTTAACAGTTAGTTTATTATTATTATAATTATTTTATGTTAATTTTTGGTGAAAACATAATTAATGAATATTAAAATTATATAGATATAACATATAATAAGTATTTTTTGAAATTATTATATGAAAAAAATATTATGATTTTTTGTAAAACTAATAAAAAAGTAACGGGAGATATTTTTTACAATTATCAGATATGAAAATAGAAGGACAATTTGGTAAAAAAAAATCTCTAACACCATCTAAAGTTAAATTTAATAGAAGGTATTTGAAAATATTTTTTTTTATAAAAGGTGTTATTTGGAATATTAGAAGAGAAAAAGATTTTTTGTAATATCCAAAAAGTTTCTCTTAGAAAAAATGATATTTAGTTATTTAGAAAAATAGAGATGGACGTAAAAGGACATTAAATGGACATATTAATATAAGGGGAATTTTCAAAAAACCCCCTGTCTTTTTTGAATATTCTAAAAAAACCCCTATCTTTTTGGAAACTCCAAAAAAACCCCTCTACCAAAGTTTTATTTTCAAATACCCCCTATAGGGAGGGATTAAATCTTACCATGGATGGTGTTAAAAAAAAATTTGGACCAAAATACCCTTCTATTTCCATATGCATATTTTTGTTATTTTTTCATTAATTTTATTAGCTTTAAGAAAATTCATAAATAATTTTGAACATATAATGATTTCACAAAAATAAAATTATTAAGTGTTGTGTTTGTATAATTTTAATATTTCATTTATTATTCATGAAAAACTAACATCAGATAATAATAAAATAAACACCTTGAAAATATATTGATAGAAAAATATTTCTTTAAACATGTATTTTATTTTTATTTTCGTTCTTCTTTTATGTATATTTTTTAAAGATCCATGATATTTTAATTTTTAAATATTTGCAAAATGTTCTTTTAAAAAATTGTCGATCCTAGATGGTTGAGTGCTTAGCACAATAAAACCCTCATGTTGTAGAGGTTGTGGGTTCGAGTCCCGGCGGCATCAATATAAAACTCTCTCTCTCTCTCTCTCTCTCTCTCTCTCTCTCTCTCTCTCTCTCCTCATTATCCAATATATTCGAGGCCTCGATAAATTGTCGATCCTCCTTAAAAAAAAAAAAAATGTTTTTTTAATATTATTGTTCATCTTATTATTATTTTATGTTATTTTTTCAGTAAAAAAATATGAAAGTCAAATATATATAATGTATGAAATATTAAAATTATATAAACATAACATATGATAATTATTTTTTAAAAATTATTATAAGTTAAAAAAAATTAGGACTTTTTTAAAATTAATACAAATAACAAAAATATTATTTTAATTATTAAATATGTAAAAAGAAGGGTATTTTGGTCATAAAAAAATATTTAATACCATTCATAGTTAATTTTAACCCCATAGGGGGGGGGGGATTTGAAAATAAAAGTTTGGTAGAGGGGTCTTTTTGGAGTTTCCAAAAAGATAGGGGGTTTTTTAGAATATCCAAAAAAGATAGGGGTTTTTTTGAAAATTTCCCTTAATATAATATGATATATTTGATACATGTGCTTCACTGCATAATCTAAGTAGGGACAAAAAATAGGTCCCACAATTAAAAAAGTAAATGTAACGTGCTCTACAAGTCAATAAGGAAATAAAGCATGTTGAATAGGTATATAATTTACTTTTATACCCTTGTTTAACGTGTTGATAACCTGCTGAATCCAAATTTTTACGGGCTAAATAAAGTTATCCCGGTTTTACCATTTACTCTGAGGCATATATTTGAGGAAATGAACGGCTCACAGTTTTTTGGTGTATTGAAGAAAAAATCTTTAATTATAAAAATCAAATTTAAGTTGGTTATTTTCTATATCAAGACATTACACTTCTTTTATATTTAACTTCCTAAAATTCCGTAATACCCATACGTGTCCTCAACAAACAAAAATATAATATTTATGCTTAAAAAAAATTAATCCAAAATATCATATTTAGAAGGATAAATAGTGAGTAATTTCTGATGTAGTTATCCTTCTCACTATTAAAACCTATCAAATTTGCCTTTGCAAACTTAAAATATATCAAGTCCCACTTAAAACATTTCAAGAACTTAAATGACCGTTAAATTAAGATTGTTAATTTTAATCAAATAAATGGAAATGAAAATGTCAAAAATATTCTCTCTCTTTCCAAAGCCAAATGAATCAATAAAACAAAAAAAAATATCACCACCCATCAAAACGGCGCTTAAAATTCAAACAAGATGTGATGTAACATGTTCACTCCTATTAAAAGATTTGATCTTCACTCTGACTCGTATACACACTTGGATCGTGGTCTTTGACAATATGAATCAGAGCCTCAAAACTCTAAATGAAAGTTAGTTCTCCTTGAATATAATCTTCCTCAGCAATAAACTGTTTCAAAAGTAAAATATAATTACAAAATCAGGAAAAGGAAATTTTTAAATGAAAAATTAATTATTACAAAGTTAGAGGTCTTGTTACTAATTCAAAATTTTAGGGGAGCTATTAAAATATGAGAAAAAAACAGGAGACTTCTAAAAATATTTCCAAACTTCTTGTGAAAATTAATTTTGAGTATTATTGTACCATTGTTAAAAGTTTAATCGAATTCATCAGGTGTTTCGATCAACTTAATCCTTCTTAAGTAAACATTGCGGGTTCTTTATGTAAAATGTTGCTATTATAATTAGTCAATTAGATAGATAATAATACCTTGAATTTAAGTACACAATTTTGCTATTATAATTAAATAGATAATAATACCTTGAATTTAAATATAAAAATAGTAGGGGTTTGTAAACATACAATTTAAACAGAGAAGGGGCTTTATGAGAATTTAGCTATGATAGTTAGATAATAATATTTTGGAAGTTAAATATACATATATGTAGGTTTTGTAATTACGGTCAAATATATACCACGACTTGTTTGTCAATTTGAGTTCATGTACTCATCAGAAATAAAAGTCATATGAGATGAAATTTTACAAATAATGACCTGTAAAACTTTGTGGAAAAATGACAAGAAAAGGTAAATAGTACAATCTAAACAAAAAACAAATAGTTAAATAAAAACAAAAATCAAGAAACATAATAGATTAATTACTTAATCACTAAATGTAGTAATTAGTAAAATAGTTCTTGCAAGCTACGGGGAATAAAGACACAAACATAACAATTAAACTAAATTAGGGGTATTTATACAAATAACCCATTTTATACAAAACAAATACTAACCTCAAGATCCCCATATTTTACAAGCTATCTTACCTCGACGATTCCTCACTTGATAAAGCAAAACAAGATCCTTTATGTAATTTAATGATAATACATGGACTATTCCGCAAATTACCCTGGGTCTCGTTTGATCAGACTGAGATGGCATTACTACTTTGATGAAATCTGGTACGCGTTTAACTTCCTGCGATTGTACTTCCTTCAATGAAATATTTGGTTTAATTATTGTCATTAGTTTAACTACGTCACTAGGGACAACAATTAGGTCAGTTATGCCACATCTAATCTCCTCACTGTGAATAATCTTGTCTTTCGAATCTGATGATTTGTTACGTTAAACAATTTATTTTAAAAAAAAAGCAGAAGAAATGAAAATTCAACTATTCAAGCATGAAATTGAATTAATTACATAAATATTTTTCAATTCACGAAATGATGTGTTAATTAGACACAACAATCACATACTGAACCTTGAAAGAATTCTTCGAAGCCACTGAAATTGATTTGGGTACTTCGCCACACGAAAGCAAATGTACAAGAAAAAATATCAGGAGGCAGTAACTGATATAAAACCAAAACACAAGCAAATGTACCCGAAGGAAAAAATATCATGGGGCAGTAACTGATATGAAGCCGCTGAAATATCACCGAAGCCGTCGAAATAAAGGCGGAAGTCAATGAAATTGATCACCTAAATATACCATTGAACCATAAAAAAGGAAATTAAAGAATAAACCGTGGAGTCTAAATGATGCAAAATTGGAACCACGCTAAGCTTTCATTATCATAAACTTATTTACGAAAGTTTACAAGGTGTTATTTTACAAAATTGGAACCACTCTTTCTAGTAAGAATAAACCGTGGAGTCCAAGTGATGCAAAATTGGAACCACGCTAGCATTCCCTGCATGGTTAACGTTAATTTTAAAATTGAGTACAAAATTTGAGCCTGACACCCCCCCCCCCCCAGGAACGACCCCACTTCTGGCCGGACACCCCCCGAAGCCCGGCCCCTCTTCTAGCCGGACACCCCCTTCTGCCCGGACCCCCCCGCCCGAGCCCTTCTTCGGGACGGACCCCCCCCCCCCCCCCTGAGGCCCCGCCCCTCTTCGGGACGGACGGACCCCCCCCTGAGGCCCCGCACCTCTTCGGGCCGGACCCCCCCCCTAGGGCCCGGCCCCTCTTCGGGCCGGACCCCCCCAGACCGGGAACCACCTGAGGGGCCGGACCCGGGCCGGGACCCCCCCAGGCCCGGCCCCCTCTTCGGGCCGGACCCCCCCCCGAGGCCCGGCCCCCTCTTCGGGCCGGACCCCCCCCGAGGCCCGGCCCCCTCTTCGGGCCGGACCCCCCCGAGGCCCGCCCCCTCTTCGGGCCGGACCCCCCCGAGGCCCGGCCCCTCTTCGGGCCGGACCCCCCCCCCCCCCCCCGAGGGCCGGGCCCCCCCCCCCCCGAGGCCCGGCCCCTCTTCGGGCCGGGCCCCCCGAGGCCCGGCCCGACCCCTCTTCGGGCCGGACCCCCCCGAGGCCCGGCCCCGACCTCTTCGGGCCGGACCCCTCCCCGAGGCCCGGCCCCTCTTCGGGCCACGGGCCGGACCCCCCCGAGGCCCGGCCCCTCTTCGGGCCGGACCCCCCGAGGCCGGGCCCCTCTTCGGGCCGGACCCCCCCCGAGGCCCGGCCGGCCCCTCTTCGGGCCGGACCCCCCCCCCCCCCGAGGCCCGGCCCCTCTTCGGGCAGGACGCCCCCCCGAGGCCCGGCCCCTCTTCGGGCCGGACCCCCCACCCCGAGGCCCGGACCCCACTTCGGGCCGGACCCCCCCCCCCCGAGGCCCGGACCCCACTTCGGGCCGGACCCCCCCCCCCCCCCCCGAGGCCCGGCCCCACTTCGGGCCGGACCCCCCCCCCCCCCCCCCGAGGCCCGGCCCCTCTTCGGGCCGGACCCCCCCGAAGCCCGGCCCATCTTCGGGCCGGACCCCCCCCCCCCCCGAGGCCCGGCCCCTCTTCGGGCCGGACCGCTCCCTCTAGGCCCGACCCCTTTTTCGGGCCGGACCCCTCTCTCTAGGCCCGCCCCTTTTTGTTGGGCTGGACCCAGCTCCACACACACACACATACAAATACACACACACACACACACACCACACAAAGACACACACCACAAATACAGACACACACACACACACACATACAGAAACATACACACAGACAAAGACACACACGCACACACAGAGATATACATACACATATAAATAAAACACACACATATAAAAAATAACACAAACACAGAGACATACACACACATGCAACATCGGACATAGACCTAAAATATCGCTTTTTCTGGACACTTTGCAATTTCTTGTCTTGAGATTTCACATCCTTGCATTTCTGCATTAATTGTGAAAACTAATTAGATTAAAGAATTAAGAAAATAGATTGGATTATTAATTAGTAAGAAAGGTGTAAACTTTAAATTTACCTTGTACAGATCAAAAAGTACGATGTCAAGAGATTCTTGAGCTCCGTGTATTTTTGTTCAGCACGGTTTGGTTCCTTGGGAGTATTTCACAAGAACATTCATTCTAGAGCAGACAGGAGAACTAAGGAAGAAGGCTGCCTCGAGAGTTTCTGTTGCAATTGTCAAGTCGAATCCATCCATCTAACAAGATACAAAAAATAAGTATATATCCTCATAATAATCAAATGAAAATTCGAAACAGAAATGACCATGTGCTATATGCTTAAATTGAAACAAAAAAAAATCCGTCCATGCATTCTTCATACGTTTTAAAAGCTGAAGCATTTTGGCTAAATTGCAAAAACTAGTACTTTGAGAGGAAATGGCCTAAAATAAGCATAACAGAGTGTGTAAATTTAAGCACAAATTTCCTAAATTGCAAAAACTAGTACTTTGAGAGGAAATGGCCTAAAATAAGCATAACAGAGTGTGTAAATTTAAGCACAAATTTCCTAAATTGCACTGTACTTAAGGAGAAATACAATGTTTAAATTGCAAAAAGAGTAGTCTTTAACAATTTATGGTCTTTCTGAAAGTTCTTCACAAATAAAACAACCATGAAGAGGACACAGGATATAAATACCTGATTTGGAGTTTGCTTAACTCGCTCTCTGCCAGATCCAACAAATGGAATCTTTTTGGTTCATCACGGCTTTTCTAAACTCGCTTATCTGACAGAAAACCAATCTTTTTGAGTGGTTCTCGTGATTCAGGGAGGAGATCTTCCATCTCGCTCTGCTTTGGGAAGAGAAATATTGGAGTCTAGTCTAGTCGCCATTAATTGGGCTAAGAAGAGGAGACACATAAATTAAGAGTATTGTGCTCTGTGAAGAGGAGAAGAAGAAATGAGAGATGGATTTGTGAAGAAGAAGAAGAAGAAAGGGCATGGGGGAAGGGGATAATATAACAGAGATCTCCAACGTTCGGATTCTACAACGTTCGAATTTTTCATCCGACCGTTGGGATAACAATCATCTCCGGTTCTTAGAGAACTGGAGGAAACAGCACATGACCCATTCTAAAAGAGTGTATTTTGTAAAAACAAGAGAAGATACTGGGTTTTATTTACTTCTTAATTTATGCCTCCATTGAGAGTCATTTTTATCCAATTTGACCCAAAATTTTCAATTAAGCTGCAATTTATAAATAATTTTAATTTATAAATAATTTATGCCTCCATTGCGTTTTCAAAAAAAAACCTTATCGTTTTGATTCCTTTGATATGTTTCTTATAATAATTGTTGATATTTTAGGATTTTTTTTAGGATCTTTCGTAAATAGGGTAGATAAGATCATCACTGTGCACAAATTTTGCAGAAAATTGGAATTAGCACAAGTATGAGGGCTAGTTTGCATTTTTTACAATACTTATACAAATACAGTTCTATGATTCGTTTTTGAGTTTTCACCATAATTGTATTGCATTTTTTATAATAATTGGTCGTTTATTTACTGTAGTGAAAAATGGAAAAAAGCAAAGTGGTAAATTTCATATACGCCCCTGAGAAATCATATTTACACAAAATACCATTAGGCTATCATTTATCAACTTAATCACTTATTCTCGAGGTATTTCAAACTCAAAACAATGGGACGAGGTAAATTTTACATTTTCACCCCTCTACTTTAATTCAAGAAAAATTTATTTTCACTCCTGAGTTGAACCCCTTCAAAGCGAGTGAACAAACTATTCCAATATATATTCCTGTAAAGTATTTTTTGGTGATCGAATCCAGATTCCAGAGACCGGGAACAGGGTTAGCCACTTCATTAAGTAATTCATTTCTATGTGCTTGTCTTTTATCTTTCTTTGGATTAATTAATTTGGGCCTCGTATTTTTAGATGGAAGCTTGGTAGGAGTGGTTCCATCAATAAAAAACTTCTTTTTCCTATTTCTATTTGATCAATAAAAACCTTCTTTATGAAATTTACCACTTTGCTTTTTTCCATTACACTCAGGAGTGAAAATAAAATTTTCTTGAATTAAAGTAGAGGGGTGAAAATGTAAAATTTACCTCGTCCCATTGTTTTGAGTTTGAAAGGCCTCGTGAATAAGTGATTAAGTTGATAAATGATAGCATCATGGTATTTTTGTGTAAATATGATTTCGCAGGGGCGTATATGAAATTTACCACTTTGCTTTTTTCCATTTTTCACTACAGTAAATAAACGACCAATTCTCTACCTGTTGCCTTTGCATTACAATAAAGGGTGAAAACTCAAAAATGAATCATAGAACTGTATTTGTGTAAGTATTGTAAAAAATGCAAACTAGCCCTCATACTTGTGCTAATTCCAATTTTGTGCAAAATTTGTGCACAGTGATGATCTTATCATTACCCTATTCTACACTTGCGAAAGATCCTAAAATATCAACAATTATTATAAGAAACATATCAAAGGAATCAAAACGATAAGGGTTTTTTTTTAAAACTTTCCAATTGTTTAAAGTACCTGCCACCTGGTCATGAGCGATAACCAAATTTTACAGGGGCTGAACCGTAAATTCGTATTTTGGAATCGAAACAAGACTTTCATATAATTGTAAGAGATGTGTTGAATCACTACGAGTTTAGTCATGCATCATAATTACTTTTTGTATTGACTCAAATCGGGTAATTGTTGCTTAGATAACCCTACATTTTTCCAAATTGTGCCAGTATTCTGAGACAAAGAAATAAAACCTGAGACAAAGAAATAAAACACAGACAATTTTTATAAAATTGAGGGATAAAATGCAATTTACTTAAGTTTAAGAGGAAGGGTGAAAATGTAAAAGTTATCAAGTTGATACCCTTGATGGCGTTACGTGTAAATATGATTTCTTTATTTTGCTTCTTGCCCCTGAGATAAGTATGGTTACGTTTGCACTATAGTAAAGGACGAAAAAGCAAAAAATTATTTATAAATTGCAGCTCAATTGAAAATTTTGGGTCAAATTGGATAAAAATGACTCTCAACGGAGGCATAAATTAAGAAGTAAATAAAACCCAGGACTGTATCTTCTCTTGTTTTTACAAAATACACTCTTTTAGAATGGGTCATGTGCTGTTTCCTCCAGTTCTCTACGAACTGGAGATGATTGTTATCCCAACGGTCGAATGAAAAATTCGAACGTTGTAGAATTCGAACGTTGGAGATCTCTGTTATATTATCCCCTTCCCCCATGCCCTTTCTGCTTCTTCTTCACAAATCCATCTCTCATTTCTTCTTCTCCTCTTCACAGAGCACAATACTCTTAATTTGGGCCTTGTATTTTTAGATGGAAGCTTGGTAGGAGTGGTTCCATCAATAAAAACCTTTTTTTTCCTATTTCTATTTGATCAATAAAAAAACCTTCTTTTTCCTATTTCTATTTGATCTCCTTAGCCCATTATGAGGCCCATTCATTACAGGAAGAATTTGTTTTTTTTTTTGCATAGGACCCCCTGCATTTTTACATGTCTATTATTCATTCCAATTTGATTCCTTGGCATTTTAGTCATTGCAAGTCTATGGCAGGTAAGGGCATTTTAGTCCTTTTATATTTTAACTATCAGTGAAAAAAAAAAAAAAAATACTTTACAGGAATATATATTGGAATAGTTTGTTCACTCGCTTTGAAGGGGTTCAACTCAGGAGTGAAATAAAATTTTGTTGAATTAAAGTAGAGGGGTGAAAATGTAAAATTTACCTCGTCCCATTGTTTTGAGTTTGAAATACCTCGAGAATAAGTGATTAAGTTGATAAATGATAGCCTCATGGTATTTTGTGTAAATATGATTTCTCAGGGGCGTATATGAAATTTACCACTTTGCTTTTTTCCATTTTTCACTACAGTAAATAAACGACCAATTATTATAAAAAATGCAATACAATTATGGTGAAAACTCAAAAATGAATCATAGAACTGTATTTGTATAAGTACTGTAAAAAATGCAAACTAGCCCTCATACTTGTGCTAATTCCTATTTTCTGCAAAATTTGTGCACAGTGATGAACTTATCATTACCCTATTCTACACTTACGAAAGATCCTAAAAAAAATCCTAAAATATCAACAATTATTATAAGAAACATATCAAAGGAATCAAAACGATAAGGTTTTTTTTTTAAAACGCAATGGAGGCATAAATTATTTATAAATTATTTATAAATTGCAGCTTAATTGAAAATTTTGGGTCAAATTGGATAAAAATGACTCTCAACGGAGGCATAAATTAAGAAGTAAATAAAACCCAGGACTGTATCTTCTCTTGTTTTTACAAAATACACTCTTTTTGAATGGGTCGTGTGCTGTTTCCTCCAGTTCTCTACGAACTGGAGATGATTGTTATCCCAACGGTCGAATGAAAAATTCGAACGTTGTAGAATTCGAACGTTGGAGATCTCTGTTATATTATCCCCTTCCCCCATGCCCTTTCTTCTTCTTCTTCACAAATCCATCTCTCATTTCTTCTTCTCCTCTTCACAGAGCACAATACTCTTAATTTATGTGTCTCCTCTTCTTAGCCCAATTAATGGCGACTAGACTAGACTCCAATATTTCTCTTCCCAAAACAGAGCGAGATGGAAGATCTCCTCCCTGAATCACGAGAACCACTCAAAAAGATTGGTTTTCTGGCAGATAAGCGAGTTTAGAAAAGCCGTGATGAAGATTCCATTTGTTGGATCTGGCAGAGAGCGAGTTAAGCAAACTCCAAATCAGGTATTTATATCCTGTGTCCTCTTCATGGTTGTTTTATTTGTGAAGAACTTTCAGAAAGACCATAAATTGTTAAAGACTACTCTTTTTGCAATTTAAACATTGTATTTCTCCTTAAGTACAGTGCAATTTAGGAAATTTGTGCTTAAATTTACACACTCTGTTATGCTTATTTTAGGCCATTTCCTCTCAAAGTACTAGTTTTTGCAATTTAGGAAATTTGTGCTTAAATTTACACACTCTGTTATGCTTATTTTAGGCCATTTCCTCTCAAAGTACTAGTTTTTGCAATTTAGCCAAAACGCTTCAGCTTTTAAAACGTATGAAGAATGCATGGACGGATTTTTTTTGTTTCAATTTAAGCATATAGCACATGGTCATTTCTGTTTCGAATTTTCATTTGATTATTATGAGGATATATACTTATTTTTTGTATCTTGTTAGATGGATGGATTCGACTTGACAATTGCTTAGTTCTCCTGTCTGCTCTAGAATGAATGTTTTTGTGAAATACTCCCAAGGAACCAAACCGTGCAGGACAATAATACTTGGATCCCAAGAATCTCTTGACATCGTACTTTTTGATCTGTACAAGGTAAATTTAAAGTTTACACCTTTCTTACTAATTAATAATCCAATCTATTTTCTTAATTCTTTAATCTAATTAGTTTTCACAATTAATGCAGAAATGCAAGGATGTGAAATCTCAAGACAAGAAATTGCAAAGTGTCCAGAAAAAGCGATATTTTAGGTCTATGTCTGATGTTGCATGTGTGTAAATGTATGTCTCTGTGTTTGTGTTATTTTTTATATGTGTGTGTTTTATTTATATGTGTATGTATATCTCTGTGTGTGCGTGTGTCTTTGTCTGTGTGTATGTTTCTGTATGTGCGTGTGTGTGTGTGTCTGTATTTGTGGTGTGTGTCTTTGTGTGGGGTGTGTGTGTGTGTGTGTGTGTGTGTGTATTTGTATGTGTGTGTGTGGAGCTGGGTCCAGCCCAACAAAAAGGGGCGGGCCTAGAGAGAGGGGTCCGGCCCGAAAAAGGGGTCAGGCCTAGAGGGAGCGGTCCGGCCCGAAGAGGGGCCGGGCCTCGGGGGGGGGGGGGGGGTCCGGCCCGAAGAGGGGCCGGGCCTCGGGGGGGGGGGGGTCCGGCCCGAAGAGGGGCCGGGCCTCGGGGGGGGGGGGGTCCGGCCCGAAGAGGGGCCGGGCCTCGGGGGGGGGGGTCCGGCCCGAAGAGGGGCCGGGCCTCGGGGGGGGGGGGTCCGGCCCGAAGAGGGGCCGGGCCTCGGGGGGGGGGGGGTCCGGCCCGAAGAGGGGCCGGGCCTCGGGGGGGGGGGGTCCGGCCCGAAGAGGGGGCCGGGCCTCGGGGGGGTCCGGCCCGAAGAGGGGGCCGGGCCTCGGGGGGGTCCGGCCCGAAGAGGGGCCGGGCCTCGGGGGGGGGGGGGGTTCCGGCCCGAAGAGGGGCCGGGCCTCTGGGGGGGTCCGGCCCGAAGAGGGGCCGGGCCTCTGGGGGGGGGGTCCGGCCCCTCTTCGGGCCCGGGGGGGTCCGGCCCGAAGAGGCCCGGGCCCGGGGGGGGGGTCCGGCCCGAAGAGGGACGGGGCCTCGGGGGGGGGGGTCCGGCCCGATTAGAAGGTTTATCATCCATTATGCAACCATTCATTTATCTAACATGCGTTCATTTCCTCTTTTCGAATACATCTCGATGTTCCGAAATGAAGATAATCGTGAAACGATTCCACAATCATGAATAATAATCAATACTTATAACTCAAATATCGCCTCTGTTATAACATTTGTATATAACATTTATCAATAAATCAAACGAACATAGAACTTTTGTTCATAACATTTATCAAGATATAAATCAAACGAAATAATTGCGAAACACGAACATGAAATACAAGTACAAAGCACGAACACAAGTAAAAAATAAAATACAACTATGAATACAAGAGCAAACACAAATACATTCATGAATTGCAACATATGAATCATCAAGTAATACAAATATCAGTCTAAATAAAAAAAATGACAAAACGGTCAAAGCACAAAATTGAAACACAAATACACTTACACAATGAGATAAAAATAAAATTGTTCATAGGAAATACCATGACGTAATACAAACACGAACTACAGACACAAGTATGTAATTTCAAAATGATTAAAAAGTAAACTAATAGAATTAAATAATTATGCAACATGAAGAATGAGAATGTTAATGAATGACGATGCCATTATGACTGTTAAGAATTAGCACAAAACACGAGTACAAGTAAAGAATAAAAAAATAAAACAGAGCTATAAATACAAAGGCAAATACAACTATGTTTATGAATTACGAACTACGAATCATTAATTAATACAAAGATCAATTTTAACTGAAAGAATACCATAAGATGATCAAAATATAAACACAAACACATACATATGCATAGATGAAATATCACGACATAATATAAGTACATTACATATGAAATATAAAAAAAATTAAACAACAAAGTGTCGTTATCGTCGTCGTCATCATCTTCATCATCATCATCATCATTCTCTCAATTTTGCCGATGATGTATAAAAAATAAACAAATTTTGCAGCATGAAATGTTTGAATTGTTCAAGAAAACCGGCTCTTGAACAATTCAAACAATACTTACTGTAAAATTTGTAAATATCATGATTTACTGAAGCAAATGTACAATATTTGCTAAATTTATGTCCGAATAAAAATATTAGTTAGTTCGGATATATTTAATTGTGTAATTTTGTAATAAGGGAATTAATTAAAATTTTGTATTGTTGTAATTGGTATGTTTCTTTTATTATTAAAATGTATGTAATGTTTTATGTTTTTTTGGTTGCGGAATATTTATATTTTGCGTATTATATTCTCATATGTTACGTACAATGTATTCATAATTTGCCGCACACAACTTTAACATATATAATAGGCTTATTTCACTGAACTACAACACAAAATAAAAAATAAAATATTGTAGGAAAAAATAAATAAGAAAGTAGTCACTCGACTCGAGAACAATGGCGTAACTGGAGGAAATACAGTTTCGGATCAACCGTAAAAGTGTACACAAGGATGAACGAATGTAAGCGTACATTTGTGGTCATAACGTTCAGTAGGAAAATCCAATTTGAATGGTTCAAATAGGATTAGATAGACAATAAGATTATATATAACCTTCATGTAGAAAAAAATTTGATTTGAACGAAGTATCAGTGTCGTTTTAATGGAATACCGAAAGGGTGCGACAGTTTGACATACAGTTAGTAAAACGTCCGTAACTTTCGCATCCGAACTCCAATTGTGCCAGGACAAATTGGGTTGGAAATATAATAAGATTATATAGAACTTTCGTGAAGGTTTAAAGTCGTTTGGAACGATTTAATATTTTCGTTTCGACAGAATACTGAACAGGTTCATGCAGTTTTCTGTGTGAAACGGTGTATATTGGATATACATGCCTTTTGGCCCATCCTTATCATATGTGATATAAATATGATGTTTCTCTCTCTCTCTCTCTCTCTCTCTCTCTCTCTCTCTCTCTCTCTCTCTCTCTCTCTCTCTCTCTCTCTCTCTCTCTCTCTCATGGCAGATCATTCAGTCCAATCATTCGGATTATTCAGAATATTCCAGAATTATATAGAAATATCTTTCTAGTGAGTGAAAGGGTGTAAAGAGAGAGAACCGAGAAAATGAGTTTTCCGGTATAGATAATCAATCGATCAAGCAAGTTCGCCGGTGCATCGTCTAGGCAGTTGCACCCGCGACCGACGAACTCTGACTCACGGTGGATACAAGTAGAGGAGCGACACTTGTGGCTCTCCGATTGTGATCAAACCGAAGGAGCAAAAATGTTGGTTGTGGAAGAGTGTGGACGTAGGACGCACGAAAGACAACCGGAGGCGTGTCAAGATGGTGGGAGACGTGTGGTATGGGACGCACGGGCTAGTCACCAACGTGACACCGGAGAAGGAAAGGAAACGAGCGATCAACCCGTCGTGCGTGATCAATTTCACGCTGGTAATCGTCTATCCTTCTATTGCATCGTACCCTCGAAGTCATGGCGTGATCTTGGATTTTGGGAACCGGACCGAGCCTTCATATCCGCTGCGCGGGCCCGGAGACGGGTGAATTCCCAACAGTAACTCCCGCGCAATTGCGCGGGGGAGAAAGCTAGTAAAAATACAAAATGAAACGTACCAAATAAAAATAGCAATTATGATTCCCAATTAAAGCACCATGAAAGTTACTATTTTATCTCAATGAAAGCACCATGATTTCTATGTCAAATTTCAGATTTCATAAGCAAGTAACATCATTGTTTCTATTTTTATCTAAAAAAACTTCTGGTTTAATTTGACAAATTACCATGACAAATCACAATGAAACTTCGGATTCATTGTTTCTGTTTTGTTTCTTTTTATTATTATTATTAATTATAATCCTAATATATCATATGAGTGATTACAATTTCTCATTGAAAATAAAAATATATATATACAAACTAGCAGAGAATTAAAACAATACTTTCGACTGAAATTTCGAGATCGTCGCGTGATTGAAAAATCTCAATTGGATAGAGTCTCGTGATCGAATTCTTCTTTTCTCAGTTGGTTGAATCTCGTGCTGATAACATGTTATAAATAAATACAAACAACAAGAAAAGAGAGGAGAGAGAAATTTTCTATTCAAGTAGATCAATCCATAATACATAACATGACCTCTATTTATAAGGAATGAAAATCTTAAATACATTAATTACATTAAAATATATTAATAAGAATAACAAAAACCTATATGCATGTATATGGATATTCACAAATATTAATATTCATAACAAAAAGAAAATTTTGGTGCATAGACAATTTAAGTTTGCTATTCCTCAATGGACAAACAAGTTTCGAAATACTAAAAATAACACTCTCGACTTTTCAATAGTTACACAAGCGATTTTTCAAATATCGAGCAGATTTAATCAATTTCTTCAAATTAAGCATCTGTAATCACTCTTTTGGTCACGCAAGGGATGCACGGAAAACAAAGCAACATAATTACTCAACTTTTGAATAGTCGATCGAGTTATTTTTGGTATTTCGAAACTTGATCCATTTTGGAGATTAACGAACCTATTTTGTCTACATACCTAAATTTCCCATATAGATAAATTTACAAATTTTAGAGAAAGGCATGGATCGCCGCCCCTGTTGCCAAGTCTCTTGAGCGAGCATGCGAAAAAAGGTAGTTGCTTAAGTAGAATGATGTGTTGCAAAAAAGATGCGGCAGAAGTTCCAAATGAAAGGAAAAACGGTTTTTAAGAATATTTCTTCTCATATTTGAAATCCTCAACAATTCCAGCAGTTGAGAGAGAATTGCCATGATAAATTTGAGGAAGTTGATGATGTGGTCTACAAAGGAAAGGGCATGTCTGATATAGTGATGTGTTCTTTTATAAACATCAGAGTTCATTGAGTATCAGGTCCGGCCCGTATATATAAAATTTGAAGTCGCCGCTTCGGGTCCGGATACAAAAAATAATACGTAATATAATTCATAAAATTTGGGGGTCCATTATAAAAAAATCGGGGTCTATTTTAACAAATTACATAGTATAATAAAGAAAGTTATGGTCCATTATAAAATATTTTGAGTTAGATTTATGATTTGGCTTAAGATCTCTTAAATTCTTGAGCCGGCCCTGTTGAGTACCTCAAAAATTCATATTCCTACTTTATTTTTCCTTAATCTATATTCTCACACCAGAAGAATACGTTCACATGGGGGATCTCAAGTTCAAACCTTTAATACAATAAATTTAGTTTTTTTGAATCACCCCCTCCACCCCCGAATAAAATCATTCCGGCTCCGTTCCTGATCATATATAAATTTAGCTCTACTATTCTTATGATCTTTATAAATTCGAATTGGGAATTTAAAGTATGAAAATGAACTCCCTTGAACGAAGAAACTGAGAATCTTCCTTCTGCCCTCATTTGTATTCAAATTTTCATTTTTAATCATCCTAATTCCAGATAGTTACTAAAAATTTTTTTACAAAATTTACGTTACGATTTTTTAACATCATTTTGTTAAAAAATATGTTGTTGCTTATTTTTACAACAAAACATATATGTTAAAGTCATCTAAATTCATCTAAATTCATTGAAGCAAAAGACAACAGCAATTTAAAATTATATATAATAATTTGAAAAAAAAATAATATTGCAAATGATACAATCTCCATGATATCCATGATATCCATGTTTAATTTAAACAAAAAATACAAAAAAACCGAACATTTCAATGCAATTCACATTTCTACGTACAAAATTTGTATATGAAAATATAAAAGTGAAAAGGATACAAATTTTATTCCGTGCAATCAATTGTATATATTTCACATCAACTCTACACATGAGGTATATTTTTATAAAATAATATATCATGACCACATATTTATTTTTTTGGTGGTTATTTATTTTAAAAAAATCATATAATATAATTACCTAATTCAATTTGACTGATTTCGATTCAAAATTATATGTACAATAATTGATTCCGTCGGATCGTAGCGAGCTTATCTCTAGCTACAATTGATAGTTCATTTTCTTTCTTTCATATACTACCAATTGCAATTGATAATTCAATTTGTTGTCAATAATAGTTCAATTTCTTTATTACTTTTTCATGTTTTTGTGTAATTGATCTCAAATTACCTTTCCAAGTCATGATGAAACCTAAATATAATAAATATAATTTAACTATTAGATAGTTTTAAAAAAATACTTTCAATTTTAGTTGATATGGTTTGTTCCAACCTCCAGGCCAAATGGCTTTTATCAAAGGTCGTGTCAATCCTCCCAAATTTAATCAATAAAAGACCTTTATCAAAGGTCGTGCCATAACCAATGCATTTCTTGTCAAGAAAGCCTTTGTTACCGACAATATTGTTCAAAATAAATATCAAGAAAGTCTTTGATACCGTTTCTTGGAATTCATGTTGAATCTTCTAGAAACAAAACAATTCCCACCAAAATAGATAAAAGGGATACACGAAAAAATCAGGATTGTGAATATATCTGTTTCGGAAATATATATGTTTTTAAAAGTACAAATCAGGATTGTGAATCGAGTTATTAGAAGAATTTAAATATGGATTCGGATCTGATCCGGATAATTATCAAATATAAAAATCCTTTTTTTAATATATTTGAGATATGGATATATTGTAACCCGTTACACATATAAGTATTTTGTAGAAAATATATGCAATATATATTTTAGATGACATTATCTAAACGCAATTTATAATTTATTACCTGTTATAAATGATATGATCTCAACGTTCCTTTAAAGAACCGAAAAAGATTCGGATTCATATTCCGACAATATCCAAATCGTATCCGTTTGATATAAATAGAAAACTATTTTTTATTGTAATTTATCCTTTTTGTCTTCTAAAATTGACATCTTTTTCAATACAATATATTGGATGATACATCAACAGGACCACTTTAAGAATGCAACAAACTTAATGAACATTTGCATGACTTTTTCTTGGAGCACTTCAGTGTTATCCTTTTCAACACCCCTATTCTTCTTCTTTCCAATCTCCCTGGCCACCACCCAGTAGACCAAAAAAAAAAAAGACCATAAGCTTAATTGAATTCTAAAAATTCAGATACCTCCATTTTACTCCTTTGATCCTAATTTGATGCAAAATTGTACCGAGTCATCATGCAAGCTAACCTATCCATAGTTTAACTATCACATAAATTTTAGTTTATCGATGTGAATGCAAGTCATAACACATTAAATTGAAACGCATTAGCATGACTACAGAACACATGTGTAGGAAAACACTTATCAACTGTTAGCTAATTATCCCGCCAAGTCAATCATGCAACCAAACCTAATTATATTTGAACAAGGTAATTTTGACTTGAGATATTTGCGCTGTTTTCTTCAGAAGAAGTCCTACGAGCTGGTTCAATGTCCAATCATATGCTGAGTACATAATTTCTATCTCCCTCAGGCGATCACAACCAAAGCTTCCCATTTCCTCCCAATGCTGATCCTGCTCTACTTCAATATGTTCATTCTGGAAAATTGAACGCACATTACAAACACAAATATAATTAATAAGACGTGAACGTTTCGTGCATTTAAAATTTGAGAAATATCACCTCACAATTTTCGTCACTGTTAGATCCTCCAAATTAGGGCAAAGCTCAAGGAAAATAGCAGCACACACTTTGAGCAAATTATAAAGAACAACAAATACGACGATACATACCTCAATAAAAATAGCTTCTATGTCAAGATTCTCGACACCAGATAGGCCACTAAGAAGTTCAAGATTGTAATCCAAAACACTTCTATCTTTAGCAAGGACAGTGATGCCTGCGTGGGTTAACATAGGCATATCTTGCAATTTGGCCCCCATATTGGCTTGTGCGGTCAAATAAAGGAATTCGACGCGGCGACCAGAAACATAATATGTCGAAGGGATCACTTCACTAACAAAATTACAATCACCCATCTCCAATCTCTTCACAGTCTGAAACGAAATGCTATTCATCTCCAGAGTGCACTTGTACATGCGTAGATTCTCAAGGGAGGGACATCCAAATAGAATTTTTTCCATGGAATCGCCATTAATAAATGCGTGCTCAAGTTCAAGATTTGTTAAATTTGGGAGGCAGACCTTATCTTGTTTAATCTCTTAACCGGTATTTCTCCTCCGTTTTGTAACTCAAGCGAACATCCTTGAGAGATTTGCAGGTGAAAAGGCAATCAGGCAAATGAATTTGGTCGTGTCCGGATAAATTTATATCAAGTTTCTTTGGATTGTGTTTTGCTGCATAATGAACCCATGTCACTGCAGTAGAACCAGACACCCCGACAGTGTTAAACGACAAGAAATGGATCGAGAAGTGGTGGAGATCAGTGGCATCGTCACGGAGACGCAAAAACGAGCTAACAAAATTCTCAAACACCTCGCCGATGCGTAAACATGGCACGAAGGTCCAGAGTTTAGACCACCTTTTTGATAATACACAAGTTTGCACCGCCTCCTTGGAATTCAACAATGACAAGATATTATCCGTAAGAATTCCATCGGGCAACTTGCTGATCCAGTCAATATCATCTTCACCCTTCACGGTTTCAGGTTTATGGGAAGTTTTGAACTCCACTTCATCCATCATACAAGTATTCACTCAAACACCAAATCTACACTAATTCCTACGGTGACTACAATAAATAGAGGAAATTGAAAAAAAGATCAAGATTAGGCCAAGAAGTATTAATTCCAAAATAGTAATGTACCTTTAAACTTAAGTCCGATCAAATGGTAGTTAAATTCGCTGCATTCATCATAGGAGCATTTCTTCGAACACAAAGTGTGCACTAATTCCAACAATGCCTACAGAAATTGGGGAGCGAGAAATGAGAGTAAGAGCATAACAAATAAATGATAGTACCGCAAAATTGTAAAGAAGAAAGATGAACAAAAAGTTGAAGGAATCAGAGTTCGACTGGCTAATTGACAGGAGATGTGGGAAACAAACAAAATCTCGGAAAACTAATAAGCGGGTTTTATTTTTACTTTATACGTAAACCGCCTTACCTAAAATCGGGATCGGGTAGAAGCTTGAAAGCTTGAAATCTTTCGGTGGGGGAGACGAATGTCTTGGGGACTCAATCTTGTGGAGAGACGAATGTCTTGGACTCAATCTTTCGATTAGACAACACAATAGGTTTTTTGTGATTTTGGAAGTGCAAAGGCAAATAGATGTGGTGCCTTGGATCTTAATTTCAGTTTATGGCGATCCCCACCATTGTAATAATGAAAGTATTTGGCATGATATAAGCTCGTTTATTAATCTTAACAATGTCCCGACTTTGGTTATCGGAGATTTTAATGCTATATCTTCACAATCTGAACAATGGGGGGGTAATTATTATGCCCAGAGAAGTAATACGAGGAAGTTTAATGAGATGATTAACGAAGCAGGTCTCTTGGATTTGGGTTATTCAGGCCCTGCCTATACATGGTCAAATAGACAGTTTGGCCCCTCACTTATAATGAAAAGACTGGACAGGGCGTTAGCAAACCAACAGTGGATAAATCTTTTTCCGTTAGTGAAAGTGTTACATCTTCCCCAGTTAACTAGTGACCATAATCCACTGTTGATAAAGACAATTCCGAATCAGAGGAGGAATATACAACGGTTTCAAATTGAGAATTGGTGGTATAATTCCACTGATTTCAAGAACCTGTCGCATACTGTGTGTGAAGTAAATACTCGTAATAATTGGGATACAGCAATGGCAGGAATTAAAAAAGAAATCTCAGGGTGGGCCAAAAAATATAGTTTTAATCCAAATATTCAACTGGGCCTTATTGAGAAGGATATATTATGGGCCCAAGAGAATATTTCTGAAGACCCGTTTTATTATGGGTACTTACTCCAGCAGTATCAAAGCCAACACAGTCAATGCTTACACTACCAGAAAATATTCTGGGCGCAGAGGGCTAAAATTGCATGGGCCGTCGAAGGAGATCTCAACACAAGGTTTTTCCATGCGTCAACGATCAATAAACGAAGGTCAAATAGAATAAGTGTGATTAAGAACGAGCACGACGATTGGATCGTCGAACCAAAGGAGATCCGACGGGAATTTGTTCGGGTATATAAGCAGTTGTTTACTTCGACAAACCCTCAGAGTCCTCACCTGACTCTTCCCGCTCAGACAATCCAGACCATACATCGAATCCCGGAGAATGAATTTCCAATACTGATCAGTATTCCAACTGGACATGAAATAGAATCAGTGGTTAAGCGAATGGGCCAAAATAAGGCACCCGGCCCAGAAGGTATACACTCCACCTTTTTCCAACAAAACTGGGACTCGATTAAATCACTAATTATTGGTACGGTACAATCGTTTTTCCGGCATGGAGAGGTCCCACCGTCGTTCGGTGATACGAAGATTACACTCATACCCAAGATCCCGAATCCGTTATTAATTACCGACTACAGACCAATTAGCTTGTGCAATTTTATATACAAAATAATTGCTAAGATTTTAGCCTTAAGATTAAAACCTTATCTTCCTCGTCTGATTTCTCAAAATCAAACAGGATTTGTTGCCAATCGTACCATTCATGATAACGTCATTCTCCAACACGAAGTGCTTCACTCATTTAGAACTTGGAAAAACATGCCTCCTTCTTTTGCCATGAAGGTTGATTTGCGTAAGGCTTATGACAGCCTCGAATGGCAGTTTATAAAATTCGCGTTAAAATCGATGAACTTCCCCGACAACTTCATTCGATGGGTCATGATTTGCATTGAATCACCAAGATATTCCTTTAATCTAGGTGGAGACGGGTCTGGATTTTTCGTTCCTTCGAGAGGAGTGAGGCAAGGCTGTCCACTATCTCCTTCTATCTTTATCATATCAACGGAGATCCTCTCGCAAATGATAACAGGAAGCATAAACAATGGTGAGTTAAAAGGAATCTCTTTGGGGAGAGAAGGACACTCATTTAATCACGTGCTTTATGCTGATGATTTGATGGTATATGGAAGGGCAACAATGGATGAGGTGCTAGGTTTAAAAAAATGCTTTGAGGATTTTGCTAATATATCGGGTCTTACTGCTAACCCGAATAAGACCAAAATTTGGTTCAATAAATCGGTATCGGATCCGGTTAAGAACCAAATAAAGAGGGTGTTTGGGGCAAGTCAGACAAATAGAACTGAAATATATTTAGGAGCATACGTACAAGCAGAGAGGAAATTAAGGCTGGATTATGAGTTTATTATAGAAAAAATCCAGGCAAAATTGGCTGGATGGAAAAAGAATTTATTGTCTCAAGCGGGTCGTATACTCCTAATTCAAACAGTTTTGCAATCAATACCAGTATTTCACATGATGGTTAATGAGTTTCCTAAGACAGTGGTAGACAGAATTGAAAAAATAATCAGGAATTTTTTCTGGTCGTATGGTCTAAGTTCTGATGGATACATGGCCTGGATTTCATGGAAAAAAATCACGGAGTCAAAGGAAGATGGAGGATTAGATATTCGGGATATTAAAATTCTAAACAAGGCATTACTGAGTAAACAATTATGGAATTTCTTAAATGAAGGAGATGCTTTGTGGATTAAACAATTGGAATATAAATACTTACCAAGATCTAATTTCTGGAATTCGAAAAGAAATACTGGAATATCTCCAATGTGGAGATCGTTTCTCAATTTGAGAAGCTCCATAAAGGAGGAATGTACATGGATACTAGGTAACGGAAATACATGTAAGGCAATCGGACAACCATGGTTTTTAGGAAATATTAATAAAAGTCCCAGAAATAAGGCGGAGAAATTGTTGAGAGTGATAGATTTGTACGATCTGGATAATGATCAGTGGAAGTGGGATAGACTGGATGAGCTATTCTCCTCATCGGATATCATTCATATTGTGCAGTCAGGATTCAAGCCAAGACTGAATATGGAATGTGAAGACAGGCTTATTTGGACTGGAAATAATTCAGGGAAAATGAAAGTCAAAGATTTGTATAACAAACTAAAACAGGAAGAAAGATCCTCTTTATTGGTACAAAGAACAGGCCCTCAGTTCTTATGGAATCTAATATGGAAATTGAAAGGGGTTCAACCCAAAATTAAACTTTTTGTGTGGAAGATAGTACATGAGGGTCTTCCAACTAGAGAGAGATTACACTCGAGGATGAGTTACATTGACCCGGTTTGTCCAATGTGTTTATTAGACTGTGAATCAATTAAGCACCTATTCTTCCTATGCCCCAGAGTTATGGCACTATGGGGGTCATCACCAATCCCCATGTACCAAATAGAACTATCAGAATCTATACCTAAAATAATAGAATCATGTCTAAGGAAATTTCCTGACGAGGTGCTTAATTTGTTCTTAGCAATCCTATGGCAATGGTGGCTGGCCCGTAATGAGAAAATTTTCAAAAACAAACAGCCAATTATTCCCGCCATTATCACTCAAGCAAGGTCTGTAAATCATCTGGGTTCATTTTTGGGCACCAAATTACCACAGCAATCCATCTCGTCGCTTCAAACTCCGAATATTAGAGATTTAGTGTGTTATATGGATTATTCGGGAGACCCCCTAAATAATCAGGGAATGGCATTTATTGTCAAAAATAATGCTGGACAAATATTGTATGTCAAAGCAAAAGGCTATAATGAATGTCATTCTAGCTTAGAAGGGGAGCTGAGAGTGATGAATTTGGCTTTACAGGCAATAGCAGAGAGATTTTCACAAAGAGAGTGTTTATTCTTCTCTGACAACCTAGAAGTAATTCAATTGTTGAATGAAAATAAATCCCCAAATACGGTCCAACCCTCTGCGTGGCAGGCGATTCGAAGTGCCAGAGAATGTATTAGGTGGAAGAATAGGGTTAAAGATCCTAGCTTTATATGGATTTCGAGAGAGCTCAATGTGGAAGCGGATAGCATAGCCAATATGGCTAGGCTAACGCAGAGAAATTACGAGGATATCATGTTCCCAAGACTCATGTAGAGGAACAAATGATTCCCATGAAGGACACAGGAAGAAGAATCCAATTTCCTTTTATGCTTAGGTTTTAAGTACTCTTGTTTGATTTTTATTTGTGGTAGGGTAGTTTATTTGGTTAGTATTACTTTTTGTCTTCCACTGTAATATATGCCATGTAGTTCCTTTCTGAATTAAAGTTCCCCACGGGCTTGAGATCAAAAAAAAAAAAAAAAAAAAAAAAAAAAAAAAAAAAAAAATCTTGGTAGCTTGCGTCCACCGGGGTACGGCTTAAGGTTATAGGGTTATAGATAGGTGGTACACCGAAAGCTTTGGTGTGTTTATACTGGGGCTTAGTTGGATAGAGACATGGGCCGTAATACTTTTTTTTTTTGGGGAATTTCTTGTATGTCCCTCCAAAAACTTGAAATATCAAATATGTCCCTACAAAATTGTTAATATCAAATATATCCTTTAAAACTCAACTTATATCAAATTGGTCTAAAATTAACTCATCTGTTAAACTTAACAGAATATCAGTACAATTACCAATTTACCCCTAACCTATGAGCTACCATTACTTACCCTAAATCCTCTTCCTCTGGCGAGCTCCACTCCTCCATGGCGAACAGTATCCACCAAAACTCTTCTTCAACACGGAAAAGTTCATGGTGGCGGAACTCGTATGAACCTTTCTTGATGAACCACACTCTTCCACGGCGGTGCTCATGGAGAACAATGGACAAAACTCTTCTGAACTTGGGGGCAAATCGAACCAATTACCATTTGAAACTCTCGAATTCAATTATAGCAGGTATCCTCTCTCGAATATGATTCAGGTCTCGTCCCAAAAAATAACTTGCATTATCATGATTAGTTATTTACCTCCCTTGTCATGCCTCAAATAATTAGTACATATTTTGATTGGATTTACTCAATTAGACTTTATTAGGTTCAATTAAAGTTTCAATTAGTCTGCATTATGTTTAATTAGAGCTGATTCAGATGGATTAAGTTCAATTATCTACTTATTCACGATTAATCCAGGTTTAGGCATAAAAAAGGTCGGCATTGCGCATTGGTACATGCTATCATATTCAAACAAGTAATTTTTAACCTCCATTCGATCAATTTGCAGTGGTAAGTTTACTAAAAACCCAAAATTGAGGTCTTAACTTTTGTATTTCGATATTTGATAGTATTTTTGTATTCTCAGTATTTCAGACTCGATTAATAGAGGCAAATAATCCTAAGGTTCAGGAATATACTAGGGTACATACCTGTATCCACAAGGAGAGCTTCTAGTAGGTTAGAACTCATAAAAAAACTAATGTCGATTTCTTCTTGTGGTATTACAATCATTTTTTGTTTGTTTTGTTATTCTATTTATTTTTTGGAGCTATTTGTAAAATTGTTTCTTTTTTGTAGTGTACGAGAAGTTGAAAAATAAAATGTAAGGTTTAGAAAGGCATGACAAATGGTTCTGAAGGATTGAAGTGTAATTTTGAGTTATTAGATAGCGAATTTTGCTTAAAGTTTGATTGTTATTTTTGTAATTTTGATTATTTATATCTGTACTTTTCATGCAAAGATGTTGAACTTTCTTATTGTAAGTGTTAGAAAAAATAGGTGGATGTTCTTTTTGTCAAGTTAATAAATTCAAAAATCAAAATAATTGTGACAAATTTCCATTGCTATTAACATATTTTTGTTTTTACTCCCACAAGCATATTCAACTAAAATGTCAACTAAAATCTGTAAAGTCATAACATAGCATAGCATTATATTTATGATACATATTACATACTTCAAGATTTTTAATGTATCCATTGAAACTTATTTACATTCATTAGTTCACAACACACTTATTACTTCGCAACTAAAACAAATAATTAAGATAGAACATCCTAAACATAATTAACTAACATTCCCGTCCAGTTTAGTCGTCCTCTACTGCTCAGCCAGTTATTCATCCTATTTCTTCATTTCCTTTGATCATCAATACTGGAAAAAGTAGACAAATCAAAAGTTTATTCAATTGATGCTAAATTGAGGAATTGAAGGGAAGGGGGAATTTATCATTTTAAGTACATCATCGTAAACTGGATGTCTTTGAACAATTTGATTTGCATTAATGAAGCACCGGAAGTTTGTCGAACATGAAAGGAGACGGTAACTACCACTCTATGATGGTCCAACATGTATAATTCACCATCTAGAAATACGAAAACAAAATATTCAATAATTTCTTATTAAATTTAAAAATAAAACCAAATCAATTTTTTGTATTTTAGTAAGCTCAATATGACAATCCACCCAATATTTTCAAATCATGGCGAGTCAGCCAAGAGCATTATTTTTTTGTGTTACCATTCATCACACATTAGGGGTTGATTTGGGTTATTTAATTGCAAAAACATCAATAATTACTCTTAAATTAATCAAATTGAACTATTAGAAACATATTTTAGAATGATTAAGGTATAATTTGGCAATCGTGACAAAGTTAGGGGCTACATTTGGCTGATATTAGGGGCAGTCACTTTAAAATTATCCAAATTCAACAACGTACAGATGATTTGGAGGCAATTAGATAGACACACTCTATGGAATAAATTAGAAGTTGTGGTGAACTTAAAAGAAATAACCAAGAATCAACATATTTGCACATCTTAACTGTTGAAAATAGAACCTGTCGGTTTAGATTTTCTTCATTCAGCTCCGTCGTTTCTTGGCTTTTCTCTCTCAGCGGCATCTTGGCTTCTTAACTAATGGATCTGGTGGTAGTTTGCGGCTTCTCTCTCGTACAAAATTAGGGTTTTCGGTTATCTTTCTATGGCGCCCCATCTATCTCGCTTTACTTTTATCCAAGACGAATCTTTTGGACATGGCTGTTGGATATGGCTGGTTCCTATCATTATTGGGGTTAGAAAGGGTATTTTTGTCCTACAAATTTATAATTAGGAATTTAATTATAGTTAATAATTATAAGTTATGCTAGATTGGATGGTAATTTAACGGTTCGGGTATATTTGATATTATACTACTTTTAGATGGATATATTTGATAATTTTAAGTTTTGAAAGGATACATTTGTAAGTATTTTAGTTTTTAAAGGACAAATCTGATATTAATAGTTTTAGAGGGACAAATTTGATATTTTAAAGTTTTGAAGGGACATACATGAAATTGCCCCTTTTTTTTTTTTTTTTTTACATAAAAGCTGGTTTGGGTTTTATATAATTTCAGATTTGAAATCTCGGATTATATAATTATCTGAGAATGAAATCCCGATTATTTGACGTGTATCCCTCAGTTAGGTTGATTTGACTCGATTCAATTTTCTTTTGGGTTTCAGTTTTTTTATTTTTTCTAGCAAATTAGATTCACTGCGAATGATAGAAAAGTACAAGTGGTATGTGTCCACTCTTGGGGTACAAGTACAAGTGATAGAAAAGATTATTGGATTTATCTAATTTGTTGCTTTTATGGGGTTGTATGTGAAAAAGTGGTTTTTTAGGAGTTTTTGGAGAGAAAGAAGAGTTTTGAAAATTTTATAGAATTGCAGGGTTATATATGCAAAATGGCAGATTTTATAGACTATTGAGGAATTTTGAGTTTTTAGAGGCTTTGTTTTCTAAAATAGTTTTTTTTAGTAAGTTTGTGAAGAAAAAAAAAGAAAAATATTTTCAAGAAAGAATTTTAGGGAATTTCTGAAAAAAAAAAGTTTTTGTGCAAATTTGCAATATACAGAGAGAAGAGGGGTAGGGGTTTATTTGCAAGAATGCACAGTTTGTACTGAAAGACAAATTGTAGAAGAGAACATGATTTTCAAGAAAAAAAAAATTGTGATGGAATTTCTGAAGAAAGAAAGTTTTTTGTGCAATTTTCAATTTATACTAAAAATGCAGTTTATATAGAGAAATTTTTTAGTGAGTTGCTTGTACCAGACTTGGGAAAAAAATCTTGCTTAGGAATGAAAAAGTTTTCTTGTAGGATCATGTTCTACTTGTATTTACCATGAGCTGGATACTCATTATACCATGTTAGAAAAGATTTGTAGAAGATTTCTTTGATTAATAATGTATTAATCCTAATTACAAACTAACTATTTATAACAAGCCTGAGTTGTTATGAGCCATTGATTCTCAACGGTCAGATTACAAAATCAATCTCGACCGTTCGATTATCCTAACACAAAAGCTAATATCGCAGCCCACTACACAATCTACTTCTTAATAAAAACTTCGGACCGCTTGGCAAAGCCCAGAGCTAACTCGCCTGAACTTCGTTTGAATAGCGAGAATACTCTGGTTCCACGTGACTGGTCACCTCCAGTTATCATCATCTTCATTCACCTTAACATGATGGTTCTCGCCATCGAGCGAGCTCTCCTCACCAGGCATAAACCACTAGTTTTGTTGCACATATACAATTGATTGAAATCTGAAAGAAACTGAGGCGATATTGAAATGAAGAATGAATAAAAGAGAAGGATAAAGTTTTTATGAAGACGAGGTATATTATCTTGATTCTCCAATTCGGATGCGACTCCAGTATCTCCGGCCATCAATTCTGCTAAATAGGCCTCGATATCTCTTCTTGTTCTTGCACTCACTCTCGTTCTGATCTCTCCTATGTTTATCTTCTAGTGGTTAAACAGGTCACACACGTCGAGCATAGAACCAACAGACGTGGTTGATTGTAGGAGCAGGAATACCGCAAAGATTATATTACTACATATATTTAATATAGTTTTTGTTTATAGATGTTTGTTTTAAGAAATATTCAAGTATCAGAATTAATTTTTGCAATGTTTTGTAATATTTTGTACTTCACTTTTGTAAATATCTATTTTTTGGCATTCAGAAAAATTCAATTTAAGTCTAGTTGATATATATATTATTCTAACCTCGAGGGCAAATGAGATGTTACTTAATAATACTAATATATGTTTGTAGATGCACGTCATAACGCTCACATCAGTTCTAGCAAAAAAGAAAAAAAGAAACATACACTAAATTAAAACACATAGCATAATATCGAAGCACATACGCATAGCAAAAGCTCATGCAAGTTCAAACCAAATACTCGTCGAGGGTAATTTTGAGATCAGATATTTCCACTGTACTTTTCAAGAGAAGCCCTATGAGGCGGTCCACTTTGCGATCACGTCTCGAGTATGTAATATCTATCTTTCTAAGGTAATCACAACCAAAGCTGCCATGCTCGTCTTGAATATGGTCATCCTAGAAATTACACACACATTACAAATACAAATTAATAACAAGCAGATATTTCATGGCTCTAAGAATTGACGAATAGCACCAGGCAATCTTCATCATTGTGCGATAAAATTAGAACCTCCAAATTAGGGCAAAGCTCAAGGAAAGAGGATAACAAGCGAAAATGGCAGCACATACACATTTCAGCAAGGCACAGTTTTTTCAGGTTAAAAAATCTCGGTAATTCTGTTAATTTTGATAATGGAAGATTAATAAATATTAAGAAGAGAGAAAGATATAAGATTGAAGACAAGAAATATTAATCAAACGATTTTATCTTGTCTTCAATCTCATATATTTCTCTCTTCTTAATATTTATTAATCTTCCATTATCAAAATTAACAATCATATACATTCACTAACCGCCACTAACTCCATTTTCAGTAGCATTATCAAAATTCTGCTTCCAACATTTCCTAAGATAAAACAAGGAATGATATAAGACCATTACTTTCTTAGCAAATTATAACTACAAATACGACGATACACACCTCAACAAAAAGACTGTCTATCTTAAGATTCTCAACACCACAAAGGCCACTAATAAGTTCAAGACTGTAGTCATCATTGTCCATAATATCATTATCACCGAGATTGATGCGTGCGTCAGTTAGCATAGGCATATCTTGCAATTTGGCCCCCATCCCGAGTTGTGCGGCAAAAGAAAGGTATTCGACGTGAGGAGCAGAAATAGGATATGTTGGAGGGATCACTTCACTAACAAAATTACATTCAAACATTTCCAATCTCTTCACAGTATGAAATGAAATGCTATTCATCTCGAGCGTGCAACTAATTCATGCAACTATTCAAACATTCAAACATCACTTTTAGCAACAAAAAAAAATACACTAAATTAAAACACTTAGCATAACATCGAAGCACATATGCATAGCAAAACTTATCAATGAGTTGCTCATGCAAGTTCAAAAGAAACATTTGTCCAGGCCTAATCTTACTTGTTTTTTCTATTTCCTCTATTTATTATTTTTGTAGTCACAGTTGGAATTGGTGCACATTTGGTGTTTGACTGAATGTTTGTATGATGGATGAAGGGAAGAGAAGTAGAATTTCCAATAAACCTGAAATTGTGAAGGGTGAAGATGATATTGACTGGATCAGCAAGTTGCCCGATGGAATTCTTACGAATAATATCTTGTCATTGTTGAATTCCAAGGAGGCGGTGCAAACTTGTGTATTATCAAAAAGGTGGTCTAAACTCTGGACCTTCGTGCCATGTTTACGCTTCAGCTTTTATAGATCCAGAGAAACCTCAGAAACCGTGGAAAGAAAAAGATTTGCCTTTTCACCTGCAAATCTCTCCAGGATGTTCGTTTGAGTTATATGGCGAAGGAGAGAGACCGGTTAGAAATGAATCCAGATAAGGTTTACCTCCCAATTTTAACAAGCCGTGAACTTGGGCAGGCATTTATTAATGGTGATTCCATGGAAAAGATTCTATTTGGATGCCCCTCCCTTGAGAAGCTACGCATGCACCTGTGCACTCTCGAGATGAATAACATTTCATTTCAGACTGTGAAGAGATTAAACCTGTATCATTGTAATTTTGTTAGTGAAGTGATCCATCCCTTCAACATATCATATTTCTGCTCCTCGCCTCGAAAACCTTTATTTCAGCGCACGAACCAGCTTATTTGTTTTCCGAGATTTTATCGGTTTTATATCTCACATCTCCCGCCAAATCGCCAATCTCCCGTGTTAGGCCCTGATTTCTTCAGCTTTTTATTAACCCTGATTTCTTGTTCCCCAATTTCTGTAGGCATTGTTGGAATTATTGCACACTTTGTGTTCGAGGAAATGCTCCTATGATGAATACGGGGAATTAACTACGATTTGTTTGCATCAAAGTTTAGAGGTACGTTACTATTTTGGAATTAATACATTTTGGTCTAATCTTACTGTTTTTTCTAATTCCTCTATTTTATTATTTAGGTAGTCGTCATTGGAATTAGGGCATATTTGGTGTTTGAGTGATTGGTTGCATGATGGATGAATCGGAGATAATTGGAGCCGACATTAAATCTGAAATTGTGAAGGGCGATGAGGATATTGACTGGATAAGCAAGTTGCCCGATTGTGTTCTAACGAATATCTTGTCACATTTGGATCCAGTCGAGCTGATAGAAACATGTGTATTATCGAAAAGGTGGTGTAAACTCTGGTCCTTTGTGCCATGTTTACACATCAGCTTTGATAGATTCAAAAGAACCTCAGAAACCATAGAGAGCGACTGTGAGAGATTTGAGAATTTTGTTAGCTCGTTTTTGCGTCTCCGTGACGATGCCACTGATCTCCACCATTTCTCGATCTGGCTATCGCCGCTTGACAGCGAAGCCAAAGTATCAGGTTCTACTGCAGCGACATGGATTCTTTATGCAGCAAAACACAATCCAAAGAAACTTGATATAAATTTATCCGGACACGACCAAATTCATTGGCCCGATTGCCTATTCATCTGCCAATCTCTCGAGGATGTTTGCTTGAATTATAAGACAGAGGAGGAAGACCGGGTAGATATTAAACCAGATAAGGTTTCCCTCCCTAATTTAACAAAACTTGCTTTTATGTACGCATTAATTGATGGTGATTGCATGGAAAAGATTCTCATAGGGTGCCCCTCCCTCGAGAATCTAAGCATGTATAACTGCACTCTCGAGATGAATAGCATTTCGTTTCAGACTGCGAAGACATTGAACATGCATGATTGTAATTTTGTTAGTGAAGTGATCCCTTCAACATATCCTATTTCTGCTCCTCGCGTAAAATCCCTTTTTTTCACCGCACGAACCGGTACGGGGGCCAAATTACAAGATATGCCTATGGTAACCGACGCTTGTATCAATCCCGTTGCAAATGATAGTATGGATTCGGACTACAGTCTTGAACTTCTTAGTGGCCTTTCCAGTGTCGAGAATCTTGACATAAGCACTATTTATATTGAGGTATGTATCGTCGTAGCTTTAGTTATAATTGCTAAAAAATTAATTGTTTTGTACCATTGCTTGTGTTATCTTAGGAAATGTTGGAAGCAGAGTTACCGAGATGCTCGCCATTTTTTAACCTGAAAAAATTAAGCCTTGGTGAAGGGTGTGTGTGTTGCTATTTTGGCTTGCTGTCCTCTTTCCTTGAGCTTTGCCCTAATTTGGAGGATCTAACTTTATCGCACTATGACCCAGATTGCGAGGTGTTATTCGTCAAATCTTAAACTCATGGAATATTTGTGTGTTATTAATTTGTATTTGTAATGTGTGCAATTTCTAGGATGACCATATTCAAGAAGAGCAGGGTCAAAATTGGGAGGAAATTGAAAGCTTTGGTTGTGGTCGCCTTAGAAAGATACATATTTTATACGCAACATATGATCGCACAGCGGACAGGCTCGTAAGGCTTCTTTTGGAAAGAACAAGGAAAATACGTAATGTCAAAATTACCCTGTCGAGGGGACGCTTTTGATCTTGCTTGAGCAACTCATTGATGTGTTTTGCAACACATATGCGCTTCGATGTTTCAGTTTAGTGTGCTTTTTTTTTTTCCTTTTTTTGCAACAAGTTATGCAACTGTTATTACTTGCATTCAGACCCATACATTAACAAACTTATATTAGTAATATTAAGTAACAAATTTTAGAATAATAATAATAATAATAATAAATGTCTTCTTAATTTGTTTGATGTGTGAAGTAAATATTTCACAATTGTAGTCTGATTTTGTGTTGTGTATTTTTTTTTTATTTGCAAGAATGATGAGTAATGGCTATAATGTTAATTTTTGGATTAACTTCGATATTGTGAAGACAACTAAAAAAATATTATTTCTGTGAAGCAAAATAATCTAAAATTTCTTTGTTCAAAAGTTAAGTTTATGTTTGATTGCAAAAAAAGAAAAGTTGTTCAATAGTTGGTACTGTTTGATGTCCTCTCAAACCCTGTGCCCTCAAACTTAGCATGAAGAGGGTACCAAGATATTCGTTCAAAATTTACCCAAGGTATACTTCGTGGCTGTGTATTGGTTTGTAAAGCATGATAATTAATATAATTAATGGTGACATTGTCATTTATTTATTTTGAAGTATGAGATCAATTTTTTTTTTATCTACTCACAGTTATAATCATATTATTTTTACATATTATAAAATATATAACAAAACAAGATTTGTTACATAGTAAAATCCGCAACGAAGCGCGGGCTAATTTCCTAGTAAATTTAATTCGACAGTCTTCAATTCATTGTCTTTGGGAGGCTACATCGGCTCGACAGGGAAGTATTTGATACCAACAAGATCGCCGACTTTACTAATCACCTGAAACAACCACAATTTTCTCATTTTATCAAATTCATCCTCACAAACTCGATAATTTAATATCCAATCAACAAAAATCCATACCTCCAAACCCTTCATGAGATCCTCGCGAGTATGCGAGGCCGAAATGCAAATACGCGCCCTCGCCGAAAACAATGTCGTGGCCGGAAACGCAACCGTCACAACCGCCACCTGTCCACCCAATCACAATTCAAACAACAATTCCAAAATTCCAAAATTAACTAATTACAAAAAAGTACGTTTTGTTTGAGGCACTCGCGAGAAAACGCGGGGATTTTCGCGGGGTTATAAAGCATAATCGGCATGATCGGCGAATCGTTGTGTCCCAAAACTTCGAATCCCATTCTCTGAAGCTCTGATCTGAAGATATTACTGTTCTCTCTTATCCGCGCCAGTTTCATCGCTCCTGTATGCCAAAACCAAATTCTTTTTTACATACACACCCTTTAAAATTATAAATATCGAATTTACCCATACCTCTGTTAGTCCCGTCTACTCCGAGAATAACCTTGATTGCCGAGATTACTTGCTGGACAGCTGGCGGCGACATGGACGTTGCGTATAAATGCGCCGGACACGTATACTTCAAATACTGAATTATTTCCTAAAATAACATTTCAATTAATTAATTAATTAATTAATTAATTAATTGTCAAAACAATCATTAATAATTTAAATTTAAATACTTTGGAAGCGGCGATGTAACCGCCACAGGAGCCAAAGGATTTGGTGAAAGTACCCATCATGATGTCGACATCAGCGACGTCCACGCCGAGTAGTTCGCAAACTCCTCGTCCCGAATTTCCAACCGCTCCTATGCTATGCGCCTCGTCCAAATACGTGTACGCCTAAAAGAACGTTAAAGATTGTAATTCGGGAAAAATGAGGGGTGAAATTGTAAAAAAAGACGGACTTTGTATTTCTTGCAAACGGCAATGATTTCTGGTAATCTGCAAAATTCGCCTTCCATGCTGTATATACCTTCGATTATTACGATTATCTTTTTCCATTTTCGTTTAGTCCTTGGCTGCCGATTTGCGATTTGCTCTCTCAATACCTCCTCCAAGTGGGATGGATCTACAAATATTCAAAATATTAAGGACTTTATTTGCAAAAAAAAATGGCAAATTAGTTACTTACCGTTGTGTCGGAAAGCACAAACTGTGGCGCCGGATCCCTTAGCACCGTTAACGATCGACTTATGATTCAACTCATCACTAATTAAGAGTCCTCCCTGTAATTAATTGTTAAAATTTAATTAAAAAAATTGAAATTGGGTTAAATTTAAATTTAGATCTAGAACTAACCTTCCCTATAAGAGCGGGTATAATGGCGGAGTTGGTGGCGTAACCCATTCCGAAAAGAATGGCTGCGGGTTTGCCGACAAACTCCGCAACTAACTCCTCCAGCTCGTTGTGCAACTTGGTGGTCCCTACAATTTTATTATTAAATCTTGAGGGGTGTGAATGAAAAATGAAAATGTTGTACAGTACCTCCATCGACTCTGGAGCTGCAAGTGCTTGCGGAATATTCTTTGAGGGATTTGATGACACGTGGCGTGCAATATTCATCCGCGGCGGCAAATCCGAGGTAATTGTACGATCCCAAATTGAGGCATTTTGTTGTGTTGTTTGTGCGGCTGTATTTGTAATATTATTAAATAAGAAATTTGGAATTATTAGAATAAAAATAAAAACTCACTGGAGAGTCTTGTTGTTGTCGTTTGAAACACGTTCGACTACGTCGAACCATGAGTCGGGTGCGCTGGAAATTGGCCGGCCAAAGCAATCCTGCCACGTTATCATTTCATATTAATTTATGTAGAAGAAAGCAAAATTTTAAGGTTGGGTAAATTAATTACCTGAATGCGGAGATAGAGGCGTCGTGTGTAGAAATCTTCAAATCCCAAACATATTGGTGCATAACCCTGTGATTTGATGAAGTAAACTGTTCGCATTATTAACTATGTTCAAAGCTTGACTCTATGTCGAGCGTATTAAGTATTGGTGCTTAATTATAGGGACGCGATTTTGAGAATTTTGAATTGATACTTAAATATAGGAGTTTTTGAAGATCATACAAGACTACTAAACAAGGAAGAAGGAAAAGGTTCACATTGTGGATGGCAGCTACGTGGGAGATATTGAAATAAAAGGATCTTCCAGAATAAAGAGCTACCACGGAACAAATTGCTTCAAGGGCGATAGAGGGGGCGGAAATATGGAAAAAATACAACTAGCAAGAAGATATGTCGCTTCAAAGAGAATTATCTTTTTCCCAATTTGTTTTAGTTTTTTTGCTTTCTATTACCCTCTGTAAATATCGTGTTTCATATATTTATACAAAATCTTAAGGCTAGCATTTACGCTAACCTTAATTCAAGAATATGAGCTTTTACACAAGGCCCATAAAATTATGAAATGGTTTTCACTAGATATGTGACTGAATTAAATGTGTTAAGTAAGTGATTGCTTGGTTTGGAGTGAGGGGAAGGGAAGGAAAATGAAGATAATTTAATAATAGTTATTATATTATTTTTAAGCTAGACAACGGCCCTTTCTCTCTTTGGTCAGAAACTATACGCGAACTTTACAACTCTACTACTATAGCTTCGACAAGCCTTTCATGTCCAACAAAAAGTTCATTCTTCCTCGGAGACCTGACACACATCTTACCCACCCATGTACGCCTTAAGAAAGCCACCCTCGGTAATGACAATGTTACAACCCCTCCTAAGGTGAGCACAATCTACTCGTCCTTCATAAATCCGGAAATTTTATGTCCCTAGAATGTAACACTATTCAAAGCTAAGGCATCCTTGAAAGTCAAATTCTTCGGATTGTTAGGGCGGCGACGATCCGGCACCGCCCGTGAATAAAATTATTACCAATTGTTGGGGCGGCAACGATCCGGCACCGTCCCGCAAATAAAATAATAAATTAATTTTGCCCGTACAAACGGACCGTACTAACTATGTGAATTCTACCGAATAATCTTAAAATAAAACCGTACCTTAACCGTATGCGGAAGCGTATGAAATTCGTCCGAATTGATGTCGCGCCATCATTGTCGTTGCGTCCATGAAGCCTTAGTTGCAAAGATTTGGAATTCCAAACACTTTATGATCTCCAATTGAAGAATCCTTCGGTTTCTTTTTTCTTATGGATCTCTCTCTTTTCTTAATGGGATGGAAAAGAGAATGGCAGAATCTCATATGTGCTTGGGACCAATTTGCTTTTATAGCCACAAGGCATCTTTTCACAAATACGTACCTTTTGGGCTCCCTAATGTGGATTTTCTAATTCAGCCCATCATAGAAAATAGAAGCACCACCCACAATATTCTACACATCAAAAGGCCCACAACTTAATTGACACATTTAATGCTTAATTTATTAACTAAAATTGATCACTATATTGTAAGCATTCAAATGACAATATTACAACACATAATATTTGACATATAAGTCCAATGTTGGAATAATGTTCCAACAATCTCCCACTTGGACTATATGTAATTCCTTATAATTACGTATTGACCATAAACCGAAATACGCGTACTTGTTTGTCATCAAAAAATTTATGTGTCCCTAACCAATTCCGTCCATCAATAATATCAACGTAGGATCAAAGCGGTTTTCGTCACATTTAACGTAACTAAACCTTCAATGGTCACGTACACTAATATAACTGAATGACATGAATCATGATGTGGATGTATAATATGGAAATTTCATATAATGTGATCTTAACATGCCTATTTCCAACTTGGTCCTCCTAAAAATAAATCTGGAAATATGGAAATATGGAATCCACATTATTATGATTCCAGTTTTTATTTTAAGGATCTGGTTTTGTTTTCATAAGGTATTCCAGTTTTTATTTCATATTTTTAGGATTCCATATTTTCCATGTTAAGGAAAACAAAACCAGGAAATAAGTTTTGTTTTCCTTATTTTCAAAATCCAAACTTTAAAATCCGGGATTCTATATCCCGATTTTTAAATCCAAACTTTATTTAGAATTTGTAATTCCGGATTTTTATAAACTTAAAAAACCAGAATTGCAATTCCGAATGTTTTTTAATTAACATAAAAAACTAGGAAATAAATTCCTGTCTCTTCCAAAGAGTATCACGACCAGAAAATGGGTACAGCGCCTTCTCATGAACAGAGCCAAAAATGGCATCCCCTTCTCTGGTCCCTTTTTGGTCGGCGGGCCACTGTGCCACCGGCGTCCGTTAACGAAACGGAGACCACAGATGTGTCCGGAATTATCCACTGAGTATAGAGAGATAGTACAAATTTTCTATAAACTTTTCTTTCTCTCTAATTTTGTGATCCGTTTAAGACCCGTTTCGATAAAAAACGAAATTATCCGAAATTAACAGAAATTGGACGAGAGAAATCGTTTTAAACACTATATACTTAGTTTCTCTTCCATTTAAACTGTGATTCACCATAGTTTCGCTCTGATACCAATTGTTAGGGCGGCGACGATCCGGCACCGCCCGTGAATACAATTATTACCAATTGTTGGGGCGGCAACGATCCGGCACCGTCCCGCAAATAAAATAATAAATTAATTTTGCCCGTACAAACGGACCGTACTAACTATGTGAATTCTACCGAATAATCTTAAAATAAAACCGTACCTTAACCGTATGCGGAAGCGTATGAAATTCGTCCGAATTGATGTCGCGCCATCATTGTCGTTGCGTCCATGAAGCCTTAGTTGCAAAGATTTGGAATTCCAAGCACTTTATGATCTCCAATTGAAGAATCCTTCGGTTTCTTTTTTCCTATGGATCTCTCTCTTTTCTTAATGGGATGGAAAAGAGAATGGCAGAATCTCATATGTGCTTGGGACCAATTTGCTTTTATAGCCACAAGGCATCTTTTCACAAAGACGTACCTTTTGGGCTCCCTAATGTGGATTTTCTAATTCAGCCCATCATAGAAAATAGAAGCACCACCCACAATATTCTACACATCAAAAGGCCCACAACTTAATTGACACATTTAATGCTTAATTTATTAACTAAAATTGATCACTATATTGTAAGCATTCAAATGACAATATTACAACACATAATATTTGACATATAAGTCCAATGTTGGAATAATGTTCCAACACGGATGGCTAGTGATTCTGTCACGAATACTCACCAGTGATAACCAACTAAAAAGGGGCTGGCCTACGGACCTTACTTGCCCCTTGTGCAAGGTTGAACTTTACAACTCTACTACTATAGCTACGAAAACTCACCACTGATAACCTACTAAAAAGGGGTTGGACATCTCAAGTAATGCCTCAAATTGAGATGATAAAAAAATATGTTTTGGATAAAAATTAATTATTTTTAAAAATATCATATTTAAATTTTTTTTTGGTGTTTATAATATATTGTATATTGAAAATTTATGTTATCATAATTTTAAAAATTAATTTGTTATATGCATATAAATTATTTTAAAAATAAACATATACTATAATACATATAATTATATCCTCTCCATTTACTCTTCATTTCCCTTCCTCCAAACCAAGCATGTATAAGATAATTTTATTACCCATGAGAATTTTGGTACCTTCTCTTCCCTCCCATTACCTCGCGAAATGAACTGATCTCTAAAGAAGGATAAATATAAAACAATGAACAAAAATCCAAACCTGAAGATTATTGGATTTAGGCCAATCGAGGAGCTTGCGGAAGAGATCTCGGAGCTGACCAAAGACAAAAAGGAGGAAATAGCTGAACAGAGTCGTCAAAGATGTTAGATATGGTCGCCTCATCATTCTTCACAATTTCAATTAACACAGGTTCTCTTCTAACTTTTTCAAAGTAAGACCAATTGGGTAGATATGCGGAGAAGAGTGGAGGAAAATGTGATTAAAAGAACAAAAGAACATTCAATTAAAGACGGGTTTAATTGTTTTTTCCTTTTATAATTTGGTTACTGATGGTTTAATGGTTTAATGGTTAAATGGTTAAAAATAGATGGCACTTTTTGTCTAGATTGTTTTTTAAGGTAAAATTGAGGCCATCCATTTGCCCCGGAGAAATTCATCAATGCATCTTTTATATTATAATTTGAAGTAATTTCATGTATGTTCCTGTAAAAATTTAAAATATTAAATTTGTCTCTTTAAAATTACTAATATGATATATCATAAATGTTTATTTAAAACTAAAAAACTAACAAATTTATCCTTTCAAAATTATTAACTTATCAAATTAAACCATCTAAACTTAACATAATATCAAATATAACTGACTTAGGTTGGATATGTGTTTCGTTTGTTATTTCAATGTTATCCTTGTATATTGGTCAAATCCATAATTAGTGTTATCCACTTTGAAAATTGATATTTCAATGTTGTATTTCTCTTATCCATGTATTTGTGGTCTAACTCAATCCATAAAATTAATATAATAATATAACACTATAACAATATAATACTATATAATTATTATTATATATTATTATATAATAATATACAATAATTATATTATAACAATACTATAATTCTATTATAATTATTAAATTCATTTAATATAATATTATATCTATATAATTAATATTATACTATCAACACGTTATCCGCATTTAGAAGCCTAACAAAAATCAAATATTTTTTCTCATAAATCATCAAATAAAAAAATAAAAAAATTCCTAAAAATTATGTATGTTCGGCGCAATAAGAAATCTTCTTCGTGATTTGTTTCCGATTCTTCTCTACCCAATGTAACTGCAAAAAATAATTAAACAAATTATTATTTTCCAATATTAAAATAAATAATTAATTAATATTATTTATTTATTTATTTACCTCCATTCTATAACCGGCTCTAGAAGCACACATGGCGTGATAATAAGTGGAGCATCGATTACACTGCATACACGACACATGTATTTGTCTACAAATCGCACATATCTACACGAATACAAATCCATAAATAAATAAAATTATAAGTTAATTAATTAATTAATGACCTTCATGAAAGATAAGGGGACGATATTGACGATGCCAATAGTGTTGGGGAATATCCCCGACTCCGGGCCCGCGCAGCGGATATGTAGGCCCGGTCCGATTCCCCGATTCCCGAGATCACGCCACGACTTCGAGGGTACGATGCAAATAGAAGGTTAGATCCATACCAGTTCCAAATTGATGGAACACGAAGGGTTGATCGCTGCCTCCTATTCCTCCGGTCACGTTGGTGACTTTACGCGCGTCCCACACCGTGCGTCCTTCACCGTTCGTTCCCGTTCTTCGATCCTTCGGTTCGATCACAACGGAGAGCCCCAAGTGTTGCTCCTCCACACGTATCCACCTTGAGTCGGAAGACGCCGGACACGGATACACCTGCCTAGACGATGTATCGGTGCACTTGCTTGATCTCGATCGATTCTCTATTAATCTCTCTTCGTGCCTTTTCACTCACAAAAGATCAAATCTGAATTTGCTCTTTTTTCTTGTGTCTTGGGCAGAATATTGCTTTGAATTACTTCTGAATTCCTTTGTGAAGATGAGAGAGAAAATCCTATTTATACCTAATAGGATAAGGATTAGCCAAAAGGCATGTATATCCAATATACACCCTTTCACACAGAAAACTGTATGAACCTGTTCAGTATTCTGTCCAGACGAAATTGATACATTTCTCTGACAGAAAATCAACCAACACGAAAGTTGTAGATAATCTTATTATCTACACAACCCAATTTGGCCCAGCCCAATTGGAGTTCGTATGCAAAAGTTATGACTGTTTTACTAACTGTATGTCATACTGTTGCACCCTTTCGGTATTTCACAGAAACGACACTTATACTTCGTTCATATGAAATATATTTCTATATGAAGGTTGTAGATAATCTCAATATCTATCTAACCCAATTTGAACCATTCTAATTGGATTTTCCCACTGAAAGTTATGGCCACGAATGTACGACTACATTCGTTTATCCTTGTGTACACTTTTACGGTTGATCCGAAACTGTATTTCTTTCAGTCTCCCACTCAATTTCAGATCTACCTAAAAGGTACTCATGCATATCCAATACGCACGATTTTAGAGAATATAGCTCGCGTATCAAATACCAAGCTATGCACATCCAATGTGCCGATTTTATGATCAAGCCCGACTTAGTACGACTCGTTGTGTGACCATGTAGGTTCGACTTAACGATGGCAGTAGGTTGTTTCCAATGCCTACAAGCTCATGAGCGGGATCTAGTCACTCCATCATAGCTACCCATGTTAAACGAAAAATGATTGTGATCATTGTGCCTATCTCGAATAGCGGTTACTAGTTCTCTTGTTTACGATATCCGTTAATCAAAAGGCACGGTAATAGTCATCCTTATAATTTGATTAACTATACTTATTCCCCGATTCCGAGTTGAGTTAACAAATTTCAATCGATATTAACCATTAATATCATTGACTGTGGCCACAGTTTTCGTTAATCGACTCATCGAGCGGCGCCTAAGAGATATCTCTTCCTTTCGGAATAAACAATTCCTATCTTGGAGACTCACATTGAATTCCGTGTTTCGGACAATACCCAATGATGACCCTTTTAACTCCCTGTTACGGTGAGCGTAAGATCATATCAAAGCATTGTGTTACGCACGTAACGCAATCAATGATCCCCTCAAGTATGAAGAATCTAAAACCCCATCCGTCGCAAGTCCATCTATAATGACTAAACCATGTCATGGTCTCGCGGCTTCGGTCATATCCAATATATGTAACCTAACATATATCTACGTTCCCGATTCGACAAACTCCTTTGTCCCATGATTAGCAAAACATAATCATCTCCTCGGCAAACGTACTAGTGTACGCGTTCAGTCTATTATCTAATAATAGAAATGCTTCTCTCTTAAGCAAGCTGATCCGCGACTAGGGATGTTTAGAAATGATACTTTAAGTGTGACGGTTTCGCTGCACATGGTCCTCAACCATGTCGACGTCCACACAAGTTCAAATCAAGGTTCATGTAACAATCATATTACACAACCCAGCACACAATTTTCATATAAGATAGATGCAAAAATGAAAAATTTTAAAATTCTGAAATTGCATTACTATAAGATAAGTTTGGGGTGATACAACGTTTACTAATCTATTAGACTAATCTCGTCCTACGAAACTATCGTTTTAGATAACTAACTACTCTCTTCCTCCTCTAGGTATCTCAAACCTATAGCTTTCGCATGATAATCGTGCTTAGCTTGCGAGAGTGGCTTAGTAAACGGGTCCGCAACATTCCTGTCAGTATCAATCTTCTCAATGATCACATCCTTTCTTTGCAAAATCTCACGGATCAAGTGAAATTTTCTGAGTATGTGCTTGGAGCGGTGATGTGCCCTCGGTTCCTTGGATTGCGCTATTGCGCCCGTATTGTCGCAATACACAACTACAGGTTCCGAGATGCTCGGGACTACACCAAGCTCCGACACAAATTTCTTGATCCAAACCGCCTCCTTTGCTGCTTCGGAAGCCGCAATATACTCCGATTCAGTTGTAGAGTCTGCTATCGTGGGTTGTTTGGAACTCTTCCAAACTACCGCTCCACCATTTAGACAAAACACGTATCCGCTTTGTGATCGAAAGTCATCGACACATGTTTGGAAACTGGCGTCGGTATATCCATTGATGACCAACCCGGATGTCTTTCCACCATAAATTAGAAATTGATCCTTAGTTCTTCGTAAGTACTTAAGGATGTTCTTAACCGCGATCCAATGCATATCCCCTGGATTAGATTGGTAACGCGAAACGACGCTCAATGCATACGACACATCGGGGCGCGTACAAATCATGGCATACATAATTGATCCAACCGCCGAAGCGTATGGAACAATACTCATCGCATTCTTATCTTCGCTCGATGTCGGACATTGAGCTTTAGAATACGATATGCCACTCGACATTGGAAGAAGTCCTTTCTTCGAATTTTGCATTGAAAACCGTTTCAACACTTTGTCGATGTACGTGCTTTGACTCAAGCCGAGTAACTTCTTGGATCTATCTCTATAAATCCTCACGCCTAATATATAAGCGGCCTCGCCCAAATCTTTCATAGCGAAACGAGTATTTAAATACTTCTTAACATCCGTAAGCATCGGAATGTCGTTTCCTATGATCAAGATGTCGTCTACATATAGTACAAGAAATACTACGCGGCTCCCACTAACCTTCTTGTATACACAAGGTTCTTCTACGTTTTTCACGAAATTATAATCTCGTATAACTTCATCGAAACGTATATTCCAACTCCGAGAAGCTTGCTTCAATCCATAAATGGATCGTTGCAACTTGCACACTTTATTCGGACTCTTCGAATCGACAAAACCCTCGGGCTGTGTCATGTACACATCCTCTTCTAAGTTCCCGTTAAGGAATGTGGTTTTGACATCCATTTGCCAAATCTCGTAATCATAATACGCATAAATAGCAAGTAAAATCCGTATGGATTTAAGCATTGCTACTGGAGAAAACGTTTCTTCATAGTCTACACCATGAATTTGTTTGAAACCTTTCGCCACAAGCCGTGCTTTATAAGTGTTTACATTCCCATCCATGTCGGTCTTCTTCTTGAAGACCCATTTACATCCCACTGGTTTAACCCCGGGAGGTGGATCAATCAAGTTCCAAACTTGATTATCGTACATGGATTGAATCTCGGATTTCATGGCAGTTTGCCACTTATCGGAATCTTCGCTTTTCATAGCCTCGCGATAAGATGTCGGTTCATCATCTATGAATTCGACTTCATCGTCATTTGCCACGATAAAACCATATCGTATAGGCTCTTGACGAATCCTACCCGATCTACGAACTGCGCCTTGTGCACTTGACTCCGGATCCTCAACATTTGAGGAAATCGGATCAGCGTTCATCGGTTCAACATTCGTTTGCGGGTCTCGAATTTCTTCAAGATCTATTTCAGTCCCATTCACTCGCCTAGAGATAAAATCCTCCTCAAGGAAGACTCCTCTTCGAGCTACGAAAACTTTATTTTCGATTGGAAGATAGAAATAATATCCTTTTGTTTCCTTAGGATACCCGACAAATAAACATTTTTCAGATTTGGGTTCGAGCTTATCCGAAATCAATTTTCGAACATATGCTTCACAACCCCAAATCTTAACAAAAGACAACTTTGGAGAATTTCCAAACCACATCTCATATGGCGTCTTATGTACCGATTTAGAAGGTATGCGGTTCAACAAGAAAGCCGCTGTCTCAAGGGCAAATCCCCAAAACGATTTTGGAAGGGAAGTTTGACTCATCATAGATCGAACCATGTCCAACAAGGTCCGATTCCTCCTCTCGGACACGCCATTCCATTGTGGCGTTCCTGCCGGAGTCCATTGTGGAACTATTCCACAATCTTTTAGATGATCTTCAAACTCATAGCTCAAATATTCGCCACCTCGATCCGATCGAATGGCTTTAATTTTCTTGCCAAGTTGATTTTCAACTTCGTTTTGAAACTCTTTGAACTTTTCAAAGGTCTCCGCTTTAGTACGCATCAAATAGATATATCCATATCTACTATGATCGTCCGTAAACGTAACAAAGTATCGATAGCCTCCTCTTGCCTCGATGCTCATCGGTCCACACACATCGGAATGTATGAGTTCCAATAGATCGTTGGACCGCTCTCCGACCTTGGAGAACGGCGCCTTAGTCATCTTGCCAAGTAAACAAGATTCGCAATTCCCAAATGAATCCAATTCAAATGAGTCTAGCATTCCATCTTTATGGAGTCTAGCAATGCGTTTCTCATTCACATGACCGAGACGACAATGCCAAAAGAAAGTCCGATTATCAACTTTAGATTTAATCCTTTTTGCATTAACGTTATATATAGACTTATTATTTCCGTGATCGAAATCCAACACATAAAGACCATTTTCTAACAGAACATTTCCATAGATAATAGAATCCTTACATATCGAAAACTCATTATTCCTAATAACGAATTCATAGCCATCATTGGCCAGTTTCGACACACTTATTATGTTCTTACATAATGTCGGTACATAATAACAATTATTTAGTACTAAAATAAGTCCATTAGGTAAAGTCAAATTAACTACTCCTACGGCAAACGCAGCAACTCTTGCTCCATTCCCGACGCGTAGATCGACTTCACCATTTTCCAACCTTCGACTATTTTGAAGAACCTGCATATTTCGACAAATATGAGTCCCACAACCGGTATCCAATACCCAATTAGTCATAGTTGAAATATTAACTTCAATAACGTTAATACCTGAGAGGCCGGTCGCTGAAACCGCCTTGCCCTTCTTCACCTCCTCGAGGTAAGACTTGCAATCGCGCTTCCAATGTCCAGCCTTGTGACAATGAAAGCACGTCTCATCCTTGGATTTCTCCTTTCCCCTTTTATTCGGCTTTGAACGTTTCTTAGCCGAACCGCCCTTGGACTTTGATCTCTTACGATCCTTATTCTGAATTGTGAGAACATTTCCGGCAACTCTTGCCCTGTTCTCTCCGGACGACTTTAACGTCTCCGATTCAAAATTCTTGAGCATTCCGTGAAGCTCAGGGATCGTCTTATCCATCGAATGCATGTGATAGTTAGTCACGAACGGAGAAAACATTGGAGGAAGTGCACACAAGATCATATCTTGTTGCATAATCTTCGACAATTTCTCTCCTAGCTTCTCAAGACGGTCTATGAGAGCTTGCACCTTCAAAACGTGAGAGCTAACCGAAGACCCCGAAGGCATCTTGCAGTTTACCAACTCTTTAAGCGTACTGAACCGTTCAATACGCTCCTGCTCTTGGAACATTTCCTTGAGCACAACGTCTATGATGTGCGCATCCGAGTCCTCAAACTGCTTTTGAAGACTAGCGTCCATACATGCCAACATGAGGCACGTAACATCATTTGAGTCCTTCTTAAGTTTCTCAAACGCGGCCCTTTCTTCGGCCGAAGCATCGGGGCCCGGTTCCACTAGTTCCGTATCCAATACGTGACTCTTGCCCTCTTGCCTGAGAACTATTCTCAGGTTTCGGTGCCAGTCAAAGTAGTTCCGACCCACTAGCTTATCCTTTTCTAAAGTCGATCTAATCGACATGGTGTTGGTGTTACTAGAAGACATGATCTACAAATGAAGTGAAAGATTGATTACTAACGTTGCGTACTTATCTTATAGGGCTTATATGATGATTATATGATAGTGTTATTTTATCGAATCGATAACCCTCATACCGATACGGGACTCCAAGTCCATAACACTCAAGACCCATATTTTACGATCCTCCCATAAGTGACTATGGCCGACAAATGAGATCTCGATATTTTAGGTAGGATTAAATCCAATCGTATCCAATACGACTCTTGAACCTTTATAGGATTTCGGTGATGGATCGTATCCAATACAATCCCAGTTCCGTGTGTGCATCCTATCTATGCCCCGAACTCCAATCGGATTGGCTTGGACGGTTAAGTCATAACCATATCCATCGTATCGTTCAATTGAACTACTCACGTGCCCGACTATGGCCTGAAACCACGTGAGTCCCCATTTAACGCTTACCACCCGCACCAATATATACAATAGTACGTGCCCGACTATGGCCTGAAACCACGCACTATGTCATATCAATCTCGATGGTTGTGGATATGGAAGGCATTTCCATGACTTAAATATTATGAGGGATCATGCCATTGCATGTTTCTAAATTCGTGACATAATCCAATTATATCACTATCACAAGATTTTCATAAATGCATATGTATTTATTTGGGAGTCTAATTATTCTAAATAATTATCTAATTATATGCTAGTATGATTGATGCCGATCAAATCGATATAAAGAACTCAAAATTCCAAGTTGTGTAGCCAAAGTTATCACGAAAACAAAATCAGCAACCAGAAACCAGTCCGTTGCAACGCAACATAGTCCGTTGCAACGGACCTCCTGTATACTTGGCACTCCGTTACAACGGAATACCAGTCCGTTACAACGCTATTTATTCCGGAGTTTGGCCAAAATTGCCAGAAACATGTCCGTTGCAACGCAACCTTGGTCCGTTACAACGCTATTTTCTGCAAACCTTTGTCCAAATTTCCAGAAACCTGTCCGTTACAACGCAACATATAGTCCGTTGCAACGGACAAAACTGCGAAGACATCCGTTATAACGGACCCAGTCCGTTACCACGGACTCCAATAGACACCATTGGCATCCCCGCAACCTCGTATCTGATACAGGTTCCGTTACAACGGACTCCAAGTCCGTTGCAACGGAATATGCGTTTTTCACAGTTCTCTTCACACCCCCGCATCCTATACAGGGTCCGTTGCAACGGACTCCAAGTCCGTTATAACGGACTATGCGATTTTTGAACTGCTGTTTTCTCTCGTTTCCAAAACGATCAATCATGAAACCTTTTCACGATTATTCCTAGATACTCTCAATCAACTATTGATCGATCTCTAGCGAATTTCACTTGTGATTTTAATGGAATTTGACATTCTAAATATGTAACATCATGCAAACGGGTACGAACTTTGATAATCCGTGCGTATATCTAATATACGACTATGATTCAACCCTCGAATCGATGGCGATCGCTCTGATACCACTGTTGGGGAATATCCCCGACCCCGGGCCCGCGCAGCGGATATGTAGGCCCGGTCCGATTCCCCGATTCCCGAGATCACGCCACGACTTCGAGGGTACGATGCAAATAGAAGGTTAGATCCATACCAGTTCCAAATTGATGGAACACGAAGGGTTGATCGCTGCCTCCTATTCCTCCGGTCACGTTGGTGACTTTACGCGCGTCCCACACCGTGCGTCCTTCACCGTTCGTTCCCGTTCTTCGATCCTTCGGTTCGATCACAACGGAGAGCCCCAAGTGTTGCTCCTCCACACGTATCCACCTTGAGTCGGAAGACGCCGGACACGGATACACCTGCCTAGACGATGTATCGGTGCACTTGCTTGATCTCGATCGATTCTCTATTAATCTCTCTTCGTGCCTTTTCACTCACAAAAGATCAAATCTGAATTTGCTCTTTTTTCTTGTGTCTTGGGCAGAATATTGCTTTGAATTACTTCTGAATTCCTTTGTGAAGATGAGAGAGAAAATCCTATTTATACCTAATAGGATAAGGATTAGCCAAAAGGCATGTATATCCAATATACACCCTTTCACACAGAAAACTGTATGAACCTGTTCAGTATTCTGTCCAGACGAAATTGATAAATTTCTCTGACAGAAAATCAACCAACACGAAAGTTGTAGATAATCTTATTATCTACACAACCCAATTTGGCCCAGCCCAATTGGAGTTCGTATGCAAAAGTTATGACTGTTTTACTAACTGTATGTCATACTGTTGCACCCTTTCGGTATTTCACAGAAACGACACTTATACTTCGTTCATATGAAATATATTTCTATATGAAGGTTGTAGATAATCTTAATATCTATCTAACCCAATTTGAACCATTCTAATTGGATTTTCGCACTGAAAGTTATGGCCACGAATGTACGACTACATTCGTTTATCCTTGTGTACACTTTTACGGTTGATCCGAAACTGTATTTCTTTCAAATAGCAGGTTCCATGGTTTCGTCGTTCGCAAAGGAGACTTGTGGTTGAAACCACGCGCAAGTTACGTGTACGCATAGCGAATCCACGTTCGTGGGCTTCAACGCACCCCCCAAACACACAAATATAAAATTAATAAAATATAAAAATATCATATTTACCCTTGTAATTTTAACTTAACTTACCTTTAATAGGACAAAGACAACATTCTCGTTTTATTCGGGAGTTTCGCACGCTCTGCAAACCCAAGACGTGAAGTCTTCTTTTCCTCTCACTCCGTAGCATTCTTGATGCACCGCAATTTGGCATCTGACAATCGTAAAATTACGTTAATACCCTTGTTCGTTTAATTTTGTATTTAATTAATTAATTACCGGATACAAATGATTATTTTGTTGTAATCCCAATCTTCGACCCATCTACAAATCGCGCAACGCTCAGTTGTCCACTTGACAAGAACCGGATCGTACGGTTCTGAAATTACCAAAATGTCCTTGCGTGTTAATCGCATGAAAAAAATTAAAAATATTAAAATAAAAGGGTATAAAAGGAAAAGTATTAAAGTACGATTCAATGCAGAGACAAGCTTTTGTTTCTTGAGTTTGGGAGAGAGTCTCTTCACTTGACTCGCTTGATATACTGATTTCTTCAGCTTTTTAGTAATCCTGATTTCTTGTTCCCCAATTTCTGTAGGCATTGTTGGAATTAGTGCACACTTTGTGTTCGAGGGAATGCTCCTATTGATGAATGCGGGGAATTAACTATGATTTGTTTGCACCGAAGTTTAAAGGTACGTTACTATTTTGGAATTAATACATTTTGGCCTAATCTTGATCCTTTTTTATAATTCCTCTATTTATTATTATTGTAGTCACCGTAGGAATTAGTGCAGATTTGGTGTTTGAGTGAATACTTGTATGATGGATGAAGTGGAGATCAAAACTTCCAACAAACCTGAAACCGTTTGTGTTCTAACCCGAAACCGTAGGAATTAGTGCAGATTTACTGTTTCAGACTGGATAAGCAAGTTGCCCGATTGTGTTCTAACGGACATCTTGTCACGTTTGGATCCAATCGAGGTGATAGAAACATGTGTACTATCAAAAAGGTCGTGTAAACTCTGGGCCTTCGTGCCATGTTTACGCTTCACCATTGGTAAATTCAAAAGAACTTCAGAAACCAAGAAGAGAGCGCGTGAGAGATTTGAGAATTTTGTTGGCTCGTTTTTGCGTCTCCGTGACGATGCCACTGACCTCCACCACTTCTCAATCCGGCTCCCGTCGTCTCGCAGAAAAACCAAAATATCTGGTTCTACTTTAGCAACATGGATTCTTTATGCAGCAAAACACAATCCAAAGAAACTTGATATAAGTTTATTCGGACACGGCCAAATTCAATGGCCTGATTACCTTTTCACCTGCAGATCTCTCGTGGATGTTTGCTTGAATTATGAGATGAAGGAAGAAGATCTGGTCGAGATTAAACCAGATAAGGCCTGCCTCCCAAATTTAACAAAGCTCGATCTTAATTACGCATTTATTAATGGTGATTCCATTGAAAAGATTCTCTTTGGGTGCCCTGTCCTCGAAAATCTAACCATGACTAGTTGCACTCTCGAGATGAATAGCATTTCATTTCAGACTGTGAAGAGATTGGACATGTTTGAATGTAATTTTGTTAGTGCAGTGATCCCTCCAACATATCCTATTTCTGCTCCTCACGTCGAATACCTTTTCTTTCACCGCACAACTCGGGGCTGGGGCCAAATTGCAAGATATGCCTATGCTAACTTACGCATGCGTCAATGTCAGTGCTATTGATAGTGACGACGCGCACTACAATCTTGAACTACTTAGTGACCTTTCTAGTGTCGAGAATCTTGAGATAGAGATAGACCGTCATTTTATTGAGGCGTGTATCGTGGTATTTGTAGTTATAATTTTCTAAAAAGTTAACGATCTTATATCATTCCTTGTAATATCATTTTATTGAGGTTTGTATCCAGAAAGATACATATTTTATACTCAATATATGATCGCAGAGTAGACAGTCTCGTAAGGCTTCTTTTGGAAAGAACAAGGAAAATACGTAATGTCAAAATTACCCTGTCGAGGGGAGGCTTTTGATCTTGCTTGAGCAACTCATTGATGTGTTTTGCTACACATATGTGCTTCGATGTTATGCTGTTTCAGTTCGGTGTGCTTTTTTTTTTTTCCTTTTTTTGCAAAAAGTTATTGCAACTGTTATTACTTGCATTCGGACACATACATTAACAAACATATATTAGTGATATTAATTGTTTCAATCAAGCCCTGTTAACCAAATGGTTATGGAAATACTTCCAGGTAAAAGAGGGGTTAGCATGGCAGGAGTTAGTTACCAGCCCAAATGAAGTCTTTGAACAAGATAAATCCAAAGTAGACTCAAGTTTTTGGGAACAAATTAAAAAGATGCACAACTTCTTCACAATTAATACAAGATTTCAGGTTGGATCGGGGCAGAACACGAGCTTGTGGTACGCTAATTGGGGCTACGGTAGGCTGTTTACCCAATTTGAAAATCTGTATACGTATTGTGAAGAGAAAAATATCTCCATAGGAAAATGCAAAGAGCTAGAGATTGACAGCATTTTTAGAGAGGAAAGATCGATAAAGGCAAATCAAGAACTGAGATTGTTAAAGGAGATGTTGCAAAAAATAGAAATAGTAAACGTGTCAGATGAGTTAAAGTGGGTTTTAGAAAAAAAAGGCAATTTCTCGACCAGCAGTGCTTATAATGAGTTAATAACAGGGATCTTTTCTTATTCGGAACTCAAACACGTGTGGAATACCAAATTACCCCTTAAAATCAAAATCTTTCTGTGGTTGTTCAGACAAAATAGAATCGCTACCATAGATAATCTAATAATACGAGGTATGTACTTACCGAATCGGTGCCCACTGTGTAAAACTGCTGCAGAATCCACAACTCATCTGTTGGTTGACTGCCATTTCGTACGATCAGCCTGGAGTTCGTACTGTATCAGCTCAAATCGTGATAACAGTTTTCCCTCACTCGGTGAAGCGATAGAGGAGATTTTCCGACCTGGTACCAACAAAGAAACAAGATTTCATGCAGGGGTTTTCTTGCATGTAGTATGGAAAAATAGATGCAAACTAGTTTTCACGGAGGAGAGAAGAGGAGTCACTGATGTGGTCGATGAGGCCAGGAGGGAGGTGGAAATCTTAATGAGTATTAGAAAGAGATTTAAGAATCGGAGCTTTGGAGGGGGAGGCTCCATGTAGGCGATATTATAGAGAAAAGGACTGGTACTTCGAGGTGACAGAAGTGTATTGAAGAGGACGGATAACACAAACCAAGTAGGGTTATGTTTTGTCTTCTAAGCAGTCGTGGATGGAGTTGGTGTTCGGAGTGCATAAAACACCAAGGAAAATGAATCTTGGGCTTGATCTTTCGGCCCACTATTTTTGAGAATTCTTTTTTACTTTCTTATTTTTGGATGATAGGGTAGATGAGTTTACTTGTATATTTTATTGGTTTTTTTCTCTCTGTAAAAAACTTTTTATATATACAAAATCATTAGATGGGGGACTTCTCGAGCCCTCTCTAATTTATCAAAAAAAAAAAATAGTGATATTAAGTAACATATCATTTGGCCTCAAACGATAGATATTTAGAAAAGTGAATTAGAAAATACTAAAAACATTGCGCATGCTAATACTTAAAACTTGAATATTGCTTGAAACAAATGCATCAAATAAACCACTAATATTTCAGTTATATTTAGGTTTGGTTGCATGAAGACTTGGTGAGGTAATTAGAAATCAATTAGACAAAAAACATGAAAAAGAAATATGGAAATTGAACTATCATAATTATAATTGGGAACAAGGGACTACAATGAGGTATAACTAATAAGAAATTTTGGCTTCAATTAAGACTTGGTGAGGTATAAACTTTATATTCTATATTTTTCTGTTTGCATTGCTCTTTTCCTTTGTTTGCTTCTTTTGTTATGTTTACCACCAAATAAACCGCGATGATTTTTAAGAAAAATAGTGGGATTGGAAATAAGTACGCAAAACCGCATCTCAAAATCATTATGCAATTGTTTTTTTTAGTCGGCTGCATATCCTAGAGTGACCCAATACAATTATGAAAAGTCTCATTTTGGAACTGAAAAAATGAGAGCTATTCCATTTTACGAAATTTTAGAATAATAATAATAATAATAATGTCTTCTTAATTTGTTTTCTGTTTCTTCAGTGGCTCGAATTCAGTTAGGATATTCGACATATATGAATATGGATACATATGATTTTTTATTGTAATTTATCATTCTTTTATCGTCTAAAATTGACATCGTTTTCAATATAATATATTGGATGATATATTAACAGGGATTTACACTATTTTGTTACAAGGACCAGTTGAAGTATGCAACTAACTAGATGAACATTTGCACGACTCTTTCTTGGAGCAGTTCTGTGTTATCCTTTTCAACACCCCTATTCTTCTTCTTTCGAATCTCCATGGCCACACAGTAGACGAAAAAAAAGAAAAGAAAGACCATAAGCTTAATTGAATTCTAAAAATTCAGATACCTCATTTTACTCCTTTGTTCCTAACTTGATGCAAAATTGTACCGAGTCATCATGCAAGCTAACCTAATTACTACAGTTTAACTATCATATAAATTTGATGCAAAATTGAAACACATTAGCATGACTACAGAACACATGCGTAGGAAAACACATCAATTTGTTACTCATGCAAACGCTATCAATCGTTCGCTAATTATATTTAAACAAGGTAATTTTGACTTGACACATTTGCGCTGTCTTCTTCAGAAGAAGCCCTACGAGCTGGTTCAATGTCCAATCATATGCTGAGTACATAATTTCTATCTCCCTGAGGCGATCGCAACCAAAGCTTCCCATTTCCTCCCAATGTTGATCCTGCTCTACTTCAATATGTTCATTCTGGAAATTGCACGCACATTACAATTACAAATATAATTAATAAGACGTGAATGTTTCATGCATTTAAAATTTGACAAATATCACCTCACAATTTTCGCCACTGTGATATAAAGTTAGACCCTCCAAATTAGGGCAAAGCTCAAGGAAAGAGGACAACAAGTGAAAATAGAAGCGCACACACCTTTCACCAAGTCCTAATTTTTTCAGGTTAAGAAATTTAGAGCATCTCGGTAATTCTGCTTTCAATATTTCCTAAGATAAAAAAAGGAATGACATAACACCATTAATTTTTGAGCAAATTATAAATAACAACAAATATGACAATACATACCTCAATAAAAAAAGTGTCTATCTTAAGATCCTCGACACCAGAAAGGCCACTAAGAAGTTCAAGATTGTAGTCCAAAACATTTCTATCTTTAGCAAGGACAGTGATCAATGCGCGGGTTACCATAGGCATGTCTTGCAATTTGGCCCCCGTATTGGCTTGTGCGGTGAAATAGAGGACTTCGACGCGAGGAGCTGAAACAGAATATGTTGAAGGGATTACTTCACTAACAAAATTACAATCATCCATGTCCAACCACTTAACGGTCTGAAACGAAATGCTATTCATCTCGAGAGTGCACTTATGCATGCATAGATTCTCAAGGGAGGGACATCCAAATGGAATCTTTTCCATGGAATCGCCATTAATAAATGCGTGCTTAAGTTCAAGATTTGTTAAATTTGGGAGGCAGACCTTATCTGGTTTAATCTCTACCCGGTATTTCTCCTCCGTTTCGTAACTCAAGCGAACATCGTGGAGAGATTTGCAGGTGAAAAGGCAATCGGGCAAATGAATTTGGTCGAGTCCGGATAAATCTATACAAAGTTTCTTTGGATTGTGTTTTGCTGCATGCAGAACCCATGTCGCTGCAGTAGAACCAGACACCCCGACTTTGTTGTGGAACCGGATTGAGAAGTGGTGGAGGTCGGTGGCATCGTCACGGAGACGCAAAAACGAGCTAACAAAATTCTCAAACACCTCGCGGTCTCTCTCCATGGTTTCTGGGGTTGTTTTGAATCTATAGAAGCTGATGCGTAAACATGGCACGAAGGTCCAGAGTTTAGACCACCTTTTTGATAATACACAAGTTTGTACCGCCACCTTTTTGATAATACACAAGTTTGCACCGCCACCTTGGAATTCAACAATGACAAGATATTATCCGTAAGAATTCCATCGGGCAACTTGCTGATCCAGTCAATATCATCTTCACCCTTCACGGTTTCAGGTTTATTGTAAGTTTTGATTTCCACTTCATCCATCATACAAGCATTCACTCAAACACCAAATCTACACTAATTCCTACAGTGACTACAATAATAATAAATAGAGGAAATTGAAAAAAAGATCAAGATTAGGCCAAGAAGTATTAATTCCAAAATAGTAATGTACCTTTAAACTTAAGTCCGATCAAATGGTAGTTAAATTCGCTGCATTCGTCATAGGAGCATTCCGTCAAACACAAAGTGTGCACTAATTCCAACAGTGCCTACAGAAATTGGGGAGCGAGAAATGAGAGTAAGAGCAGAACAAATAAATGATAGTACCGCAAAATTGTAAAGAAGAAAGATGAATAAAAAAGTTGGAAGGAATCAGAGTTAGATAACTTAGATTGGCTATTTGACAGGAGATGTGGGAAACAAACAAAATCTCGCAAAACTAAAAAGCGGCTTTTATTTTTACTTTATACATAAATCGCCTTACCTAAAATGGGGAACGGGGAGAAGCTTGAAAACTTGCAATCTTTCGGTGGGGGAGACGAATGAATGTCTTGGGCTCAATCTCGTGGAGAGACGAATGTTTTGGACTCAATCTTGGTAGCTTGCGCGGTGTACACCGAGTCCACCGGGCTACACCAGGCTTAGGGTTGTACATAGGAGGTGCACCGAAAGCTTTGGCGTGTTTACACTTGGGCTTAGTTGGATAGGGATATCGGGCTGTAATACTTTCCATTTTTCTTCGGCCTGATTAAGGATTGTTTATTTGCTCATTTTTCCTTTAACGGTTGATGTACATAATTTCAGATTTGAAATCTCGGATTATATAATTATCTTAGAATGAAATCCCGGAATTTTTCGAGACCGGAAGCAACTATTTGTTTCGTGCGTTTGTCCATAAATTAAATAGTTGAATTCCAAAACAAATAAATCAAAATTTTAAATAAAATTACTTGCATAATGCAAATAACAAAAATATTTTATTTTGAATCATTGTAGTGAAGGAATTTCGGTTATTAATTTGTCATTTGAAAATGAAATTAATTAAAATAATTTGTACAAATTTAGATTTGAGTACAAAAGAATAAATTATAATGAAAAAATTGAATAAACACATGAGATGATTTCTCTTCCTTATTCTTTCATTAATTACTTCTTTCCCTTTTTCTTAGCTCTTTTCTTTTATATTTGTCAACTTATATTATTTGATAATTTGTATTATTTGCTAACTTGTATTATTTGATAGCAACATACATGTTATGTAACAGAGAATTTAAGTCAAAAGCAAAAAGTGTCAAAACACAATGTGCCTTATTTTATTATATTAATTAACATAGTAAAAATAAATTAATATATTTAGGACCATGTGTCATTAAGGGTCCTAAGCAATTGTTTTATTTACGGCCATGCTCATGATAGTCATTTAATGTTGGTACATCAATGCAATTTTTTTCGGTTGCCGAGTTGATAGAAAAAGTACAAGTGGTACGTGTCCATTGTTGGGGTACAACTTACAAGTGAGAAAATATTTTTTAATTTAGGTAATTTGTTGATTTTGTGGGGTTGTATGTGAAAAAGTGATTTTTGAGGAGTTTTTGGAGAGAAAGAAGAGTTTTGAGAGTTTTATAGAATTGAAGGGTTATATATGCAAAATGACATAACTATGAGGAATTTTGAGTTTTTAGAGAGGGCTTGTTTTGTAAAATAGGTTTTTTTAGAAAGGTTGTGAAGAAAAAAGAGAAAAATATTTTCAAGAAAGAATTTTATGGAATTTCTGGAAAAAAAATGTTTGTGAAATTTGCAATATAGATTATTTTTTGAGACTAAATCTGCAGGGATATTATCATATTTTGTTGGATATATATAGATGATTTTTTCAGAACTGGGATACGCATGAAATTGCGCCTTCCCTATACGTGTCCAGTTATATTCTGTATTGTTAAAAACGAAATCAAGGAAAAGAAATATAGAATTTTGCATAAAAGCCGCTGCATTGTTACAAATGGAACAAAAAAAACCTCAGTTCTCGCGAAACTGAAATATTAGAACGGAAAAGTGTGAAGGAAGTGTTGAAAATCCTTTTTCGCAATTCTCAACAACACAGGGACCTTTCTGAAAATTTTCCAACAAAAGCAGAAGGGGAGTGCCTTTTTAGACAAAGTAGTCAATGGCAGCACCTCCTTCTATACTAAGCTATCCTCGAGTCCCTACTTCAAATCTGAAGGGCATTTTAGTCATTTCATATTTATTTATCATTAAAAAAAATTGGAAGAATCTTTTGGAATATTCTGTTCACTCACCCTTGAAGGGGTTCGGCATAGGTCGAATATTCTTGAAAGATTAAAAATGGCTCGTCCTGCACGATGATTAAAATTTCCAGGGGCTGGAACGTAAATTCGCACTATTAGTTCCAGCTTGAGATAAGTAGTTTGTGGCAGCTCCAAGCCCTACTGATAGAGTCCTTGCTTCAAGTCTGGAGGGTATTTTAGTCATTTGATATTTATTTATTATTTTAAAAATAAAAAAATTTAGAGGAATTTTTTGGAATATTCAGTTCACTCACCTTGAAGGGTACGGCACATGTCGAATATTCTTGAAGTACTCCGCTAATCATTTCTTCCCCACCTAATCAGAATCCAAATTAGGATTTTGAGTATGAGGAAATTAGAATTAAATTATGGTTTCACGAAAATTAGAAACAAAATTAGGGAAGAATCGGCACGAGTTTAGTCTTGCTTGATAATAACTTCTTTGCATCGATCCTAATCGGGTATTTGTTGCTTAGATAACCCTACACATTTAAAAATTACGCTGGTATTCTGAGCTACTTTTTGCCATTGTACAGTATTTCTATAGCCCTCAGGTATATGATAATTATCTAAAACGAAAAATAAAACATAGATAGTTTGTATAAAATCGGGGAGTGAAAATGAAATTTCCATAAATTTAAGTGGTGGGATAAAAATATAAAATTTACCTCGTTGCAGGGTTGATAGTTTGGAAGGCCCCATGAATTACGATAGTAGCTTTAACGGAGTTCCATGTAAATATGATTTCTCTACTTTGAGGGGGGCATTTATGAAAATTACGATTTACCTTTATTTTGCAGCTAAATTGAATATTTTGGTTCCAATAGGGTAAAATTGACGCTCGATTGATTGAGGATTAAATGTTTAATTGATTTAACTTTTGCTATGGAATTAAAACTGAATTGTTGATTATGATAAATAATTTATCTTAAATAGTGTGGACACCACGATGATAATTATCCGACTATTCGGTTGCTTGAGAAGGTAATTAATTATCTCCAGATTAATTTCAGCTTAAATTCGGAAAAATAAATAAAAGATAAGGACTTTAAGACTAAAATCATGTGGAAATTATTTGAATTGAGTTATACAAAAAATACAAAATGAGAAACACTTAAGAAGCGGACCTTGCAAAATCAGAAACGCAACAGACTGTATCCTCTCCTTTTGCATAGATCGCGTGCTGCTTTATCCAGTTCTCTACGAACTGGAGATGATTGTTCTCCAACGGTCATATTGGGAGATCCGAACGTTGGAAAATTCGAACCTTGGAAATCCGAACGTTGGAAATCAGCCTTTATATTACCCCCTTCCCCTTTACTCGCTCATTTCTTCTTCTCCTCTTCTTCGCAGCACAATTCTCCAATTTTCGCTTCTCCTCCTCTTCGCAGCACAATTCTCCAATTTTCGCTTCTCCTCCTCTTCTCAGCACACTTCTCCAATTTTGGCTTCTCCTCTTCTTCTCAGCACAATTCTTCAATTTTGGCTTCTCCTCTTCTTCACAGCACAATACTCTAATTTCTCCTCTTCACTGCACAATACTCCAATTTCTCAGTACAAATAATGGCTATGAGTTACTCGAAGCATCTCCGTTCTTGTAGATAATGCGGAAACAAAAGAGAAATTGGTGGATGTGGCATTTCAAAACAAGAATCGCGAGAAACTAGGCAGAGATGTACAAGAAACTAGGCATTTCAAAACAAGAATCGCGAGAAGCTAGGCAGAGATGTACAAGAAACTAGGCATTTCAAAACAAGAATCAGGTATACCGTATTCTGTCCTTTCCTCTTTCCTCCTCGTGGTTATTTTTATTGTCATGAACTTTCAAAATGAACCCTATGTTCTGCAAGTTTCTGTAGGGACTGTTTTGCAACTTTCTACCGTTTGTTTCTTTCTGTTTTGGCACTATTTCAAAATGAAATATTCTCTGAATCTTGGCCCTATCCTCTTCTTAAAGTATTAGTTTTAGGCACTATTTAGTCAATTTCTTCTTAAATTTGGACCCCGTGTTGCCACTTTTAAGCAATTTCATTCTTTATAACTATTGGATTTTGCAATTTAGACAAAAAGTTTCAACTTTCAAAACTTATGAAGAATGCAGAGATACTTTTGTTTCAATTTAGAAAGAACAAAAAAGTCTTTTTTGTTGAAAAAATTGGATATGATCGTTATTGGATATATATATATGCTAATTTTTTATATTTTGTAAGAAGCATGGATTCGACTAGAAGTGGCCCTCTTGCAACCTGGAAGATTTGATGACAAGCATAAGAAATGTCTGTTTCAACGTGAGTTTCCCTTCCATTACATAATATGCCTTTTTTCTCTCTGAATATATCGTTTTACATCACCCCAAATGTGCTTTATTTTAGGTCTGGTGGGCCCAAATTCGGAGAATGTTTCGATCAGCAGCGAGGATGCGCCTTTTATGCCCATCGCTTGTCAACGTGGCACAAGAATCTCACTCAGTCATGTGCATAATATTAGTGTGAATGTGTATGTGATGTGTGTTTGTGTTGTATGTCATATATATGTATGTTGTCTGTATGATGCACATGTTGTATGGTGTGTGTGTGTGTGTGTGTGTGTGCGCGCGCGTGTGTGTGTGTGTGTGTGTGTGTGTGTGTGTGTGTGTGTGTATTTGATGTGTTTGTTCATGCAGCTGCAGGTTGGTGGAGCGGTCGGCGGTCGGGCCAATGCGGGGTCCGGCCCGGGGGGTCGGGCCAATGCGGGGTCCGGCCCGGGGGGTCGGGCCCACGCGGGGTCCGGCCCGGGGGGTCGGGCCCACGCGGGGTCCGTCCCGGGTGGTCGGGCCCACGCGGGGTCCGGCCCGGGGGGTCGGGCCCAAGCGGGGTCCGGCCCGGGGGGTCGGGCCCACGCGGGTCCGGCCCGGGGGGTCGGGCCCACGCGGGGTCCGGCCGGGGGGGTCGGGCCCACGCGGGGTCCGGCCCGGGGGGGTCGGGCCCACGCGGGGTCCGGCCCGGGGGGTCGGGCCCACGCGGGGTCCGGCCCACGCGGGGTCCGGCCCGGGGGGTCGGGCCCGGGGGTCGGGGGGTCCACGTCGAGCGTAGAACTACATATATTTAATATATTTTTGGTACATACTACATATATATTTAATATATCAGCATTAACTTTTGGGATGTTTTGTAAATATCTATTTTCTGGCATCACTTCTAGCAAAAAAAAAAAACATACACTAAATTAAAACACGCATAGCAAAAGCTCAGTTTGTATTGAGAGAAGAGGGGGGTTTATTTGCAAGAATTTTTTTAGAAGAGAATATGATTTTCAAGAAAGAATTGTGATGGAATTTCTGATGAATGTAAGTTTTTTGTGCAATTTTTGCAATTATATATAGAGAGAAGAGGTGTTTTTCGCAAGATTTGTAGAAGATTTATTTGATTATTTATGTATTACTTCTAATTATAAACTAACTATTTATAACAAGCCTGAGTTATTACAATGTCAATCTCGACCGTTCGGTTATCCTAACACAAAAGCCTACTACACTATTTCTTTTATCGGACTGCTTGGCAAAGCCAGAGCTAACTCGCCTGAACTTCGTTTGAATAGCGAGAATACTCTGGTTCCACGTGACTGGTCACCTCCAGTTATCATCATCTTCATTCACCTTAACATGATGGTTCTCGCCATCGAGCGAGCTCTCCTCATCAGGCACAAACCACCAGTTTTGTTGCACATATAGAATTGATTGAAATCTGAAAGAAACTGAGGCGATATTGAAATAAAGAATGAAGAAAAAGAGAAGGATAAAGTTTTTATGAAGATGGGGTGTTGTACTTGTACCTTGATTCTCCAATTGGGTGATGTGACTCCGGTATTTCTTGTCATGAATTCCGCTATATAAGCCTCGGTCTCTCTTCTTTTTCTCACACTCACTCTTGCTCTCATCTCTCCTATGTTTCTCTTCTCGGTTTGAGTCGTTTGACCAACACACGAGCACAGAGATAAAATGGAGATAGTATTTTTTAAAGGAAAATGTTGGACATACCCTCATCTCTCCCCCACACCGTTGAGGAGGTGGATATGATTTAACACCTTAAAAATTAACACTTTAATTCATGATTTAACATCTTAATTGTATGTATGTTCAATCATAAATTAAGATAATTAACCCATAAATTAATATGTGTGTTAATTTTGAAGTTGTTAAACCACATCCTAATCATCAAGGATGTGGGGGGAAGAATAAGTACCAGGGGATTGTACATCACTACTCTTTTTTAAACGGGTTACTACAAATATTTAATATATTTTTTGTTTATGTTTGCTTCAAGAAATATTCAAGTATCAGCATTAATTTTTGCAATGTTCTGTAATATTTTGTACTCCACTTTTGTAAATATCTATTTTCTGGCATTCAGAAAAATTCAATTGAAGTCTAGTTGATATATTCTAACCTCCGAGGGCAAGTGAGATGTTACTTAACAATACTAATATATGTTTGTAAATGCAAGTCATAACACTCGCATCACTTCTAGCAAAAAGAAAAAGAAACATACACTAAATTCAAACACAATAGCATAATATCGAAGCAGATACGAATAGCAAAAGCTCGTGCAAGTTCAAACCAAACACTTATCGAGGGTAATTTTGAGATCAGATATTTCGACTGTACTTTTCAAGAGAAGCCCTATGAGCCGGTCCACTTTGCGATCACGTCTTGAGTATGTAATATCTATCTTTGTAAGGCAATCACAACAAAAGCTGCCGTGCTCTTCTTGAATATGGTCATCCTACAAATTACACACACATTACAAATACAAATTAAATAACAAGCAGATATTTCATGGATCTAATAATTGACGAATAGCACCAGGCAATCTTCATCATTGTGCGATAAAATTAGAACCTCCAAATTAGGGCAAAGCTCAAGGAAAGAGGATAACAAGCGAAAATGGCAGCACATACACATTTCGGCAAGGCACAGTTTTTTCAGGTTCAAAAATTTCGAGCATCTCGGTAATTCTGCTTCCAACATTTCCTAAGATAAAACAAGGAATGATATAAGATCATTAATTTTTGAGCAAATTATAACTACAAATACGGCGATACATACCTCAATAAATGGACTGTCTATCACAAGATTCTCAACACCAGAAAGGCCACTAAGAAGTTCAAGATTGTAGTCATAATTGTGCATAATATCATTATAATCGAGATTGATGCGTACGTCAGTTAGCATAGGCATATCTTGCAATTTGGCCCCCGTGCTGAGTTGTGCGGCGAAAGAAAGGTATTTGACGTGAGGAGCAGAAATAAGATATGTTGGAGGGATCACTTCACTAACAAAATTACATTCAAACATTTCCAATCTCTTAACAGTCTGAAACGAAATGCTATTCATCTCGAGAGTGCAACTAGCCATGGTTAGATTTTCGAGGGCAGGGCACCCAAAGAGAATCTTTTCCATGGAATCGCCATTAATAAATGCGTAACTAAGATCAAGCTTTGTTAAATTTGGTAGGCAGACCTTATCTGGTTTAATCTCTATCCGATCTTCTTCCTTCAACTCATAATTCAGGAAAACATTCTCGAGAGATTTGCAGGTGAAAAGGCAATCTGGCCAATGAATTTGGTCGTGTCCGGATAAATTTATTTGAAGTTTCTTTGGATTGTGTTTTGCTGCATAAAGAACCCATGTCGCTGCAGTAGAACCTGATAATTTAACTTCGCTGTAGGACGAGATCGAGAAATGATGGAGGTCGGTGGAATCGTCACGGAGACGCAAAAACGAGCCAACAAAATTCTCAAATCTCTCACGCGCTCTCTTCTTGGTTTCTGAAGTTCTTTCGAATTTACCAATGGTGAAGCGTAAACATGGCACGAAGGCCCAGAGCTTACACCACCTTTTTGACAATACACATGTTTCTATCACCTCGATTGGATCCAAACGTGACAAGATATTCGTTAGAACACAATCGGGCAACTTGCTTATCCAGTCAACATCACCATTACCTTTCACAATTTCAGAGTTAATGTCGGCTCTCATTATCTCCGATTCATCCATCATGCAACCAATCACTCAAACACCAAATACGCCCTAATTCCAACGTTGACTACCAAAAAATTAAAATAGAGGAATTACAAAAAAGTGTAAGATTAGACCAAAATGTATTAATTCCAAAATAGTACTGTACCTTCAAACTCCTGTGCAATCAAATGGTAGTTAAATTTCCTGCATTCATCATAGGAGCATTCCCTCGAACACAAAGTGTGCACGAATTCCAACAATGTCTATAGAAATTGGGGAATGAGAAATGAGAGTAAGACCAGAACAAATAAATGATAGTATTCAAGAAGAAAGATGGACAAAAATGCTTAAGCAATCAGAGTCAAATTGGCTATTTGACAGGAGATGTGAAAATCAAATAAAATCTAGGAAAGCTAATAAGCAAGTTTTTATTTAAACCTTATACATAAATCGCCTTACCTAAAAGCGGGATTTGGTAGACGCTTGAAAGCTTGAGCTCTCTTGTAAAAATGGCTACGAGTACAGTAGCTTTGGTGGGGGAGACGATTGTCTTGGACTCACTCTTGTGGAGACGGTCGGATTGCAACTGGTAGCTTATGCGGTGTACACCGAGTTCACAGGGGTACACCAGGCTTAGGGTTATTGATAGGTGGTGCACCGAAAGCCTGTGTGTATATGTTGGGACTGAGTTAGGGCTATTTGGGCTATAGGGTGTGAACGGTTCGGATAGTAGTCCCACCAGAACAAATGTTCATATTTTTCCAGATACGGGTAGGGATGTAAACGGTTCGGATATTATCCGAACCGATCTGAACCGAATCCGCCTAAATATCCGGATCCGAATAAAATTATCCGGATCCAAACGGATCCGGATCCGACCCGGATCCGTTTTTTCGGATCCGGATTCGATTTTGATAATTGGGATCGGATCCGGATCCGAATCCGGATATTATCCGGATCCGAATAACAGTATAAAAACGGATATCCGTTTTTGAAAATTTATTATGTTTTTAAATAACTATGGTCTTATAGACCCAATATAAATTTATGTTTGCATGACTTATAATTAATAAACCAAGTTCATTCTAAAAGAAAAATGAATCTTTCATGTATGCTTTTTCAAATCTCAAAATATTTGACAAATACTTGATTTTGTTTCGTAAAATTATAATGTCTTTTTATGTATTATTTAAGTATTATTTTGATATTGTTTGAGATTCGTTGGTAAAATAGATAGTTATGTTACATACAAAATATCCGTTTGAACTATCCGAATAATATCCAGATTCGTATCCGTATCCGAGATATCCGAACCGAATCCGTATCCGTTTAATATCCGAACCGTATCCGGATCCGGGAATATCCGTATCCGTATCCGTATCCGAAAAAAAATACGGATCCGGATCTGGTATGACCACTATCCGAACCGGATCCGAACCGTTTACACCCCTAGATACGGGCGGAATAATTCGGATCCGGATACAATTCGGATAACGGACATGAATACGTCTCTTATATTGTCAGATACGGATATAGATGTTTTTTATAATTGAGATTTTTTATATTTATTATATTTAAACGTATTTTTTATAATTGCGATTTTAAATCGTGTAAAAATCATTAATTACTTATGTTGTTTTCAACTAATAGAGAATAAGGCACGTAAAAAAAATATAATGTCCAGATCCGGATATCCGAATCTAGATCCGAGTATCGGATCCAACACCAAAAACGAACATCGGATCCGGATATTTTTTCGGATACAATTCGCGGTTCCGATAATATCTGCACAACATACATCCCTAGCTGTAAATAGGGGCATAAACGGTTTGGATAGTGGCTATACCATATTCGCATCCATATTTTTTTCGGATATGGAACATCCCGGATCCACATACGGTTCATATATTAAACATATATGGATACGATTCAGATATTGTCGAACACTGATACGGATATAGATCTTTTTCGGATATTAAAACATATACGATACGATTATAACATAACATAATATATATTTTTAATTGTATATACATAATTTGTGACATGAACAATTTAAATTCTTATATTTAAACGTATTTTTATGATTATGATTGTAAATCATTTAGAAATCTATCCATGTTGTTTCTAGAAATATGACACATAAATAAATGAAATAATTTAAATATGGATACGAATACCCGAATCCAAGTACGTTAAAATTAATACGGAACCGAAACCGAATATCGGATTCTGAATTTTTTTCGGATACGGATATTATTTTGGATACGGTTTGGTTTGATTCGAATAATATTTGCATCATTTACTGATTTACATCCTTAGCTGCAATACTTTTCATTTTCTGGGATTATAGATACTTTATTTGATCTTCTTCGTCTTCATCTTTTTTCCCAACGAATTGATGTACATAAAAGCGGTTTTGGGTTTTACATAATTTCCGAATGAAATACCTGTTCTTTTTATTTGACGTGTATTCTCAATTAGGTTGATTTTACTCAATTCAATTTTTTTTATGTTTCAATTTTCTTTTATTTTTTCCAACATATTATATTCACATGTTAAGTATTTGATACTCTGACCCGACATAATGATTATTGCGTGTCTTTGTGAATGATTTCAAGAAAATCATAAGATATCATCATACTTTAACCTGGTAAATCGCATCTGGGTGTGCTCCAATGAGAAGAAATGAGAGGGAGGAAATGAGAATGGAGGGAAATGTTGATTTTTATCTTGTTCCCAAGTTTTTTTTATGATGAGGAGGAAAGAGAATGGAGGGTACAAATTATAGTACCCAAAATACCCTTACTTCATTCATATGACATATGGGTCTCATTGCTCATTGTAATATATATTTTTCCCTCCAAAAATAATATTTCTTTCCCTCCAAAAATCATCGCGAGTTATTCAATCTTCGCCATGCATCTTTGCGCAATTCAATAGAACGAGCATTCAGTGTACTCAAAAAACATTTTCCAATAATAGCAAGTACAACCGAGCCAAACTATACAAAGAGCACCCAAAATCAAATTATTTTAGCATGTTGTATTTTGCATAATTACTTGATTGATATGGATCCGGATAATGCTATTCTCGCACAAGTTGATCAAGAAATAGCAAATGAAAGGCCAAGTCCTCCCAAGAACCTAACGAAAATGATGATGAAAACAATTCATAAAATGGTGAAATTATTAGAGATATGAAAGCGCTTGAGATGTGGAATGATTATGTATTGTAGATTTTTGTCTGCTTTCTTTTTTTTAAAGAATCATTATAATTTTTGTTGGCTTGATATTTTGATTGTCTTTTTAATGTATAAGAAAAAGAACAAGTTATTAACTACTTATAGTATGTTATATTTTGATTGTATGAAAAATATTTATTTCATCGTTTACAATTTATTATTACAATTGTATGAAAAACAAATATTTCTTATTATTGTTTTGTTATATTCATTTTTTTTAGTTCACAATAATGCAAAGAATAAAATTGTCATTTTTTCATGGTCTTATTTCTTCCCTTCCTTTCCCCTTTATTAAACATTTTAAAACTCGGGAGCAAGAAAAAACTCATTTCTTCCCTTCCCCTTCATTCTCTTCCCTTCCATTCTCTTCCCCTCCAACTGATTTAGGGTGTGTTCCAATGAGAGGGAATGGGTGAGAAGGGACGGGAATGGAGGGGAAGGTTAATTTTTATCTTGCTCCAAAAAAAATTTATGACGAGGGGGAAATGGAATGAAGGGGAAATTATTTCTTCCATATATATAAGAAAGAGCAATTCTTGTTCTCCCCAAATTTGGAGGGTAATGGAGGGTAAAAAATATTATATCACTCTAATACCCAAAATATCTCTAATTTCATTTTATAGTTAACAATGATATAAAAGATAAAATTATCATTTTTTCATGATCTTATTTCTTCCCTTCATTTCTCCTTCATTAAACATTTTAAAACTCGGGAACAAGAGAAAACATATTTCTTTTTTTCCCCTTCATTCCCTTCCCTTCCATTCTCTTCCCTTTCATTCCCTTTCCCTTCATAAAAAACTCAGGAGTTGGTACACCAATGCAAATTTTATCGGTCGCCGAGTTGATAGGAAGAATACTAGTACATTTCATTTTTTTGGACGGATCACTTGTCTCATGGTCAAACAAAACCCCGTCGCCCTTTCAATAACCTAGGCGAATTATATTGCTGCAGGAATTTGTTGCTCACAACTACTATGATTAAAACAATCTCTAAATGATTACGGATTAATATTCGAATTATTCGAATACTATGTGATAACAATAGTTCGGTATATACTTCGAAAAACTCCGTACTCCATTCACGAACCGCTCACATAGTTGGATTTAGGGGTAGTTTGGATTGTACGTGTTGAAAATATTAATGGCCCCTAGTTATTGAAAGAACTTGACTTTTTCAAAGAAGATAATTGTTATTGTCGAGTTGCAGTCTGATTGGATGAGAAAATTTGTCTAGAGGAGAGAGAAAAACAAAGAGATTTCTATATTTTAGGATTTGAGTTTTGTGAGATAAAACACACAAGTACTCAACGATTGATTTAGGAGAACTATTTTTTGCTACATGATATAAATTGACAATCCCATTTGGATCCAAGGAGTGTTTTTACATGAAATTAATGGATAATGTTTTCTTAAGTTATATGCACTGACAAGTGACAATCCCATTTGGTATAAGAACAACAAAGCCTCAAAATATTACTTAATAGTTGTACTAAAAAATAAAAAAATACGTTACTATTTTCATTTCATGTAATTCATAATATTTGATATTTCAAAGATGCACGTGTGATATTTTCAGGTTTTTCTAGAAATAAAGTTATATTTATAATTAAAATATTAATAATTTCAGCTATTTAATTAAGTTATAATTATTTTCATGTTATTGTAAACTATTTAATTAATTTCAGCTATCACATTATACACAATTTCTATGAACATACACTTATCAGATTCATTATTCTTTGTAAAAAATAAAATTAATCATTAGCATATTGTATTTCTTCAAATTACGTTGTGAAAATTGACAATAAACTGATAGTATATAATCTTGCAAAACATGAAGATATATGTAAAACTTTTAGTTATCACATGTATATGTATTATTTATTAATGAAAATTTTGGTTCTAATATGTGGAAGAAATCATATAATGATTTAATCATCTTATTATATATTTTTTTATTAATGAAAAGTAACATTTCTTATTATATTGTTCTTAAATTAGTTTAAATACAATAAAATGAGTATTATATATTGAAAAATATCATGCAATTTTTATACCAAAGCAAAACGAGGGTTCATACTAGTTCTAGCAAAGCGAAGGTCCAATTCCAACATACTCGATATTGAAAAACATCATTTTGAAGATTCAAGCAAAAAATAAAATAATTCAAAGATAATTTAATCCAACCCAAATAGAAATAACCCACGAAAAGGCCAACAAGAACAAAGGATTTGATTATATTACTATCATCGGTGTTTTTAACGAACATACAAAATATTAAAAAAAAACTATAAAGTATTCAAAATTAATTACTCACATTTTAAGTCTTAACCAAAGAAATCAGCACCGTTTTCCACGTCATCAGTTTTGATCTCGCCTGATTGGGCCATGAGAATCCTATACACTCTCTTCGAACAAACTTCTCCGAGTCTCCTCTCTCCATTTCCCAAAATACCCTCCATTGTCAAGTCCTTCAAAAGAAATTCTTTCTCATGAACCTGTTACGATGTAAACACAACTTTGTGGTTTATTCCCAAAATACCCTCTGCATAACAAGTATTTAATGCCATATTACTAGAATAACTCACTGATTTTTTGGAATCCAAGTAGACATTGAAAAGGGATCTCATAGTTGGATATTTCTTCCAAATTGCTATTGCGTGTCTCGGCTGTACTTTTGGAATTGCTACAAGAGCTTTCAACCTGTTTAAAAATAGTATATTACCCAAAAGTAATTCTGTAAAAGAGAACCACAATTTCAAAAAAACCCATTTCAATAAAACTGCGAGTTTGTCAAGAATATAGGGGTTCTTTTGCAATTATCAAGAATGCAGGGACTTTTTAGCAAATTATCCTAGATATTTTTAAGGTAATGAAAAAAGAAACATGCCAAGTATTTTTCTTGATGAGATTTTTCTCAGTGGCGTCCTTTGGAATCATGGAACCGTTCGCATTTACCGATAACCAAGTCAATTTTTTCCTACATTTAAAAATATATATATATTATCAGATTTTTTTATTTTTTGATAAATTTACCATAATATAAATAATTCTGACGAGGGGTAATAAAGTACCTGAATTGGCAATTTGCAAGACTAGAAGTTAAACCAACAATATGCTCGGCTAATTCAGCTTCATCTATGCAATGTCTCGAGTGTACTTGTTCATAATGCGTGCATAATTTCGATGTAACCTATCAAATAATAATCATTAAATATTTCCTTACAAAAATAAAAGATAAAGAAATGGAGAACTCCAGTACCTCGTCCACTGGAGGGGTTCTCCAAGTGTTTGAATTTGATGGGTTCTTATACTGACTCTGTTCACTTAAAAAACAAAGAAAAGAGAAATTAATAGAATGTTAATCTAAAAAATATATATTTTGAGTTTGGAAATCGAAATATACGAACCATTTTTTGATGTAGCTCATGAGTTTGTTTGTAACATAACAAATAGTGTATGAAGGATACAAGCTTCGAACTTTATTGACATGATCCATGAATAAGTTATTGTTCACTAAATGACAAAATTCTTCGGCTTGGAGAACAATTACTATGTAGAGCACTTCAGATCCCACTGGAGAGTTCTGAAAATTAAAAATATTATTAATCATTAATAATAATATCCTTACGGAACATGGGAAATATAAACATTTTCATATTTTCACTTTTACAAGGGTATATCTGAAAATATGACGTTTTTTAGGGATACATATGAAGATGTATAATATAATACCTGAGCAACTTGATCAGGTACGGCCATTTGCCATAAAATTGATTTTTCAATTGGATTTTTGGTAATTCGGTACGTAAATTCTTTCTCTGCAAATCTGGTAAGAAGATGTCCTGTACCAAACAAACACAAAACTCTAAATTTTACTGTTCCACATTTACCTTAAATTAGATCAATTTATTAGCCTTTATTTAATTATATTATAATACCTCCAATTGAGCCAGTTTCAATGACTTTAGAATCAATTTCAGCCACAATTGACTTGAGAGCTAATTTCCCTTTTTCCCATTTATTTTTTTCCTTCTCCAATTTCCTCATCTCTTTCTCCTCAGCCTTCTTTGCTTCTCTCTCTATTTTCTCTTCCTATTAAAAAAGACAATTAATTTGGAATACATGATAAATGTACCGATCAAATAAATACCTGTCTTTTTCGTTTTCGCTCTTCGGCAAGTTTAGTTTTTTCTTCTTTCGATTGCTTCCTTTTATTAGCAGCTTCACCTTTCAAGTCATTGTTATCGCTGGTACCAGTGGTACCAGTTTCATTGAGAGTATTATCTTCTTGTGTTGAGTTTCTTTCTTCGTTCACATCTTGAATAACCTGGCCAACAAAATTCATTTTGTTAATGGAAAAATATCGTACTGGAGATCTCCAGTAGCATCATATAGTAACCCAGTTTTAGTTTCTTCTTTTCAGTTTCTACTTGGTTACCTCTGTGCTAAAATCTTCCATTGAAATATCATTGTAAGATTTCTTCTCAGCAAGATTTAATATATCTGTTGTACCTGCTAGAAATTAGTTGATTTTTTGGGAATAAATCTGAAGCAAAAAATTGTAAGTATAAATCTTACCATAATTTGGGCTTGTGCTTTCATCCTTAGAATTTCTAGAGAAAGATAAAGTAACATTACAGTCTTTATCCACATTTAATGAACTTTCTTCTTCATTACAAGAAAACCCAATAGGCTCTTTGTTAATTTGTTTGAAACCATCTTCATCGTCACTCTCAACAAGTATCAATCCAGACACACCTGCAAAAGAAATCCAGAAATTATGTTGGTTGAACCCAAGAAACTACTATGAGATAACAATCGACACCGTTTACAGAAGGAAGAAAGGAGTTATTAACTGGAAAACTTGTCAGAAGAGCAACTCGGCTTAGTTTTCTCAAGGGAGTATGGAACGGCAGATACATCCGATCCGAAGCCCAGAGGTGTCTCGGCGACAAAAGACGGCGTACTTTTGGCCGCGCTGAGCTTTTCAGGGGTCGGATCGTCGTCCAGAAGAAGAATGGGAGAAGATGCTCCTATTCGAGAATTGCAGGGGAACCGAGATTTGGGAACTGCCGGTGAGAAAGCGTCGTCGGAGTCGGAGAGGATGACTGAAACGGGAGGTAGCGACATTGGGGGGGAGTGAGCGGGGCGGATTTGGATTTGATTATGGTCCTAACAGGAGCGGAGTTTATTTAGGATTTTATTTAGGGGCATATAAATAAATAAATAAATAAAAATATTTACATATGAAAAAATTGGAGGACAGCAAAAATACTCAGATAACTGAGATTTATTACTTAAAAACTTGTTTAGGGAAATTTTTCAAAAATTCTAATTTTTTTTTTTGGGAATTTCTATTTGTAAAATTCTTTGTATTTTTTGCTTCCCCGAAAAAAAAACTCTGATAAGTTTAATTCCCTCAAAAAAATTCTATCTTTTTATTATATTTTTTAAAATGACTATCATATTCCATAATTTTATTACATAAATCACCATAATTAAATAAATAATGAATTTTATATAAAAATACAAAAATAAAATAATTGTTTCAAAATAAATAATACATACATATTATAATATTATAATAAACTAGCTTCTTGCCCGCGCGATTGCGCGGGAGTGCTCGAGTTTGACATATTATTTTTTTGTCTTCTTTTTTGCGGTATTCCATTTTTTATTTAATGTTGTAGTTTAGTATAATTTCTCGAATTCAAATGAACAAATTATAAAAAAACATAAACAACAAATAAACACATATTTAACTATTTATATATAATAAAATAAATAATAATATTGACTTATTTACTGGGTCAGTTTCAATTGGGTGTCCTAAATACATAGCCAAAGCTTCGATAAATCGCCTTCTTTTTCCTATATCCGCAGCTGCTATCACGACCTGCAAAATTTGCAAAAGCACCCTTGTAATATTCAAAATTACAAAAAAGCCCCTGTTGATACTTCATGAATTCATTAAATAATTAAAGCGAATCGTTTTTTTTTTTTAAAAATAGAAGCGAACCCGAATTTATAAAAACTTTCCTCGAGTGTATGGACTGTATGCGGAAGACCATAACGTGTCGAGCCAGCTGCTATCACAACCTGCAAAATTTGCAAAAACACCCTTGTAATATTCCAAATTACAAAAAAACCCATGTTGATACTTCATGAATTAATTAAATAATTAAAGCGAATCGATTTTTTTTTTAAATTAGAAACGAACCAGAATTTGTAAAAACTTTCCTCGAACCTAGTATGCAGAAGACCCTAACGTGTCGAATCAGCTACTATAATGACCTGCAAAATTTGCAAAACACCCTTGTAATATTCAAAATTACAAAAAAGCCCCTGTTGTAATATTCAAAAATTACAAAAAGCCCCTGTTGAATTAATTAAATAATTGAAGCGAATCGATTTTTTTTTAAATTAGAAACAAAACTGAATTTGTAAAAACTTTCGTCCGAATGTATGAAAGGGATGCGGAAGACTATAACGTGTCGAGCCAGCTATCACGACCTGCAAAATTTGCAAAAACACCCTTGTAATATTCAAAATTACAAAAAAATCATGTTGATACTTCATTAATTAATTAAATAATTAAAGCGAATCGATTTTTTTTTTAAAATTAGAAACGAACCAGAATTTGTAAAAACTTTCCTCGAACCTAGTATGCAGAAGACCCTAACGTGTCGAATCAGCTACTATAATGACCTGCAAAATTTGCAAAACACCCTTGTAATATTCAAAATTACAAAAAAGCCCCTGTTGTAATATTCAAAAATTACAAAAAGCCCCTGTTGAATTAATTAAATAATTGAAGCGAATCGATTTTTTTTAAAATTAGAAACAAAACTGAATTTGTAAAAACTTTCGTCCGAATGTATGAAAGGGATGCGGAAGACTATAACGTGTCGAGCCAGCTATCACGACCTGCAAAATTTGCAAAAACACCCTTGTAATATTCAAAATTACAAAAAAATCATGTTGATACTTCATTAATTAATTAAATAATTGAAGCGAATCGATTTTTTTTTTAATTAGAAACAAACCTGAATTTGTAAAAACCTTCCTCGAGTGCATGCGGAAGACCATAACGTGTCGAGCCAGCTTCTATCACGACCTGCAAAATTTGCAAAAACACCCTTTGTAATATTCAAAATTACCAAAAAGCCCCTGTTGAAACTTCATTAATTAATTAAATAATTAAACCGTATCGATTTTTTTTTTTGAAAAATAGAAACGAACCTAAGTTTTTAGAAACTTTCGTCGAGTGTATATACTGTATGCGGAAGACCATAACGTGTCGATCGAGCTGCTATGACGACCTGCAAAATTTGCAAAAACACCTTTGTAATATTCAAAGTTACCAAAAAGCTTATGTTGATACTTCATGAATCAATTAAATAATTAAAGCGAAACATTTTTTTTTTTGAAAAATAGAAACGAACCTGAGTTTATAAAAACTTTCCTCGAGTGTATAGACTGTATGCGGAAGACCATAACGTGTTGAGCCTGTCCGAAAAGGTCGAGGTCGAGGTCGAGGTCATCATCGTCATCAGGGACTTATTGTTAAAAATTAAGCAAAAATAAATTATATTCGGGTTAATAATTATCAAATTTAAGAAACTTAAATTATCAAATATAAAAATATTCTAATTAGCACAACCAGTCAACTGAAAAAAAAAAAAAGAATGCCGCAATACCTTGCAATAGGAGAAATGCGCCTAAACTCATCCATTCAGGGTTTCGTCGTTGTTGATGTGCTTGTTTTATTGCTGTTGTTCCTCGCTTGCCGCAACGGAAGGCGCGTGAACTCGTCTTCCACCATGGTTACTTCGCAAAAACACGCATTATTGTAAGAGTAGGCTGATAATAATTGCTGAATTGATTTAATTACCTCGATTGAAGTCAGCAAATAATCTACAACTTTTGTTTATCATGGAGCTATTTAACGATTAATACATATCTTCATGGTATAATTGACCTGAAATAATAACAAACATATTTTAATTTGTACCAGATGAAATAGTGGTCAAAGCACGACAAAGTTTAATCCAAATCAATACATGCACTTCCCAAAAGTATAAAATGAGCATATTAAACAGCAAAATACGTAAGAAAGAACACAACACAACAAAATGATGTAAGAAGTGGTCGAATCAGACCAAGCGGTGGCAAAATCGGCATGAATCGACCAAACTAACAGATGCAATCATCAAAAGAGAAACACAGTAGCAAAAACAACCCAAAAAAATGAGGAACAAAAAGAAAACAACGAAATGGCAACGCAAAAGGGGGAAAATTGCACCTCAGTACCTACTGCCGTCTCTTTGGCTGGGAAGGGGGCTGCATGGCGATTTCCGATTGGCTTCATCCTCGTCCCGCGTAGCCAGCGTTTGGCCGCCGGAGTCTGTCGACGCCGGCGTATCGCAGCTAGGGTTTCGTCGCGGCGGCTAGGGTTTCGTCCCGATTTTCTGGGTCGCGAAAAATGAAAGAAGAGAGAGAGAAAGGGGTAATTAAAAGAGGCAGGGAAATATTTTTGGTTAGACTCGGCTCACGTGGTCCATGTGATGTTAGCATTTCTTGGCTCATGTGAACCGTGTCCATTCAAATTGTGACCGTCCGATTTTGATCTAATGGTTCAGAATTATGAGGTGACGTGGCCGAACCAATGAAGGCCAAAATCGGTAGCATTATACTAATTTAAATAATACATAGATATTAAGATATCATTTTTTCATTTTTCTATTTTCTTTTCTATAATAGATTCAATTAAAAAAATTCACATTAGCAGACTCGAAGGTGATGACTATTGAGATGAAAATATTGTGTGATTATAAAAACAATCCCCCCCTCTTTGTACATATGAGATGTTTGTACTATAAATACGTTCCATTAAGATGAAACATAAAGATTTATTAAAAAAAATACTAGAAATTCATTACTTGCAACTAAGACTTCGTGCGATGTGACAGTGTTGGCGTGACATCAATTCAAGACGAATTATATATGTTTTCGCACACAGTTCAAGATTTTAAGCTATGCTTTCGGTCTACGATTATTTAGTAAAATTTACATAGTTATTACGATTATTTATGAGAATCTTGGAGGGTATCGAATCGTGTCGTCCTAGCAGAGGATTCTTAAATCTTAGATTTTGTATGGATATCATGATGTTTTATATTTTGGAGTGATATATATGTGAAATTTCAATGTTTTGTAGGAGCCAGGCCCGGGTCCTACTACTTGGCCCACTTGGCAAGTAGCAAAGGCCCCCGAGAATAAAAGGCCCATAATTTTAATTTCGTGTGTGTGAACTTTATTTAAATTTACTTAGCCTATGAAAATGAATGAAAAAACAAAAAAATTAGACGTTGGATGGAATTTTTGAAGTAGATTAATGGACATGAAGTGAAACTATCAAGGTATGTCGGATTTTGACCCATCGAGCAATAATATGTCTATAGTAAGAACTCTGTTTTCTGATTTAAAAATTTGATTCGAAAATCCAAATGCTTTAGTTAGGAATGTAACATCATTCTTTTCGACAAGATATGAATCTTCTTTGTCATAGGGCAAAAGTAATTTCATTATTAAGTAAGTGTGGTTTAAACAAGAATGAATCTTTGTAGTGGGAGCCAATGGATGCACTATAGGGCATGTTTGATTTGAGGGATTTTGGTGGAGATGTATTTTGAAATACGGGATAAGCTCGAAATCCTTTGTTTGATTTTCATGTGTATTGTATTTTGAACCCCTTATCCATGTATTTTGTTATCCATTCAAAAAATTGGTATTTCATATCTTGTATTTCCTTATCCATGTATTCCAATATTATATAATATAATCTAATTTACATAAAATATAATATTATATAATATAATATAAAATAATAACAATATAATATTATATTATATAATATAATAGCAATAAAATATAATATAATATAATATTATATTATATAATATAATAAAACAATATAATATTATTAATATAATAACAATATAATATACAACAATATCATGTAATACAATATAATATCATGTAATATAATGTAATGTACTATAGTAATAAAATAATAAATAATATAATATAATACAAAACAATATAATATAATATTCATTGATATAATATAATATAAAGCAATATAATATAATATAATATATTATAATATAATATAATATAATATAATATAATATAATATAAAACATTATAATATAATATAATGTAATGTAATATAATATAATATAAACCAATATAATATAAAATAATATAATATATTATATTATAATATATTATAATATAATATAATATAATATAAAACATTATAATATAATATAATATAATGTAATATAATATAATATAAACCAATATAATATAAAATAATATAATATATTATATTATAATATAGTATAATATAATATAATATAATATAATATAATGATATATAATATAACATCATAATATATATATATATATATATATATATATATATATATATATATATATATATATATATATATATATATATATATATATATATATATATATATATATATATATATATATATATATATATATATTATAAAACAATATAATATAATATAATATAATATAATATAATATAATATAATATAAATAAATTAAAGTAATATAATATTACATTATATTATATTATATTATATAATAAGAATTAAATGACATACATATAATATTATTTTAAAATGTTATTTTATAATATATTATTACAATATAATATTATATTATATAATAAGAATTGAAGTAATATAATATAATATAATATTATAATATAATACAATATTATATTATACAATAAAAGAATATAAATATAATATAATATAATATTCAAATCCTGGATTTTGTACCAAAGAATCAAACAAGGGATTTGATATACATGATTTCAAAATACAACAAATCAAACAACTCACATGAATTATCAAATACATGGATAGTAATATACATGTATTTCTATATCCATGTATATCAATATCCCCCCAAATCAAACATGCCCATAATCGCCGAAAGAAAAATACATCCCAAAACTACAATAAATCCAATATGAACTCAAGAATAAATTTCAAGGTTTTTTGAATAATATTCGTCAAAGGCCCCCGATCTAGCAGGATCGGGCATGGTAGGAGCATACATGAAATTCTATTTTATTGGTAATCTCCTTTCATCTTTATTATTGAAGGAATATCTTGGTCTTTGGGTAAATATGATATTTTTATTTTTAAAAGGGTAAATATGATATTTTGGATTTTTAGAAGGATAAATATGTCAAGGGTAAAATAATAATTTTAAATGTTGATCGTTAATTTTAACGAAGAAATTTGATAGTTTTTAATTTTTGGATAAATATGATATTTTAGATTTATGAAAAAATAAATATGATATTTTAATTTTAAGAAGGATGAATATATAAATCCCCCTAAATTAATAGCTTGACCAATTTGTAAAAAACCCTCTTTTTGGGCCGCATTATTGTTAATATACGGCCGGAATAACATATGGGCCGAAGCAATTTAAACCCTACTCTATCCGTTCAGCCGGTTTGCTCATCTCCCTTCTCCATCAGCGTGCCCCGGCGAAGATAACACAAAAAGAGAAGAAAATGGCGTCTCTGTGGTGCGTTGCTGCGGCGGCGTCCATCGTACCTCTGGCGCCGGTAATCAGAAACCCTAACTTCCGCGTGAGTGTGACTCCGGCGAGGACTTATGCAGTTCGCTCGCGCAGCGTGTGTATCCGGGCGGCGAGGGCAGATGGGGAGTCGTTCCACAACCCTTTCGATTTCGTATATGTATGCTTAATTTTATTCGTATAGTAAATATTTCTGTTTAATTACTGGATGGTAAAATCTAAATTGGAGTTTTAAGGCTGCAAAATTGAAGTCTTTGATTTCATATTAAAGTTTCTGATTGATATCTATGCATTTGTTGTTCTATTTTTAGGATTGGGAATTTCCGTATCCTCCACGCAGACCAAATTTGTTTCCCGAATACCCCGAATTGGCACCTATATTACCAGAGTGGCTTCCGCAGGACATGGCTCCTTACGATGAAGACGACGAAGAAGAATATTATGATGATGAATTTCAGTAATTTTTTCACGACAATATCATTACCCCATATATATAAGGGCGTGCTCGATAATTTATTCGGAAGGTGAAAAGGATGGGAGGTTTAGTATCTCGGTCCAGATTCATGTATTTCATAATTCATTTTCTTTTAAGCTTCGTCGCGACATGTCATGATGTAACGAACATTGGGTTTCTTGTTCAATATTTCTTGATTGAGACGCAATTTCTTTTATATTGGGTTGCTTAGTTGGATCCTACAAAGCATTGTAATTAATCAAGTGAAGTTTGGTGGATACGAGTAAAGTATTGTAACTTGGCAAAAAATAATTGAGCCAAAATATTTGATTGGTATATTTTGGTCTACACTTGTCGTTTCTGCGCAAGTTCCAAATACTTACGCGTTGAAGTCAATTAATCGTGTACTACAAAGGACCTGGTTGGATAAGTTTGCAACTATATATATTCTCCTCGATCTAAAATTTCATTATAGACGAGATCGTAAATATATAGTTTTGCACTTATCAGTGACAATAATGAGTGATGAGCTAGATATCGTGTTTGTGGCATTGAATCACTGGGATATGGCCGCAAACTTGGTTCTCGAATGGGCGATTTCTCATTTTGAAAATGATAAAACTAAATTCATAATCACTACGGCTAGATATGGTATGCATTTTTTTACTCCTAATTGACTAGTTTAGTAGCATATTAATTTGCATTTCCACCAATTAATTCACTAACTTAACTGTTGGTCTCATGATTTTGAATTTTTTTGGATTCCAACAGCCACTAATATGGTTAGTAGAGATTTTTGGTATTGTTTGATTGTGAAATATGGTCATCCCAAATTCTCAAACTATATTTCTCAATCATATAATTTCCTCAATACAAAATAGTGTATGGTAGATTAGCAGATCAAATTTCACAAAGTACATGTTATAATGCTATATGTAATGTATTATTGGAAAATTATACACGCCGCCTCAATACTATTCAAGATTCCAATATTTTCAAGATAAAGTTTCACTTTGTAGTTTCAGTCACATTTATGCAAAAATTAGATTACAACACATTTTTGACCAAATATTATACGAAACAGTGACCGAGAGGAGATTCTTCCTCATGAATGCTGAAAATGATTATCTCCCGAGATGCAGAAAAGAAAAGGTATATATGGTCTATTTTCTTTCGAAAATATTTCCATTTACATGTGAACTCTTAGTTAATTAATGGACATCAACAAATCGATTATTATTTAATTAAAATTGAAAACTTTCCCTTTATTTTTGGATTGTACTTAGATTCCAGCTGAGATACATGCTCCTCAGGCCGGAATGCAAGCTGCACAAATAGTATTGGATCTTATAACTAAACACGGAATGAAAAAGCTGGTTATGGCTACAGAATTCGAGAGGTATAAATAATGAATTTGTTATTTTCTAGGAAATTTATGATTAATTCTCTGAGTTCTATTCTGAAAACACGATTTAATTGTAGGGACATATCACAATACTATAAGAATCCGAATCTTTCATGTCAGATATGGTTTTTCGACCACTCAGCCAAAAAACTAGGCTTCATAAGGTACCATTATTGTTTAACTTTACCTTTCAAGTAATTAGTAAATTAGCAAAACCATATCTGGTTTATCTATTGATGCTTGTGAGTCCAACTCATGATTCATAAATCTAAACAATTTGTGGCACGAGCTACAAATGACTTTTAAGAGACGTAATTGGCACGAGCTAAACAATTTGTGGTTTTTACTTGTAGACGCATTGGGCCAGATCCTCTTCAAAAGGCTCGCATTGAATTTGATGAGTTCAGGAAAAGAGCTAATGAAGAGACAATAAAACGTAACAACATTGAAGAAAAAATGATCTTAGAGGTAAAGTTTCTTTCTTGAAAAACAATTAATACATATTTTGAAAAAGAAAACGCCATAATGAAAGCTATCATTTTGGCAAAATAGCTATTTGTCATATCATTTCCTTTTTAAGTTCTTGATAAATCTTTGTAGCAAATGAAATCATGAGAGAGAGAGAGAGAGAGAATTCATTTTGATATTCAAAATGGTATTATGTTGGAAATTCACCTGATAATTTTCGAATTGTATAAATATCCATGTTATATCTGGATCGAGATTCATATCCTAGTGCTATAATATGATGACTATCAGTCCACTCTGTTTAGGCCCTCTAACCTGAATGTACTACTTTCTTTTATATACTTAATATACTATTTGTATACAATTGTCGACAAAAGAAAATAAATTACTATTACCAAAAATATAAATTACTGAATTACTTAGAGGATGATCAAATAAACATGAATAGGGTATATTTATACATGTTGTGTTGTCTCTATGAAGAAACTCCTGCATTCGAAAGGGTATGTATTCAGATAATTTCGATGCATCATATGTTGTAACTATCTTGCAGACCGAACAAGCCAAGAGAGATGCGCAAACGATTGACCGCCTTCAAGAACAAGCAAAGAGAAATGAGCAAGATATTGCTCGTCTTCGTGAACAAACAAAAACAAATGAGCAAGAGATTAATCGTCTTCGTCAGAAAAATGAACGTGCAAAAACAAATGAAGAAGAGATTGTTCGTCTTCGCGAAAAAGCAAAGACAAACGAACAAGAAATTGACCGTCTTTGTCAGGAGATCAAACGAGCGAAGTTAAACAAGCAAGGGATTGATCTTCTTCGCGAACAAGCGAAGCCAAATGAGGAAGTGATTAATTCTAATCCCCATGAGACTGAACAAACAAAAATGAATGAGCAAGAGATTAATCGCCTTCGTCAAGAAAACGAGCAGCTCAAGCAGAACATGGCACTGAGCACTTATATCACCTTCCAAGAAGTGGAGCAAGCAACCCAAAATTTTAGTGATTTACTGAAAATTGGAGAAGGGAGTGTCGGAAGTGTGTACAAGGGCACTTTCCGCGGCACAACTGTGGCAATAAAAAAATTTATGTCCCAAAACAAGCAAGGCTTATCTATGTTCCAACAAGAGGTACAATCTTTTTCTTTCTTTTGTTGAGTTGTTGTTAGCGATATGATATAAGTGTCCGAGGACCAAAAAAGTAGGGGATTTATGGTAGCACCATTTTAATTCTCATTATCCATTTCTTCATTGGCTAACATATAAGTATTGATGATTATAGGAGTCCTTAATATTGAATTTATATTTCTTTTGCAATTGTAGGTGGTTATTCTGAGTACCGTAAGACATCCAAATCTCGTCACTCTCATAGGAGTATGCGCAGAACCTCCAGCCCTTGTTTACGAGTTTTTATCAAACGGGAGTCTTCATAACTATATGACCCACGGGGATAACAACGCATCTCTCACCTGGCAAATCCGTACACGCATAATAAATGAAATTTGTTCAGCCTTGATTTTTCTTCACTCAAACAAGCCAATCCCAATAATTCACGGAGATCTAAAACCAGACGGTATCTTCCTCGATGCCAATTTCACGAGTAAGCTCAGCGATTTCGGTCTCATAAAACTAGGTGAGACCGACAACACTACTAAATTCCGGCCTACTGATGCAAAAACATTTGCATACATTGACCCAGAATTTTTAATAACCGGAGAAATGACGTCAGAATCGGATGTGTATTCGTTTGGAATCATCATCCTTCACCTTCTAACCGGAAAGTCTCCCTTAAACATTCGGAAAATAGTTGAAGAATCGATGGGAACTGATACGTTCCGTACAATGGTCGATGTGTCTGCTGGGAGATGGCCTTCTCATCATGCAGAGGAGATGGCCAAGATCGGGATAAGATGCGCCGATGTTTCTAGGAGTAAACGTCCTGATCTTGTTAATGAGGTTTGGCCAATTATCGAACGCTTAATGAAGTTTCCCTAGGAAATCATATACCCTTGCCTGTTTGTTTGTTTGTTTGTTTGTTTCACAGGTAATTAAATGCAACCATGACTATTTTGAAAAAAAAAATAGTACGGAACGTAACCGTTATTCATAAGAAATAGGTTCACAAGTAATAGTTATTCATGCCAACTAGAGTTAGCCTAGTTGGTCACACCTCTTGGCTAGGGAGCGAGAGGTGTGGGGTTCGATTCCCGACGAGAACACTGGATTATAGATTAAATGTTAAATGAGTGATTATAGATTAAATGTTAAAGGAGATTATGTTTGGAAGTGGGACTTTGAGCCCTCTCCGAATTTACTCAAAAAAAGTAATAGTTATTCATACAAGAAAAAAGAAACATAAATTGCAATTCAAGAAACGATTTTGAAGAAATAGTTATTCGTATTAACCTGTCGTAGTAATAATTCCTTATTTACTTGTGAAGCTGAGACGAATGTGATCAAGGGTGGTAACAACACAGTTCTCCTGGCGAATGTGATATGGATCCATATCCCAAAACGACGACCTCCGTTCCCCTTTGTTTATGTGTTCTAGTGTGAACTTGTTCACATTGGTGATCTATTTGTGATTAATCAGTATTTTCTTCTTGTTATGTTATGCATGTTCTTTTCTCCAATAAAGTCTGGATTTGTTTTGTGCAGAGGATTGATCATAGTTCACCAATAATACTCTAATAAGTTATGAATAATTATGTATTACTAATATACGTATTGACGTTTCCGTTCCTTACCTAATCACTAATTTTTATTCTTTATTAAAAAAAATGTATTATACACATATTGTCGAGTAACATATTTTTGTAACAAAAGTATACATTTCTCACTTAATAAACAATAAAAATTTAACCTGCGAACAAAAATCAAGGTAAGAAATATCAATATCAATCTGTAAATTTGTGATTATGAACTAAAAATAAAATATATGTTATTTAATACAATAATACTATTTTTCAATTATTTATGAATAATGAAGTTTGTATCTATATATTGAATTATTGTATTCGTATTTTGTAAAATAATCTTAACTAAACATGAATAGTCGAATTGACAAATTAGTAGTGCATCGGTACCGATTTGAAAAAAATATTTGATTTAAATTATGCGTGAATGTATTCTCTATCGTATTATTCACCTATCACTAATGACTAATCATGCTATCGATAAATGTCCTGGCTTGGAAATAGGTCTGTAGGCCATTTTTTTATGCTGAATTTATGCCAGCTTGTTTGAGGATAACAAACATTGCTCGTCTTTGAATAAAACTAATAGCTAATTAAGTTTGGGAACTTCGATTTGGCTTTGTTTCTCTTGGATTTGTGCAAGACTAAGAAAAAGAAGTAAATAATTACATAAATCGAACGACACAAGAAAGTTCCACTAATAGTGAAGTCCTTTTCAATGGAGATGATCAAAACCTTTTTAGTCTCTCTCAAAATGGAGAAGTTCGTTCTTCCCTCACCATCTCTAGAGCTGGCAAAATCTGACCCGACCCGAAAAAATGACCCGACCCGTCCGAACCCGACCCGAAAATATTGAAAAGTCAACGACCCGAACCCGAACCCGAAACCGAATGACCCGAACCCGAAATCGACCCGAAACCGAATGACCCGAACCCGAAATCGATCCGAATCCGAATGACCCAAACCCGAAATTGACCCGAAACCGAATGACCCGAAACCCGAAGTAACCCGAACCCGAATGACCCGAAACTCACGACCCGAATGACCCGAAATTCATGACCCGAATGACCCGAAAACTAAAATATTATTGTCAAAATCAATATAATATTGCTAAAATGATAAGAGGAAAATGAAGCACCTTTTTGATATCTAATTTGGGGATATTAGCCCTTTTGAATCACAACTTTATATATACAATTGTTCATATTTAAGATTGTAAGAATATTTCTTCACTAAGTGTGTTTTATTGATAATTTCAGGTTTTTGGGCAAAAGTTTTTGGCATTCCAACAGTGTAGTTGTCTTCCTCTCCTCGCGCCGATAAAATCGATATATTATACTGCCCATTTCGGTACATGTATGAGGAAGGAGACAAGTAATATACCACACAAAAGTCTACACCAAATTCTATACGAAAACCACTCACTCCATAACCACCATTCAGCCCACTTTCCTCACATAAAATTACCAAACTACCCTCAATCCTCTCAACCACCTCTTGACCAATGAGAGGGCTCCAAATGCACTATAAATAGACCCCAAGGGCCCTTGGGGCAGGATTGCTTCTTCTCCCCCCTTTTCTTCTCTCTCTCTCTAAGCACTTCCAAGAACCGTCAAGAACATCAAGAACCATTCAAGAATTACTCGAATTCTCGAGTGATTGTTTGCCGGACTCGAAGCTTTCTTCATTCGGTGAATCGATCCAATCGGAGCAAGTCAAAGGAATCATCGCCACAACCGGACTCGAAGCTTTCTTCATCCGGACTTCATCGGGATAGAGAGTGGAGCTTCCTCCATTACCGACCTCGAAGCTCTCTTCACTCGGTAACCTCTTTTGTCTCGGTGGATTGTGTCCTCCTTCACTCGAACGGAATCGGAGCTTTCTTCAACCGGAAGAGTCGACTAATTCGAACGAGAAGCGCTCGTACCGTCCTAGCTCTCTAGCGGTACGAGCATCGAGCGATCACACTAGACGAGGAAAGGAGCTCATCTTGACACTCAATCTAGGTGTATTCTTTTTATTTCTTGAATTTCATGTATGTGGAATGACTATTTCGAAGTTGTGTAAAGAAACCCTTGTTTGAATCTAGTTTTTGCTTTAATCTTGTTTCTTGCATTCAATCTTTGTCTCTCTTTGTGTGATATTTTTGTTCTCTTTTTGTTCTGCGTAGATCTTCATTTCTAGTTTCGGAAGCTTTTTGAATCGTAGAATTTCATGAAATATTCGAATTGATATGAATTTTTGAAAACTGTCACTTAAACTGAAAACCTGCTGTTTCCAGGGGACTGTTTTTCAGAGACCTGATTGTAATTCGATAATAACTTTTTATTCCTTCGTCCAAATTGTTTGAAATTTTAGGATAAAATTGATAATATTCAGAACTATCTCTACACAAATTTTCATTAATTTTGGAAACTTAGAAATAATTATTTTAGAAAAAGTTTCTGCCCTTAATTTTCTTTTTGGAAAAGTTTCTGCCTTTTGGCTCGTTTTGATTCATTATTTGACGCATATACTCCTCGTGGAACGAACTTGCATATTACTACTATACACATTAAATTCCAAACTTGTTGATTGAATTGGTTTTCACATACAACGATATATCAAATTAAAAAGTGATCGAAAACCCGTTCGTCATAAAATATCTCGGAATCAATAAAATAAATAAGAAATTACCCGAAAACTAAATTTTTGGAAAATTGAATGATTCGAAATCAAATTTTGTGAAATCTGAATTACCCGAAAATCAAAATAGCCACGACCTGAATGACCCGAAAACCGAAACGACCCGAACCCGAACGACCCGAAAACCGAAACTACCCGAACGCCCCGAAAACCGAAACGACCCGAAACCCGAACGACCCGAAACCCGAACGACCCGCGACCCGAACGACCCGATGACCCGAACGACCCGCAACCCGAAACCCAAAACGACCTGAACCCGAAACGACCCGACCCGAACCCGATCCGACCCGCCCGATTGCCACCTCTAACCATCGCCCCTCATGACTTAATGAGCCTCGTAAACACTTTCCATCAAAATCGGTTAGCTTTACGGAGGATTAACCAAGCAACCTTCACGTTTATCTCCAAAAAACAACACTTTTCAGTCCTATTAGTGTCATCACATCCTCGATCAAAATATTAAAAGAACTCGTAACTAATACACTACAACCGTATTTAACAAAATAAGCAACCAACACCAAACAACATTCATAAAAAAATACAACAAGCCGAGAGCTAATAAACCATTACAATAAAAAAAAATCTCCTCTATTCTCGTAAAAATTGATTTTAGAAAACCTTCAACAATGTATTTCAAAACTCCTCAAAGCGTTAAAATCACGTTATGAATCGAAAAACAAACTTTCTTATTGTTTGTGAAATTTGGTGAAAAGTTACGTAGTAAAAGATACGATACAAATGATCTAAAAACAAGTTATTTAAACTCCTCAAAGCGTTAAAATCTTGTTTTGAATCGAAAAACAAACTTACTTACTGTTTGTGAAATTTGGTGAAAAGTAATGTAGTAAAAGATACGATACAAATGATCTAAAAACACGTTATTTGAACTCCTCAAATCGTTAAAATCATGTTTTGAATCGAAAAACAAACTTTCTTATTGTTTGCGAAATTTGGTGAAAAGTTATGTAGTAAAAGATACGATACAAATGATCTAAAAACATGTTATTTGAACTCCTCAAAGCGTTAAAATCTTGTTTTGAATCGGAAAACAAACTTTCTTAGTGTTTGTGAAATTTGGTGAAAAGTTATGTAGTAAAAGATACGATACAAATGATCTAAAAACACGTTATTTGAGCTCCTCAAAGCGTTCAAAACTTGTTTTGAATAGAAAAACAAACTTTCTTAGTGTTTGTGAAATTTGGTGAACACTTACGTAGTAAAAGATACGATACAAATGATCTAAAAACACGTTATTTGAACTCCTCAAAGCGTTAAAATCTAGTTTTGAATCGAAAAACAAACTTTCTTAGTGTTTTGTGAAATTTGGTGAAAATGTATGTAGTAAAAGATACGATACAAATGAACTAAAAACACGTTATTTGAGCTCCTCAAAGCGTTCAAAACTTGTTTTGAATAGAAAAACAAACTTTCTTAGTGTTTGTAAAATTTGGTGAAAACTTACGTAGTAAAAGATACGATACAAATAATCTAAAAACACGTTATTTGAACTCCTCAAAGCATTAAAATCTTTTTTGAATCGAAAAACAAACTTTCTTAGTGTTTGTGAAATTTGGTGAAAAGTTATGTAGTAAATGATACGATACAAATGATCTAAAAACACGTTATTTGAACTCCTCAAAGCGTTAAAATCTTGTTTTGAATCGAAAAACAAACTTACTTAGTGTTTGTGAAATTTGGTGAAAAGTTATGTAGTAAAAGATACGATACAAATGATCTAAAAACACGTTATTTGAACTCCTCAAAGCGTTAAAATCTTGTTTTGAATCGAAAAACAAACTTTCTTATTGTTTGTGAAATTTGGTGAAAAGTTATGTAGTAAAAAATACGATTCAAATGATCTAACAACATGTTATTTGAACTCCTCAAAGCGTTAAAATCTTGTTTTGAATCGAAAAACAAACTTTCTTAGTGTTTGTGAAATTTGGTGCAAATTTATGTACTAAAAGATACGATACAAATGATCTAAAAACACGTTATTTGAACTGCTCAAAGCGTTAAAATCTTGTTTTGAAATCGAATAACAAACTTTCTTAGTGTTTGTGAAATTTGGTGAAAAGTTATGTAGTAAAAGATACGATACAAATGATCTAAAAACACGTTATTTGAACTCCTCAAAGCGTTAAAATCTTGTTTTGAATCGAAAAACAAACTTTCTTAGTGTTTGTGACATTTGGTGAAAAGTTATGTAGTAAAAGATATGATACAATTGATCTAAAAACACGTTATTTGAACTCCTGAAAGCGTTAAAATCTTGTTTTGAATCGAAAAACAAACTTTCTTAGTGTTTGTGAAATTTGGTGAAAAGTTATGTAGTAAAAGATACGATACAAATGATCTAAAAACACATTATTTGAACTCCTCAAAGCGTTAAAATCTTGTTTTGAATCGAAAAACAAACTTTCTTAGTGTTTGTGACATTTGGTGAAAAGTTATGTAGTAAAAGATACGATACAAATGATCTAAAAACAGGTTATTTGATCTCCTCAAAGCGTTAAAACTTGTTTTCAATTAGAAAAACAAACTTTCTTAGTGTTTGTAAAATTTGGTGAAAACTTACGTAGTAAAAGATACGATACAATTGATCTAAAAACAAGTTATTTGAACTCCTCAAAGCGTTAAAATCTGGTTTTGAATCGAAAAACAAACTTACTTAGTTTTTGTGAAATTTGGTGAAAAGTTAAGTAGTAAAAGATACGATACAAATGATCTAAAAACACGTTATTTGAACTCCTCAATGCGTTAAAATCATGTTTTGAATCGAAAAACAAACTTTCTTATTGTTTGTGAAATTTGGTGAAAAGTTATGTAGTAAAAGATACGATACAAATGATCTAAAAACATGTTATTTGAACTCCTCAAAGCGTTAAAATCATGTTTTGAATCGAAAAACAAACTTTCTTAGTGTTTGTGAAATTTGGTGAAAAGTTATGTAGTAAACGATACGATACAAATGATCTAAAAAGACGTTATTTGAACTCCTCAAAGCGTTAAAATCTTGTTTTGAATCGAAAAACAAATTTACTTAGTGTTTGTGAAATTTGGTGAAAAGTTATGTAGTAAAAGATACGATATAAATGATCCAAAAACACGTTATTTGAACTCCTCAAAGCGTTAAAATCTTGTTTTGAATCGAAAACAAACTTTCTTAGTGCTTGTGAAATTTGGTGAAAAGTTATGTAGTAAAAGATACGATGCAATTGATCCAAAAACACGTTATTTGAACTCCTCAAAGCGTTAAAATCTTGTTTTGAATAGAAAAACAAACTTTCTTAGTGTTTGTGAAATTTGGTGAAAAATTATGTAGTAAAAGATACAATACAAATGATCTAAAAACAAGTTATTTAAACTCCTCAAATCGTTAAAATCTTGTTTTGAATCGAAAAACAAACTTTCTTAGTGTTTGTGAAATTTGGTGAAAAGTTATGTAGTAAACGATACGATACAAATGATCTAAAAAGACGTTATTTGAACTCCTCAAAGCGTTAAAATCTTGTTTTGAATCGAAAAACAAACTTACTTAGTGTTTGTGAAATTTGGTGAAAAGTTATGTAGTAAAAGATACGATATAAATGATCCAAAAAACATGTTATTTGAACTCCTCAAAGCGTTAAAATCTTGTTTTGAATCGAAAACAAACTTTCTTAGTGTTTGTGAAATTTGGTGAAAAGTTATGTAGTAAAAGATACGATACAATTGATCGAAAATAACGTTATTTGAACTCTTGAAAGCGTTAAAATCTTGTTTTGAATCGAAAAACAAACTTACTTAGTGTTTGTGAAATTTGGTGAAAAGTAATGTAGTAAAAGATACGATACAAATGATCTAAAAACACGTTATTTGAACTCCTCAAAGCGTTAAAATCATGTTTTGAATCGAAAAACAAACTTTCTTATTGTTTGTGAAATTTGGTGAAAAATTATGTAGTAAAAGATACGATACAAATGATCTAAAAACATGTTATTTGAACTCCTCAAAGCGTTAAAATCTTGTTTTGAATCGAAAAACAAACTTTCTTAGTGTGTGTGAAATTTGGTGAAAAGTTATGTAGTAAAAGATACGATACAAATGATCTAAAAACACGTTATTTGAGCTCCTCAAAGCGTTCAAAACTTGTTTTGAATAGAAAAACAAACTTTCTTAGTGTTTGTAAAATTTGGTGAAAACTTACGTAGTAAAAGATACGATACAAATGATCTAAAAACACGTTATTTGTACTCCTCAAAGCGTTAAAATCTTGTTTTGAATCGAAAAACAAACTTTCTTAGTGTTTTGTGAAATTTGGTGAAAATGTATGTAGTAAAAGATACGATACAAATGAACTAAAAACACGTTATTTGAACTCCACAAAGCGTTCAAAACTTGTTTTGAATAGAAAAACAAACTTTCTTAGTGTTTGTAAAATTTGGTGAAAACTTACGTAGTAAAAGATACGATACAAATGATCTAAAAACACGTTATTTGAACTCCTCAAAGCGTTAAAATCTTGTTTTGAATCGAAAAACAAACTTTCTTAGTGTTTGTGACATTTGGTGAAAAGTTATGTAGTAAAAGATACGATACAAATGATCTAAAAACAAGTTATTTGAACTCCTCAAAGCGTTAAAATCTTGTTTTGAATCGAAAAACAAACTTACTTAGTGTTTGTGAAATTTGGTGAAAAGTTATGTAGTAAAAGATACGATACAAATGATCTAAAAACACGTCATTTGAACTCCTCAAAGCGTTAAAATCATGTTTTGAATCGAAAAACAAACTTTCTTATTGTTTGTGAAATTTGGTGAAAAGTTATGTAGTAAAAGATACGATTCAAATGATCTAAAAACATGTTATTTGAACTCCTCAAAGCGTTAAAATCTTGTTTTGAATCGAAAAACAAACTTTCTTAGTGTTTGTGAAATTTGGTGAAAATTTATGTACTAAAAGATACGATACAAATGATCTAAAAACACGCTATTTGAACTGATCAAAGCGTTAAAATCTTGTTTTGAATTCGAATAACAAACTTTCTTAGTGTTTGTGAAATTTGGTGAAAAGTTATGTAGAAAAAGATACGATACAAATGATCTAAATACATGTTATTTGAACTACTCAAAGCATTAAAATCATGTTTTGAATCGAAAAACAAAATTTCTTAGTGTTTGTGAAATTTGGTGAAAAGTTATGTAGTAAAAGATACGATACAAATGATCTAAAAACACGTTATTTGAACTCCTCAAAGCGTTAAAATCATGTTTTGAATCGAAAAACAAACTTTCTTAGTGTTTGTAAAATTTGGTGAACACTTACGTAGTAAAAGATACGATACAAATTATCTAAAAACACGTTATTTGAACTCCTCAAAGCGTTAAAATCTTGTTTTGAATCGAAAAACAAAATTTCTTAGTGTTTTGTGAAATTTGGTGAAAATGTATGTAGTAAAAGATACGATACAAATGAACTAAAAACACGTTATTTGAGCTCCTCAAAGTGTTCAAAACTTGTTTTGAATAGAAAAACAAACTTTCTTAGTGTTTGTAAAATTTGGTGAAAACTTACGTAGTAAAAGATACGATAGAAATGATCTAAAAATACGTTATTTGAACTCCTGAAAGAATTAAAATCTTGTTTTGAATCGAAAAACAAACTTTCTTAGTGTTTGTGAAATTTGGTGAAAAGTTATGTAGTAAATGATACGATACAAATGATATAAAAACAAGTTATTTGAACTCCTCAAAGCGTTAAAATCTTGTTTTGAATCGAAAAACAAACTTTCTTAGTGTGTGTGAAATTTGGTGAAAAGTTATGTAGTAAAAGATACGATACAAATGATCTAAAAACACGTTATTTGAGCTCCTCAAAGCGTTCAAAACTTGTTTTGAATAGAAAAACAAACTTTCTTAGTGTTTGTAAAATTTGGTGAAAACTTACGTAGTAAAAGATACGATACAAATGATCTAAAAACACGTTATTTGTACTCCTCAAAGCGTTAAAATCTTGTTTTGAATCGAAAAACAAACTTTCTTAGTGTTTTGTGAAATTTGGTGAAAAGTTATGTAGTAAAAGATACGATATAAATGATACAAAAACACGTTATTTGAACTCCTCAAAGCGTTAAAATCTTGTTTTGAATCGAAAACAGACTTTCTTAGTGTTTGTGAAATTTGGTGAAAAGTTATGTAGTAAAAGATACGATACAATTGATACAAAAACACGTTATTTGAACTCCTCAAAGCGTTAAAATCTTGTTTTGAATCGAAAAACAAACTTTCTTAGTGTTTGTAAAATTTGGTGAAAACTTACGTAGTAAAAGATACGATACAAATGATCTAAAAACACGTTATTTGAACTCCTCAAAGCATTAAAATCTTGTTTTGAATCGAAAAACAAACTTTCTTAGTGTTTGTGAAATTTGGTGCAAATTTATGTACTAAAAGATACGATACAAATTATCTAAAAACACGTTATTTGAACTGCTCAAAGCGTTAAAATCTTGTTTTGAAATCGAATAACAAACTTTCTTAGTGTTTGCGAAATTTGGTGAAAAGTTATGTAGTAAAAGATACGATACAAATGATCTAAAAACACGTTATTTGAACTCCTCAAAGCGTTAAAATCTTGTTTTGAATCGAAAAACAAACTTTCTTAGTGTTTGTGACATTTGGTGAAAAGTTATGTAGTAAAAGATACGATACAATTGATCTAAAAACACGTTATTTGAACTCCTGAAAGCGTTAAAATCTTGTTTTGAATCGAAAAACAAACTTTCTTAGTGTTCGTGAAATTTGGTGAAAAGTTATGTAGTAAAAGATACGATACAAATGATCTAAAAACACGTTATTTGAAATCTTGTTTTGAATCGAAAAACAAAATTTCTTAGTGTTTGTGAAATTTGGTGAAAAGTTATGTAGTAAAAGATACGATACAATTGATCGAAAAACACGTTATTTGAACTCCTGAAAGCGTTAAAATCTTGTTTTGAATCGAAAAACATACTTTCTTAGTGTTTGTGAAATTTGGTGAAAAGTTATGTAGTAAAAGATACGATACAAATGATCTAAAAACATGTTATTTGAACTCCTCAAAGCGTTAAAATCTTGTTTTGAATCGAAAAACAGACTTTCTTAGTGTTTGTGAAATTTGGTGAAAAGTTACGTCGTAAAAGATACGATATAAATGATCCAAAAACACGTTATTTGAACTTCTCAAAGCGTTAAAATCTTGTTTTGAATCGAAAAACAAACTTTCCTAAAGTGTTTGTGAAATTTGGTGAAAAGTTATGTAGTACACGATACGATACAAATGATCTAAAAAGACGTTATTTGCACTCCTCAAAGCGTTAAAATCTTGTTTTGAATCGAAAAACAAACTTACTTAGTGTTTGTGAAATTTGGTGAAAAGTTATGTAGTAAACGATACGATATAAATGATCTAAAAAGAAGTTATTTGAACTCCTCAAAGCGTTAAAATCTTGTTTTGAATCAAAAAACAAACTTTCTTAGTGTTTGTGAAATTTGGTGAAAAGTTATGTAGTTTAAGACACGATACAAATGATCTAAAAACACGTTATTTGAACTCCTCAAAGCGTTAAAATCTTGTTTTGAATCGAAAAACAAACTTTCTTAGTGTTTGTGAAATTTGGTGAAAATTTATGTACTAAAAGATACGATACAAATGATCTAAAAACACGTTATTTGAACTGCTCAAAGCGTTAAAATCTTGTTTTGAAATCGAATAACAAACTTTCTTAGTGTTTGTGAAATTTGGTGAAAAGTTATGTAGTAAAATATACGATACAAATGGTCTAAAAACACATTATTTTAACTCCTCAAAGCGTTAAAATCTTGTTTTGAATAAAAAAACAAACTTACTTAGTGTTTGTGAAATTTGGTGAAAAGTTATGTCGTAAAAGATACGATATAAATGATCCAAAAACACGTTATTTGAACTCCTCAAAGCGTTAAAATCTTGTTTTGAATCGAAAAACAAACTTTCTTAGTGTTTGTGAAATTTGGTGAAAAGTTATGTAGTAAACGATACGATACAAATGATCTAAAAAGACGTTATTTGAACTCCTCAAAGCGTTAAAATCTTGTTTTGAATCGAAAAACAAACTTACTTAGTGTTTGTGAAATTTGGTGAAAAGTTATGTAGTAAAAGATACGATATAAATGATCCAAAAACACGTTATTTGAACTCCTCAAATCGTTAAAATCTTGTTTTGAATCGAAAAAGAAAGTTTCTTAGTGTTTGTAGAATTTGGTGAAAAGTTATGTAGAAAAAGATACGATACAAATGATCTGAAAACAAGTTATTTGAACTCCTCAAATCGTTAAAATCTTGTTTTGAATCGAAACACAAACTTTCTTAGTGTTTGTGACATTTTGTGAAAAGTTATGTAGTAAAAGATACGATACAAATGATCTAAAAAGAAGTTATTTGAACTCCTCAAAGCGTTAAAATCTTGTTTTGAATCAAAAAACAAACTTTCTTAGTGTTTGTGAAATTTGGTGAAAAGTTATGTAGTTTAAAATACGATACAAATGATCTAAAAACACGTTATTTGAACTCCTCAAAGCGTTAAAATCTTGTTTTGAATCGAAAAACAAACTTTCTTAGTGTTTGTGAAATTTGGTGAAAATTTATGTACTAAAAGATACGATACAAATGATCTAAAAACACGTTATTTGAACTGCTCAAAGCGTTAAAATCTTGTTTTGAAATCGAATAACAAACTTTCTTAGTGTTTGTGAAATTTGGTGAAAAGTTAAGTAGTAAAATATACGATACAAATGGTCTAAAAACACATTATTTTAACTCCTCAAAGCGTTAAAATCTTGTTTTGAATCAAAAAACAAACTTACTTAGTGTTTGTGAAATTTGGTGAAAAGTTATGTCGTAAAAGATACGATATAAATGATCCAAAAACACGTTATTTGAACTCCTCAAAGCGTTAAAATCTTGTTTTGAATCGAAAAACAAACTTTCTTAGTGTTTGTGAAATTTGGTGAAAAGTTATGTAGTAAACGATACGATACAAATGATCTAAAAAGGCGTTATTTGAACTCCTCAAAGCGTTAAAATCTTGATTTGAATCGAAAAACAAACTTACTTAGTGTTTGTGAAATTTGGTGAAAAGTTATGTCGTAAAAGATACGATATAAATGATCCAAAAACACGTTATTTGAACTCCTCAAAGCGTCAAAATCTTGTTTTGAATCGAAAAAGAAAGTTTCTTAGTGTTTGTAGAATTTGGTGAAAAGTTATGTAGAAAAAGATACGATACAAATGATATGAAAACAAGTTATTTGAACTCCTCAAATCGTTAAAATCTTGTTTTGAATCGAAAAACAAACTTACTTAGCGTTTGTGAAATTTGGTGAAAAGTTATGTAGTAAAAGATACGATACAAATGATCTAAAAACACGTTATTTGAACTCCTCAAAGGGTTAAAATCATGTTTTGAATCGAAAAACAAACTTTCTTATTGTTTGTGAAATTTGGTGAAAAGTTATGTAGTAAAAGATACGATACAAATGATCTAAAAACACGTTATTTGAACACCTCAAAGCGTTAAAATCTTGTTTTGAATCGAAAAACAAACTTACTTAGTGTGTGTGAAATTTGGTGAAAAGTTATGTCGTAAAAGATACGATATAAATGATCCAAAAACACGTTATTTGAACTCCTCAAAGCGTTAAAATCTTGTTTTGAATCGAAAAAGAAAGTTTCTTAGTGTTTGTAGAATTTGGTGAAAAGTTATGTAGAAAAAGATACGATACAAATGATCTGAAAACAAGTTATTTGAACTCCTCAAATCGTGAAAATCTTGTTTTGAATCGAAAAACAAACTTACTTAGCGTTTGTGAAATTTGGTGAAAAGTTATGTAGTAAAAGATACGATACAAATGATCTAAAAACACGTTATTTGAACTCCTCAAAGGGTTAAAATCATGTTTTGAATCGAAAAACAAACTTTCTTATTGTTTGTGAAATTTGGTGAAAAGTTATGTAGTAAAAGATACGATACAAATGATCTAAAAACACGTTATTTGAACACCTCAAAGCGTTAAAATCTTGTTTTGAATCGAAAAACAAACTTACTTAGTGTTTGTGAAATTTGGTGAAAAGTTATGTCGTAAAAGATACGATATAAATGATCCAAAAACACGTTATTTGAACTCCTCAAAGCGTTAAAATCGTGTTTTGAATCGAAAAACAAACTTTCTTAGTGTTTGTGAAATTTGGTGAAAAGTTATGTAGTAAACGATACGATACAAATGATCTAAAAAGACGTTATTTGAACTCCTCAAAGCGTTAAAATCTTGTTTTGAATCGAAAAACAAACTTACTTAGTGTTTGCGAAATTTGGTGAAAAGTTATGTAGTAAAAGATACGATATAAATGATCCAAAAACACGTTATTTGAACTCCTCAAAACGTTAAAATCTTGTTTTGAATCGAAAACAAAATTTCGTAGTGTTTGTGAAATTTGGTGAAAAGTTATGTAGTAAAAGATACGATACAATTGATCGAAAAACACGTTATTTGAACTCCTGAAAGCGTTAAAATCTTGTTTTGAATCGAAAAACAAACTTTCTTAGTGTTTGTGAAATTTGGTGAAAAGTTATGTAGTAAAAGATACGATACAAATGATCTAAAAACATGTTATTTGAACTCCTCAAAGCGTTAAAATCTTGTTTTGAATCGAAAAACAAACTTTCTTAGTGTTTGTGAAATTTGGTGAAAAGTTATGTCGTAAAAGATACGATATAAATGATCCAAAAACACGTTATTTGAACTTCTCAAAGCGTTAAAATCTTGTTTCGAATCGAAAAACAAACTTTCCTAAAGTGTTTGTGAAATTTGGTGAAAAGTTATGTAGTACACGATTCGATACAAATGATCTAAAAAGACGTTATTTGAACTCCTCAAAGCGTTAAAATCTTATTTTGAATCGAAAAACAAACTTACTTAGTGTTTGTAAAATTTGGTGAAAAGTTATGTAGTAAACGATACGATATAAATGATCCAAAAACACGTCATTTGAACTCCTCAAAGCGTTAAAATCTTGTTTTGAATCGAAAACAAACTTTCTTAGTGTTTGTGGCATTTGGTGAAAAGTTATGTAGTACAAGATACGATACAAATGATCTAAAAACAAGTTATTTGAACTCCTCAAAGCGTTAAAATCTTGTTTTGAATCGAAAAACAAACTTACTTAGCGTTTGTGAAATTTGGTGAAAAGTTATGTAGTAAAAGATACGATACAAATGATTTAAAAACACGTTATTTGAACTCCTCAAAGGGTTAAAATCATGTTTTGAATCGAAAAACAAACTTTCTTAGTGTTTGTGAAATTTGGTGAAAAGTTATGTAGTAAAAGATACGATACAAATGATGTAAAAACACGTTATTTGAACTCCTCAAAGCGTTAAAATCATGTTTTGAATCGAAAAACAAACTTACTAAGTGTTTGTGAAATTGGGTGAAAAGTTATGTCGTAAAAGATACGATATAAATGATCCAAAAACACGTTATTTGAACTCCTCAAAGCGTTAAAATCTTGTTTTGAATCGAAAAACAAATTTTCTTAGTGTTTGTGAAATTTGGTGAAAAGTTATGTAGTAAACGATACGATACAAATGATCTAAAAAGACGTTATTTGAACTCCTCAAAGCGTTAAAATCTTGTTTTGAATCGAAAAACAAACTTACTTAGTGTTTGTGAAATTTGGTGAAAAGTTATGTAGTAAAAGATACGATATAAATGATCCAAAAACACGTTATTTGAACTCCTCAAAGCGTTAAAATCTTGTTTTGAATCGAAAAAGAAAGTTTCTTAGTGTTTGTAGAATTTGGTGAAAAGTTATGTAGAAAAATATACGATACAAATGATCTAAAAACAAGTTATTTGAACTCCTCAAATCGTTAAAATCTTGTTTTGAATCGAAACACAAACTTTCTTAGTGTTTGTGACATTTTGTGAAAAGTTATGTAGTAAAAGATACGATACAAATGATCTAAAAAGAAGTTATTTGAACTCCTCAAAGCGTTAAAATCTTGTTTTGAATCAAAAAACAAACTTTCTTAGTGTTTGTGAAATTTGGTGAAAAGTTATGTAGTTTAAGATACGATACAAATGATCTAAAAACACGTTATTTGAACTCCTCAAAGCGTTAAAATCTTGTTTTGAATCTAAAAACAAACTTTCTTAGTGTTTGTGAAATTTGGTGAAAATTTATGTACTAAAAGATACGATACAAATGATCTAAAAACACGTTATTTGAACTGCTCAAAGCGTTAAAATCTTGTTTTGAAATCGAATAACAAACTTTCTTAGTGTTTGTGAAATTTGGTGAAAAGTTATGTAGTAAAATATACGATACAAATGGTCTAAAAACACATTATTTTAACTCCTCAAAGCGTTAAAATCTTGTTTTGAATCAAAAAACAAACTTACTTAGTGTTTGTGAAATTTGGTGAAAAGTTATGTCGTAAAAGATACGATATAAATGATCCAAAAACACGTTATTTGAACTCCTCAAAGCGTTAAAATCTTGTTTTGAATCGAAAAACAAACTTTCTTAGTGTTTGTGAAATTTGGTGAAAAGTTATGTAGTAAACGATACGATACAAATGATCTAAAAAGACGTTATTTGAACTCCTCAAAGCGTTAAAATCTTGTTTTGAATCGAAAAACAAACTTACTTAGTGTTTGTGAAATTTGGTGAAAAGTTATGTAGTAAAAGATACGATATAAATGATCCAAAAACACGTTATTTGAACTCCTCAAAGCGTTAAAATCTTGTTTTGAATCGAAAAAGAAAGTTTCTAAGTGTTTGTAGAATTTGGTGAAAAGTTATGTAGAAAAAGATACGATACAAATGATATGAAAACAAGTTATTTGAACTCCTCAAATCGTTAAAATCTTGTTTTGAATCGAAAAACAAACTTACTTAGCGTTTGTGAAATTTGGTGAAAAGTTATGTAGTAAAAGATACGATACAAATGATCTAAAAACACGTTATTTGAACTCCTCAAAGGGTTAAAATCATGTTTTGAATCGAAAAACAAACTTTCTTATTGTTTGTGAAATTTGGTGAAAAGTTATGTAGTAAAAGATACGATACAAATGATCTAAAAACACGTTATTTGAACACCTCAAAGCGTTAAAATCTTGTTTTGAATCGAAAAACAAACTTACTTAGTGTTTGTGAAATTTGGTGAAAAGTTATGTCATAAAAGATACGATATAAATGATCCAAAAACACGTTATTTGAACTCCTCAAAGCGTCAAAATCTTGTTTTGAATCGAAAAAGAAAGTTTCTTAGTGTTTGTAGAATTTGGTGAAAAGTTATGTAGAAAAAGATACGATACAAATGATCTGAAAACAAGTTATTTGAACTCCTCAAATCGTGAAAATCTTGTTTTGAATCGAAAAACAAACTTACTTAGTGTTTGTGAAATTTGGTGAAAAGTTATGTAGTAAAAGATACGATACAAATGATCTAAAAACACGTTATTTGAACTCCTCAATGGGTTAAAATCATGTTTTGAATCGAAAAACAAACTTTCTTATTGTTTGTGCAATTTGGTGAAAAGTTATGTAGTAAAAGATACGATACAAATGATGTAAAAACAGGTTATTTGAACTCCTCAAAGCGTGAAAATCACGTTTTGAATCGAAAAACAAACTTACTTAGTGTTTGTGAAATTGGGTGAAAAGTTATGTTGTAAAAGATACGATATAAATGATCCAAAAACACGTTATTTGAACTCCTCAAAGCGTTAAAATCTTGTTTTGAATTGAAAAACAAACTTTCTGAGTGTTTGTGAAATTTGGTGAAAAATTATGTAGTAAACGATATGATACAAATGATCTAAAAAGACGTTATTTGAACTCCTCAAACCGTTAAAATCTTGTTTTGAATCGAAAAACAAACTTACTTAGTGTTTGTGAAATTTGATGAAAAGTTATGTAGTAAAAGATACGATATAAATGATCCAAAAACACGTTATTTGAACTCCTCAAATGGTCGAAATCATGTTTTGAATCGAAAAACAAACTTTCTTAGTGTTTGTGAAATTTGGTGAAAAGTTATGTAGTAAAAGATACGATACAAATGATCTAAAAACACGTTATTTGAACTCCTCAAAGCGTTAAAATCTTGTTTTGAATCGAAAAACAAACTTACTTAGTGTTTGTGAAATTTGGTGAAAAGTTATGTAGTAAACGATACGATATAAATGATCCAAAAACACGTCATTTGAACTTCTCAAAGCGTTAAAATCTTGTTTTGAATCGAAAAACAAACTTACTTAGTGTTTGTGAAATTTGGTGAAAAGTTATGTAGTAAACGACACGATACAAATGATCTAAAAAGACGTTATTTGAACTCCTCAAAACGTTAAAATCTTTTTTTGAATCTAAAAACAAACTTACTTAGTGTTTGTGAAATTTGGTGAAAAGTTATGTAGTAAACGATACGATATAAATGATCCAAAAACACGTTATTTGAACACCTCAAAGCGTTAAAATCTTGTTTTGAATCGAAAAACAAACTTACTTAGTGTTTGTGAAATTTGGTGAAAAGTTATTTCATAAAAGATACGATATAAATGATCCAAAAACACGTTATTTGAACTCCTCAAAGCGTTAAAATCTTGTTTTGAATCGAAAAAGAAAGTTTCTTAGTGTTTGTAGAATTTGGTGAAAAGTTATGTAGAAAAAGATACGATACAAATGATCTGAAAACAAGTTATTTGAACTCCTCAAATCGTGAAAATCTTGTTTTGAATCGAAAAACAAACTTACTTAGCGTTTGAACTCCTCAAAGGGTTAAAATCATGTTTTGAATCGAAAAACAAACTTTCTTATTGTTTGTGAAATTTGGTGAAAAGTTATGTAGTAAAAGATACGATACAAATGATCTAAAAACACGTTATTTGAACACCTCAAAGCGTTAAAATCTTGTTTTGAATCGAAAAACAAACTTACTTAGTGTTTGTGAAATTTGGTGAAAAGTTATGTCGTAAAAGATACGATATAAATGATCCAAAAACACGTTATTTGAACTCCTCAAAGCGTTAAAATCGGGTTTTGAATCGAAAAACAAACTTTCTTAGTGTTTGTGAAATTTGGTGAAAAGTTATGTAGTAAACGATACGATACAAATGATCTAAAAAGACGTTATTTGAACTCCTCAAAGCGTTAAAATCTTGTTTTGAATCAAAAAACAAACTTACTTAGTGTTTGCGAAATTTGGTGAAAAGTTATGTAGTAAAACATACGATATAAATGATCCAAAAACACGTTATTTGAACTCCTCAAAGCGTTAAAATCTTGTTTTGAATCGAAAACAAAATTTCTTAGTGTTTGTGAAATTTGGTGAAAAGTTATGTAGTAAAAGATACGATACAATTGATCGAAAAACACGTTATTTGAACTCCTGAAAGCGTTAAAATCTTGTTTTGAATCGAAAAACAAACTTTCTTAGTGTTTGTGAAATTTGGTGAAAAGTTATGTAGTAAAAGATACGATACAAATGATCTAAAAACATGTTATTTGAACTCCTCAAAGCGTTAAAATCTTGTTTTGAATCGAAAAACAAACTTTCTTAGTGTTTGTGAAATTTGGTGAAAAGTTATGTCGTAAAAGATACGATATAAATGATCCAAAAACACGTTATTTGAACTTCTCAAAGCGTTAAAATCTTGTTTTGAATCGAAAAACAAACTTTCCTAAAGTGTTTGTGAAATTTGGTGAAAAGTTATGTAGTACACGATACGATACAAATGATCTAAAAAGACGTTATTTGAACTCCTCAAAGCGTTAAAATCTTGTTTTGAATCGAAAAACAAACTTACTTAGTGTTTGTGAAATTTGGTGAAAAGTTATGTAGTAAACGATACGATATAAATGATCCAAAAACACGTCATTTGAACTCCTCAAAGCGTTAAAATCTTGTTTTGAATCGAAAACAAACTTTCTTAGTGTTTGTGAAATTTGGTGAAAAGTTATGTCGAAAAAGATACGATATAAATGATCTAAAAACAAGTTATTTGAACTCCTCAAAGCGTTAAAATCTTGTTTTGAATCGAAAAACAAACTTACTTAGTGTTTGTGAAATTTGGTGAAAAGTTATGTAGTAAAAGATACGATACAAATGATCTAAAAACACGTGTTATTTGAACTCCTCAAAGGGTTAAAATCATGTTTTGAATCGAAAAACAAACTTTCTTATTGTTTGTGAAATTTGGTGAAAAGTTATGTAGTAAAAGATACGATACAAATGATGTAAAAACACGTTATTTGAACTCCTCAAAGCGTTAAAATCATGTTTTGAATCGAAAAACAAACTTACTTAGTGTTTGTCAAATTGGGTGAAAAGTTATGTCGTAAAAGATACGATATAAATGATCCAAAAACACGTTATTTGAACTCCTCAAAGCGTTAAAATCTTGTTTTGAATCGAAAAACAAACTTTCTTAGTGTTTGTGAAATTTGGTGAAAAATTATGTAGTAAACGATACGATACAAATGATCTAAAAAGACGTTATTTGAACTCCTCAAACCGTTAAGATCTTGTTTTGAATCGAAAAACAAACTTACTTAGTGTTTGTGAAATTTGATGAAAAGTTATGTAGTAAAAGATACGATATAAATGATCCAAAAACACGTTATTTGAACTCCTCAAATGGTCGAAATCATGTTTTGAATCGAAAAACAAACTTTCTTAGTGTTTGTGAAATTTTGTGAAAAGTTATGTAGTAAAAGATACGATACAAATGATCTACAAACACGTTATTTGAACTCCTCAAAGCGTTAAAATCTTGTTTTGAATCGAAAAACAAACTTTCTTATTGTTTGTGAAATTTGGTGAAAAGTTATGTAGTAAAAGATACCATACAAATGATCCAAAAACGCGTTATTTGAACTCCTCAAAGCGTTAAAATCTTGTTTTGAATCGAAAAACAAACTTACTTAGTGTTTGTGAAATTTGGTGAAAAGTTATGTAGTAAACGACACGATACAAATGATCTAAAAAGACGTTATTTGAACTCCTCAAAACGTTAAAATCTTGTTTTGAATCGAAAAACAAACTTACTTAGTGTTTGTGAAATTTGGTGAAAAGTTATGTAGTAAACGATACGATATAAATGATCCAAAAACACGTTATTTGAACACCTCAAAGCGTTAAAATCTTGTTTTGAATCGAAAAACAAACTTACTTAGGGTTTGTGAAATTTGGTGAAAAGTTATGTCATAAAAGATACCATATAAATGATCCAAAAACACGTTATTTGAACTCCTCAAAGCGTTAAAATCACGTTTTGAATCGAAAAACAAAATTTCTTATTGTTTGTGAAATTTGGTGAAAAGTTATGCAGTAAAAGATACGATACAAATGATCTGAAAACATGTTATTTGAACTCCACAAATAGTTAAAATCTTGTTTTGAATCGGAAAACAAACTTACTTAGCGTTTGTGAAATTTGGTGAAAAGTTATATACTAAAAGATACGATACAATTGATCTAAAAACACGTTATTTGAACTCCTCAAAGCGTTAAAATCTTGTTTTGAATCGAAACACAAACTTTCTTAGTGTTTGTGACATTTGGTGCAAAGTTATGTCGTAAAAGATACGATACAAATGATCTAAAAGGAAGTTATTTGAACTCCTCAAAGCGTTAAAATCTTGTTTTGAATCGAAAAACAAACGTTCTTAGTGTTTGTGAGATTTGGTGAAAAGTTATGTAGTTTAAGATACGATACAAATGATCGAAAAACACGTTATTTGAACTCCTCAAAGCGTTAAAATCTTGTTTTGAATCGAAAAACAAACTTTCTTAGTGTTTGTGAAATTTGGTGAAAATTTATGTACTAAAAGATACGATACAAATGATCTAAAAACACGTTATTTGAACTGCTCAAAACGTTAAAATCTTGTTTTGAAATCGAATAACAAACTTTCTTAGTGTTTGTGAAATTTGGTGAAAAGTTATGTAGTAAAATATACGATACAAATGCTCTAAAAAGACGTTATTTGAACTCCTCAAATCGTTAAAATCTTGTTTTGAATAAAAAAACAAACTTACTTAGTGTTTGTGAAATTTGGTGAAAAGTTATGTCGTAAAAGATACGATATAAATGATCCAAAAACACGTTATTTGAACTCCTCAAAGGGTTAAATTCTTGTTTTGAATCGAAAAATAAACTTTCTTAGTGTTTGTGAAATTTGGTGAAAAGTTATGTAGTAAACGATACGATACAAATGATCGAAAAAGACGTTATTTGAACTCCTCAAAGCGTTAAAATCTTGTTTTGAATCGAAAAACAAACTTACTTAGTGTTTGTGAAATTTGGTGAAAAGTTATGTAGTAAAAGATACGATATAAATGATCCAAAAACACGTTATTTGAACTCCTCAAAGCGTTAAAATCTAGTTTTGAATCGAAAAAGAAAGTTTCTTAGTGTTTGTAGAATTTGGTGAAAAGTTATGTAGAAAAAGATACGATACAAATGATCTGAAAACAAGTTAGTTCAACTCCTCAAATCGTTAAAATCTTGTTTTGAATCGAAAAACAAGCTTACTTAGCGTTTGTGAAATTTGGTGAAAAGTTATGTAGTAAAAGATACGATACAAATGATCTAAAAACACGTTATTTGAACTCCTCAAAGGGTTAAAATCATGTTTTGAATCGAAAAACAAACTTTCTTATTGTTTGTGAAATTTGGTGAAAAGTTATGTAGTAAAAGATACGATACAAATGATCTAAAATCACGTTATTTGAACACCTCAAAGCGTTAAAATCTTGTTTTGAATCGAATAACAAACTTACTTAGTGTTTGTGAAATTTGGTGAAAAGTTATGTCGTAAAAGATACGATATAAATGATCCAAAAACACGTTATTTGAACTCCTCAAAGCGTTAAAATCTTGTTTTGAATCGAAAAACAAACTTTCTTAGTGGTTGTGAAATTTGGTGAAAAGTTATGTAGTAAACGATACGATACAAATGATCTAAAAAGACGTTATTTGAACTCCTCAAAGCGTTAAAATCTTGTTTTGAATCGAAAAACAAACTTACTTAGTGTTTGCGAAATTTGGTGAAAAGTTATGTAGTAAAAGATACGATATAAATGATCCAAAAACACGTTATTTGAACACCTCAAAGCGTTAAAATCTTGTTTTGAATCGAAAACAAAATTTCTTAGTGTTTGTGAAATTTGGTGAAAAGTTATGGAGTAAAAGATACGATACAATTGATCGAAAAACACGTTATTTGAACTCCTGAAAGCGTTAAAATCTTGTTTTGAATCGAAAAACAAACTTTCTTAGTGTTTGTGAAATTTGGTGAAAAGTTATGTAGTAAAACATACGATACAAATGATCTAAAAACATGTTATTTGAACTCCTCAAAGCGTTAAAATCTTGTTTTGAATCGAAAAACAAACTTTCTTAGTGTTTGTGAAATTTGGTGAAAAGTTATGTCGTAAAAGATACGATATAAATGATCCAAAAACACGTTATTTGAACTTCTCAAAGCGTTAAAATCTTGTTTTGAATCGAAAAACAAACTTTCCTAAAGTGTTTGTCAAATTTGGTGAAAAGTTATGTAGTACACGATACGATACAAATGATCTAAAAAGACGTTATTTGAACTCCTCAAAGCGTTAAAATCTTGTTTTGAATCGAAAAAGAAACTTACTTAGTGTTTGTGAAATTTGGTGAAAAGTTATGTAGTAAACGATACGATATAAATAATCCAAAAACACGTCATTTGAACTCCTCAAAGCGTTAAAATCTTGTTTTGAATCGAAAACAAACTTTCTTAGTGTTTGTTGCATTTGGTGAAAAGTTATGTAGTACAAGATACGATACAAATGATCTAAAAACAAGTTATTTGAACTCCTCAAAGCGTTAAAATCTTGTTTTGAATCGAAAAACAAACTTACTTAGTGTTTGTGAAATTTGGTGAAAAGTTATGTAGTAAAAGATACGATACAAATGATCTAAAAACACGTTATTTGAACTCCTCAAAGGGTTAAAATCATGTTTTGAATCGAAAAACAAACTTTCTTATTGTTTGTGAAATTTGGTGAAAAGTTATGTAGTAAAAGATACGATACAAATGATGTAAAAACACGTTATTTGAACTCCTCAAAGCGTTAAAATCACGTTTTGAATCGAAAAACAAAATTTCTCATTGTTTGTGAAATTTGGTGAAAAGTTATGCAGTAAAAGATACGATACAAATGATCTGAAAACATGTTATTTGAACTCCTCAAATCGTTAAAATCTTGTTTTGAATCGAAAAACAAACTTACTTAGAGTTTGTGAAATTTGGTGAAAAGTTATGTAGTAAAAGATACGATACAATTGATCTAAAAACACGTTATTTGAACTCCTCAAAGCGTTAAAATCTTGTTTTGAATCGAAACACAAACTTTCTTAGTGTTTGTGACATTTGGTGAAAAGTTATGTAGTAAAAGATACGATACAAATGATCTAAAAAGAAGTTATTTGAACTCCTCAAATCGTTAAAATCTTGTTTTGAATCGAAAAACAAACTTTCTTAGTGTTTGTGAAATTTGGTGAAAAGTTATGTAGTTTAAGATACGATACAAATGATCTAAAAACACGTTATTTGAACTCCTCAAAGCGTTAAAATCTTGTTTTGAATCGAAAAACAAACTTTCTTAGTGTTTGTGAAATTTGGTGAAAATTTATGTACTAAAAGATACGATACAAATGATCTAAAAACACTTTATTTGAACTGCTCAAAGCGTTAAAATCTTGTTTTGAAATCGAATAACAAACTTTCTTAGTGTTTGTGAAATTTGGTGAAAAGTTATGTAGTAAAATATACGATACAAATGGTCTAAAAACACGTTATTTGAACTCCTCAAAGCGTTAAAATCTTGTTTTGAATCAAAAAACAAACTTACTTAGTGTTTGTGAAATTTGGTGAAGAGTTATGTCGTAAAAGATACGATATAAATGATCCAAAAACACGTTATTTGAACTCCTCAAAGCGTTAAAATCTTGTTTTGAATCGAAAAACAAACTTTCTTAGTGTTTGCGAAATTTGGTGAAAAGTTATGTAGTAAACGATACGATACAAATGATCTAAAAAGACGTTATTTGAACTCCTCAAAGCGTTAAAATCTTGTTTTGAATCGAAAAAGAAACTTACTTAGTGTTTGTGAAATTTGGTGAAAAGTTATGTAGTAAACGATACGATATAAATGATCCAAAAACACGTCATTTGAACTCCTCAAAGCGTTAAAATCTTGTTTTGAATCGAAAACAAACTTTCTTAGTGTTTGTTGCATTTGGTGAAAAGTTATGTAGTACAAGATACGATACAAATGATCTAAAAACAAGCTATTTGAACTCCTCAAAGCGTTAAAATCTTGTTTTGAATCGAAAAACAAACTTACTTAGTGTTTGTGAAATTTGGTGAAAAGTTATGTAGTAAAAGATACGATACAAATGATCTAAAAACACGTTATTTGAACTCCTCAAAGGGTTAAAATCTTGTTTTGAATCGAAAAACAAACTTACTTAGTGTTTGTGAAATTTGGTGAAAAGTTATGTAGTAAAAGATACGATATAAATGATCCAAAAACACGTTATTTGAACTCCTCAAAGCGTTAAAATCTTATTTTGAATCGAAAAAGAAAGTTTCTTAGTGTTTGTAGAATTTGGTGAAAAGTTATGTAGAAAAAGATACGATACAAATGATCTGAAAACAAGTTATTTGAACTCCTCAAAGCGTTCAAATCTTGGTTTGAATCGAAAAACAAACTTACTTAGTGTTTGTGAAATTTGGTGAAAAGTAATGTAGTAAAAGATACGATACAAATGATCTAAAAACATTTTATTTGAACTCCTCAAAGCGTTAAAATCTTGTTTTGAATCGAAAAACAAACTTTCTTAGTGTTTGTGAAATTTGGTGAAAATTTATGTACTAAAAGATACGATACAAATGATCTCAAAACACGTTATTTGGACTGCTCAAAGCGTTAAAATCTTGTTTTGAAATCGAATAACAAAGTTTCTTAGTGTTTGTGAAATTTGGTGAAAAGTTATGTAGTAAAAGATACGATACAAATGGTCTAAAAACACGTTATTTGAACTCCTCAAAGCGTTAAAATCTTGTTTTGAATCGAAAAACAAACTTACTTAGTGTTTGTGAAATTTGGTGAAAACTTATGTCGTAAAAGATACGATATAAATGATCCAAAAACACGTTATTTGAACTCCTCAAAGCGTTAAAATCTTGTTTTGAATCGAAAAACAAACTTTCTTTGTGTTTGTGAAATTTGGAGAAAACTTATGTAGTAAACGATACGATACAAATTATCTAAAAAGACGTTATTTGAACTCCTCAAAGCGTTAAAATCTTGTTTTGAATCGAAAAACAAACTTACTTAGTGTTTGTGAAATTTGGTGAAAAGTTATGTAGTAAAAGATACGATATAAATGATCCAAAAACACGTTATTTGAACTCCTCAAAGCGTTAAAATCTTGTTTTGAATCGAAAAAGAAAGTTTCTTAGTGTTTGTAGAATTTGGTGAAAAGTTATGTAGAAAAAGATACGATACAAATGATCTGAAAACATGTTATTTGAACTCCTCAAATTGTTAAAATATTGTTTTGAATCGCAAAACAAACTTACTTAACGTTTGTGCAATTTGGTGAAAAGTTATGTAGTAAAAGATACGATACAAATGATCTAAAAACACGTTATTTGAACTCCTCAAAGCGATAAAATCTTGTTTTGAATCGAAACACAAACTTTCTTAGTGTTTGTGACATTTGGTGAAAAGTTATGTAGTAAAAGATACGATACAAATGATCTAAAAACAAGTTATTTGAACTCCTCAAAGCGTTAAAATCTTATTTTTGAATCGAAAAACAAACTTACTTAGTGTTTGTGAAATTTGGTGAAAAGTTATGTAGTAAAAGATACGATACAAATGATCTAAAAATACGTTATTTGAACTCCTCAAAGGGTTAAAATCATGTTTTGAATCGAAAAACAACCTTTCTTATTGTTTGTGAAATTTGGTGAAAAGTTATGTAGTAAAAGATACGATACAAATGATCTAAAAACAAGTTATTTGAACTCCTCAAAGCGTTAAAATCTTATTTTGAATCGAAAAACAAACTTACTTAGTGTTTGTGAAATTTGGTGAAAATTTCTGTACTAAAAGATACGATACAAATGATCTAAAAACACGTTATTTGAACTGCTCAAAGCGTTAAAATCTTGTTTTGAAATCGAATAACAAACTTTCTTAGTGTTAGTGAAATTTGGTGAAAAGTTATGTAGTAAAAGATACGATACAAATGGCCTAAAAACACGTTATTTGAACTCCTCAAAGCGTTAAAATCTTGTTTTGAATCCAAAAAGAAACTTACTTAGTGTTTGTGAAATTCGGTGAAAAGTTATGTAGTAAACGATACGATATAAATGATCCAAAATCACGTTATTTGAACTCCTCAAAGCGTTAAAATCTTGTTTTGAATCGAAAAACAAAATTTCTTAGTGTTTGTGAAATTTGGTGAAAAGTTATGTAGTAAACGATACGATTCAAATGATCTAAAAAGACGTTATTTGAACTCCTCAAAGCGTTAAAATCTTGTTTTGAATCGAAAAACAAACTTACTTACTGTTTGTGAAATTTGGTGAAAAGTTATGTAGTAAAAGATACGATATAAATGATCCAAAAACACGTTATTTGAACTCCTCAAAGCGTTAAAATCTTGTTTTGAATCGAAAAAGAAAGTTTCTAAGTGTTTGTAGAATTTGGTGAAAAGTTATGTAGTAAAAGATACGATACAAATGATCTGAAAACACGTTATTTGAACTCCTCAAATCGTTAAAATCTTGTTTTGAATCGAAAAACAAACTTACTTAGCGTTTGTGAAATTTGGTGAAAAGTTATGTAGTAAAAGATACGATACAAATGATCTAAAAACACGTGATTTGAACTCCTCAAAGCGTTAAAATCATGTTTTGAACCGAAAAACAAACTTTCTTAGTGTTTGTGAAATTTGGTGAAAAGTAATGTAGTAAAAGATACGATACAAATGATCTAAAAATAAGTTATTTGAACTCCTCAAAGCGTTAAAATCTTGTTTTGAATGGAAAAACAAACTTTCCTAAAGTGTTTGTGAAATTTGGTGAAAAGTTATGTAGTACACGATACGATACAAATGATCTAAAAAGACGTTATTTGAACTCCTCAAAGCGTTAAAATCTTGTTTTGAATCGAAAAACAAACTTACTTAGTGTTTGTGAAATTTGGTGAAAAGTTATGTAGTAAACGATACGATATAAATGATCCAAAAACACGTCATTTGAACTCCTCAAAGCGTTAAAATCTTGTTTTGAATCGAAAACAAACTTTCTTAGTGTTTGTGGCATTTGGTGAAAAGTTATGTAGTACAAGATACGATACAAATGATCTAAAAACAAGTTATTTGAACTCCTCAAAGCGTTAAAATCTTGTTTTGAATCGAAAAACAAACTTACTTAGTGTTTGTGAAATTTGGTGAAAAGTTATGTAGTAAAATATACGATACAAATGGTCTAAAAACACGTTATTTGAACTCCTCAAAGCGTTAAAATATTGTTTTGAATCGAAAAACAAACTTACTTAGTGTTTGTGAAATTTGGTGAAAAGTTATGTCGTAAAAGATACGATATAAATGATCCAAAAACACGTTATTTGAACTCCTCAAAGCGTTAAAATCTTGTTTTGAATCGAAAAACAAACTTTCTTAGTGTTTGTGAAATTTGGCGAAAAGTTATGTAGTAAACGATACGATACAAATGATCCATAAACACGTTATTTGAACTTCTCAAAGCGTTAAAATCTTGTTTTGAATCGAAAAACAAACTTTCCTAAAGTGTTTGTGAAATTTGGTGAAAAGTTATGTAGTACACGATACGATACAAATGATCTAAAAAGACGTTATTTGAACTCCTCAAAGCGTTAAAATCTTGTTTTGATTCGAAAAACAAACTTACTTAGTGTTTGTGAAATTTGGTGAAAAGTTATGTAGTAAACGATACGATATAAATGATCCAAAAACACGTCATTTGAACTCCTCAAAGCGTTAAAATCTTGTTTTGAATCGAAAACAAACTTTCTTAGTGTTTGTGGCATTTGGTGAAAATTTATGTAGTACAAGATACGATACAAATGATCTAAAAACAAGTTATTTGAACTCCTCAAAGCGTTAAAATCTTGTTTTGAATCGAAAAACAAACTTACTTAGTGTTTGTGAAATTTGGTGAAAAGGTATGTAGTAAAAGATACGATCCAAATGATCTAAAAACACGTTATTTGAACTCCTCAAAGGGTTAAAATCATGTTTTGAATCGAAAAACAAACTTTCTTATTGTTTGTGAAATTTGGTGAAAAGTTATGTAGTAAAAGATACGATACAAATGATGTAAAAACACTTTTTTTTAACTCCTCAAAGCGTTAAAATCATGTTTTGAATCGAAAAACAAACTTACTTAGTGTTTGTGAAATTTGGTGAAAAGTTATGTCGCAAAAGATACGATATAAATGATCCAAAAACACGTTATTTGAACTCCTCAAAGCGTTAAAATCTAAAAACAAGTTATTTGAACTCCTCAAAGCGTTAAAATCTTGTTTTGAATCGAAAAACAAACTTACTTAGTGTTTGTGAAATTTGGTGAAAAGTTATGTAGTAAAAGATACGATACAAATGATCTAAAAACATGTTATTTGAACTCCTCAAAGCGTTAAAATCTTGTTTTGAATCGAAAAACAAACTTTCTTAGTGTTTGTGAAATTTGGTGAAAATTTATGTACTAAAAGATACGATACAAATGATGTCAAAACACGTTATTTGGACTGCTCAAAGCGTTAAAATCTTGTTTTGAAATCGAATAACAAACTTTCTTAGTGTTTGTGAAATTTGGTGAAAAGTTATGTAGTAAAAGATACGATACAAATGGTCGAAAAACACGTTATTTGAACTCCTCAAAGCGTTAAAATCTTGTTTTGAATCGAAAAACAAACTTACTTAGTGTTTGTGAAATTTGGTGAAAACTTATGTCGTAAAAGATACGATATAAATGATCCAAGAACACGTTATTTGAACTCCTCAAAGCGTTAAAATCTTGTTTTGAATCGAAAAACAAACTTTCTTTGTGTTTGTGAAATTTGGTGAAAAGTTATGTAGTAAACGATACGATACAAATTATCTAAAAAGACGTTATTTGAACTCCTCAAAGCGTTAAAATCTTGTTTTGAATAGAAAAACAAACTTACTTAGTGTTTGTGAAATTTGGTGAAAAGTTATGTAGTAAAAGATACGATATAAATGATCCAAAAACACGTTATTTGAACTCCTCAAAGCGTTAAAATCTTGTTTTGAATCGAAAAAGAAAGTTTCTTAGTGTTTGTAGAATTTGGTGAAAAGTTATGTAGAAAAAGATACGATACAAATGATCTGAAAACAAGTTATTTGAACTCCTCAAATTGTTAAAATATTGTTTTGAATCGCAAAACAAACTTACTTAACGTTTGTGAAATTTGGTGAAAAGTTATGTAGTAAAAGATACGATACAAATGATCTAAAAACACGTTATTTGAACTCCTCAAAGCGATAAAATCTTGTTTTGAATCGAAACACAAACTTTCTTATTGTTTGTGAAATTTGGTGAAAAGTTATGTAGTAAAAGATACGATACAAATGATCTAAAAACATGTTATTTGAACTCCTCAAAGCGTTAAAATCTTATTTTGAATCGAAAAACAAACTTACTTAGTGTTTGTGAAATTTGGTGAAAATTTATGTACTAAAAGATACGATACAAATGATCTAAAAGCACGTTATTTGAACTGCTCAAAGCGTTAAAATCTTGTTTTGAAATCGAATAACAAACTTTCTTAGTGTTAGTGAAATTTGGTGAAAAGTTATGTAGTAAAAGATACGATACATATGGTCTAAAAACACGTTATTTGAACTCATCAAAGCGTTAAAATCTTGTTTTGAATCGAAAAACAAACTTACTTAGTGTTTGTGAAATTCGGTGAAAAGTTATGTAGTAAAAGATACGATATAAATGATCCAAAATCACGTTATTTGAACTCCTCAAAGCGTTAAAATCTTGTTTTGAATCGAAAAACAAACTTTCTTAGTGTTTGTGAAATTTGGTGAAAAGTTATGTAGTAAACGATACGATTCAAATGATCTAAAAATACGTTATTTGAACTCCTCAAAGCGTTAAAATCTTGTTTTGAATCGAAAAACAAACTTACTTAGCGTTTGTGAAATTTGGTGAAAAGTTATGTAGTAAAAGATACGATACAAATGATCTAAAAACACGTGATTTGAACTCCTCAAAGCGTTAAAATCATGTTTTGAACCGAAAAACAAACTTTCTTAGTGTTTGTGGCATTTGGTGAAAAGTTATGTAGTACAAGATACGATACAAATGATCTAAAAACAAGTTATTTGAACTCCCCAAAGCGTTAAAATCTTGTTTTGAATCGAAAAACAAACTTACTTAGTGTTTGTGAAATTTGGTGAAAAGTTATGTAGTAAAAGATACGATACAAATGATCTAAAAACACATTATTTGAACTCCTCAAAGGGTTAAAATCATGTTTTGAATCGAAAAACAAACTTTCTTATTGTTTGTGAAATTTGGAGAAAAGATATGTAGTAAAAGATACGATACAAATGATCTCAAAACACGTTATTTGAACACCTCAAAGCGTTAAAATCTTGTTTTGAATCGAAAAACAAACTTACTTAGTGTTTGTGAAATTTGGTGAAAAGTTATGTCGAAAAAGATACGATATAAATGATCCAAAAACACGTTATTTGAACTCCTCAAAGCGTTAAAATCTTGTTTTGAATCGAAAAACAAACTTTCTTAGTGTTTGTGAAATTTGGTGAAAAGTTATGTAGTAAACGATACGATCCAAATGATCTAAAAACACGTTATTTGAACTCCTCAAAGGGTTAAAATCATGTTTTGAATCGAAAAACAAACTTTCTTATTGTTTGTGAAATTTGGTGAAAAGTTATGTAGTAAAAGATACGATACAAATGATCTAAAAACACGTTATTTGAACTCCTCAAAGCATAAAAATCTTGTTTTGAATCGAAAAACAAACTTTCTTAGTGTTTGTGAAATTTGGTGAAAAGTTATGTCGTAAAAGATCCGATATAAATGATCCAAAAACACGTTATTTGAACTTCTCAAAGCGTTAAAATCTTGTTTTGAATCGAAAAACAAACTTTCCTAAAGTGTTTGTGAAATTTGGTGAAAAGTTATGTAGTACACGATACGATACAAATGATCTAAAAAGACGTTATTTGAACTCCTCAAAGCGTTAAAATCTTGTTTTGAATCGAAAAACAAACTTACTTAATGTTTGTGAAATTTGGTGAAAATTTATGTAGTAAACGATACGATATAAATGATCCAAAAACACGTTATTTGAACTCCACAAAGCGTTAAAATCTTGTTTTGAATCGAAAACAAACTTTCTTAGTGTTTGTGGCATTTGGTGAAAAGTTATGTAGTAAAAGATTCGATACAAATGATCTAAAAACACGTTATTTGAACTCCTCAAAGCGATAAAATCTTTTTTTGAATCGAAACACAAACTTTCTTATTGTTTGTGAAATTTGGTGAAAAGTTATGTAGTAAAAGATACGATACAAATGATCTAAAAACATGTTATTTGAACTCCTCAAAGCGATAAAATCTTGTTTTGAATCGAAACACAAACTTTCTTATTGTTTGTGAAATTTGGTGAAAAGTTATGTAGTAAAAGATACGATACAAATGATCTAAAAACACGTTATTTGAACTCCTCAAAGCGATAAAATCTTGTTTTGAATCGAAACACAAACTTTCTTATTGTTTGTGAAATTTGGTGAAAAGTTATGTAGTAAAAGATACGATACAAATGATCTAAAAACATGTTATTTGAACTCCTCAAAGCGTTAAAATCTTATTTTGAATCGAAAAACAGACTTACTTAGTGTTTGTGAAATTTGGTGAAAATTTATGTACTAAAAGATACGATACAAATGATCTAAAAGCACGTTATTTGAACTGCTCAAAGCGTTAAAATCTTGTTTTGAAATCGAATAACAAACTTTCTTAGTGTTAGTGAAATTTGGTGAAAAGTTATGTAGTAAAAGATACGATACATATGGTCTAAAAACACGTTATTTGAACTCATCAAAGCGTTAAAATCTTGTTTTGAATCGAAAAACAAACTTACTTAGTGTTTGTGAAATTCGGTGAAAAGTCATGTAGTAAAAGATACGATATAAATGATCCAAAATCACGTTATTTGAACTCCTCAAAGCGTTAAAATCTTGTTTTGAATCGAAAAACAAACTTTCTTAGTGTTTGTGAAATTTGGTGAAAAGTTATGTAGTAAACGATACGATTCAAATGATCTAAAAAGACGTTATTTGAACTGCTCAAAGCGTTAAAATCTTGTTTTGAATCGAAAAACAAACTTACTTAGCGTTTGTGAAATTTGGTGAAAAGTTATGTAGTAAAAGATACGATACAAATGATCTAAAAACACGTGATTTGAACTCCTCAAAACGTTAAAATCATGTTTTGAACCGAAAAACAAACTTTCTAGTGTTTGTGGCATTTGGTGAAAAGTTATGTAGTACAAGATACGATACAAATGATCTAAAAACAAGTTATTTGAACTCCCCAAAGCGTTAAAATCTTGTTTTGAATCGAAAAACAAACTTACTTAGTGTTTGTGAAATTTGGTGTAAAGTTATGTAGTAAAAGATACGATACAAATGATCTAAAAACACATTATTTGAACTCCTCAAAGGCTTAAAATCATGTTTTGAATCGAAAAACAAACTTTCTTATTGTTTGTGAAATTTGGAGAAAAGATATGTAGTAAAAGATACGATACAAATGATCTCAAAACACGTTATTTGAACACCTCAAAGCGTTAAAATCTTGTTTTGAATCGAAAAACAAACTTACTTAGTGTTTGTGAAATTTGGTGAAAAGTTATGTCGAAAAAGATACGATATAAATGATCCAAAAACACGTTATTTGAACTCCTCAAAGCGTTAAAATCTTGTTTTGAATCGAAAAACAAACTTTCTTAGTGTTTGTGAAATTTGGTGAAAAGTTATGTAGTAAACGATACGATCCAAATGATCTAAAAACACGTTATTTGAACTCCTCAAAGGGTTAAAATCATGTTTTGAATCGAAAAACAAACTTTCTTATTGTTTGTGAAATTTGGTGAAAAGTTATGTAGTAAAAGATACGATACAAATGATCTAAAAACACGTTATTTGAACTCCTCAAAGCGTAAAAATCTTGTTTTGAATCGAAAAACAAACTTTCTTAGTGTTTGTGAAATTTGGTGAAAAGTTATGTCGTAAAAGAGCCGATATAAATGATCCAAAAACACGTTATTTGAACTTCTCAAAGCGTTAAAATCTTGTTTTGAATCGAAAAACAAACTTTCCTAAAGTGTTTGTGAAATTTGGTGAAAAGTTATGTAGTACACGATACGATACAAATGATCTAAAAAGACGTTATTTGAACTCCTCAAAGCGTTAAAATCTTGTTTTGAATCGAAAAACAAACTTACTTAATGTTTGTGAAATTTGGTGAAAATTTATGTAGTAAACGATACGATATAAATGATCCAAAAACACGTTATTTGAACTCCACAAAGCGTTAAAATCTTGTTTTGAATCGAAAACAAACTTTCTTAGTGTTTGTGGCATTTGGTGAAAAGTTATGTAGTAAAAGATTCGATACAAATGATCTAAAAACACGTTATTTGAACTCCTCAAAGCGATAAAATCTTTTTTTGAATCGAAACACAAACTTTCTTATTGTTTGTGAAATTTGGTGAAAAGTTATGTAGTAAAAGATACGATACAAATGATCTAAAAACATGTTATTTGAACTCCTCAAAGCGATAAAATCTTGTTTTGAATCGAAACACAAACTTTCTTATTGTTTGTGAAATTTGGTGAAAAGTTATGTAGTAAAAGATACGATACAAATGATCTAAAAACACGTTATTTGAACTCCTCAAAGCGATAAAATCTTGTTTTGAATCGAAACACAAACTTTCTTATTGTTTGTGAAATTTGGTGAAAAGTTATGTAGTAAAAGATACGATACAAATGATCTAAAAACATGTTATTTGAACTCCTCAAAGCGTTAAAATCTTATTTTGAATCGAAAAACAAACTTACTTAGTGTTTGTGAAATTTGGTGAAAATTTATGTACTAAAAGATACGATACAAATGATCTAAAAGCACGTTATTTGAACTGCTCAAAGCGTTAAAATCTTGTTTTGAAATCGAATAACAAACTTTCTTAGTGTTAGTGAAATTTGGTGAAAAGTTATGTAGTAAAAGATACGATACATATGGTCTAAAAACACGTTATTTGAACTCATCAAAGCGTTAAAATCTTGTTTTGAATCGAAAAACAAACTTACTTAGTGTTTGTGAAATTCGGTGAAAAGTTATGTAGTAAAAGATACGATATAAATGATCCAAAATCACGTTATTTGAACTCCTCAAAGCGTTAAAATCTTGTTTTGAATCGAAAAACAAACTTTCTTAGTGTTTGTGAAATTTGGTGAAAAGTTATGTAGTAAACGATACGATTCAAATGATCTAAAAAGACGTTATTTGAACTGCTCAAAGCGTTAAAATCTTGTTTTGAATCGAAAAACAAACTTACTTAGCGTTTGTGAAATTTGGTGAAAAGTTATGTAGTAAAAGATACGATACAAATGATCTAAAAACACGTGATTTGAACTCCTCAAAACGTTAAAATCATGTTTTGAACCGAAAAACAAACTTTCTAGTGTTTGTGGCATTTGGTGAAAAGTTATGTAGTACAAGATACGATACAAATGATCTAAAAACAAGTTATTTGAACTCCCCAAAGCGTTAAAATCTTGTTTTGAATCGAAAAACAAACTTACTTAGTGTTTGTGAAATTTGGTGAAAAGTTATGTAGTAAAAGATACGATACAAATGATCTAAAAACACATTATTTGAACTCCTCAAAGGGTTAAAATCATGTTTTGAATCGAAAAACAAACTTTCTTATTGTTTGTGAAATTTGGAGAAAAGATATGTAGTAAAAGATACGATACAAATGATCTAAAAACACGTTATTTGAACACCTCAAAGCGTTAAAATCTTGTTTTGAATCGAAAAACAAACTTACTTAGTGTTTGTGAAATTTGGTGAAAAGTTATGTCGAAAAAGATACGATATAAATGATCCAAAAACACGTTATTTGAACTCCTCAAAGCGTTAAAATCTTGTTTTGAATCGAAAAACAAACTTTCTTAGTGTTTGTGAAATTTGGTGAAAAGTTATGTAGTAAACGATACGATCCAAATGATCTAAAAACACGTTATTTGAACTCCTCAAATGGTTAAAATCATGTTTTGAATCGAAAAACAAACTTGCTTATTGTTTGTGAAATTTGGTGAAAAGTTATGTAGTAAAAGATACGATACAAATGATCTAAAAACACGTTATTTGAACTCCTCAAAGCGTAAAAATCTTGTTTTGAATCGAAAAACAAACTTTCTTAGTGTTTGTGAAATTTGGTGAAAAGTTATGTCGTAAAAGATACGATATAAATGATCCAAAAACACGTTATTTGAACTTCTCAAAGCGTTAAAATCTTGTTTTGAATCGAAAAACAAACTTTCCTAAAGTGTTTGTGAAATTTGGTGAAAAGTTATGTAGTACACGATACGATACAAATGATCTAAAAAGACGTTATTTGAACTGCTCAAAGCGTTAAAATCTTGTTTTGAATCGAAAAACAAACTTACTTAGCGTTTGTGAAATTTGGTGAAAAGTTATGTAGTAAAAGATACGATACAAATGATCTAAAAACACGTGATTTGAACTCCTCAAAACGTTAAAATCATGTTTTGAACCGAAAAACAAACTTTCTAGTGTTTGTGGCATTTGGTGAAAAGTTATGTAGTACAAGATACGATACAAATGATCTAAAAACAAGTTATTTGAACTCCCCAAAGCGTTAAAATCTTGTTTTGAATCGAAAAACAAACTTACTTAGTGTTTGTGAAATTTGGTGTAAAGTTATGTAGTAAAAGATACGATACAAATGATCTAAAAACACATTATTTGAACTCCTCAAAGGCTTAAAATCATGTTTTGAATCGAAAAACAAACTTTCTTATTGTTTGTGAAATTTGGAGAAAAGATATGTAGTAAAAGATACGATACAAATGATCTCAAAACACGTTATTTGAACACCTCAAAGCGTTAAAATCTTGTTTTGAATCGAAAAACAAACTTACTTAGTGTTTGTGAAATTTGGTGAAAAGTTATGTCGAAAAAGATACGATATAAATGATCCAAAAACACGTTATTTGAACTCCTCAAAGCGTTAAAATCTTGTTTTGAATCGAAAAACAAACTTTCTTAGTGTTTGTGAAATTTGGTGAAAAGTTATGTAGTAAACGATACGATCCAAATGATCTAAAAACACGTTATTTGAACTCCTCAAAGGGTTAAAATCATGTTTTGAATCGAAAAACAAACTTTCTTATTGTTTGTGAAATTTGGTGAAAAGTTATGTAGTAAAAGATACGATACAAATGATCTAAAAACACGTTATTTGAACTCCTCAAAGCGTAAAAATCTTGTTTTGAATCGAAAAACAAACTTTCTTAGTGTTTGTGAAATTTGGTGAAAAGTTATGTCGTAAAAGATCCGATATAAATGATCCAAAAACACGTTATTTGAACTTCTCAAAGCGTTAAAATCTTGTTTTGAATCGAAAAACAAACTTTCCTAAAGTGTTTGTGAAATTTGGTGAAAAGTTATGTAGTACACGATACGATACAAATGATCTAAAAAGACGTTATTTGAACTCCTCAAAGCGTTAAAATCTTGTTTTGAATCGAAAAACAAACTTACTTAATGTTTGTGAAATTTGGTGAAAATTTATGTAGTAAACGATACGATATAAATGATCCAAAAACACGTTATTTGAACTCCACAAAGCGTTAAAATCTTGTTTTGAATCGAAAACAAACTTTCTTAGTGTTTGTGGCATTTGGTGAAAAGTTATGTAGTAAAAGATTCGATACAAATGATCTAAAAACACGTTATTTGAACTCCTCAAAGCGATAAAATCTTTTTTTGAATCGAAACACAAACTTTCTTATTGTTTGTGAAATTTGGTGAAAAGTTATGTAGTAAAAGATACGATACAAATGATCTAAAAACATGTTATTTGAACTCCTCAAAGCGATAAAATCTTGTTTTGAATCGAAACACAAACTTTCTTATTGTTTGTGAAATTTGGTGAAAAGTTATGTAGTAAAAGATACGATACAAATGATCTAAAAACACGTTATTTGAACTCCTCAAAGCGATAAAATCTTGTTTTGAATCGAAACACAAACTTTCTTATTGTTTGTGAAATTTGGTGAAAAGTTATGTAGTAAAAGATACGATACAAATGATCTAAAAACATGTTATTTGAACTCCTCAAAGCGTTAAAATCTTATTTTGAATCGAAAAACAAACTGACTTAGTGTTTGTGAAATTTGGTGAAAATTTATGTACTAAAAGATACGATACAAATGATCTAAAAGCACGTTATTTGAACTGCTCAAAGCGTTAAAATCTTGTTTTGAAATCGAATAACAAACTTTCTTAGTGTTAGTGAAATTTGGTGAAAAGTTATGTAGTAAAAGATACGATACATATGGTCTAAAAACACGTTATTTGAACTCATCAAAGCGTTAAAATCTTGTTTTGAATCGAAAAACAAACTTACTTAGTGTTTGTGAAATTCGGTGAAAAGTTATGTAGTAAAAGATACGATATAAATGATCCAAAATCACGTTATTTGAACTCCTCAAAGCGTTAAAATCTTGTTTTGAATCGAAAAACAAACTTTCTTAGTGTTTGTGAAATTTGGTGAAAAGTTATGTAGTAAACGATACGATTCAAATGATCTAAAAAGACGTTATTTGAACTGCTCAAAGCGTTAAAATCTTGTTTTGAATCGAAAAACAAACTTACTTAGCGTTTGTGAAATTTGGTGAAAAGTTATGTCGAAAAAGATACGATATAAATGATCCAAAAACACGTTATTTGAACTCCTCAAAGCGTTAAAATCTTGTTTTGAATCGAAAAACAAACTTACTTAGTGTTTGTGAAATTTGGTGAAAAGTTATGTCGAAAAAGATACGATATAAATGATCCAAAAACACGTTATTTGAACTCCTCAAAGCGTTAAAATCTTGTTTTGAATCGAAAAACAAACTTTCTTAGTGTTTGTGAAATTTGGTGAAAAGTTATGTAGTAAACGATACGATCCAAATGATCTAAAAACACGTTATTTGAACTCCTCAAAGGGTTAAAATCATGTTTTGAATCGAAAAACAAACTTGCTTATTGTTTGTGAAATTTGGTGAAAAGTTATGTAGTAAAAGATACGATACAAATGATCTAAAAACACGTTATTTGAACTCCTCAAAGCGTAAAAATCTTGTTTTGAATCGAAAAACAAACTTTCTTAGTGTTTGTGAAATTTGGTGAAAAGTTATGTCGTAAAAGATACGATATAAATGATCCAAAAACACGTTATTTGAACTTCTCAAAGCGTTAAAATCTTGTTTTGAATCGAAAAACAAACTTTCCTAAAGTGTTTGTGAAATTTGGTGAAAAGTTATGTAGTACACGATACGATACAAATGATCTAAAAAGACGTTATTTGAACTCCTCAAAGCGTTAAAATCTTGTTTTGAATCGAAAAACAAACTTACTTAGTGTTTGTGAAATTTGGTGAAAAGTTATGTAGTAAAAGATACGATATAAATGATCCAAAAACACGTTATTTGAACTCCTCAAAGGGTTAAAATCATGTTTTGAATCGAAAAACAAACTTACTTAATGTTTGTGAAATTTGGTGAAAATTTATGTAGTAAACGATACGATATAAATGATCCAAAAACACGTTATTTGAACTCCACAAAGCGTTAAAATCTTGTTTTGAATCGAAAACAAACTTTCTTAGTGTTTGTGGCATTTGGTGAAAAGTTATGTAGTAAAAGATACGATACAAATGATCTAAAAACACGTTATTTGAACTCCTCAAAGGGTTAAAATCATGTTTTGAATTGAAAAACAAACTTTCTTATTGTTTGTGAAATTTGGTGAAAAGTTATGTAGTAAAAGATACCATACAAATGATGTAAAAACACGTTATTTGAACTCCTCAAAGCGTTAAAATCATGTTTTGAATCGAAAAACAAACTTACTTAGTGTTTGTGAAATTTGGTGAAAAGTTATGTTGTAAAAGATACGATATAAATGATCCAAAAACACGTTATTTGAACTCCTCAAAGCTTTAAAATCTTGTTTTGAATCGAAAATCAAACTTTCTTAGTGTTTGTGAAATTTGGTGAAAAGTTATGTAGTAAACGATACGATACAAATGATCTAAAAAGACGTTATTTGAACTCCTCAAAGCGTTAAAATCTTGTTTTGAATCGAAAAACAAACTTACTTAGTGTTTGCGAAATTTGGTGAAAAGTTATGTAGTAAAAGATACGATATAAATGATCCAAAAACACGTTATTTGAACGCCTCAAAGCGTTAAAATCTTGTTTTGAATCGAAAACAAAATTTCTTAGTGTTTGTGAAATTTGGTGAAAAGTTATGTAGTAAAAGATACGATACAATTGATCGAAAAACACGTTATTTGAACTCCTGAAAGCGTTAAAATCTTGTTTTGAATCGAAAAACAAACTTTCTTAGTGTTTGTGAAATTTGGTGAAAAGTTATGTAGTAAAAGATACGATACAAATGATCTAAAAACTTGTTATTTCAACTCCTCAAAGCGTTAAAATCTTGTTTTGAATCGAAAAACAAACTTTCTTAGTGTTTGTGAAATTTGGTGAAAAGTTATGTCGTAAAAGATACGATATAAATGATCCAAAAACACGTTATTTGAACTTCTCAAAGCGTTAAAATCTTGTTTTGAATCGAAAAACAAACTTTCCTAAAGTGTTTGTGAAATTTGGTGAAAAGTTATGTAGTAAAAGATACGATACAAATGATCTAAAAAGACGTTATTTGAACTCCTCAAAGCATTAAAATCTTGTTTTGAATCGAAAAACAAACTTACTTAGTGTTTGTGAAATTTAGTGAAAAGTTATGTAGTAAAAGATACGATATAAATGATCCAAAAACACGTTATTTGAACTCCTCAAAGCGTTAAAATCTAGTTTTGAATCGAAAAAGAAAGTTTCTTAGTGTTTGTAGAATTTGGTGAAAAGTTATGTAGAAAAAGATACGACACAAATGATCTGAAAACAAGTTATTTGAACTCCTCAAAGCGTTAAAATCTTGTTTTGAATCGAAAAACAAACTTAGTTAGTGTTTGTGAAATTTGGTGAAAAGTTATGTAGTAAAAGATACGATACATATGATCTAAAAACACGTTATTTGAACTCCTCAAAGGGTTAAAATCATGTTTTGAATCGAAAAACAAACTTTCTTATTGTTTGTGAAATTTGGTGAAAAGTTATGTAGTACAAGATACGATACAAATGATCTAAAAACACGTTATTTGAACACCTCAAAGCGTTAAAATCTTGTTTTGAATCGAAAAACCAACTTACTTAGTGTTTGTGAAATTTGGTGAAAAGTTATGTCGTAAAAGATACGATATAAATGATCCAAAAACACGTAATTTGAACTCCTCAAAGCGTTAAAATCTTGTTTTGAATCGAAAAACAAACTTTCTTAGTGTTTGTGAAATTTGGTGAAAAGTTATGTAGTAAACCATACGATACAAATGATCTAAAAAGACGTTATTTGAACTCCTCAAAGCGTTAAAATCTTGTTTTGAATCGAAAAACAAACTTACTTAGTGTTTGTGAAATTTGGTGAAAAGTTATGTAGTAAAAGATACGATATAAATGATCCAAAAACACGTTATTTGAACTCCTCAAAGGGTTAAAATCATGTTTTGAATCGAAAAACAAACTTACTTAGTGTTTGTGAAATTTGGTGAAAAGTTATGTAGTAAACGATACGATATAAATGATCCAAAAACACGTTATTTGAACTCCTCAAAGCGTTAAAATCTTGTTTTGAATCGAAAAACAAACTTACTTAGTGTTTGTGAAATTTCGTGAAAAGTTATGTAGTAAAAGATACGATACAAATGATGTAAAAACACGTTATTTGAACTCCTCAAATCGTTAAAATCACGTTTTGAATCGAAAAACAAAATTTCTTATTGTTTGTGAAATTTGGTGAAAAGTTATGCAGTAAAAGATACGATACAAATGATTTGAAAACATGTTATTTGAACTCCACAAATAGTTAAAATCTTGTTTTGAATCGGAAAACAAACTTACTTAGCGTTTGTGAAATTTGGTGAAAAGTTATGTACTAAAAGATACGATACAATTGATCTAAAAACACGTTATTTGAACTCCTGAAAGCGTTAAAATCTTGTTTTGAATCGAAAAACAAACTTTCTTAGTGTTTGTGAAATTTGGTGAAAAGTTATGTAGTAAAAGATACGATACAAATGATCTAAAAACTTGTTATTTGAACTCCTCAAAGCGTTAAAATCTTGTTTTGAATCGAAAAACAAACTTTCTTAGTGTTTGTGAAATTTGGTGAAAAGTTATGTCGTAAAAGATACGATATAAATGATCCAAAAACACGTTATTTGAACTTCTCAAAGCGTTAAAATCTTGTTTTGAATCGAAAAACAAACTTTCCTAAAGTGTTTGTGAAATTTGGTGAAAAGTTATGTAGTAAAAGATACGATACAAATGATCTAAAAAGACGTTATTTGAACTCCTCAAAGCGTTAAAATCTTGTTTTGAATCGAAAAACAAACTTACTTAGTGTTTGTGAAATTTAGTGAAAAGTTATGTAGTAAAAGATATGATATAAATGATCCAAAAACACGTTATTTGAACTCCTCAAAGCGTTAAAATCTAGTTTTGAATCGAAAAAGAAAGTTTCTTAGTGTTTGTAGAATTTGGTGAAAAGTTATGTAGAAAAAGATACGACACAAATGATCTGAAAACAAGTTATTTGAACTCCTCAAAGCGTTAAAATCTTGTTTTGAATCGAAAAACAAACTTAGTTAGTGTTTGTGAAATTTGGTGAAAAGTTATGTAGTAAAGATACGATACAAATGATCTAAAAACACGTTATTTGAACTCCTCAAAGGGTTAAAATCATGTTTTGAATCGAAAAACAAACTTTCTTATTGTTTGTGAAATTTGGTGAAAAGTTATGTAGTACAATATACGATACAAATGATCTAAAAACACGTTATTTGAACACCTCAAAGCGTTAAAATCTTGTTTTGAATCGAAAAACCAACTTACTTAGTGTTTGTGAAATTTGGTGAAAAGTTATGTCGTAAAAGATACGATATAAATGATCCAAAAACACGTAATTTGAACTCCTCAAAGCGTTAAAATCTTGTTTTGAATCGAAAAACAAACTTTCTTAGTGTTTGTGAAATTTGGTGAAAAGTTATGTAGTAAACGATACGATACAAATGATCTAAAAAGACGTTATTTGAACTCCTCAAAGCGTTAAAATCTTGTTTTGAATCGAAAAACAAACTTACTTAGTGTTTGCGAAATTTGGTGAAAAGTTATGTAGTAAAAGATACGATATAAATGATCCAAAAACACGTTATTTGAACTCCTCAAAGGGTTAAAATCATGTTTTGAATCGAAAAACAAACTTACTTAGTGTTTGTGAAATTTGGTGAAAAGTTATGTAGTAAACGATACGATATAAATGATCCAAAAACACGTTATTTGAACTCCTCAAAGCGTTAAAATCTTGTTTTGAATCGAAAAACAAACTTACTTAGTGTTTGTGAAATTTGGTGAAAAGTTATGTAGTAAAAGATACGATACAAATGATGTAAAAACACGTTATTTGAACTCCTCAAATCGTTAAAATCACGTTTTGAATCGAAAAACAAAATTTCTTATTGTTTGTGAAATTTGGTGAAAAGTTATGCAGTAAAAGATACGATACAAATGATCTGAAAACATGTTATTTGAACTCCACAAATAGTTAAAATCTTGTTTTGAATCGGAAAACAAACTTACTTAGCGTTTGTGAAATTTGGTGAAAAGTTATGTACTAAAAGATACGATACAAATGATGTCAAAACACGTTATTTGGACTCCTCAAAGCGTTAAAATCTTGTTTTGAATCGAAAAACAAACGTTCTTAGTGTTTGTGAAATTTGGTGAAAAGTTATGTAGTTTAAGATACGATACAAATGATCTAAAAACACGTTATTTGAACTCCTCAAAGCGTTAAAATCTTGTTTTGAATCGAAAAACAAACTTTCTTAGTGTTTGTGAAATTTGGTGAAAATTTATGTACTAAAAGATACGATACAAATGATCTAAAAACACGTTATTTGAACTGCTCAAAACGTTAAAATCTTGTTTTGAAATCGAATAACAAACTTTCTTAGTGTTTGTGAAATTTGGTGAAAAGTTATGTAGTAAAATATACGATACAAATGCTCTAAAAAGACGTTATTTGAACTCCTCAAAGCGTTAAAATCTTGTTTTGAATCAAAAAACAAACTTACTTAGTGTTTGTGAAATTTGGTGAAAAGTTATGTCGTAAAAGATACGATATAAATGATCGAAAAACACGTTATTTGAACTCCTCAAAGCGTTAAAATCTTGTTTTGAATAGAAAAACAAACTTTCTTAGTGTTTGTGAAATTTGGTGAAAAGTTATGTAGTAAACGATACGATACAAATGATCTAAAAAGACGTTATTTGAACTCCTCAAAGCGTTAAAATCTTGTTTTGAATCGAAAAACAAACTTACTTAGTGTTTGTGAAATTTGGTGAAAAGTTATGTATTAAAAGATACGATATAAATGATCCAAAAACACGTTATTTGAACTCCTCAAAGCGTTAAAATCTAGTTTTGAATCGAAAAAGAAAGTTTCTTAGTGTTTGTAGAATTTGGTGAAAAGTTATGTAGAAAAAGATACGATACAAATGATCTGAAAACAAGTTATTTGAACTCCTCAAATCGTTAAAATCTTGTTTTGAATCGAAAAACAAGCTTACTTAGCGTTTGTGAAATTTGGTGAAAAGTTATGTAGTAAAAGATACGATACAAATGATCTAAAAACACATTATTAGAACTCCTCAAAGGGTTAAAATCATGTTTTGAATCGAAAAACAAACTTTCTTATTGTTTGTGAAATTTGGTGAAAAGTTATGTAGTACAAGATACGATACAGATGATCTAAAAACACGTTATTTGAACACCTCAAAGCGTTAAAATCTTGTTTTGAATCGAAAAACCAACTTACTTAGTGTTTGTGAAATTTGGTGAAAAGTTATGTCGTAAAAGATACGATATAAATGATCCAAAAACACGTAATTTGAACTCCTCAAAGCGTTAAAATCTTGTTTTGAATCGAAAAACAGACTTTCTTAGTGTTTGTGAAATTTGGTGAAAAGTTATGTAGTAAACGATACGATACAAATGATCTAAAAAGACGTTATTTGAACTCCTCAAAGCGTTAAAATCTTGTTTTGAATCGAAAAACAAACTTACTTAGTGTTTGCGAAATTTGGTGAAAAGTTATGTAGTAAAAGATACGATATAAATGATCCAAAAACACGTTATTTGAACTCCTCAAAGGGTTAAAATCAGGTTTTGAATCGAAAAACAAACTTACTTAGTGTTTGTGAAATTTGGTGAAAAGTTATGTAGTAAACGATACGATATAAATGATCCAAAAACACGTTATTTGAACTCCTCAAAGCGTTAAAATCTTGTTTTGAATCGAAAAACAAACTTACTTAGTGTTTGTGAAATTTCGTGAAAAGTTATGTAGTAAAAGATACGATACAAATGATGTAAAAACACGTTATTTGAACTCCTCAAATCGTTAAAATCACGTTTTGAATTGAAAAACAAAATTTCTTATTGTTTGTGAAATTTGGTGAAAAGTTATGCAGTAAAAGATACGATACAAATGATCTGAAAACATGTTATTTGAACTCCACAAATAGTTAAAATCTTGTTTTGAATCGGAAAACAAACTTACTTAGCGTTTGTGAAATTTGGTGAAAAGTTATGTACTAAAAGATACGATACAATTGATCTAAAATAACGTTATTTGAACTCCTCAAAGCGTTAAAATCTTGTTTTGAATCGAAACACAAACTTTCTTAGTGTTTGTGACATTTGGTGAAAAGTTATGTAGTCAAAGATACGATACAAATGATCTAAAAAGAAGTTATTTGAACTCCTCAAAGCGTTAAAATCTTGTTTTGAATCGAAAAACAAACGTTCTTAGTGTTTGTGAAATTTGGTGAAAAGTTATGTAGTTTAAGATACGATACAAATGATCTAAAAACACGTTATTTGAACTCCTCAAAGCGTTAAAATCTTGTTTTGAATCGAAAAACAAACTTTCTTAGTGTTTGTGAAATTTGGTGAAAATTTATGTACTAAAAGATACGATACAAATGATCTAAAAACACGTTATTTGAACTGCTCAAAACGTTAAAATCTTGTTTTGAAATCGAATAACAAACTTTCTTAGTGTTTGTGAAATTTGGTGAAAAGTTATGTAGTAAAATATACGATACAAATGCTCTAAAAAGACGTTATTTGAACTCCTCAAAGCGTTAAAATCTTGTTTTGAATCAAAAAACAAACTTACTTAGTGTTTGTGAAATTTGGTGAAAAGTTATGTCGTAAAAGATACGATATAAATGATCCAAAAACACGTTATTTGAACTCCTCAAAGCGTTAAAATCTTGTTTTGAATAGAAAAACAAACTTTCTTAGTGTTTGTGAAATTTGGTGAAAAGTTATGTAGTAAACGATACGATACAAATGATCTAAAAAGAGGTTATTTGAACTCCTCAAAGCGTTAAAATCTTGTTTTGAATCGAAAAACAAACTTACTTAGTGTTTGTGAAATTTGGTGAAAAGTTATGTAGTAAAAGATACGATATAAATGATCCAAAAACACGTTATTTGAACTCCTCAAAGAGTTAAAATCTAGTTTTGAATCGAAAAAGAAAGTTTCTTAGTGTTTGTAGAATTTGGTGAAAAGTTATGTAGAAAAAGATACGATACAAATGATCTGAAAACAAGTTATTTGAACTCCTCAAATCGTTAAAATCTTGTTTTGAATCGAAAAACAAGCTTACTTAGCGTTTGTGAAATTTGGTGAAAAGTTATGTAGTAAAAGATACGATACAAATGATCTAAAAACACGTTATTTGAACTCCTCAAAGGGTTAAAATCATGTTTTGAATCGAAAAACAAACTTTCTTATTGTTTGTGAAATTTGGTGAAAAGTTATGTAGTAAAAGATACGATACAAATGATCTAAAAACACGTTATTTGAACACCTCAAAGCGTTAAAATCTTGTTTTGAATCGAATAACAAACTTACTTAGTGTTTGTGAAATTTGGTGAAAAGTTATGTCGTAAAAGATACGATATAAATGATCCAAAAACACGTTATTTGAACTCCTCAAAGCGTTAAAATCTTGTTTTGAATCGAAAAACAAACTTTCTTAGTGGTTGTGAAATTTGGTGAAAAGTTATGTAGTAAACGATACGATACAAATGATCAAAAAAGACGTTATTTGAACTCCTCAAAGCGTTAAAATCTTGTTTTGAATCGAAAAACAAACTTACTTAGTGATTGCGAAATTTGGTGAAAAGTTATGTAGTAAAAGATACGATATAAATGATCCAAAAACACGTTATTTGAACACCTCAAAGCGTTAAAATCTTGTTTTGAATCGAAAACAAAATTTCTTAGTGTTTGTGAAATTTGGTGAAAAGTTATGTAGTAAAAGATACGATACAATTGATGAAAAAACACGTTATTTGAACTCCTGAAAGCGTTAAAATCTTGTTTTGAATCGAAAAACAAACTTTCTTAGTGTTTGTGAAATTTGGTGAAAAGTTATGTAGTAAAAGATACGATACAAATGATCTAAAAACATGTTATTTGAACTCCTCAAAGCGTTAAAATCTTGTTTTGAATCGAAAAACAAACTTTCTTAGTGTTTGTGAAATTTGGTGAAAAGTTATGTCGTAAAAGATACGATATAAATGATCCAAAAACACGTTATTTGAACTTCTCAAAGCGTTAAAATCTTGTTTTGAATCGAAAAACAAACTTTCCTAAAGTGTTTGTGAAATTTGGTGAAAAGTTATGTAGTACACGATACGATACAAATGATCTAAAAAGACGTTATTTGAACTCCTCAAAGCGTTAAAATCTTGTTTTGAATCGAAAAAGAAACTTACTTAGTGTTTGTGAAATTTGGTGAAAAGTTATGTAGTAAACAATACGATATAAATGATCCAAAAACACGTCATTTGAACTCCTCAAAGCGTTAAAATCTTGTTTTGAATCAAAAAACAAACGTTCTTAGTGTTTGTGAAATTTGGTGAAAAGTTATGTAGTTTAAGATACGATACAAATGATCTAAAAACACGTTATTTGAACTCCTCAAAGCGTTGTAATCTTGTTTTGAATCGAAAAACAAACTTTCTTAGTGTTTGTGAAATTTGGTGAAAATTTATGTACTAAAAGATACGATACAAATGATCTAAAAACACGTTATTTGAACTGCTCAAAACGTTAAAATCTTGTTTTGAAATCGAATAACAAACTTTCTTAGTGTTTGTGAAATTTGGTGAAAAGTTATGTAGTAAAATATACGATACAAATGCTCTAAAAATACGTTATTTGAACTCCTCAAAGCGTTAAAATCTTGTTTTGAATCGAAAAAGAAACTTACTTAGTGTTTGTGAAATTTGGTGAAAAGTTATGTAGTAAACGATACGATATAAATGATCCAAAAACACGTCATTTGACCTCCTCAAAGCGTTAAAATCTTGTTTTGAATCGAAAACAAACTTTCTTAGTGTTTGTTGCATTTGGTGAAAAGTTATGTAGTACAAGATACGATACAAATGATCTAAAAACAAGTTATTTGAACTCCTCAAAGCGTTAAAATCTTGTTTTGAATCGAAAAACAAACTTACTTAGTGTTTGTGAAATTTGGTGAAAAGTTATGTAGTAAAAGATACGATACAAATGATCTAAAAAGACGTTATTTGAACTCCTCAAAGGGTTAAAATCATGTTTTGAATCGAAAAACAAACTTTCTTATTGTTTGTGAAATTTGGTGAAAAGTTATGTAGTAAAAGATACGATACAAATGATGTAAAAACACGTTATTTGAACTCCTCAAAGCGTTAAAATCACGTTTTGAATCGAAAAACAAAATTTCTTATTGTTTATGAAATTTGGTGAAAAGTTATGCAGTAAAAAATACGATACAAATGATCTGAAAACATGTTATTTGAACTCCTCAAAGCGTTAAAATCTTGTTTTGAATCGAAACACAAACTTTCTTAGTGTTTGTGACATTTGGTGAAAAGTTATGTAGTAAAAGATACGATACAAATGATCTAAAAAGAAGTTATTTGAACTCCTCAAAGCGTTAAAATCTTGTTTTGAATCGAAAAACAAACTTACTTAGAGTTTGTGAAATTTGGTGAAAAGTTATGTAGTAAAAGATACGATACAATTGATCTAAAAACACGTTATTTGAACTCCTCAAAGCGTTAAAATCTTGTTTTTAATCGAAACACAAACTTTCTTAGTGTTTGTGACATTTGGTGAAAAGTTATGTAGTAAAAGATACGATACAAATGATCTAAAAAGAAGTTATTTGAACTCCTCAAAACGTTAAAATCTTGTTTTGAATCGAAAAACAAACTTTCTTAGTGTTTGTGAAATTTGGTGAAAAGTTATGTAGTTTAAGATACGATACAAATGATCTAAAAACACGTTATTTGAACTCCTCAAAGCGTTAAAATCTTGTTTTGAATCGAAAAACAAACTTTCTTAGTGTTTGTGAAATTTGGTGAAAATTTATGTACTAAAAGATACGATACAAATAATCTAAAAACACGTTATTTGAACTGCTCAAAGCGTTAAACTCTTGTTTTGAAATCGAATAACAAACTTTCTTAGTGTTTGTGAAATTTGGTGAAAAGTTATGTAGTAAAATATACGATACAAATGGTCTAAAAACACGTTATTTGAACTCCTCAAAGCGTTAAAATCTTGTTTTGAATCAAAAAACAAACTTACTTAGTGTTTGTGAAATTTGGTGAAAAGTTATGTCGTAAAAGATACGATATAAATGATCCAAAAACACGTTATTTGAACTCCTCAAAGCGTTAAAATCTTGTTTTGAATCGAAAAACAAACTTTCTTAGTGTTTGTGAAATTTGGTGAAAAGTTATGTAGTAAACGATACGATACAAATGATCTAAAAAGACGTTATTTGAACTCCTCAAAGCGTTAAAATCTTGTTTTGAATCGAAAAACAAACTTACTTAGTGTTTGTGAAATTTGGTGAAAAGTTATGTAGTAAAAGATACGATATAAATGATCCAAAAACACGTTATTTGAACTCCTCAAAGCGTTAAAATCTTGTTTTGAATCGAAAAAGAAAGTTTCTTAGTGTTTGTAGAATTTGGTGAAAAGTTATGTAGAAAAAGATACGATACAAATGATCTGAAAACAAGTTATTTGAACTCCTCAAATCGTTAAAATCTTGTTTTGAATCGAAAAACAAACTTACTTAGCGTTTGTGAAATTTGGTGAAAAGTTATGTAGTAAAAGATACGATACAAATGATTTAAAAACACGTTATTTGAACTCCTCAAAGGGTTAAAATCATGTTTTGAATCGAAAAACAAACTTTCTTAGTGTTTGTGACATTTGGTGAAAAGTTATGTAGTCAAAGATACGATACAAATGATCTAAAAAGAAGTTATTTGAACTCCTCAAAGCGTTAAAATCTTGTTTTGAATCGAAAAACAAACGTTCTTAGTGTTTGTGAAATTTGGTGAAAAGTTATGTAGTTTAAGATACGATACAAATGATCTAAAAACACGTTATTTGAACTCCTCAAAGCGTTAAAATCTTGTTTTGAATCGAAAAACAAACTTTCTTAGTGTTTGTGAAATTTGGTGAAAATTTATGTACTAAAAGATACGATACAAATAATCTAAAAACACGTTATTTGAACTGCTCAAAACGTTAAAATCTTGTTTTGAAATCGAATAACAAACTTTCTTAGTGTTTGTGAAATTTGGTGAAAAGTTATGTAGTAAAATATACGATACAAATGCTCTAAAAAGACGTTATTTGAACTCCTCAAAGCGTTAAAATCTTGTTTTGAATCAAAAAACAAACTTACTTAGTGTTTGTGAAATTTGGTGAAAAGTTATGTCGTAAAAGATACGATATAAATGATCCAAAAACACGTTATTTGAACTCCTCAAAGCGTTAAAATCTTGTTTTGAATAGAAAAACAAACTTTCTTAGTGTTTGTGAAATTTGGTGAAAAGTTATGTAGTAAACGATACGATACAAATGATCTAAAAAGAGGTTATTTGAACTCCTCAAAGCGTTAAAATCTTGTTTTGAATCGAAAAACAAACTTACTTAGTGTTTGTGAAATTTGGTGAAAAGTTATGTAGTAAAAGATACGATATAAATGATCCAAAAACACGTTATTTGAACTCCTCAAAGAGTTAAAATCTAGTTTTGAATCGAAAAAGAAAGTTTCTTAGTGTTTGTAGAATTTGGTGAAAAGTTATGTAGAAAAAGATACGATACAAATGATCTGAAAACAAGTTATTTGAACTCCTCAAATCGTTAAAATCTTGTTTTGAATCGAAAAACAAGCTTACTTAGCGTTTGTGAAATTTGGTGAAAAGTTATGTAGTAAAAGATACGATACAAATGATCTAAAAACACGTTATTTGAACTCCTCAAAGGGTTAAAATCATGTTTTGAATCGAAAAACAAACTTTCTTATTGTTTGTGAAATTTGGTGAAAAGTTATGTAGTAAAAGATACGATACAAATGATCTAAAAACACGTTATTTGAACACCTCAAAGCGTTAAAATCTTGTTTTGAATCGAATAACAAACTTACTTAGTGTTTGTGAAATTTGGTGAAAAGTTATGTCGTAAAAGATACGATATAAATGATCCAAAAACACGTTATTTGACCTCCTCAAAGCGTTAAAATCTTGTTTTGAATCGAAAAACAAACTTTCTTAGTGGTTGTGAAATTTGGTGAAAAGTTATGTAGTAAACGATACGATACAAATGATCAAAAAAGACGTTATTTGAACTCCTCAAAGCGTTAAAATCTTGTTTTGAATCGAAAAACAAACTTACTTAGTGATTGCGAAATTTGGTGAAAAGTTACGTAGTAAAAGATACGATATAAATGATCCAAAAACACGTTATTTGAACACCTCAAAGCGTTAAAATCTTGTTTTGAATCGAAAACAAAATTTCTTAGTGTTTGTGAAATTTGGTGAAAAGTTATGTAGTAAAAGATACGATACAATTGATGAAAAAACACGTTATTTGAACTCCTGAAAGCGTTAAAATCTTGTTTTGAATCGAAAAACAAACTTTCTTAGTGTTTGTGAAATTTGGTGAAAAGTTATGTAGTAAAAGATACGATACAAATGATCTAAAAACAGGTTATTTGAACTCCTCAAAGCGTTAAAATCTTGTTTTGAATCGAAAAACAAACTTTCTTAGTGTTTGTGAAATTTGGTGAAAAGTTATGTCGTAAAAGATACGATATAAATGATCCAAAAACACGTTATTTGAACTTCTCAAAGCGTTAAAATCTTGTTTTGAATCGAAAAACAAACTTTCCTAAAGTGTTTGTGAAATTTGGTGAAAAGTTATGTAGTACACGATACGATACAAATGATCTAAAAAGACGTTATTTGAACTCCTCAAAGCGTTAAAATCTTGTTTTGAATCGAAAAAGAAACTTACTTAGTGTTTGTGAAATTTGGTGAAAAGTTATGTAGTAAACAATACGATATAAATGATCCAAAAACACGTCATTTGAACTCCTCAAAGCGTTAAAATCTTGATTTGAATCGAAAAACAAACGTTCTTAGTGTTTGTGAAATTTGGTGAAAAGTTATGTAGTTTAAGATACGATACAAATGATCTAAAAACACGTTATTTGAACTCCTCAAAGCGTTATAATCTTGTTTTGAATCGAAAAACAAACTTTCTTAGTGTTTGTGAAATTTGGTGAAAATTTATGTACTAAAAGATACGATACAAATGATCTAAAAACACGTTATTTGAACTGCTCAAAACGTTAAAATCTTGTTTTGAAATCGAATAACAAACTTTCTTAGTGTTTGTGAAATTTGGTGAAAAGTTATGTAGTAAAATATACGATACAAATGCTCTAAAAATACGTTATTTGAACTCCTCAAAGCGTTAAAATCTTGTTTTGAATCAAAAAACAAACTTACTTAGTGTTTGTGAAATTTGGTGAAAAGTTATGTCGTAAAAGATACGATATAAATGATCCAAAAACACGTTATTTGAACTCCTCAAAGCGTTAAAATCTTGTTTTGAATAGAAAAACAAACTTTCTTAGTGTTTGTGAAATTTGGTGAAAAGTTATGTAGTAAACGATACGATACAAATGATCTAAAAAGACGTTATTTGAACTCCTCAAAGCGTTAAAATCTTGTTTTGAATCGAAAAACAAACTTACTTAGTGTTTGTGAAATTTGGTGAAAAGTTATGTAGTAAAAGATACGATATAAATGATCCAAAAACACGTTATTTGAACTCCTCAAAGCGTTAAAATCTAGTTTTGAATCGAAAAAGAAAGTTTCTTAGTGTTTGTAGAATTTGGTGAAAAGTTATGTAGTAAAAGATACGATACAAATGATCTAAAAAGAAGTTATTTGAACTCCTCAAAGCGTTAAAATCTTGTTTTGAATCGAAAAACAAACTTACTTAGAGTTTGTGAAATTTGGTGAAAAGTTATGTAGTAAAAGATACGATACAATTGATCTAAAAACACGTTATTTGAACTCCTCAAAGCGTTAAAATCTTGTTTTTAATCGAAACACAAACTTTCTTAGTGTTTGTGACATTTGGTGAAAAGTTATGTAGTAAAAGATACGATGCAAATGATCTGAAAACATGTTATTTGAACTCCTCAAAGCGTTAAAATCTTGTTTTGAATCGAAACACAAACTTTCTTAGTGTTTGTGACATTTGGTGAAAAGTTATGTAGTAAAAGATACGATACAAATGATCTAAAAAGAAGTTATTTGAACTCCTCAAAGCGTTAAAATCTTGTTTTTAATCGAAACACAAACTTTCTTAGTGTTTGTGAAATTTGGTGAAAAGTTATGTCGTAAAAGATACGATATAAATGATCCAAAAACACGTTATTTGAACTTCTCAAAGAGTTAAAATCTTGTTTTGAATCGAAAAACAAACTTTCCTAAAGTGTTTGTGAAATTTGGTGAAAAGTTATGTAGTACACGATACGATACAAATGATCTAAAAAGACGTTATTTGAACTCCTCAAAGCGTTAAAATCTTGTTTTGAATCGAAAAAGAAACTTACTTAGTGTTTGTGAAATTTGGTGAAAAGTTATGTAGTAAACAATACGATATAAATGATCCAAAAACACGTCATTTGAACTCCTCAAAGCGTTAAAATCTTGTTTTGAAATCGAAAAACAAACGTTCTTAGTGTTTGTGAAATTTGGTGAAAAGTTATGTAGTTTAAGATACGATACAAATGATCTAAAAACACGTTATTTGAACTCCTCAAAGCGTTATAATCTTGTTTTGAATCGAAAAACAAACTTTCTTAGTGTTTGTGAAATTTGGTGAAAATTTATGTACTAAAAGATACGATACAAATGATCTAAAAACACGTTATTTGAACTGCTCAAAACGTTAAAATCTTGTTTTGAAATCGAATAACAAACTTTCTTAGTGTTTGTGAAATTTGGTGAAAAGTTATGTAGTAAAATATACGATACAAATGCTCTAAAAATACGTTATTTGAACTCCTCAAAGCGTTAAAATCTTGTTTTGAATCAAAAAACAAACTTACTTAGTGTTTGTGAAATTTGGTGAAAAGTTATGTAGTTTAAGATACGATACAAATGATCTAAAAACACGTTATTTGAACTCCTCAAAGCGTTATAATCTTGTTTTGAATCGAAAAACAAACTTTCTTAGTTTTTGTGAAATTTGGTGAAAATTTATGTACTAAAAGATACGATACAAATGATCTAAAAACACGTTATTTGAACTGCTCAAAACGTTAAAATCTTGTTTTGAAATCGAATAACAAACTTTCTTAGTGTTTGTGAAATTTGGTGAAAAGTTATGTAGTAAAATATACGATACAAATGCTCTAAAAATACGTTATTTGAACTCCTCAAAGCGTTAAAATCTTGTTTTGAATCAAAAAACAAACTTACTTAGTGTTTGTGAAATTTGGTGAAAAGTTATGTCGTAAAAGATACGATATAAATGATCCAAAAACACGTTATTTGAACTCCTCAAAGCGTTAAAATCTTGTTTTGAATAGAAAAACAAACTTTCTTAGTGTTTGTGAAATTTGGTGAAAAGTTATGTAGTAAACGATACGATACAAATGATCTAAAAAGACGTTATTTGAACTCCTCAAAGCGTTAAAATCTTGTTTTGAATCGAAAAACAAACTTACTTAGTGTTTGTGAAATTTGGTGAAAAGTTATGTAGTAAAAGATACGATATAAATGATCCAAAAACACGTTATTTGAACTCCTCAAAGCGTTAAAATCTAGTTTTGAATCGAAAAAGAAAGTTTCTTAGTGTTTGTAGAATTTGGTGAAAAGTTATGTAGAAAAAGATACGATACAAATGATCTGAAAACAAGTTATTTGAACTCCTCAAATCGTTAAAATCTTGTTTTGAATCGAAAAACAAGCTTACTTAGCGTTTGTGAAATTTGGTGAAAAGTTATGTAGTGAAAGATACGATACAAATGATCTAAAAACACGTTATTTGAACTCCTCAAAGGGTTAAAATCATGTTTTGAATCGAAAAACAAACTTTCTTATTGTTTGTGAAATTTGGTGAAAAGTTATGTAGTAAAAGATACGATACAAATGATCTAAAAACACGTTATTTGAACACCTCAAAGCGTTAAAATCTTGTTTTGAATCGAATAACAAACTTACTTAGTGTTTGTGAAATTTGGTGAAAAGTTATGTCGTAAAAGATACGATATAAATGATCCAAAAACACGTTATTTGAACTCCTCAAAGCGTTAAAATCTTGTTTTGAATCGAAAAACAAACTTTCTTAGTGGTTGTGAAATTTGGTGAAAAGTTATGTAGTAAACGATACGATACAAATGATCTAAAAAGACGTTTTTTGAACTCCTCAAAGCGTTAAAATCTTGTTTTGAATCGAAAAACAAACTTACTTAGTGATTGCGAAATTTGGTGAAAAGTTATGTAGTAAAAGATACGATATAAATGATCCAAAAACACGTTATTTGAACACCTCAAAGCGTTAAAATCATGTTTTGAATCGAAAACAAAATTTCTTAGTGTTTGTGAAATTTGGTGAAAAGTTATGTAGTAAAAGATACGATACAATTGATCGAAAAACACGTTATTTGAACTCCTGAAAGCGTTAAAATCTTGTTTTGAATCGAAAAACAAACTTTCTTAGTGTTTGTGAAATTTGGTGAAAAGTTATGTAGTAAAAGATACGATACAAATGATCTAAAAACATGTTATTTGAACTCCTCAAAGCGTTAAAATCTTGTTTTGAATCGAAAAACAAACTTTCTTAGTGTTTGTGAAATTTGGTGAAAAGTTATGTCGTAAAAGATACGATATAAATGATCCAAAAACACGTTATTTGAACTTCTCAAAGCGTTAAAATCTTGTTTTGAATCGAAAAACAAACTTTCCTAAAGTGTTTGTGAAATTTGGTGAAAAGTTATGTAGTACACGACACGATACAAATGATCTAAAAAGACGTTATTTGAACTCCTCAAAGCGTTAAAATCTTGTTTTGAATCGAAAAAGAAACTTACTTAGTGTTTGTGAAATTTGGTGAAAAGTTATGTAGTAAACGATACGATATAAATGATCCAAAAACACGTCATTTGAACTCCTCAAAGCGTTAAAATCTTGTTTTGAATCGAAAACAAACTTTCTTAGTGTTTGTTGCATTTGGTGAAAAGTTATGTAGTACAAGATACGATACAAATGATCTAAAAACAAGTTATTTGAACTCCTCAAAGCGTTAAAATCTTGTTTTGAATCGAAAAACAAACTTACTTAGTGTTTGTGAAATTTGGTGAAAAGTTATGTAGTAAAAGATACGATACAAATGATCTAAAAAGACGTTATTTGAACTCCTCAAAGGGTTAAAATCATGTTTTGAATCGAAAAACAAACTTTCTTATTGTTTGTGAAATTTGGTGAAAAGTTATGTAGTAAAAGATACGATACAAATGATGTAAAAACACGTTATTTGAACTCCTCAAAGCGTTAAAATCACGTTTTGAATCGAAAAACAAAATTTCTTATTGTTTATGAAATTTGGTGAAAAGTTATGCAGTAAAAGATACGATACAAATGATGTGAAAACATGTTATTTGAACTCCTCAAAGCGTTAAAATCTTGTTTTGAATCGAAACACAAACTTTCTTAGTGTTTGTGACATTTGGTGAAAAGTTATGTAGTAAAAGATACGATACAAATGATCTAAAAAGAAGTTATTTGAACTCCTCAAAGCGTTAAAATCTTGTTTTGAATCGAAAAACAAACTTACTTAGAGTTTGTGAAATTTGGTGAAAAGTTATGTAGTAAAAGATACGATACAATTGATCTAAAAACACGTTATTTGAACTCCTCAAAGCGTTAAAATCTTGTTTTTAATCGAAACACAAACTTTCTTAGTGTTTGTGACATTTGGTGAAAAGTTATGTAGTAAAAGATACGATACAAATGATCTAAAAAGAAGTTATTTGAACTCCTCAAAACGTTAAAATCTTGTTTTCAATCGAAAAACAAACTCTCTTAGTGTTTGTGAAATTTGGTGAAAAGTTATGTAGTTTAAGATACGATACAAATGATCTAAAAACACGTTATTTGAACTCCTCAAAGCGTTAAAATCTTGTTTTGAATCGAAAAACAAACTTTCTTAGTGTTTGTGAAATTTGGTGAAAATTTATGTACTAAAAGATACGATACAAATAATCTAAAAACACGTTATTTGAACTGCTCAAAGCGTTAAACTCTTGTTTTGAAATCGAATAACAAACTTTCTTAGTGTTTGTGAAATTTGGTGAAAAGTTATGTAGTAAAATATACGATACAAATGGTCTAAAAACACGTTATTTGAACTCCTCAAAGCGTTAAAATCTTGTTTTGAATCAAAAAACAAACTTACTTAGTGTTTGTGAAATTTGGTGAAAAGTTATGTCGTAAAAGATACGATATAAATGATCCAAAAACACGTTATTTGAACTCCTCAAAGCGTTAAAATCTTGTTTTGAATCGAAAAACAAACTTTCTTAGTGTTTGTGAAATTTGGTGAAAAGTTATGTAGTAAACGATACGATACAAATGATCTAAAAAGACGTTATTTGAACTCCTCAAAGCGTTAAAATCTTGTTTTGAATCGAAAAACAAACTTACTTAGTGTTTGTGAAATTTGGTGAAAAGTTATGTAGTAAAAGATACGATATAAATGATCCAAAAACACGTTATTTGAACTCCTCAAAGCGTTAAAATCTTGTTTTGAATCGAAAAAGAAAGTTTCTTAGTGTTTGTAGAATTTGGTGAAAAGTTATGTAGAAAAAGATACGATACAAATGATCTGAAAACAAGTTATTTGAACTCCTCAAATCGTTAAAATCTTGTTTTGAATCGAAAAACAAACTTACTTAGCGTTTGTGAAATTTGGTGAAAAGTTATGTAGTAAAAGATACGATACAAATGATTTAAAAACACGTTATTTGAACTCCTCAAAGGGTTAAAATCATGTTTTGAATCGAAAAACAAACTTTCTTATTGTTTGTGAAATTTGGTGAAAAGTTATGTAGTAAAAGATACTATACAAATGATCTAAAAACACGTTATTTGAACACCTCAAAGCGTTAAAATCTTGTTTTGAATCGAAAAACAAACTTACTTAGTGTTTGTGAAATTTGGTGAAAAGTTATGTCGTTAAAGATACGATATAAATGATCCAAAAACACGTTATTTGAACTCCTCAAAGCGTTAAAATCTTGTTTTGAATCGAAAAACAAACTTTCTTAGTGTTTGTGAAATTTGGTGAAAAGTTATGTAGTAAACGATACGATACAAATGATCAAAAAAGACGTTATTTGAACTCCTCAAAGTGTTAAAATCTTGTTTTGAATCGAAAAACAAACTTACTTAGTGTTTGCGAAATTTGGTGAAAAGTTATGTAGTAAAAGATACGATATAAATGATCCAAAAACACGTTATTAGAACTCCTCAAAGCGTTAAAATCTTGTTTTGAATCGAAAACAAAATTTCTTAGTGTTTGTGAAATTTGGTGAAAAGTTATGTAGTAAAAGATACGATACAATTGATCGAAAAACACGTTATTTGAACTCCTGAAAGCGTTAAAATCTTGTTTTGAATCGAAAAACAAACTTTCTTAGTGTTTGTGAAATTTGGTGAAAAGTTATGTAGTAAAAGATACGATACAAATGATCTAAAAACATGTTATTTGAACTCCTCAAAGTGTTAAAATCTTGTTTTGAATCGAAAAACAAACTTTCTTAGTGTTTGTGAAATTTGGTGAAAAGTTATGTCGTAAAAGATACGATATAAATGATCCAAAAACACGTTATTTGAACTTCTCAAAGCGTTAAAATCTTGTTTTGAATCGAAAAACAAACTTTCCTAAAGTGTTTGTGAAATTTGGTGAAAAGTTATGTAGTACACGATACGATACAAATGATCTAAAAACACGTTATTTGAACTCCTCAAAGCGTTAAAATCTTGTTTTGAATCGAAAAACAAACTTACTTAGTGTTTGTGAAATTTGGTAAAAAGTTATGTAGTAAACGATACGATATAAATGATCCAAAAACACGTCATTTGAACTCCTCAAAGCGTTAAAATCTTGTTTTGAATCGAAAACAAACTTTCTTAGTGTTTGTTGCATTTGGTGAAAAGTTATGTAGTACAAGATACGATACAAATGATCTAAAAACAAGTTATTTGAACTCCTCAAAGCGTTAAAATCTTGTTTTGAATCAAAAAACAAACTTACTTAGTGTTTGTGAAATTTGGTGAAAAGTTATGTCGTAAAAGATACGATATAAATGATCCAAAAACACGTTATTTGAACTCCTCAAAGCGTTAAAATCTTGTTTTGAATCGAAAAACAAACTTTCTTAGTGTTTGTGAAATTTGGTGAAAAGTTATGTAGTAAACGATACGATACAAATGATCTAAAAAGACGTTATTTGAACTCCTCAAAGCGTTAAAATCTTGTTTTGAATCGAAAAACAAACTTACTTAGTGTTTGTGAAATTTGGTGAAAAGTTATGTAGTAAAAGATACGATATAAATGATCCAAAAACACGTTATTTGAACTCCTCAAAGCGTTAAAATCTTGTTTTGAATCGAAAAAGAAAGTTTCTTAGTGTTTGTAGAATTTGGTGAAAAGTTATGTAGTAAAAGATACGATACAAATGATCTAAAAAGAAGTTATTTGAACTCCTCAAAGCGTTAAAATCTTGTTTTGAATCGAAAAACAAACTTACTTAGAGTTTGTGAAATTTGGTGAAAAGTTATGTAGTAAAAGATACGATACAATTGATCTAAAAACACGTTATTTGAACTCCTCAAAGCGTTAAAATCTTGTTTTTAATCGAAACACAAACTTTCTTAGTGTTTGTGACATTTGGTGAAAAGTTATGTAGTAAAAGATACGATACAAATGATCTGAAAACATGTTATTTGAACTCCTCAAAGCGTTAAAATCTTGTTTTGAATCGAAACACAAACTTTCTTAGTGTTTGTGACATTTGGTGAAAAGTTATGTAGTAAAAGATACGATACAAATGATCTAAAAAGAAGTTATTTGAACTCCTCAAAGCGTTAAAATCTTGTTTTTAATCGAAACACAAACTTTCTTAGTGTTTGTGAAATTTGGTGAAAAGTTATGTCGTAAAAGATACGATATAAATGATCCAAAAACACGTTATTTGAACTTCTCAAAGCGTTAAAATCTTGTTTTGAATCGAAAAACAAACTTTCCTAAAGTGTTTGTGAAATTTGGTGAAAAGTTATGTAGTACACGATACGATACAAATGATCTAAAAAGACGTTATTTGAACTCCTCAAAGCGTTAAAATCTTGTTTTGAATCGAAAAAGAAACTTACTTAGTGTTTGTGAAATTTGGTGAAAAGTTATGTAGTAAACAATACGATATAAATGATCCAAAAACACGTCATTTGAACTCCTCAAAGCGTTAAAATCTTGTTTTGAAATCGAAAAACAAACGTTCTTAGTGTTTGTGAAATTTGGTGAAAAGTTATGTAGTTTAAGATACGATACAAATGATCTAAAAACACGTTATTTGAACTCCTCAAAGCGTTATAATCTTGTTTTGAATCGAAAAACAAACTTTCTTAGTGTTTGTGAAATTTGGTGAAAATTTATGTACTAAAAGATACGATACAAATGATCTAAAAACACGTTATTTGAACTGCTCAAAACGTTAAAATCTTGTTTTGAAATCGAATAACAAACTTTCTTAGTGTTTGTGAAATTTGGTGAAAAGTTATGTAGTAAAATATACGATACAAATGCTCTAAAAATACGTTATTTGAACTCCTCAAAGCGTTAAAATCTTGTTTTGAATCAAAAAACAAACTTACTTAGTGTTTGTGAAATTTGGTGAAAAGTTATGTAGTTTAAGATACGATACAAATGATCTAAAAACACGTTATTTGAACTCCTCAAAGCGTTATAATCTTGTTTTGAATCGAAAAACAAACTTTCTTAGTGTTTGTGAAATTTGGTGAAAATTTATGTACTAAAAGATACGATACAAATGATCTAAAAACACGTTATTTGAACTGCTCAAAACGTTAAAATCTTGTTTTGAAATCGAATAACAAACTTTCTTAGTGTTTGTGAAATTTGGTGAAAAGTTATGTAGTAAAATATACGATACAAATGCTCTAAAAATACGTTATTTGAACTCCTCAAAGCGTTAAAATCTTGTTTTGAATCAAAAAACAAACTTACTTAGTGTTTGTGAAATTTGGTGAAAAGTTATGTCGTAAAAGATACGATATAAATGATCCAAAAACACGTTATTTGAACTCCTCAAAGCGTTAAAATCTTGTTTTGAATAGAAAAACAAACTTTCTTAGTGTTTGTGAAATTTGGTGAAAAGTTATGTAGTAAACGATACGATACAAATGATCTAAAAAGACGTTATTTGAACTCCTCAAAGCGTTAAAATCTTGTTTTGAATCGAAAAACAAACTTACTTAGTGTTTGTGAAATTTGGTGAAAAGTTATGTAGTAAAAGATACGATATAAATGATCCAAAAACACGTTATTTGAACTCCTCAAAGCGTTAAAATCTAGTTTTGAATCGAAAAAGAAAGTTTCTTAGTGTTTGTAGAATTTGGTGAAAAGTTATGTAGAAAAAGATACGATACAAATGATCTGAAAACAAGTTATTTGAACTCCTCAAATCGTTAAAATCTTGTTTTGAATCGAAAAAGAAGCTTACTTAGCGTTTGTGAAATTTGGTGAAAAGTTATGTAGTAAAAGATACGATACAAATGATCTAAAAACACGTTATTTGAACTCCTCAAAGGGTTAAAATCATGTTTTGAATCGAAAAACAAACTTTCTTATTGTTTGTGAAATTTGGTGAAAAGTTATGTAGTAAAAGATACGATACAAATGATCTAAAAACACGTTATTTGAACACCTCAAAGCGTTAAAATCTTGTTTTGAATCGAATAACAAACTTACTTAGTGTTTGTGAAATTTGGTGAAAAGTTATGTCGTAAAAGATACGATATAAATGATCCAAAAACACGTTATTTGAACTCCTCAAAGCGTTAAAATCTTGTTTTGAATCGAAAAACAAACTTTCTTAGTGGTTGTGAAATTTGGTGAAAAGTTATGTAGTAAACGATACGATACAAATGATCTAAAAAGACGTTTTTTGAACTCCTCAAAGCGTTAAAATCTTGTTTTGAATCGAAAAACAAACTTACTTAGTGATTGCGAAATTTGGTGAAAAGTTATGTAGTAAAAGATACGATATAAATGATCCAAAAACACGTTATTTGAACACCTCAAAGCGTTAAAATCATGTTTTGAATCGAAAACAAAATTTCTTAGTGTTTGTGAAATTTGGTGAAAAGTTATGTAGTAAAAGATACGATACAATTGATCGAAAAACACGTTATTTGAACTCCTGAAAGCGTTAAAATCTTGTTTTGAATCGAAAAACAAACTTTCTTAGTGTTTGTGAAATTTGGTGAAAAGTTATGTAGTAAAAGATACGATACAAATGATCTAAAAACATGTTATTTGAACTCCTCAAAGCGTTAAAATCTTGTTTTGAATCGAAAAACAAACTTTCTTAGTGTTTGTGAAATTTGGTGAAAAGTTATGTCGTAAAAGATACGATATAAATGATCCAAAAACACGTTATTTGAACTTCTCAAAGCGTTAAAATCTTGTTTTGAATCGAAAAACAAACTTTCCTAAAGTGTTTGTGAAATTTGGTGAAAAGTTATGTAGTACACGACACGATACAAATGATCTAAAAAGACGTTATTTGAACTCCTCAAAGCGTTAAAATCTTGTTTTGAATCGAAAAAGAAACTTACTTAGTGTTTGTGAAATTTGGTGAAAAGTTATGTAGTAAACGATACGATATAAATGATCCAAAAACACGTCATTTGAACTCCTCAAAGCGTTAAAATCTTGTTTTGAATCGAAAACAAACTTTCTTAGTGTTTGTTGCATTTGGTGAAAAGTTATGTAGTACAAGATACGATACAAATGATCTAAAAACAAGTTATTTGAACTCCTCAAAGCGTTAAAATCTTGTTTTGAATCGAAAAACAAACTTACTTAGTGTTTGTGAAATTTGGTGAAAAGTTATGTAGTAAAAGATACGATACAAATGATCTAAAAAGACGTTATTTGAACTCCTCAAAGGGTTAAAATCATGTTTTGAATCGAAAAACAAACTTTCTTATTGTTTGTGAAATTTGGTGAAAAGTTATGTAGTAAAAGATACGATACAAATGATGTAAAAACACGTTATTTGAACTCCTCAAAGCGTTAAAATCACGTTTTGAATCGAAAAACAAAATTTCTTATTGTTTATGAAATTTGGTGAAAAGTTATGCAGTAAAAGATACGATACAAATGATCTGAAAACATGTTATTTGAACTCCTCAAAGCGTTAAAATCTTGTTTTGAATCGAAACACAAACTTTCTTAGTGTTTGTGACATTTGGTGAAAAGTTATGTAGTAAAAGATACGATACAAATGATCTAAAAAGAAGTTATTTGAACTCCTCAAAGCGCTAAAATCTTGTTTTGAATCGAAAAACAAACTTACTTAGAGTTTGTGAAATTTGGTGAAAAGTTATGTAGTAAAAGATACGATACAATTGATCTAAAAACACGTTATTTGAACTCCTCAAAGCGTTAAAATCTTGTTTTTAATCGAAACACAAACTTTCTAAGTGTTTGTGACATTTGGTGAAAAGTTATGTAGTAAAAGATACGATACAAATGATCTAAAAAGAAGTTATTTGAACTCCTCAAAACGTTAAAATCTTGTTTTGAATCGAAAAACAAACTCTCTTAGTGTTTGTGAAATTTGGTGAAAAGTTATGTAGTAAAAGATACGATACAAATGATCTAAAAACACGTTATTTGAACTCCTCAAAGGGTTAAAATCATGTTTTGAATCGAAAAACAAACTTTCTTATTGTTTGTGAAATTTGGTGAAAAGTTATGTAGTAAAAGATACGATACAAATGATCTAAAAACACGTTATTTGAACACCTCAAAGCGTTAAAATCTTGTTTTGAATCGAATAACAAACTTACTTAGTGTTTGTGAAATTTGGTGAAAAGTTATGTCGTAAAAGATACGATATAAATGATCCAAAAACACGTTATTTGAACTCCTCAAAGCGTTCAAATCTTGTTTTGAATCGAAAAACAAACTTTCTTAGTGGTTGTGAAATTTGGTGAAAAGTTATGTAGTAAACGATACGATACAAATGATCTAAAAAGACGTTTTTTGAACTCCTCAAAGCGTTAAAATCTTGTTTTGAATCGAAAAACAAACTTACTTAGTGATTGCGAAATTTGGTGAAAAGTTATGTAGTAAAAGATACGATATAAATGATCCAAAAACACGTTATTTGAACACCTCAAAGCGTTAAAATCATGTTTTGAATCGAAAACAAAATTTCTTAGTGTTTGTGAAATTTGGTGAAAAGTTATGTAGTAAAAGATACGATACAATTGATCGAAAAACACGTTATTTGAACTCCTGAAAGCGTTAAAATCTTGTTTTGAATCGAAAAACAAACTTTCTTAGTGTTTGTGAAATTTGGTGAAAAGTTATGTAGTAAACGATACGATACAAATGATCTAAAAAGACGTTATTTGAACTCCTCAAAGCGTTAAAATCTTGTTTTGAATCGAAAAACAAACTTACTTAGTGTTTGTGAAATTTGGTGAAAAGTTATGTAGTAAAAGATACGATATAAATGATCCAAAAACACGTTATTTGAACTCCTCAAAGCGTTAAAATCTTGTTTTGAATCGAAAAACAAACTTTCTTAGTGTTTGTGAAATTTGGTGAAAAGTTATGTAGTACACGATACGATACAAATGATCTAAAAAGACGTTATTTGAACTCCTCAAAGCGTTAAAATCTTGTTTTGAATCGAAAAAGAAACTTACTTAGTGTTTGTGAAATTTGGTGAAAAGTTATGTAGTAAACAATACGATATAAATGATCCAAAAACACGTCATTTGAACTCCTCAAAGCGTTAAAATCTTGTTTTGAAATCGAAAAACAAACGTTCTTAGTGTTTGTGAAATTTGGTGAAAAGTTATGTAGTTTAAGATACGATACAAATGATCTAAAAACACGTTATTTGAACTCCTCAAAGCGTTATAATCTTGTTTTGAATCGAAAAACAAACTTTCTTAGTGTTTGTGAAATTTGGTGAAAATTTATGTACTAAAAGATACGATACAAATGATCTAAAAACACGTTATTTGAACTGCTCAAAACGTTAAAATCTTGTTTTGAAATCGAATAACAAACTTTCTTAGTGTTTGTGAAATTTGGTGAAAAGTTATGTAGTAAAATATACGATACAAATGCTCTAAAAATACGTTATTTGAACTCCTCAAAGCGTTAAAATCTTGTTTTGAATCAAAAAACAAACTTACTTAGTGTTTGTGAAATTTGGTGAAAAGTTATGTAGTTTAAGATACGATACAAATGATCTAAAAACACGTTATTTGAACTCCTCAAAGCGTTATAATCTTGTTTTGAATCGAAAAACAAACTTTCTTAGTGTTTGTGAAATTTGGTGAAAATTTATGTACTAAAAGATACGATACAAATGATCTAAAAACACGTTATTTGAACTGCTCAAAACGTTAAAATCTTGTTTTGAAATCGAATAACAAACTTTCTTAGTGTTTGTGAAATTTGGTGAAAAGTTATGTAGTAAAATATACGATACAAATGCTCTAAAAATACGTTATTTGAACTCCTCAAAGCGTTAAAATCTTGTTTTGAATCAAAAAACAAACTTACTTAGTGTTTGTGAAATTTGGTGAAAAGTTATGTCGTAAAAGATACGATATAAATGATCCAAAAACACGTTATTTGAACTCCTCAAAGCGTTAAAATCTTGTTTTGAATAGAAAAACAAACTTTCTTAGTGTTTGTGAAATTTGGTGAAAAGTTATGTAGTAAACGATACGATACAAATGATCTAAAAAGACGTTATTTGAACTCCTCAAAGCGTTAAAATCTTGTTTTGAATCGAAAAACAAACTTACTTAGTGTTTGTGAAATTTGGTGAAAAGTTATGTAGTAAAAGATACGATATAAATGATCCAAAAACACGTTATTTGAACTCCTCAAAGCGTTAAAATCTAGTTTTGAATCGAAAAAGAAAGTTTCTTAGTGTTTGTAGAATTTGGTGAAAAGTTATGTAGAAAAAGATACGATACAAATGATCTGAAAACAAGTTATTTGAACTCCTCAAATCGTTAAAATCTTGTTTTGAATCGAAAAACAAGCTTACTTAGCGTTTGTGAAATTTGGTGAAAAGTTATGTAGTAAAAGATACGATACAAATGATCTAAAAACACGTTATTTGAACTCCTCAAAGGGTTAAAATCATGTTTTGAATCGAAAAACAAACTTTCTTATTGTTTGTGAAATTTGGTGAAAAGTTATGTAGTAAAAGATACGATACAAATGATCTAAAAACACGTTATTTGAACACCTCAAAGCGTTAAAATCTTGTTTTGAATCGAATAACAAACTTACTTAGTGTTTGTGAAATTTGGTGAAAAGTTATGTCGTAAAAGATACGATATAAATGATCCAAAAACACGTTATTTGAACTCCTCAAAGCGTTAAAATCTTGTTTTGAATCGAAAAACAAACTTTCTTAGTGGTTGTGAAATTTGGTGAAAAGTTATGTAGTAAACGATACGATACAAATGATCTAAAAAGACGTTTTTTGAACTCCTCAAAGCGTTAAAATCTTGTTTTGAATCGAAAAACAAACTTACTTAGTGATTGCGAAATTTGGTGAAAAGTTATGTAGTAAAAGATACGATATAAATGATCCAAAAACACGTTATTTGAACACCTCAAAGCGTTAAAATCATGTTTTGAATCGAAAACAAAATTTCTTAGTGTTTGTGAAATTTGGTGAAAAGTTATGTAGTAAAAGATACGATACAATTGATCGAAAAACACGTTATTTGAACTCCTGAAAGCGTTAAAATCTTGTTTTGAATCGAAAAACAAACTTTCTTAGTGTTTGTGAAATTTGGTGAAAAGTTATGTAGTACACGATACGATACAAATGATCTAAAAAGACGTTATTTGAACTCCTCAAAGCGTTAAAATCTTGTTTTGAATCGAAAAAGAAACTTACTTAGTGTTTGTGAAATTTGGTGAAAAGTTATGTAGTAAACAATACGATATAAATGATCCAAAAACACGTCATTTGAACTCCTCAAAGCGTTAAAATCTTGTTTTGAAATCGAAAAACAAACGTTCTTAGTGTTTGTGAAATTTGGTGAAAAGTTATGTAGTTTAAGATACGATACAAATGATCTAAAAACACGTTATTTGAACTCCTCAAAGCGTTAAAATCTTGTTTTGAATCGAAAAAGAAACTTACTTAGTGTTTGTGAAATTTGGTGAAAAGTTATGTAGTAAACAATACGATATAAATGATCCAAAAACACGTCATTTGAACTCCTCAAAGCGTTAAAATCTTGTTTTGAAATCGAAAAACAAACGTTCTTAGTGTTTGTGAAATTTGGTGAAAAGTTATGTAGTTTAAGATACGATACAAATGATCTAAAAACACGTTATTTGAACTCCTCAAAGCGTTATAATCTTGTTTTGAATCGAAAAACAAACTTTCTTAGTGTTTGTGAAATTTGGTGAAAATTTATGTACTAAAAGATACGATACAAATGATCTAAAAACACGTTATTTGAACTGCTCAAAACGTTAAAATCTTGTTTTGAAATCGAATAACAAACTTTCTTAGTGTTTGTGAAATTTGGTGAAAAGTTATGTAGTAAAATATACGATACAAATGCTCTAAAAATACGTTATTTGAACTCCTCAAAGCGTTAAAATCTTGTTTTGAATCAAAAAACAAACTTACTTAGTGTTTGTGAAATTTGGTGAAAAGTTATGTAGTTTAAGATACGATACAAATGATCTAAAAACACGTTATTTGAACTCCTCAAAGCGTTATAATCTTGTTTTGAATCGAAAAACAAACTTTCTTAGTGTTTGTGAAATTTGGTGAAAATTTATGTACTAAAAGATACGATACAAATGATCTAAAAACACGTTATTTGAACTACTCAAAACGTTAAAATCTTGTTTTGAAATCGAATAACAAACTTTCTTAGTGTTTGTGAAATTTGGTGAAAAGTTATGTAGTAAAATATACGATACAAATGCTCTAAAAATACGTTATTTGAACTCCTCAAAGCGTTAAAATCTTGTTTTGAATCAAAAAACAAACTTACTTAGTGTTTGTGAAATTTGGTGAAAAGTTATGTCGTAAAAGATACGATATAAATGATCCAAAAACACGTTATTTGAACTCCTCAAAGCGTTAAAATCTTGTTTTGAATAGAAAAACAAACTTTCTTAGTGTTTGTGAAATTTGGTGAAAAGTTATGTAGTAAACGATACGATACAAATGATCTAAAAAGACGTTATTTGAACTCCTCAAAGCGTTAAAATCTTGTTTTGAATCGAAAAACAAACTTACTTAGTGTTTGTGAAATTTGGTGAAAAGTTATGTAGTAAAAGATACGATATAAATGATCCAAAAACACGTTATTTGAACTCCTCAAAGCGTTAAAATCTAGTTTTGAATCGAAAAAGAAAGTTTCTTAGTGTTTGTAGAATTTGGTGAAAAGTTATGTAGAAAAAGATACGATACAAATGATCTGAAAACAAGTTATTTGAACTCCTCAAATCGTTAAAATCTTGTTTTGAATCGAAAAACAAGCTTACTTAGCGTTTGTGAAATTTGGTGAAAAGTTATGTAGTAAAAGATACGATACAAATGATCTAAAAACACGTTATTTGAACTCCTCAAAGGGTTAAAATCATGTTTTGAATCGAAAAACAAACTTTCTTATTGTTTGTGAAATTTGGTGAAAAGTTATGTAGTAAAAGATACGATACAAATGATCTAAAAACACGTTATTTGAACACCTCAAAGCGTTAAAATCTTGTTTTGAATCGAATAACAAACTTACTTAGTGTTTGTGAAATTTGGTGAAAAGTTATGTCGTAAAAGATACGATATAAATGATCCAAAAACACGTTATTTGAACTCCTCAAAGCGTTAAAATCTTGTTTTGAATCGAAAAACAAACTTTCTTAGTGGTTGTGAAATTTGGTGAAAAGTTATGTAGTAAACGATACGATACAAATGATCTAAAAAGACGTTTTTTGAACTCCTCAAAGCGTTAAAATCTTGTTTTGAATCGAAAAACAAACTTACTTAGTGATTGCGAAATTTGGTGAAAAGTTATGTAGTAAAAGATACGATATAAATGATCCAAAAACACGTTATTTGAACACCTCAAAGCGTTAAAATCATGTTTTGAATCGAAAACAAAATTTCTTAGTGTTTGTGAAATTTGGTGAAAAGTTATGTAGTAAAAGATACGATACAATTGATCGAAAAACACGTTATTTGAACTCCTGAAAGCGTTAAAATCTTGTTTTGAATCGAAAAACAAACTTTCTTAGTGTTTGTGAAATTTGGTGAAAAGTTATGTAGTACACGATACGATACAAATGATCTAAAAAGACGTTATTTGAACTCCTCAAAGCGTTAAAATCTTGTTTTGAATCGAAAAAGAAACTTACTTAGTGTTTGTGAAATTTGGTGAAAAGTTATGTAGTAAACAATACGATATAAATGATCCAAAAACACGTCATTTGAACTCCTCAAAGCGTTAAAATCTTGTTTTGAAATCGAAAAACAAACGTTCTTAGTGTTTGTGAAATTTGGTGAAAAGTTATGTAGTTTAAGATACGATACAAATGATCTAAAAACACGTTATTTGAACTCCTCAAAGCGTTATAATCTTGTTTTGAATCGAAAAACAAACTTTCTTAGTGTTTGTGAAATTTGGTGAAAATTTATGTACTAAAAGATACGATACAAATGATCTAAAAACACGTTATTTGAACTGCTCAAAACGTTAAAATCTTGTTTTGAAATCGAATAACAAACTTTCTTAGTGTTTGTGAAATTTGGTGAAAAGTTATGTAGTAAAATATACGATACAAATGCTCTAAAAATACGTTATTTGAACTCCTCAAAGCGTTAAAATCTTGTTTTGAATAAAAAAACAAACTTACTTAGTGTTTGTGAAATTTGGTGAAAAGTTATGTAGTTTAAGATACGATACAAATGATCTAAAAACACGTTATTTGAACTCCTCAAAGCGTTATAATCTTGTTTTGAATCGAAAAACAAACTTTCTTAGTGTTTGTGAAATTTGGTGAAAATTTATGTACTAAAAGATACGATACAAATGATCTAAAAACACGTTATTTGAACTGCTCAAAACGTTAAAATCTTGTTTTGAAATCGAATAACAAACTTTCTTAGTGTTTGTGAAATTTGGTGAAAAGTTATGTAGTAAAATATACGATACAAATGCTCTAAAAATACGTTATTTGAACTCCTCAAAGCGTTAAAATCTTGTTTTGAATCAAAAAACACGTTATTTGAACTCCTCAAAGCGTTAAAATCACGTTTTGAATCGAAAAACAAAATTTCTTATTGTTTATGAAATTTGGTGAAAAGTTATGCAGTAAAAGATACGATACAAATGATCTGAAAACATGTTATTTGAACTCCTCAAAGCGTTAAAATCTTGTTTTGAATCGAAACACAAACTTTCTTAGTGTTTGTGACATTTGGTGAAAAGTTATGTAGTAAAAGATACGATACAAATGATCTAAAAAGAAGTTATTTGAACTCCTCAAAGCGTTAAAATCTTGTTTTGAATCGAAAAACAAACTTACTTAGAGTTTGTGAAATTTGGTGAAAAGTTATGTAGTAAAAGATACGATACAATTGATCTAAAAACACGTTATTTGAACTCCTCAAAGCGTTAAAATCTTGTTTTTAATCGAAACACAAACTTTCTAAGTGTTTGTGACATTTGGTGAAAAGTTATGTAGTAAAAGATACGATACAAATGATCTAAAAAGAAGTTATTTGAACTCCTCAAAACGTTAAAATCTTGTTTTGAATCGAAAAACAAACTCTCTTAGTGTTTGTGAAATTTGGTGAAAAGTTATGTAGTTTAAGATACGATACAAATGATCTAAAAACACGTTATTTGAACTCCTCAAAGCGTTAAAATCTTGTTTTGAATCGAAAAACAAACTTTCTTAGTGTTTGTGAAATTTGGTGAAAATTTATGTACTAAAAGATACGATACAAATAATCTAAAAACACGTTATTTGAACTGCTCAAAGCGTTAAACTCTTGTTTTGAAATCGAATAACAAACTTTCTTAGTGTTTGTGAAATTTGGTGAAAAGTTATGTAGTAAAATATACGATACAAATGGTCTAAAAACACGTTATTTGAACTCCTCAAAGCGTTAAAATCTTGTTTTGAATCAAAAAACAAACTTACTTAGTGTTTGTGAAATTTGGTGAAAAGTTATGTCGTAAAAGATACGATATAAATGATCCAAAAACACGTTATTTGAACTCCTCAAAGCGTTAAAATCTTGTTTTGAATAGAAAAACAAACTTTCTTAGTGTTTGTGAAATTTGGTGAAAAGTTATGTAGTAAACGATACGATACAAATGATCTAAAAAGACGTTATTTGAACTCCTCAAAGCGTTAAAATCTTGTTTTGAATCGAAAAACAAACTTACTTAGTGTTTGTGAAATTTGGTGAAAAGTTATGTAGTAAAAGATACGATATAAATGATCCAAAAACACGTTATTTGAACTCCTCAAAGCGTTAAAATCTTGTTTTGAATCGAAAAACAAACTTTCTTAGTGTTTGTGAAATTTGGTGAAAAGTTATGTAGTAAACGATACGATACAAATGATCTAAAAAGACGTTATTTGAACTCCTCAAAGCGTTAAAATCTTGTTTTGAATCGAAAAACAAACTTACTTAGTGTTTGTGAAATTTGGTGAAAAGTTATGTAGTAAAAGATACGATATAAATGATCCAAAAACACGTTATTTGAACTCCTCAAAGCGTTAAAATCTAGTTTTGAATCGAAAAAGAAAGTTTCTTAGTGTTTGTAGAATTTGGTGAAAAGTTATGTAGAAAAAGATACGATACAAATGATCTGAAAACAAGTTATTTGAACTCCTCAAATCGTTAAAATCTTGTTTTGAATCGAAAAACAAGCTTACTTAGCGTTTGTGAAATTTGGTGAAGAGTTATGTAGTAAAAGATACGATACAAATGATCTAAAAACACGTTATTTGAACTCCTCAAAGGGTTAAAATCATGTTTTGAATCGAAAAACAAACTTTCTTATTGTTTGTGAAATTTGGTGAAAAGTTATGTAGTAAAAGATACGATACAAATGATCTAAAAACACGTTATTTGAACACCTCAAAGCGTTAAAATCTTGTTTTGAATCGAATAACAAACTTACTTAGTGTTTGTGAAATTTGGTGAAAAGTTATGTCGTAAAAGATACGATATAAATGATCCAAAAACACGTTATTTGAACTCCTCAAAGCGTTAAAATCTTGTTTTGAATCGAAAAACAAACTTTCTTAGTGGTTGTGAAATTTGGTGAAAAGTTATGTAGTAAACGATACGATACAAATGATCTAAAAAGACGTTATTTGAACTCCTCAAAGCGTTAAAATCTTGTTTTGAATCGAAAAACAAACTTACTTAGTGATTGCGAAATTTGGTGAAAAGTTATGTAGTAAAAGATACGATATAAATGATCCAAAAACACGTTATTTGAACACCTCAAAGCGTTAAAATCTTGTTTTGAATCGAAAACAAAATTTCTTAGTGTTTGTGAAATTTGGTGAAAAGTTATGTAGTAAAAGATACGATACAATTGATCAAAAAAACACGTTATTTGAACTCCTGAAAGCGTTAAAATCTTGTTTTGAATCGAAAAACAAACTTTCTTAGTGTTTGTGAAATTTGGTGAAAAGTTATGTAGTAAAAGATACGATACAAATGATCTAAAAACATGTTATTTGAACTCCTCAAAGCGTTAAAATCTTGTTTTGAATCGAAAAACAAACTTTCTTAGTGTTTGTGAAATTTGGTGAAAAGTTATGTCGTAAAAGATACGATATAAATGATCCAAAAACACGTTATTTGAACTTCTCAAAGCGTTAAAATCTTGTTTTGAATCGAAAAACAAACTTTCCTAAAGTGTTTGTGAAATTTGGTGAAAAGTTATGTAGTACACGATACGATACAAATGATCTAAAAAGACGTTATTTGAACTCCTCAAAGCGTTAAAATCTTGTTTTGAATCGAAAAAGAAACTTACTTAGTGTTTGTGAAATTTGGTGAAAAGTTATGTAGTAAACGATACGATATAAATGATCCAAAAACACGTCATTTGAACTCCTCAAAGCGTTAAAATCTTGTTTTGAATCGAAAAACAAACGTTCTTAGTGTTTGTGAAATTTGGTGAAAAGTTATGTAGTTTAAGATACGATATAAATGATCCAAAAACACGTCATTTGAACTCCTCAAAGCGTTAAAATCTTGTTTTGAATCGAAAAACAAACGTTCTTAGTGTTTGTGAAATTTGGTGAAAAGTTATGTAGTTTAAGATACGATACAAATGATCTAAAAACACGTTATTTGAACTCCTCAAAGCGTTAAAATCTTGTTTTGAATCGAAAAACAAACTTTCTTAGTGTTTGTGAAATTTGGTGAAAATTTATGTACTAAAAGATACGATACAAATGATCTAAAAACACGTTATTTGAACTGCTCAAAACGTTAAAACCTTGTTTTGAAATCGAATAACAAACTTTCTTAGTGTTTGTGAAATTTGGTGAAAAGTTATGTAGTAAAATATACGATACAAATGCTCTAAAAATACGTTATTTGAACTCCTCAAAGCGTTAAAATCTTGTTTTGAATCAAAAAACAAACTTACTTAGTGTTTGTGAAATTTGGTGAAAAGTTATGTCGTAAAAGATACGATATAAATGATCCAAAAACACGTTATTTGAACTCCTCAAAGCGTTAAAATCTTGTTTTGAATAGAAAAACAAACTTTCTTAGTGTTTGTGAAATTTGGTGAAAAGTTATGTAGTAAACGATACGATACAAATGATCTAAAAAGACGTTATTTGAACTCCTCAAAGCGTTAAAATCTTGTTTTGAATCGAAAAACAAACTTACTTAGTGTTTGTGAAATTTGGTGAAAAGTTATGTAGTAAAAGATACGATATAAATGATCCAAAAACACGTTATTTGAACTCCTCAAAGCGTTAAAATCTAGTTTTGAATCGAAAAAGAAAGTTTCTTAGTGTTTGTAGAATTTGGTGAAAAGTTATGTAGAAAAAGATACGATACAAATGATCTGAAAACAAGTTATTTGAACTCCTCAAATCGTTAAAATCTTGTTTTGAATCGAAAAACAAGCTTACTTAGCGTTTGTGAAATTTGGTGAAGAGTTATGTAGTAAAAGATACGATACAAATGATCTAAAAACACGTTATTTGAACTCCTCAAAGGGTTAAAATCATGTTTTGAATCGAAAAACAAACTTTCTTATTGTTTGTGAAATTTGGTGAATACTTATGTAGTAAAAGATACGATACAAATGATCTAAAAACACGTTATTTGAACACCTCAAAGCGTTAAAATCTTGTTTTGAATCGAATAACAAACTTACTTAGTGTTTGTGAAATTTGGTGAAAAGTTATGTCGTAAAAGATACGATATAAATTATCCAAAAACACGTTATTTGAACTCCTCAAAGCGTTAAAATCTTGTTTTGAATCGAAAAACAAACTTTCTTAGTGGTTGTGAAATTTGGTGAAAAGTTATGTAGTAAACGATACGATACAAATGATCTAAAAAGACGTTATTTGAACTCCTCAAAGCGTTAAAATCTTGTTTTGAATCGAAAAACAAACTTACTTAGTGATTGCGAAATTTGGTGAAAAGTTATGTAGTAAAAGATACGATATAAATGATCCAAAAACACGTTATTTGAACACCTCAAAGCGTTAAAATCTTGTTTTGAATCGAAAACAAAATTTCTTAGTGTTTGTGAAATTTGGTGAAAAGTTATGTAGTAAAAGATACGATACAATTGATCAAAAAACACGTTATTTGAACTCCTGAAAGCGTTAAAATCTTGTTTTGAATCGAAAAACAAACTTTCTTAGTGTTTGTGAAATTTGGTGAAAAGTTATGTAGTAAAAGATACGATACAAATGATCTAAAAACATGTTATTTGAACTCCTCAAAGCGTTAAAATCTTGTTTTGAATCGAAAAACAAACTTTCTTAGTGTTTGTGAAATTTGGTGAAAAGTTATGTCGTAAAAGATACGATATAAATGATCCAAAAACACGTTATTTCAACTTCTCAAAGCGTTAGAATCTTGTTTTGAATCGAAAAACAAACTTTCCTAAAGTGTTTGTGAAATTTGGTGAAAAGTTATGTAGTACACGATACGATACAAATGATCTAAAAAGACGTTATTTGAACTCCTCAAAGCGTTAAAATCTTGTTTTGAATCGAAAAAGAAACTTACTTAGTGTTTGTGAAATTTGGTGAAAAGTTATGTAGTAAACGATACGATATAAATGATCCAAAAACACGTCATTTGAACTCCTCAAAGCGTTAAAATCTTGTTTTGAATCGAAAAACAAACGTTCTTAGTGTTTGTGAAATTTGGTGAAAAGTTGTGTAGTTTAAGATACGATACAAATGATCTAAAAACACGTTATTTGAACTCCTCAAAGCGTTAAAATCTTGTTTTGAATCGAAAAACAAACTTTCTTAGTGTTTGTGAAATTTGGTGAAAATTTATGTACTAAAAGATACGATACAAATGATCTAAAAACACGTTATTTGAACTGCTCAAAACGTTAAAATCTTGTTTTGAAATCGAATAACAAACTTTCTTAGTGTTTGTGAAATTTGGTGAAAAGTTATGTAGTAAAATATACGATACAAATGCTCTAAAAATACGTTATTTGAACTCCTCAAAGCGTTAAAATCTTGTTTTGAATCAAAAAACAAACTTACTTAGTGTTTGTGAAATTTGGTGAAAAGTTATGTCGTAAAAGATACGATATAAATGATCCAAAAACACGTTATTTGAACTCCTCAAAGCGTTAAAATCTTGTTTTGAATAGAAAAACAAACTTTCTTAGTGTTTGTGAAATTTGGTGAAAAGTTATGTAGTAAACGATACGATACAAATGATCTAAAAAGACGTTATTTGAACTCCTCAAAGCGTTAAAATCTTGTTTTGAATCGAAAAACAAACTTACTTAGTGTTTGTGAAATTTGGTGAAAAGTTATGTAGTAAAAGATACGATATAAATGATCCAAAAACACGTTATTTGAACTCCTCAAAGCGTTAAAATCTAGTTTTGAATCGAAAAAGAAAGTTTCTTAGTGTTTGTAGAATTTGGTGAAAAGTTATGTAGAAAAAGATACGATACAAATGATCTGAAAACAAGTTATTTGAACTCCTCAAATCGTTAAAATCTTGTTTTGAATCGAAAAACAAGCTTACTTAGCGTTTGTGAAATTTGGTGAAGAGTTATGTAGTAAAAGATACGATACAAATGATCTAAAAACACGTTATTTGAACTCCTCAAAGGGTTAAAATCATGTTTTGAATCGAAAAACAAACTTTCTTATTGTTTGTGAAATTTGGTGAAAAGTTATGTAGTAAAAGATACGATACAAATGATCTAAAAACACGTTAGTTGAACACCTCAAAGCGTTAAAATCTTGTTTTGAATCGAATAACAAACTTACTTAGTGTTTGTGAAATTTGGTGAAAAGTTATGTCGTAAAAGATACGATATAAATGATCCAAAAACACGTTATTTGAACTCCTCAAAGCGTTAAAATCTTGTTTTGAATCGAAAAACAAACTTTCTTAGTGGTTGTGAAATTTGGTGAAAAGTTATGTAGTAAACGATACGATACAAATGATCTAAAAAGACGTTATTTGAACTCCTCAAAGCGTTAAAATCTTGTTTTGAATCGAAAAACAAACTTACTTAGTGATTGCGAAATTTGGTGAAAAGTTATGTAGTAAAAGATACGATATAAATGATCCAAAAACACGTTATTTGAACACCTCAAAGCGTTAAAATCTTGTTTTGAATCGAAAACAAAATTTCTTAGTGTTTGTGAAATCTGGTGAAAAGTTATGTAGTAAAAGATACGATACAATTGATCGAAAAACACGTTATTTGAACTCCTGAAAGCGTTAAAATCTTGTTTTGAATCGAAAAACAAACTTTCTTAGTGTTTGTGAAATTTGGTGAAAAGTTATGTAGTAAAAGATACGATACAAATGATCTAAAAACATGTTATTTGAACTCCTCAAAGCGATAAAATCTTGTTTTGAATCGAAAAACAAACTTTCTTAGTGTTGTGAAATTTGGTGAAAAGTTATGTCGTAAAAGATACGATATAAATGATCCAAAAACACGTTATTTGAACTTCTCAAAGCGTTAAAATCTTGTTTTGAATCGAAAAACAAACTTTCCTAAAGTGTTTGTGAAATTTGGTGAAAAGTTATGTAGTACACGATACGATATAAATGATCCAAAAACACGTCATTTGAACTCCTCAAAGCGTTAAAATCTTGTTTTGAATCGAAAAACAAACGTTCTTAGTGTTTGTGAAATTTGGTGAAAAGTTATGTAGTTTAAGATACGATATAAATGATCCAAAAACACGTCATTTGAACTCCTCAAAGCGTTAAAATCTTGTTTTGAATCGAAAAACAAACGTTCTTAGTGTTTGTGAAATTTGGTGAAAAGTTATGTAGTTTAAGATACGATACAAATGATCTAAAAACACGTTATTTGAACTCCTCAAAGCGTTAAAATCTTGTTTTGAATCGAAAAACAAACTTTCTTAGTGTTTGTGAAATTTGGTGAAAATTTATGTACTAAAAGATACGATACAAATGATCTAAAAACACGTTATTTGAACTGCTCAAAACGTTAAAACCTTGTTTTGAAATCGAATAACAAACTTTCTTAGTGTTTGTGAAATTTGGTGAAAAGTTATGTAGTAAAATATACGATACAAATGCTCTAAAAATACGTTATTTGAACTCCTCAAAGCGTTAAAATCTTGTTTTGAATCAAAAAACAAACTTACTTAGTGTTTGTGAAATTTGGTGAAAAGTTATGTCGTAAAAGATACGATATAAATGATCCAAAAACACGTTATTTGAACTCCTCAAAGCGTTAAAATCTTGTTTTGAATAGAAAAACAAACTTTCTTAGTGTTTGTGAAATTTGGTGAAAAGTTATGTAGTAAACGATACGATACAAATGATCTAAAAAGACGTTATTTGAACTCCTCAAAGCGTTAAAATCTTGTTTTGAATCGAAAAACAAACTTACTTAGTGTTTGTGAAATTTGGTGAAAAGTTATGTAGTAAAAGATACGATATAAATGATCCAAAAACACGTTATTTGAACTCCTCAAAGCGTTAAAATCTAGTTTTGAATCGAAAAAGAAAGTTTCTTAGTGTTTGTAGAATTTGGTGAAAAGTTATGTAGAAAAAGATACGATACAAATGATCTGAAAACAAGTTATTTGAACTCCTCAAATCGTTAAAATCTTGTTTTGAATCGAAAAACAAGCTTACTTAGCGTTTGTGAAATTTGGTGAAGAGTTATGTAGTAAAAGATACGATACAAATGATCTAAAAACACGTTATTTGAACTCCTCAAAGGGTTAAAATCATGTTTTGAATCGAAAAACAAACTTTCTTATTGTTTGTGAAATTTGGTGAATACTTATGTAGTAAAAGATACGATACAAATGATCTAAAAACACGTTATTTGAACACCTCAAAGCGTTAAAATCTTGTTTTGAATCGAATAACAAACTTACTTAGTGTTTGTGAAATTTGGTGAAAAGTTATGTCGTAAAAGATACGATATAAATTATCCAAAAACACGTTATTTGAACTCCTCAAAGCGTTAAAATCTTGTTTTGAATCGAAAAACAAACTTTCTTAGTGGTTGTGAAATTTGGTGAAAAGTTATGTAGTAAACGATACGATACAAATGATCTAAAAAGACGTTATTTGAACTCCTCAAAGCGTTAAAATCTTGTTTTGAATCGAAAAACAAACTTACTTAGTGATTGCGAAATTTGGTGAAAAGTTATGTAGTAAAAGATACGATATAAATGATCCAAAAACACGTTATTTGAACACCTCAAAGCGTTAAAATCTTGTTTTGAATCGAAAACAAAATTTCTTAGTGTTTGTGAAATTTGGTGAAAAGTTATGTAGTAAAAGATACGATACAATTGATCAAAAAACACGTTATTTGAACTCCTGAAAGCGTTAAAATCTTGTTTTGAATCGAAAAACAAACTTTCTTAGTGTTTGTGAAATTTGGTGAAAAGTTATGTAGTAAAAGATACGATACAAATGATCTAAAAACATGTTATTTGAACTCCTCAAAGCGTTAAAATCTTGTTTTGAATCGAAAAACAAACTTTCTTAGTGTTTGTGAAATTTGGTGAAAAGTTATGTCGTAAAAGATACGATATAAATGATCCAAAAACACGTTATTTCAACTTCTCAAAGCGTTAGAATCTTGTTTTGAATCGAAAAACAAACTTTCCTAAAGTGTTTGTGAAATTTGGTGAAAAGTTATGTAGTACACGATACGATACAAATGATCTAAAAAGACGTTATTTGAACTCCTCAAAGCGTTAAAATCTTGTTTTGAATCGAAAAAGAAACTTACTTAGTGTTTGTGAAATTTGGTGAAAAGTTATGTAGTAAACGATACGATATAAATGATCCAAAAACACGTCATTTGAACTCCTCAAAGCGTTAAAATCTTGTTTTGAATCGAAAAACAAACGTTCTTAGTGTTTGTGAAATTTGGTGAAAAGTTGTGTAGTTTAAGATACGATACAAATGATCTAAAAACACGTTATTTGAACTCCTCAAAGCGTTAAAATCTTGTTTTGAATCGAAAAACAAACTTTCTTAGTGTTTGTGAAATTTGGTGAAAATTTATGTACTAAAAGATACGATACAAATGATCTAAAAACACGTTATTTGAACTGCTCAAAACGTTAAAATCTTGTTTTGAAATCGAATAACAAACTTTCTTAGTGTTTGTGAAATTTGGTGAAAAGTTATGTAGTAAAATATACGATACAAATGCTCTAAAAATACGTTATTTGAACTCCTCAAAGCGTTAAAATCTTGTTTTGAATCAAAAAACAAACTTACTTAGTGTTTGTGAAATTTGGTGAAAAGTTATGTCGTAAAAGATACGATATAAATGATCCAAAAACACGTTATTTGAACTCCTCAAAGCGTTAAAATCTTGTTTTGAATAGAAAAACAAACTTTCTTAGTGTTTGTGAAATTTGGTGAAAAGTTATGTAGTAAACGATACGATACAAATGATCTAAAAAGACGTTATTTGAACTCCTCAAAGCGTTAAAATCTTGTTTTGAATCGAAAAACAAACTTACTTAGTGTTTGTGAAATTTGTTGAAAAGTTATGTAGTAAAAGATACGATATAAATGATCCAAAAACACGTTATTTGAACTCCTCAAAGCGTTAAAATCTAGTTTTGAATCGAAAAAGAAAGTTTCTTAGTGTTTGTAGAATTTGGTGAAAAGTTATGTAGAAAAAGATACGATACAAATGATCTGAAAACAAGTTATTTGAACTCCTCAAATCGTTAAAATCTTGTTTTGAATCGAAAAACAAGCTTACTTAGCGTTTGTGAAATTTGGTGAAGAGTTATGTAGTAAAAGATACGATACAAATGATCTAAAAACACGTTATTTGAACTCCTCAAAGGGTTAAAATCATGTTTTGAATCGAAAAACAAACTTTCTTATTGTTTGTGAAATTTGGTGAAAAGTTATGTAGTAAAAGATACGATACAAATGATCTAAAAACACGTTAGTTGAACACCTCAAAGCGTTAAAATCTTGTTTTGAATCGAATAACAAACTTACTTAGTGTTTGTGAAATTTGGTGAAAAGTTATGTCGTAAAAGATACGATATAAATGATCCAAAAACACGTTATTTGAACTCCTCAAAGCGTTAAAATCTTGTTTTGAATCGAAAAACAAACTTTCTTAGTGGTTGTGAAATTTGGTGAAAAGTTATGTAGTAAACGATACGATACAAATGATCTAAAAATTCGTTATTTGAACTCCTCAAAGCGTTAAAATCTTGTTTTGAATCGAAAAACAAACTTACTTAGTGATTGCGAAATTTGGTGAAAAGTTATGTAGTAAAAGATACGATATAAATGATCCAAAAACACGTTATTTGAACACCTCAAAGCGTTAAAATCTTGTTTTGAATCGAAAACAAAATTTCTTAGTGTTTGTGAAATCTGGTGAAAAGTTATGTAGTAAAAGATACGATACAATTGATCGAAAAACACGTTATTTGAACTCCTGAAAGCGTTAAAATCTTGTTTTGAATCGAAAAACAAACTTTCTTAGTGTTTGTGAAATTTGGTGAAAAGTTATGTAGTAAAAGATACGATACAAATGATCTAAAAACATGTTATTTGAACTCCTCAAAGCGATAAAATCTTGTTTTGAATCGAAAAACAAACTTTCTTAGTGTTGTGAAATTTGGTGAAAAGTTATGTCGTAAAAGATACGATATAAATGATCCAAAAACACGTTATTTGAACTTCTCAAAGCGTTAAAATCTTGTTTTGAATCGAAAAACAAACTTTCCTAAAGTGTTTGTGAAATTTGGTGAAAAGTTATGTAGTACACGATACGATACAAATGATCTAAAAAGACGTTATTTGAACTCCTCAAAGCGTTAAAATCTTGTTTTGAATCGAAAAAGAAACTTACTTAGTGTTTGTGAAATTTGGTGAAAAGTTATGTAGTAAACGATACGATATAAATGATCCAAAAACACGTCATTTGAACTCCTCAAAGCGTTAAAATCTTGTTTTGAATCGAAAACAAACTTTCTTAGTGTTTGTTGCATTTGGTGAAAAGTTATGTAGTACATGATACGATACAAATGATCTAAAAACAAGTTATTTGAACTCCTCAAAGCGTTAAAATCTTGTTTTGAATCGAAAAACAAACTTACTTAGTGTTTGTGAAATTTGGTGAAAAGTTATGTAGTAAAAGATACGATACAAATGATCTAAAAAGACGTTATTTGAACTCCTCAAAGGGTTAAAATCATGTTTTGAATCGAAAAACAAACTTTCTTATTGTTTGTGAAATTTGGTGAAAAGTTATGTAGTAAAAGATACGATACAAATGATGTAAAAACACGTTATTTGAACTCCTCAAAGCGTTAAAATCACGTTTTGAATCGAAAAACAAAATTTCTTATTGTTTGTGAAATTTGGTGAAAAGTTATGCAGTAAAAGATACGATACAAATGATCTGAAAACATGTTATTTGAACTCCTCAAAGCGTTAAAATCTTGTTTTGAATCGAAACACAAACTTTCTTAGTGTTTGTGACATTTGGTGAAAAGTTATGTAGTAAAAGATACGATACAAATGATCTAAAAAGAAGTTATTTGAACTCCTCAAAGCGTTAAAATCTTGTTTTGAATCGAAAAACAAACTTACTTAGAGTTTGTGAAATTTGGTGAAAAGTTATGTAGTAAAAGATACGATACAATTGATCTAAAAACACGTTATTTGAACTCCTCAAAGCGTTAAAATCTTGTTTTGAATCGAAACACAAACTTTCTTAGTGTTTGTGACATTTGGTGAAAAGTTATGTAGTAAAAGATACAATACAAATGATCTAAAAAGAAGTTATTTGAACTCCTCAAAACGTTAAAATCTTGTTTTGAATCGAAAAACAAACTTTCTTAGTGTTTGTGAAATTTGGTGAAAAGTTATGTAGTTTAAGATACGATACAAATGATCTAAAAACACGTTATTTGAACTCCTCAAAGCGTTAAAATCTTGTTTTGAATCGAAAAACAAACTTTCTTAGTGTTTGTGAAATTTGGTGAAAATTTATGTACTAAAAGATACGATACAAATAATCTAAAAACACGTTATTTGAACTGCTCAAAGCGTTAAACTCTTGTTTTGAAATCGAATAACAAACTTTCTTAGTGTTTGTGAAATTTGGTGAAAAGTTATGTAGTAAAATATACGATACAAATGGTCCAAAAACACGTTATTTGAACTCCTCAAAGCGTTAAAATCTTGTTTTGAATCGAAAAACAAACTTACTTAGTGTTTGTGAAATTTGGTGAAAACTTATGTCGTAAAAGATACGATATAAATGATCCAAAAACACGTTATTTGAACTCCTCAAAGCGTTAAAATCTTGTTTTGAATCGAAAAACAAACTTTCTTTGTGTTTGTGAAATTTGGTGAAAAGTTATGTAGTAAAAGATACGATATAAATGATCCAAAAACACGTTATTTGAACTCCTCAAAGGGTTAAAATCAGGTTTTGAATCGAAAAACAAACTTACTTAGTGTTTGTGAAATTTGGTGAAAAGTTATGTAGTAAACGATACGATATAAATGATCCAAAAACACATTATTTGAACTCCTCAAAGCGTTAAAATCTTGTTTTGAATCGAAAAACAAACTTACTTAGTGTTTGTGAAATTTCGTGAAAAGTTATGTAGTAAAAGATACGATACAAATGATGTAAAAACACGTTATTTGAACTCCTCAAATCGTTAAAATCACGTTTTGAATCGAAAAACAAAATTTCTTATTGTTTGTGAAATTTGGTGAAATGTTATGCAGTAAAAGATACGATACAAATGATCTGAAAACATGTTATTTGAACTCCACAAATAGTTAAAATCTTGTTTTGAATCGGAAAACAAACTTACTTAGCGTTTGTGAAATTTGGTGAAAAGTTATGTACTAAAAGATACGATACAATTGATCTAAAAACACGTTATTTGAACTCCTCAAAGCGTTAAAATCTTGTTTTGAATCGAAACACAAACTTTCTTAGTGTTTGTGACATTTGGTGAAAAGTTGTGTAGTCAAAGATACGATACAAATGATCTAAAAAGAAGTTATTTGAACTCCTCAAAGCGTTAAAATCTTGTTTTGAATCGAAAAACAAACGTTCTTAGTGTTTGTGAAATTTGGTGAAAAGTTATGTAGTTTAAGATACGATACAAATGATCTAAAAACACGTTATTTGAACTGCTCAAAGCGTTAAAATCTTGTTTTGAATCGAAAAACAAACTTTCTTAGTGTTTGTGAAATTTGGTGAAAATTTATGTACTAAAAGATACGATACAAATGATCTAAAAACACGTTATTTGAACTGCTCAAAACGTTAAAATCTTGTTTTGAAATCGAATAACAAACTTTCTTAGTGTTTGTGTAATTTGGTGAAAAGTTATGTAGTAAAATATACGATACAAATGCTCTAAAAAGACGTTATTTGAACTCCTCAAAGCGTTAAAATCTTGTTTTGAATCAAAAGACAAACTTACTTAGTGTTTGTGAAATTTGGTGAAAAGTTATGTCGTAAAAGATACGATATAAATGATCCAAAAACACGTTATTTGAACTCCTCAAAGCGTTAAAATCTTGTTTTGAATAGAAAAACAAACTTTCTTAGTGTTTGTGAAATTTGGTGAAAAGTTATGTAGTAAACGATACGATACAAATGATCTAAAAAGACGTTATTTGAACACCTCAAAGCGTTAAAATCTTGTTTTGAATCGAAAAACAAACTTACTTAGTGTTTGTGAAATTTGGTGAAAAGTTATGTAGTAAAAGATACGATATAAATGATCCAAAAACACGTTATTTGAACTCCTCAAAGCGTTAAAATCTAGTTTTGAATCGAAAAAGAAAGTTTCTTAGTGTTTGTAGAATTTGGTGAAAAGTTATGTAGAAAAAGATACGATACAAATGATCATTTGAACTCCTCAAATCGTTAAAATCTTGTTTTGAATCGAAAAACAAGCTTACTTAGCGTTTGTGAAATTTGGTGAAAAGTTATGTAGTAAAAGATACGATACAAATGATCTAAAAACACGTGATTTGAACTCCTCAAAGGGTTAAAATGATGTTTTGAATCGAAAAACAAACTTTCTTATTGTTTGTGAAATTTGGTGAAAAGTTATGTAGTAAAAGATACGATACAAATGATCTAAAAACACGTTATTTGAACACCTCAAAGTGTTAAAATCTTGTTTTGAATCGAATAACAAACTTACTTAGTGTTTGTGAAATTTGGTGAAAAGTTATGTCGTAAAAGATACGATATAAATCATCCAAAAACACGTTATTTGAACTCCTCAAAGCGTTAAAATCTTGTTTTGAATCGAAAAACAAACTTTCTTAGTGGTTGTGAAATTTGGTGAAAAGTTATGTAGTAAACGATACGATACAAATGATCTAAAAAGACGTTATTTGAACTCCTCAAAGCGTTAAAATCTTGTTTTGAATCGAAAAACAAACTTACTTAGTGATTGCGAAATTTGGTGAAAAGTTATGTAGTAAAAGATACGATACAATTGATCGAAAAACACGTTATTTGAACTCCTGAAAGCGTTAAAATCTTGTTTTGAATCGAAAAACAAACTTTCTTAGTGTTTGTGAAATTTGGTGAAAAGTTATGTAGTAAAAGATACGATACAAATGATCTAAAAACATGTTATTTGAACTCCTCAAAGCGTTAAAATCTTGTTTTGAATCGAAAAACAAACTTTCTTAGTGTTTGTGAAATTTGGTGAAAAGTTATGTCGTAAAAGATACGATATAAATGATCCAAAAACACGTTATTTGAACTTCTCAAAGCGTTAAAATCTTGTTTTGAATCGAAAAACAAACTTTCCTAAAGTGTTTGTGAAATTTGGTGAAAAGTTATGTAGTACACGATACGATACAAATGATCTAAAAAGACGTTATTTGAACTCCTCAAAGCGTTAAAATCTTGTTTTGAATCGAAAAAGAAACTTACTTAGTGTTTGTGAAATTTGGTGAAAAGTTATGTAGTAAACGATACGATATAAATGATCCAAAAACACGTCATTTGAACTCCTCAAAGCGTTAAAATCTTGTTTTGAATCGAAAACAAACTTTCTTAGTGTTTGTTGCATTTGGTGAAAAGTTATGTAGTACAAGATACGATACAAATGATCTAAAAACAAGTTATTTGAACTCCTCAAAGCGTTAAAATCTTGTTTTGAATCGAAAAACAAACTTACTTAGTGTTTGTGAAATTTGGTGAAAAGTTAAGTAGTAAAAGATACGATACAAATGATCTAAAAAGACGTTATTTGAACTCCTCAAAGGGTTAAAATCATGTTTTGAATCGAAAAACAAACTTTCTTATTGTTTGTGAAATTTGGTGAAAAGTTATGTAGTAAAAGATACGATACAAATGATGTAAAAACACGTTATTTGAACTCCTCAAAGCGTGAAAATCACGTTTTGAATCGAAAAACAAAATTTCTTATTGTTTGTGAAATTTGGTGAAAAGTTATGCAGTAAAAGATACGATACAAATGATCTGAAAACATGTTATTTGAACTCCTCAAAGCGTTAAAATCTTGTTTTAAATCGAAACACAAACTTTCTTAGTGTTTGTGACATTTGGTGAAAAGTTATGTAGTAAAAGATACGATACAAATGATCTAAAAAGAAGTTATTTGAACTCCTCAAAGCGTTAAAATCTTGTTTTGAATCGAAAAACAAACTTACTTAGAGTTTGTGAAATTTGGTGAAAAGTTATGTAGTAAAAGATACGATACAATTGATCTAAAAACACGTTATTTGAACTCCTCAAAGCGTTAAAATCTTGTTTTGAATCGAAACACAAACTTTCTTAGTGTTTGTGACATTTGGTGAAAAGTTATGTAGTAAAAGATACAATACAAATGATCTAAAAAGAAGTTATTTGAACTCCTCAAAACGTTAAAATCTTGTTTTGAATCGAAAAACAAACTTTCTTAGTGTTTGTGAAATTTGGTGAAAAGTTATGTAGTTTAAGATACGATACAAATGATCTAAAAACACGTTATTTGAACTCCTCAAAGCGTTAAAATCTTGTTTTGAATCGAAAAACAAACTTTCTTAGTGTTTGTGAAATTTGGTGAAAATTTATGTACTAAAAGATACGATACAAATAATCTAAAAACACGTTATTTGAACTGCTCAAAGCGTTAAACTCTTGTTTTGAAATCGAATAACAAACTTTCTTAGTGTTTGTGAAATTTGGTGAAAAGTTATGTAGTAAAATATACGATACAAATGGTCCAAAAACACGTTATTTGAACTCCTCAAAGCGTTAAAATCTTGTTTTGAATCGAAAAACAAACTTACTTAGTGTTTGTGAAATTTGGTGAAAACTTCTGTCGTAAAAGATACGATATAAATGATCCAAAAACACGTTATTTGAACTCCTCAAAGCGTTAAAATCTTGTTTTGAATCGAAAAACAAACTTTCTTTGTGTTTGTGAAATTTGGTGAAAAGTTATGTAGTAAAAGATACGATATAAATGATCCAAAAACACGTTATTTGAACTCCTCAAAGGGTTAAAATCAGGTTTTGAATCGAAAAACAAACTTACTTAGTGTTTGTGAAATTTGGTGAAAAGTTATGTAGTAAACGATACGATATAAATGATCCAAAAACACGTTATTTGAACTCCTCAAAGCGTTAAAATCTTGTTTTGAATCGAAAAACAAACTTACTTAGTGTTTGTGAAATTTCGTGAAAAGTTATGTAGTAAAAGATACGATACAAATGATGTAAAAACACGTTATTTGAACTCCTCAAATCGTTAAAATCACGTTTTGAATCGAAAAACAAAATTTCTTATTGTTTGTGAAATTTGGTGAAAAGTTATGCAGTAAAAGATACGATACAAATGATCTGAAAACATGTTATTTGAACTCCACAAATAGTTAAAATCTTGTTTTGAATCGGAAAACAAACTTACTTAGCGTTTGTGAAATTTGGTGAAAAGTTATGTACTAAAAGATACGATACAATTGATCTAAAAACACGTTATTTGAACTCCTCAAAGCGTTAAAATCTTGTTTTGAATCGAAACACAAACTTTCTTAGTGTTTGTGACATTTGGTGAAAAGTTATGTAGTCAAAGATACGATACAAATGATCTAAAAAGAAGTTATTTGAACTCCTCAAAGCGTTAAAATCTTGTTTTGAATCGAAAAACAAACGTTCTTAGTGTTTGTGAAATTTGGTGAAAAGTAATGTAGTTTAAGATACGATACAAATGATCTAAAAACACGTTATTTGAACTCCTCAAAGCGTTAAAATCTTGTTTTGAATCGAAAAACAAACTTTCTTAGTGTTTGTGAAATTTGGTGAAAATTTATGTACTAAAAGATACGATACAAATGATCTAAAAACACGTTATTTGAACTGCTCAAAACGTTAAAATCTTGTTTTGAAATCGAATAACAAACTTTCTTAGTGTTTGTGAAATTTGGTGAAAAGTTATGTAGTAAAATATACGATACAAATGCTCTAAAAAGACGTTATTTGAACTCCTCAAAGCGTTAAAATCTAGTTTTGAATCGAAAAAGAAAGTTTCTTAGTGTTTGTAGAATTTGGTGAAAAGTTATGTAGAAAAAGATACGATACAAATGATCTGAAAACAAGTTATTTGAACTCCTCAAATCGTTAAAATCTTGTTTTGAATCGAAAAACAAGCTTACTTAGCGTTTGTGAAATTTGGTGAAAAGTTATGTAGTAAAAGATACGATACAAATGATCTAAAAACACGTAATTTGAACTCCTCAAAGGGTTAAAATGATGTTTTGAATCGAAAAACAAACTTTCTTATTGTTTGTGAAATTTGGTGAAAAGTTATGTAGTAAAAGATACGATACAAATAATCTAAAAACACGTTATTTGAACACCTCAAAGCGTTATAATCTTGTTTTGAATTGAATAACAAACTTACTTAGTGTTTGTGAAATTTGGTGAAAAGTTATGTCGTAAAAGATACGATATAAATGATCCAAAAACACGTTATTTGAACTCCTCAAAGCGTTAAAATCTTGTTTTGAATCGAAAAACAAACTTTCTTAGTGGTTGTGAAATTTGGTGAAAAGTTATGTAGTAAACGATACGATACAAATGATCTAAAAAGACGTTATTTGAACTCCTCAAAGCGTTAAAATCTTGTTTTGAATCGAAAAACAAACTTACTTAGTGATTGCGAAATTTGGTGAAAAGTTATGTAGTAAAAGATACGATATAAATGATCCAAAAACACGTTATTTGAACACCTCAAAGCGTTAAAATCTTGTTTTGAATCGAAAACAAAATTTCTTAGTGTTTGTGAAATTTGGTGAAAAGTTATGTAGTAAAAGATACGATACAATTGATCAAAAAACATGATTTTTGAACTCCTGAAAGCGTTAAAATCTTGTTTTGAATCGAAAAACAAACTTTCTTAGTGTTTGTGAAATTTGGTGAAAAGTTATGTAGTAAAAGATACGATACAAATGATCTAAAAACACGTTATTTGAACTCCTCAAAGGGTTAAAATGATGTTTTGAATCGAAAAACAAACTTTCTTATTGTTTGTGAAATTTGGTGAAAAGTTATGTAGTAAAAGATACGATACAAATGATCTAAAAACACGTTATTTGAACACCTCAAAGCGTTAAAATCTTGTTATGAATCGAAAACAAAATTTCTTAGTGTTTGTGAAATTTGGTGAAAAGTTATGTAGTAAAAGATACGATACAATTGATCAAAAAACACGTTATTTGAACTCCTGAAAGCGTTAAAATCTTGTTTTGAATCGAAAAACAAACTTTCTTAGTGTTTGTGAAATTTGGTGAAAAGTTATGTAGTAAAAGATACGATACAAATGATCTAAAAACATGTTATTTGAACTCCTCAAAGCGTTAAAATCTTGTTTTGAATCGAAAAACAAACTTTCTTAGTGTTTGTGAAATTTGGTGAAAAGTTATGTCGTAAAAGATACGATATAAATGATCCAAAAACACGTTATTTGAACTTCTCAAAGCGTTAAAATCTTGTTTTGAATCGAAAAACAAACTTTCCTAAAGTGTTTGTGAAATTTGGTGAAAAGTTATGTAGTACACGATACGATACAAATGATCTAAAAAGACGTTATTTGAACTCCTCAAAGCGTTAAAATCTTGTTTTGAATCGAAAAAGAAACTTACTTAGTGTTTGTGAAATTTGGTGAAAAGTTATGTAGTAAACGATACGATATAAATGATCCAAAAACACGTCATTTGAACTCCTCAAAGCGTTAAAATCTTGTTTTGAATCGAAAAACAAACGTTCTTAGTGTTTGTGAAATTTGGTGAAAAGTTATGTAGTTTAAGATACGATACAAATGATCTAAAAACACGTTATTTGAACTCCTCAAAGCGTTAAAATCTTGTTTTGAATCGAAAAACAAACTTTCTTAGTGTTTGTGAAATTTGGTGAAAATTTATGTACTAAAAGATACGATACAAATGATCTAAAAACACGTTATTTGAACTGCTCAAAACGTTAAAATCTTGTTTTGAAATCGAATAACAAACTTTCTTAGTGTTTGTGAAATTTGGTGAAAAGTTATGTAGTAAAATATACGATACAAATGCTCTAAAAAGACGTTATTTGAACTCCTCAAAGCGTTAAAATCTTGTTTTGAATCAAAAAACAAACTTACTTAGTGTTTGTGAAATTTGGTGAAAAGTTATGTCGTAAAAGATACGATATAAATGATCCAAAAACACGTTATTTGAACTCCTCAAAGCGTTAAAATCTTGTTTTGAATAGAAAAACAAACTTTCTTAGTGTTTGTGAAATTTGGTGAAAAGTTATGTAGTAAACGATACGATACAAATGATCTAAAAAGACGTTATTTGAACACCTCAAAGCGTTAAAATCTTGTTTTGAATCGAAAAACAAACTTACTTAGTGTTTGTGAAATTTGGTGAAAAGTTATGTAGTAAAAGATACGATATAAATGATCCAAAAACACGTTATTTGAACTCCTCAAAGCGTTAAAATCTAGTTTTGAATCGAAAAAGAAAGTTTCTTAGTGTTTGTAGAATTTGGTGAAAAGTTATGTAGAAAAAGATACGATACAAATGATCTGAAAACAAGTTATTTGAACTCCTCAAATCGTTAAAATCTTGTTTTGAATCGAAAAACAAGCTTACTTAGCGTTTGTGAAATTTGGTGAAAAGTTATGTAGTAAAAGATACGATACAAATGATCTAAAAACACGTTATTTGAACTCCTCAAAGGGTTAAAATGATGTTTTGAATCGAAAAACAAACTTTCTTATTGTTTGTGAAATTTGGTGAAAAGTTATGTAGTAAAAGATACGATACAAATGATCTAAAAACACGTTATTTGAACACCTCAAAGTGTTAAAATCTTGTTTTGAATCGAATAACAAACTTACTTAGTGTTTGTGAAATTTGGTGAAAAGTTATGTCGTAAAAGATACGATATAAATCATCCAAAAACACGTTATTTGAACTCCTCAAAGCGTTAAAATCTTGTTTTGAATCGAAAAACAAACTTTCTTAGTGGTTGTGAAATTTGGTGAAAAGTTATGTAGTAAACGATACGATACAAATGATCTAAAAAGACGTTATTTGAACTCCTCAAAGCGTTAAAATCTTGTTTTGAATCGAAAAACAAACTTACTTAGTGATTGCGAAATTTGGTGAAAAGTTATGTAGTAAAAGATACGATACAATTGATCGAAAAACACGTTATTTGAACTCCTGAAAGCGTTAAAATCTTGTTTTGAATCGAAAAACAAACTTTCTTAGTGTTTGTGAAATTTGGTGAAAAGTTATGTAGTAAAAGATACGATACAAATGATCTAAAAACATGTTATTTGAACTCCTCAAAGCGTTAAAATCTTGTTTTGAATCGAAAAACAAACTTTCTTAGTGTTTGTGAAATTTGGTGAAAAGTTATGTCGTAAAAGATACGATATAAATGATCCAAAAACACGTTATTTGAACTTCTCAAAGCGTTAAAATCTTGTTTTGAATCGAAAAACAAACTTTCCTAAAGTGTTTGTGAAATTTGGTGAAAAGTTATGTAGTACACGATACGATACAAATGATCTAAAAAGACGTTATTTGAACTCCTCAAAGCGTTAAAATCTTGTTTTGAATCGAAAAAGAAACTTACTTAGTGTTTGTGAAATTTGGTGAAAAGTTATGTAGTAAACGATACGATATAAATGATCCAAAAACACGTCATTTGAACTCCTCAAAGCGTTAAAATCTTGTTTTGAATCGAAAACAAACTTTCTTAGTGTTTGTTGCATTTGGTGAAAAGTTATGTAGTACAAGATACGATACAAATGATCTAAAAACAAGTTATTTGAACTCCTCAAAGCGTTAAAATCTTGTTTTGAATCGAAAAACAAACTTACTTAGTGTTTGTGAAATTTGGTGAAAAGTTATGTAGTAAAAGATACGATACAAATGATCTAAAAAGACGTTATTTGAACTCCTCAAAGGGTTAAAATCATGTTTTGAATCGAAAAACAAACTTTCTTATTGCTTGTGAAATTTGGTGAAAAGTTATGTAGTAAAAGATACGATACAAATGATGTAAAAACACGTTATTTGAACTCCTCAAAGCGTTAAAATCACGTTTTGAATCGAAAAACAAAATTTCTTATTGTTTGTGAAATTTGGTGAAAAGTTATGCAGTAAAAGATACGATACAAATGATCTGAAAACATGTTATTTGAACTCCTCAAAGCGTTAAAAATCTTGTTTTGAATCGAAACACAAACTTTCTTAGTGTTTGTGACATTTGGTGAAAAGTTATGTAGTAAAAGATACGATACAAATGATCTAAAAAGAAGTTATTTGAACTCCTCAAAGCGTTAAAATCTTGTTTTGAATCGAAAAACAAACTTACTTAGAGTTTGTGAAATTTGGTGAAAAGTTATGTAGTAAAAGATACGATACAATTGATCTAAAAACACGTTATTTGAACTCCTCAAAGCGTTAAAATCTTGTTTTGAATCGAAACACAAACTTTCTTAGTGTTTGTGACATTTGGTGAAAAGTTATGTAGTAAAAGATACAATACAAATGATCTAAAAAGAAGTTATTTGAACTCCTCAAAACGTTAAAATCTTGTTTTGAATCGAAAAACAAACTTTCTTAGTGTTTGTGAAATTTGGTGAAAAGTTATGTAGTTTAAGATACGATACAAATGATCTAAAAACACGTTATTTGAACTCCTCAAAGCGTTAAAATCTTGTTTTGAATCGAAAAACAAACTTTCTTAGTGTTTGTGAAATTTGGTGAAAATTTATGTACTAAAAGATACGATACAAATAATCTAAAAACACGTTATTTGAACTGCTCAAAGCGTTAAACTCTTGTTTTGAAATCGAATAACAAACTTTCTTAGTGTTTGTGAAATTTGGTGAAAAGTTATGTAGTAAAATATACGATACAAATGGTCCAAAAACACGTTATTTGAACCCCTCAAAGCGTTAAAATCTTGTTTTGAATCGAAAAACAAACTTACTTAGTGTTTGTGAAATTTGGTGAAAACTTCTGTCGTAAAAGATACGATATAAATGATCCAAAAACACGTTATTTGAACTCCTCAAAGCGTTAAAATCTTGTTTTGAATCGAAAAACAAACTTTCTTTGTGTTTGTGAAATTTGGTGAAAAGTTATGTAGTAAAAGATACGATATAAATGATCCAAAAACACGTTATTTGAACTCCTCAAAGGGTTAAAATCAGGTTTTGAATCGAAAAACAAACTTACTTAGTGTTTGTGAAATTTGGTGAAAAGTTATGTAGTAAACGATACGATATAAATGATCCAAAAACACGTTATTTGAACTCCTCAAAGCGTTAAAATCTTGTTTTGAATCGAAAAACAAACTTACTTAGTGTTTGTGAAATTTCGTGAAAAGTTATGTAGTAAAAGATACGATACAAATGATGTAAAAACACGTTATTTGAACTCCTCAAATCGTTAAAATCACGTTTTGAATCGAAAAACAAAATTTCTTATTGTTTGTGAAATTTGGTGAAAAGTTATGCAGTAAAAGATACGATACAAATGATCTGAAAACATGTTATTTGAACTCCACAAATAGTTAAAATCTTGTTTTGAATCGGAAAACAAACTTACTTAGCGTTTGTGAAATTTGGTGAAAAGTTATGTACTAAAAGATACGATACAATTGATCTAAAAACACGTTATTTGAACTCCTCAAAGCGTTAAAATCTTGTTTTGAATCGAAACACAAACTTTCTTAGTGTTTGTGACATTTGGTGAAAAGTTATGTAGTCAAAGATACGATACAAATGATCTAAAAAGAAGTTATTTGAACTCCTCAAAGCGTTAAAATCTTGTTTTGAATCGAAAAACAAACGTTCTTAGTGTTTGTGAAATTTGGTGAAAAGTTATGTAGTTTAAGATACGATACAAATGATCTAAAAACACGTTATTTGAACTCCTCAAAGCGTTAAAATCTTGTTTTGAATCGAAAAACAAACTTTCTTAGTGTTTGTGAAATTTGGTGAAAATTTATGTACTAAAAGATACGATACAAATGATCTAAAAACACGTTATTTGAACTGCTCAAAACGTTAAAATCTTGTTTTGAAATCGAATAACAAACTTTCTTAGTGTTTGTGAAATTTGGTGAAAAGTTATGTAGTAAAATATACGATACAAATGCTCTAAAAAGACGTTATTTGAACTCCTCAAAGCGTTAAAATCTAGTTTTGAATCGAAAAAGAAAGTTTCTTAGTGTTTGTAGAATTTGGTGAAAAGTTATGTAGAAAAAGATACGATACAAATGATCTGAAAACAAGTTATTTGAACTCCTCAAATCGTTAAAATCTTGTTTTGAATCGAAAAACAAGCTTACTTAGCGTTTGTGAAATTTGGTGAAAAGTTATGTAGTAAAAGATACGATACAAATGATCTAAAAACACGTTATTTGAACTCCTCAAAGGGTTAAAATGATGTTTTGAATCGAAAAACAAACTTTCTTATTGTTTGTGAAATTTGGTGAAAAGTTATGTAGTAAAAGATACGATACAAATGATCTAAAAACACGTTATTTGAACACCTCAAAGCGTTAAAATCTTGTTTTGAATTGAATAACAAACTTACTTAGTGTTTGTGAAATTTGGTGAAAAGTTATGTCGTAAAAGATACGATATAAATGATCCAAAAACACGTTATTTGAACTCCTCAAAGCGTTAAAATCTTGTTTTGAATCGAAAAACAAACTTTCTTAGTGGTTGTGAAATTTGGTGAAAAGTTATGTAGTAAACGATACGATACAAATGATCTAAAAAGACGTTATTTGAACTCCTCAAAGCGTTAAAATCTTGTTTTGAATCGAAAAACAAACTTACTTAGTGATTGCGAAATTTGGTGAAAAGTTATGTAGTAAAAGATACGATATAAATGATCCAAAAACACGTTATTTGAACACCTCAAAGCGTTAAAATCTTGTTTTGAATCGAAAACAAAATTTCTTAGTGTTTGTGAAATTTGGTGAAAAGTTATGTAGTAAAAGATACGATACAATTGATCAAAAAACATGATTTTTGAACTCCTGAAAGCGTTAAAATCTTGTTTTGAATCGAAAAACAAACTTTCTTAGTGTTTGTGAAATTTGGTGAAAAGTTATGTAGTAAAAGATACGATACAAATGATCTAAAAACACGTTATTTGAACTCCTCAAAGGGTTAAAATGATGTTTTGAATCGAAAAACAAACTTTCTTATTGTTTGTGAAATTTGGTGAAAAGTTATGTAGTAAAAGATACGATACAAATGATCTAAAAACACGTTATTTGAACACCTCAAAGCGTTAAAATCTTGTTATGAATCGAAAACAAAATTTCTTAGTGTTTGTGAAATTTGGTGAAAAGTTATGTAGTAAAAGATACGATACAATTGATCAAAAAACACGTTATTTGAACTCCTGAAAGCGTTAAAATCTTGTTTTGAATCGAAAAACAAACTTTCTTAGTGTTTGTGAAATTTGGTGAAAAGTTATGTAGTAAAAGATACGATACAAATGATCTAAAAACATGTTATTTGAACTCCTCAAAGCGTTAAAATCTTGTTTTGAATCGAAAAACAAACTTTCTTAGTGTTTGTGAAATTTGGTGAAAAGTTATGTCGTAAAAGATACGATATAAATGATCCAAAAACACGTTATTTGAACTTCTCAAAGCGTTAAAATCTTGTTTTGAATCGAAAAACAAACTTTCCTAAAGTGTTTGTGAAATTTGGTGAAAAGTTATGTAGTACACGATACGATACAAATGATCTAAAAAGACGTTATTTGAACTCCTCAAAGCGTTAAAATCTTGTTTTGAATCGAAAAAGAAACTTACTTAGTGTTTGTGAAATTTGGTGAAAAGTTATGTAGTAAACGATACGATATAAATGATCCAAAAACACGTCATTTGAACTCCTCAAAGCGTTAAAATCTTGTTTTGAATCGAAAAACAAACGTTCTTAGTGTTTGTGAAATTTGGTGAAAAGTTATGTAGTTTAAGATACGATACAAATGATCTAAAAACACGTTATTTGAACTCCTCAAAGCGTTAAAATCTTGTTTTGAATCGAAAAACAAACTTTCTTAGTGTTTGTGAAATTTGGTGAAAATTTATGTACTAAAAGATACGATACAAATGATCTAAAAACACGTTATTTGAACTGCTCAAAACGTTAAAATCTTGTTTTGAAATCGAATAACAAACTTTCTTAGTGTTTGTGAAATTTGGTGAAAAGTTATGTAGTAAAATATACGATACAAATGCTCTAAAAATACGTTATTTGAACTCCTCAAAGCGTTAAAATCTTGTTTTGAATCAAAAAACAAACTTACTTAGTGTTTGTGAAATTTGGTGAAAAGTTATGTCGTAAAAGATACGATATAAATGATCCAAAAACACGTTATTTGAACTCCTCAAAGCGTTAAAATCTTGTTTTGAATAGAAAAACAAACTTTCTTAGTGTTTGTGAAATTTGGTGAAAAGTTATGTAGTAAACGATACGATACAAATGATCTAAAAAGACGTTATTTGAACTCCTCAAAGCGTTAAAATCTTGTTTTGAATCGAAAAACAAACTTACTTAGTGTTTGTGAAATTTGGTGAAAAGTTATGTAGTAAAAGATACGATATAAATGATCCAAAAACACGTTATTTGAACTCCTCAAAGCGTTAAAATCTAGTTTTGAATCGAAAAAGAAAGTTTCTTAGTGTTTGTAGAATTTGGTGAAAAGTTATGTAGAAAAAGATACAATACAAATGATCTGAAAACAAGTTATTTGAACTCCTCAAATCGTTAAAATCTTGTTTTGAATCGAAAAACAAGCTTACTTAGCGTTTGTGAAATTTGGTGAAAAGTTATGTAGTAAAAGATACGATACAAATGATCTAAAAACACGTTATTTGAACTCCTCAAAGGGTTAAAATCATGTTTTGAATCGAAAAACAAACTTTCTTATTGTTTGTGAAATTTGGTGAAAAGTTATGTAGTAAAAGATACGATACAAATGATCTAAAAACACGTTAGTTGAACACCTCAAAGCGTTAAAATCTTGTTTTGAATCGAATAACAAACTTACTTAGTGTTTGTGAAATTTGGTGAAAAGTTATGTCGTAAAAGATACGATATAAATGATCCAAAAACACGTTATTTGAACCCCTCAAAGCGTTAAAATCTTGTTTTGAATCGAAAAACAAACTTTCTTAGTGGTTGTGAAATTTGGTGAAAAGTTATGTAGTAAACGATACGATACAAATGATCGAAAAAGACGTTATTTGAACTCCTCAAAGCGTTAAAATCTTGTTTTGAATCGAAAAACAAACTTACTTAGTGATTGCGAAATTTGGTGAAAAGTTATGTAGTAAAAGATACGATATAAATGATCCAAAAACACGTTATTTGAACACCTCAAAGCGTTAAAATCTTGTTTTGAATCGAAAACAAAATTTCTTAGTGTTTGTGAAATTTGGTGAAAAGTTATGTAGTAAAATATACGATACAATTGATCGAAAAACACGTTATTTGAACTCCTGAAAGCGTTAAAATCTTGTTTTGAATCGAAAAACAAACTTTCTTAGTGTTTGTGAAATTTGGTGAAAAGTTATGTAGTAAAAGATACGATACAAATGATCTAAAAACATGTTATTTGAACTCCTCAAAGCGTTAAAATCTTGTTTTGAATCGAAAAACAAACTTTCTTAGTGTTTGTGAAATTTGGTGAAAAGTTATGTCGTAAAAGATACGATATAAATGATCCAAAAACACGTTATTTGAACTTCTCAAAGCGTTAAAATCTTGTTTTGAATCGAAAAACAAACTTTCCTAAAGTGTTTGTGAAATTTGGTGAAAAGTTATGTAGTACACGATACGATACAAATGATCTAAAAAGACGTTATTTGAACTCCTCAAAGCGTTAAAATCTTATTTTGAATCGAAAAAGAAACTTACTTAGTGTTTGTGAAATTTGGTGAAAAGTTATGTAGTAAACGATACGATATAAATGATCCAAAAACACGTCATTTGAACTCCTCAAAGCGTTAAAATCTTGTTTTGAATCGAAAACAAACTTTCTTAGTGTTTGTTGCATTTGGTAAAAAGTTATGTAGTACAAGATACGATACAAATGATCTAAAAACAAGTTATTTGAACTCCTCAAAGCGTTAAAATCTTGTTTTGAATCGAAAAACAAACTTTCTTAGTGTTTGTGAAATTTGGTGAAAAGTTATGTCGTAAAAGATACGATATAAATGATCCAAAAACACGTTATTTGAACTTCTCAAAGCGTTAAAATCTTGTTTTGAATCGAAAAACAAACTTTCCTAAAGTGTTTGTGAAATTTGGTGAAAAGTTATGTAGTACACGATACGATACAAATGATCTAAAAAGACGTTATTTGAACTCCTCAAAGCGTTAAAATCTTGTTTTGAATCGAAAAAGAAACTTACTTAGTGTTTGTGAAATTTGGTGAAAAGTTATGTAGTAAACGATACGATATAAATGATCCAAAAACACGTCATTTGAACTCCTCAAAGCGTTAAAATCTTGTTTTGAATCGAAAACAAACTTTCTTAGTGTTTGTTGCATTTGGTGAAAAGTTATGTAGTACAAGATACGATACAAATGATCTAAAAACAAGTTATTTGAACTCCTCAAAGCGTTAAAATCTTGTTTTGAATCGAAAAACAAACTTACTTAGTGTTTGTGAAATTTGGTGAAAAGTTCTGTAGTAAAAGATACGATACAAATGATCTAAAAAGACGTTATTTGAACTCCTCAAAGGGTTAAAATCATGTTTTGAATCGAAAAACAAACTTTCTTATTGTTTGTGAAATTTGGTGAAAAGTTATGTAGTAAAAGATACGATACCAATGATGTAAAAACACGTTATTTGAACTCCTCAAAGCGTTAAAATCACGTTTTGAATCGAAAAACAAAATTTCTTATTGTTTGTGAAATTTGGTGAAAAGTTATGCAGTAAAAGATACGATACAAATGATCTGAAAACATGTTATTTGAACTCCTCAAAGCGTTAAAATCTTGTTTTGAATCGAAACACAAACTTTCTTAGTGTTTGTGACATTTGGTGAAAAGTTATGTAGTAAAAGATACGATACAAATGATCTAAAAACACGTTATTTGAACTCCTCAAAGCGTTAAAATCTTGTTTTGAATCGAAAAACAAACTTTCTTAGTGTTTGTGAAATTTGGTGAAAATTTATGTACTAAAAGATACGATACAAATGATCTAAAAACACGTTATTTGAACTGCTCAAAACGTTAAAATCTTGTTTTGAAATCGAATAACAAACTTTCTTAGTGTTTGTGAAATTTGGTGAAAAGTTATGTAGTAAAATATACGATACAAATGCTCTAAAAATACGTTATTTGAACTCCTCAAAGCGTTAAAATCTTGTTTTGAATCAAAAAACAAACTTACTTAGTGTTTGTGAAATTTGGTGAAAAGTTATGTCGTAAAAGATACGATATAAATGATCCAAAAACACGTTATTTGAACTCCTCAAAGCGTTAAAATCTTGTTTTGAATAGAAAAACAAACTTTCTTTGTGTTTGTGAAATTTGGTGAAAAGTTATGTAGTAAAATATACGATATAAATGATCCAAAAACACGTTATTTGAACTCCTCAAAGGGTTAAAATCAGGTTTTGAATCGAAAAACAAACTTACTTAGTGTTTGTGAAATTTGGTGAAAAGTTATGTAGTAAACGATACGATATAAATGATCCAAAAACACGTTATTTGAACTCCTCAAAGCGTTAAAATCTTGTTTTGAATCGAAAAACAAACTTACTTAGAGTTTGTGAAATTTGGTGAAAAGTTATGTAGTAAAAGATACGATACAATTGATCTAAAAACACGTTATTTGAACTCCTCAAAGCGTTAAAATCTTGTTTTGAATCGAAACACAAACTTTCTTAGTGTTTGTGACATTTGGTGAAAAGTTATGTAGTAAAAGATACAATACAAATGATCTAAAAAGAAGTTATTTGAACTCCTCAAAACGTTAAAATCTTGTTTTGAATCGAAAAACAAACTTTCTTAGTGTTTGTGAAATTTGGTGAAAAGTTATGTAGTTTAAGATACGATACAAATGATCTAAAAACACGTTATTTGAACTCCTCAAAGCGTTAAAATCTTGTTTTGAATCGAAAAACAAACTTTCTTAGTGTTTGTGAAATTTGGTGAAAATTTATGTACTAAAAGATACGATACAAATAATCTAAAAACACGTTATTTGAACTGCTCAAAGCGTTAAACTCTTGTTTTGAAATCGAATAACAAACTTTCTTAGTGTTTGTGAAATTTGGTGAAAAGTTATGTAGTAAAATATACGATACAAATGGTCCAAAAACACGTTATTTGAACTCCTCAAAGCGTTAAAATCTTGTTTTGAATCGAAAAACAAACTTACTTAGTGTTTGTGAAATTTGGTGAAAACTTCTGTCGTAAAAGATACGATATAAATGATCCAAAAACACGTTATTTGAACTCCTCAAAGCGTTAAAATCTTGTTTTGAATCGAAAAACAAACTTTCTTTGTGTTTGTGAAATTTGGTGAAAAGTTATGTAGTAAAAGATACGATATAAATGATCCAAAAACACGTTATTTGAACTCCTCAAAGGGTTAAAATCAGGTTTTGAATCGAAAAACAAACTTACTTAGTGTTTGTGAAATTTGGTGAAAAGTTATGTAGTAAACGATACGATATAAATGATCCAAAAACACGTTATTTGAACTCCTCAAAGCGTTAAAATCTTGTTTTGAATCGAAAAACAAACTTACTTAGTGTTTGTGAAATTTCGTGAAAAGTTATGTAGTAAAAGATACGATACAAATGATGTAAAAACACGTTATTTGAACTCCTCAAATCGTTAAAATCACGTTTTGAATCGAAAAACAAAATTTCTTATTGTTTGTGAAATTTGGTGAAAAGTTATGCAGTAAAAGATACGATACAAATGATCTGAAAACATGTTATTTGAACTCCACAAATAGTTAAAATCTTGTTTTGAATCGGAAAACAAACTTACTTAGCGTTTGTGAAATTTGGTGAAAAGTTATGTACTAAAAGATACGATACAATTGATCTAAAAACACGTTATTTGAACTCCTCAAAGCGTTAAAATCTTGTTTTGAATCGAAACACAAACTTTCTTAGTGTTTGTGACATTTGGTGAAAAGTTATGTAGTCAAAGATACGATACAAATGATCTAAAAAGAAGTTATTTGAACTCCTCAAAGCGTTAAAATCTTGTTTTGAATCGAAAAACAAACGTTCTTAGTGTTTGTGAAATTTGGTGAAAAGTTATGTAGTTTAAGATACGATACAAATGATCTAAAAACACGTTATTTGAACTCCTCAAAGCGTTAAAATCTTGTTTTGAATCGAAAAACAAACTTTCTTAGTGTTTGTGAAATTTGGTGAAAATTTATGTACTAAAAGATACGATACAAATGATCTAAAAACACGTTATTTGAACTGCTCAAAACGTTAAAATCTTGTTTTGAAATCGAATAACAAACTTTCTTAGTGTTTGTGAAATTTGGTGAAAAGTTATGTAGTAAAATATACGATACAAATGCTCTAAAAAGACGTTATTTGAACTCCTCAAAGCGTTAAAATCTAGTTTTGAATCGAAAAAGAAAGTTTCTTAGTGTTTGTAGAATTTGGTGAAAAGTTATGTAGAAAAAGATACGATACAAATGATCTGAAAACAAGTTATTTGAACTCCTCAAATCGTTAAAATCTTGTTTTGAATCGAAAAACAAGCTTACTTAGCGTTTGTGAAATTTGGTGAAAAGTTATGTAGTAAAAGATACGATACAAATGATCTAAAAACACGTAATTTGAACTCCTCAAAGGGTTAAAATGATGTTTTGAATCGAAAAACAAACTTTCTTATTGTTTGTGAAATTTGGTGAAAAGTTATGTAGTAAAAGATACGATACAAATAATCTAAAAACACGTTATTTGAACACCTCAAAGCGTTAAAATCTTGTTTTGAATTGAATAACAAACTTACTTAGTGTTTGTGAAATTTGGTGAAAAGTTATGTCGTAAAAGATACGATATAAATGATCCAAAAACACGTTATTTGAACTCCTCAAAGCGTTAAAATCTTGTTTTGAATCGAAAAACAAACTTTCTTAGTGGTTGTGAAATTTGGTGAAAAGTTATGTAGTAAACGATACGATACAAATGATCTAAAAAGACGTTATTTGAACTCCTCAAAGCGTTAAAATCTTGTTTTGAATCGAAAAACAAACTTACTTAGTGATTGCGAAATTTGGTGAAAAGTTATGTAGTAAAAGATACGATATAAATGATCCAAAAACACGTTATTTGAACACCTCAAAGCGTTAAAATCTTGTTTTGAATCGAAAACAAAATTTCTTAGTGTTTGTGAAATTTGGTGAAAAGTTATGTAGTAAAAGATACGATACAATTGATCAAAAAACATGATTTTTGAACTCCTGAAAGCGTTAAAATCTTGTTTTGAATCGAAAAACAAACTTTCTTAGTGTTTGTGAAATTTGGTGAAAAGTTATGTAGTAAAAGATACGATACAAATGATCTAAAAACACGTTATTTGAACTCCTCAAAGGGTTAAAATGATGTTTTGAATCGAAAAACAAACTTTCTTATTGTTTGTGAAATTTGGTGAAAAGTTATGTAGTAAAAGATACGATACAAATGATCTAAAAACACGTTATTTGAACACCTCAAAGCGTTAAAATCTTGTTATGAATCGAAAACAAAATTTCTTAGTGTTTGTGAAATTTGGTGAAAAGTTATGTAGTAAAAGATACGATACAATTGATCAAAAAACACGTTATTTGAACTCCTGAAAGCGTTAAAATCTTGTTTTGAATCGAAAAACAAACTTTCTTAGTGTTTGTGAAATTTGGTGAAAAGTTATGTAGTAAAAGATACGATACAAATGATCTAAAAACATGTTATTTGAACTCCTCAAAGCGTTAAAATCTTGTTTTGAATCGAAAAACAAACTTTCTTAGTGTTTGTGAAATTTGGTGAAAAGTTATGTCGTAAAAGATACGATATAAATGATCCAAAAACACGTTATTTGAACTTCTCAAAGCGTTAAAATCTTGTTTTGAATCGAAAAACAAACTTTCCTAAAGTGTTTGTGAAATTTGGTGAAAAGTTATGTAGTACACGATACGATACAAATGATCTAAAAAGACGTTATTTGAACTCCTCAAAGCGTTAAAATCTTGTTTTGAATCGAAAAAGAAACTTACTTAGTGTTTGTGAAATTTGGTGAAAAGTTATGTAGTAAACGATACGATATAAATGATCCAAAAACACGTCATTTGAACTCCTCAAAGCGTTAAAATCTTGTTTTGAATCGAAAAACAAACGTTCTTAGTGTTTGTGAAATTTGGTGAAAAGTTATGTAGTTTAAGATACGATACAAATGATCTAAAAACACGTTATTTGAACTCCTCAAAGCGTTAAAATCTTGTTTTGAATCGAAAAACAAACTTTCTTAGTGTTTGTGAAATTTGGTGAAAATTTATGTACTAAAAGATACGATACAAATGATCTAAAAACACGTTATTTGAACTGCTCAAAACGTTAAAATCTTGTTTTGAAATCGAATAACAAACTTTCTTAGTGTTTGTGAAATTTGGTGAAAAGTTATGTAGTAAAATATACGATACAAATGCTCTAAAAAGACGTTATTTGAACTCCTCAAAGCGTTAAAATCTTGTTTTGAATCAAAAAACAAACTTACTTAGTGTTTGTGAAATTTGGTGAAAAGTTATGTCGTAAAAGATACGATATAAATGATCCAAAAACACGTTATTTGAACTCCTCAAAGCGTTAAAATCTTGTTTTGAATAGAAAAACAAACTTTCTTAGTGTTTGTGAAATTTGGTGAAAAGTTATGTAGTAAACGATACGATACAAATGATCTAAAAAGACGTTATTTGAACACCTCAAAGCGTTAAAATCTTGTTTTGAATCGAAAAACAAACTTACTTAGTGTTTGTGAAATTTGGTGAAAAGTTATGTAGTAAAAGATACGATATAAATGATCCAAAAACACGTTATTTGAACTCCTCAAAGCGTTAAAATCTAGTTTTGAATCGAAAAAGAAAGTTTCTTAGTGTTTGTAGAATTTGGTGAAAAGTTATGTAGAAAAAGATACGATACAAATGATCTGAAAACAAGTTATTTGAACTCCTCAAATCGTTAAAATCTTGTTTTGAATCGAAAAACAAGCTTACTTAGCGTTTGTGAAATTTGGTGAAAAGTTATGTAGTAAAAGATACGATACAAATGATCTAAAAACACGTTATTTGAACTCCTCAAAGGGTTAAAATGATGTTTTGAATCGAAAAACAAACTTTCTTATTGTTTGTGAAATTTGGTGAAAAGTTATGTAGTAAAAGATACGATACAAATGATCTAAAAACACGTTATTTGAACACCTCAAAGTGTTAAAATCTTGTTTTGAATCGAATAACAAACTTACTTAGTGTTTGTGAAATTTGGTGAAAAGTTATGTCGTAAAAGATACGATATAAATCATCCAAAAACACGTTATTTGAACTCCTCAAAGCGTTAAAATCTTGTTTTGAATCGAAAAACAAACTTTCTTAGTGGTTGTGAAATTTGGTGAAAAGTTATGTAGTAAACGATACGATACAAATGATCTAAAAAGACGTTATTTGAACTCCTCAAAGCGTTAAAATCTTGTTTTGAATCGAAAAACAAACTTACTTAGTGATTGCGAAATTTGGTGAAAAGTTATGTAGTAAAAGATACGATACAATTGATCGAAAAACACGTTATTTGAACTCCTGAAAGCGTTAAAATCTTGTTTTGAATCGAAAAACAAACTTTCTTAGTGTTTGTGAAATTTGGTGAAAAGTTATGTAGTAAAAGATACGATACAAATGATCTAAAAACATGTTATTTGAACTCCTCAAAGCGTTAAAATCTTGTTTTGAATCGAAAAACAAACTTTCTTAGTGTTTGTGAAATTTGGTGAAAAGTTATGTCGTAAAAGATACGATATAAATGATCCAAAAACACGTTATTTGAACTTCTCAAAGCGTTAAAATCTTGTTTTGAATCGAAAAACAAACTTTCCTAAAGTGTTTGTGAAATTTGGTGAAAAGTTAAGTAGTACACGATACGATACAAATGATCTAAAAAGACGTTATTTGAACTCCTCAAAGCGTTAAAATCTTGTTTTGAATCGAAAAAGAAACTTACTTAGTGTTTGTGAAATTTGGTGAAAAGTTATGTAGTAAACGATACGATATAAATGATCCAAAAACACGTCATTTGAACTCCTCAAAGCGTTAAAATCTTGTTTTGAATCGAAAACAAACTTTCTTAGTGTTTGTTGCATTTGGTGAAAAGTTATGTAGTACAAGATACGATACAAATGATCTAAAAACAAGTTATTTGAACTCCTCAAAGCGTTAAAATCTTGTTTTGAATCGAAAAACAAACTTACTTAGTGTTTGTGAAATTTGGTGAAAAGTTATGTAGTAAAAGATACGATACAAATGATCTAAAAAGACGTTATTTGAACTCCTCAAAGGGTTAAAATCATGTTTTGAATCGAAAAACAAACTTTCTTATTGCTTGTGAAATTTGGTGAAAAGTTATGTAGTAAAAGATACGATACAAATGATGTAAAAACACGTTATTTGAACTCCTCAAAGCGTTAAAATCACGTTTTGAATCGAAAAACAAAATTTCTTATTGTTTGTGAAATTTGGTGAAAAGTTATGCAGTAAAAGATACGATACAAATGATCTGAAAACATGTTATTTGAACTCCTCAAAGCGTTAAAAATCTTGTTTTGAATCGAAACACAAACTTTCTTAGTGTTTGTGACATTTGGTGAAAAGTTATGTAGTAAAAGATACGATACAAATGATCTAAAAAGAAGTTATTTGAACTCCTCAAAGCGTTAAAATCTTGTTTTGAATCGAAAAACAAACTTACTTAGAGTTTGTGAAATTTGGTGAAAAGTTATGTAGTAAAAGATACGATACAATTGATCTAAAAACACGTTATTTGAACTCCTCAAAGCGTTAAAATCTTGTTTTGAATCGAAACACAAACTTTCTTAGTGTTTGTGACATTTGGTGAAAAGTTATGTAGTAAAAGATACAATACAAATGATCTAAAAAGAAGTTATTTGAACTCCTCAAAACGTTAAAATCTTGTTTTGAATCGAAAAACAAACTTTCTTAGTGTTTGTGAAATTTGGTGAAAAGTTATGTAGTTTAAGATACGATACAAATGATCTAAAAACACGTTATTTGAACTCCTCAAAGCGTTAAAATCTTGTTTTGAATCGAAAAACAAACTTTCTTAGTGTTTGTGAAATTTGGTGAAAATTTATGTACTAAAAGATACGATACAAATAATCTAAAAACACGTTATTTGAACTGCTCAAAGCGTTAAACTCTTGTTTTGAAATCGAATAACAAACTTTCTTAGTGTTTGTGAAATTTGGTGAAAAGTTATGTAGTAAAATATACGATACAAATGGTCCAAAAACACGTTATTTGAACCCCTCAAAGCGTTAAAATCTTGTTTTGAATCGAAAAACAAACTTACTTAGTGTTTGTGAAATTTGGTGAAAACTTCTGTCGTAAAAGATACGATATAAATGATCCAAAAACACGTTATTTGAACTCCTCAAAGCGTTAAAATCTTGTTTTGAATCGAAAAACAAACTTTCTTTGTGTTTGTGAAATTTGGTGAAAAGTTATGTAGTAAAAGATACGATATAAATGATCCAAAAACACGTTATTTGAACTCCTCAAAGGGTTAAAATCAGGTTTTGAATCGAAAAACAAACTTACTTAGTGTTTGTGAAATTTGGTGAAAAGTTATGTAGTAAACGATACGATATAAATGATCCAAAAACACGTTATTTGAACTCCTCAAAGCGTTAAAATCTTGTTTTGAATCGAAAAACAAACTTACTTAGTGTTTGTGAAATTTCGTGAAAAGTTATGTAGTAAAAGATACGATACAAATGATGTAAAAACACGTTATTTGAACTCCTCAAATCGTTAAAATCACGTTTTGAATCGAAAAACAAAATTTCTTATTGTTTGTGAAATTTGGTGAAAAGTTATGCAGTAAAAGATACGATACAAATGATCTGAAAACATGTTATTTGAACTCCACAAATAGTTAAAATCTTGTTTTGAATCGGAAAACAAACTTACTTAGCGTTTGTGAAATTTGGTGAAAAGTTATGTACTAAAAGATACGATACAATTGATCTAAAAACACGTTATTTGAACTCCTCAAAGCGTTAAAATCTTGTTTTGAATCGAAACACAAACTTTCTTAGTGTTTGTGACATTTGGTGAAAAGTTATGTAGTCAAAGATACGATACAAATGATCTAAAAAGAAGTTATTTGAACTCCTCAAAGCGTTAAAATCTTGTTTTGAATCGAAAAACAAACGTTCTTAGTGTTTGTGAAATTTGGTGAAAAGTTATGTAGTTTAAGATACGATACAAATGATCTAAAAACACGTTATTTGAACTCCTCAAAGCGTTAAAATCTTGTTTTGAATCGAAAAACAAACTTTCTTAGTGTTTGTGAAATTTGGTGAAAATTTATGTACTAAAAGATACGATACAAATGATCTAAAAACACGTTATTTGAACTGCTCAAAACGTTAAAATCTTGTTTTGAAATCGAATAACAAACTTTCTTAGTGTTTGTGAAATTTGGTGAAAAGTTATGTAGTAAAATATACGATACAAATGCTCTAAAAAGACGTTATTTGAACTCCTCAAAGCGTTAAAATCTAGTTTTGAATCGAAAAAGAAAGTTTCTTAGTGTTTGTAGAATTTGGTGAAAAGTTATGTAGAAAAAGATACGATACAAATGATCTGAAAACAAGTTATTTGAACTCCTCAAATCGTTAAAATCTTGTTTTGAATCGAAAAACAAGCTTACTTAGCGTTTGTGAAATTTGGTGAAAAGTTATGTAGTAAAAGATACGATACAAATGATCTAAAAACACGTTATTTGAACTCCTCAAAGGGTTAAAATGATGTTTTGAATCGAAAAACAAACTTTCTTATTGTTTGTGAAATTTGGTGAAAAGTTATGTAGTAAAAGATACGATACAAATGATCTAAAAACACGTTATTTGAACACCTCAAAGCGTTAAAATCTTGTTTTGAATTGAATAACAAACTTACTTAGTGTTTGTGAAATTTGGTGAAAAGTTATGTCGTAAAAGATACGATATAAATGATCCAAAAACACGTTATTTGAACTCCTCAAAGCGTTAAAATCTTGTTTTGAATCGAAAAACAAACTTTCTTAGTGGTTGTGAAATTTGGTGAAAAGTTATGTAGTAAACGATACGATACAAATGATCTAAAAAGACGTTATTTGAACTCCTCAAAGCGTTAAAATCTTGTTTTGAATCGAAAAACAAACTTACTTAGTGATTGCGAAATTTGGTGAAAAGTTATGTAGTAAAAGATACGATATAAATGATCCAAAAACACGTTATTTGAACACCTCAAAGCGTTAAAATCTTGTTTTGAATCGAAAACAAAATTTCTTAGTGTTTGTGAAATTTGGTGAAAAGTTATGTAGTAAAAGATACGATACAATTGATCAAAAAACATGATTTTTGAACTCCTGAAAGCGTTAAAATCTTGTTTTGAATCGAAAAACAAACTTTCTTAGTGTTTGTGAAATTTGGTGAAAAGTTATGTAGTAAAAGATACGATACAAATGATCTAAAAACACGTTATTTGAACTCCTCAAAGGGTTAAAATGATGTTTTGAATCGAAAAACAAACTTTCTTATTGTTTGTGAAATTTGGTGAAAAGTTATGTAGTAAAAGATACGATACAAATGATCTAAAAACACGTTATTTGAACACCTCAAAGCGTTAAAATCTTGTTATGAATCGAAAACAAAATTTCTTAGTGTTTGTGAAATTTGGTGAAAAGTTATGTAGTAAAAGATACGATACAATTGATCAAAAAACACGTTATTTGAACTCCTGAAAGCGTTAAAATCTTGTTTTGAATCGAAAAACAAACTTTCTTAGTGTTTGTGAAATTTGGTGAAAAGTTATGTAGTAAAAGATACGATACAAATGATCTAAAAACATGTTATTTGAACTCCTCAAAGCGTTAAAATCTTGTTTTGAATCGAAAAACAAACTTTCTTAGTGTTTGTGAAATTTGGTGAAAAGTTATGTCGTAAAAGATACGATATAAATGATCCAAAAACACGTTATTTGAACTTCTCAAAGCGTTAAAATCTTGTTTTGAATCGAAAAACAAACTTTCCTAAAGTGTTTGTGAAATTTGGTGAAAAGTTATGTAGTACACGATACGATACAAATGATCTAAAAAGACGTTATTTGAACTCCTCAAAGCGTTAAAATCTTGTTTTGAATCGAAAAAGAAACTTACTTAGTGTTTGTGAAATTTGGTGAAAAGTTATGTAGTAAACGATACGATATAAATGATCCAAAAACACGTCATTTGAACTCCTCAAAGCGTTAAAATCTTGTTTTGAATCGAAAAACAAACGTTCTTAGTGTTTGTGAAATTTGGTGAAAAGTTATGTAGTTTAAGATACGATACAAATGATCTAAAAACACGTTATTTGAACTCCTCAAAGCGTTAAAATCTTGTTTTGAATCGAAAAACAAACTTTCTTAGTGTTTGTGAAATTTGGTGAAAATTTATGTACTAAAAGATACGATACAAATGATCTAAAAACACGTTATTTGAACTGCTCAAAACGTTAAAATCTTGTTTTGAAATCGAATAACAAACTTTCTTAGTGTTTGTGAAATTTGGTGAAAAGTTATGTAGTAAAATATACGATACAAATGCTCTAAAAATACGTTATTTGAACTCCTCAAAGCGTTAAAATCTTGTTTTGAATCAAAAAAACAAACTTACTTAGTGTTTGTGAAATTTGGTGAAAAGTTATGTCGTAAAAGATACGATATAAATGATCCAAAAACACGTTATTTGAACTCCTCAAAGCGTTAAAATCTTGTTTTGAATAGAAAAACAAACTTTCTTAGTGTTTGTGAAATTGGGTGAAAAGTTATGTAGTAAACGATACGATACAAATGATCTAAAAAGACGTTATTTGAACTCCTCAAAGCGTTAAAATCTTGTTTTGAATCGAAAAACAAACTTACTTAGTGTTTGTGAAATTTGGTGAAAAGTTATGTAGTAAAAGATACGATATAAATGATCCAAAAACACGTTATTTGAACTCCTCAAAGCGTTAAAATCTAGTTTTGAATCGAAAAAGAAAGTTTCTTAGTGTTTGTAGAATTTGGTGAAAAGTTATGTAGAAAAAGATACGATACAAATGATCTGAAAACAAGTTATTTGAACTCCTCAAATCGTTAAAATCTTGTTTTGAATCGAAAAACAAGCTTACTTAGCGTTTGTGAAATTTGGTGAAAAGTTATGTAGTAAAAGATACGATACAAATGATCTAAAAACACGTTATTTGAACTCCTCAAAGGGTTAAAATCATGTTTTGAATCGAAAAACAAACTTTCTTATTGTTTGTGAAATTTGGTGAAAAGTTATGTAGTAAAAGATACGATACAAATGATCTAAAAACACGTTAGTTGAACACCTCAAAGCGTTAAAATCTTGTTTTGAATCGAATAACAAACTTACTTAGTGTTTGTGAAATTTGGTGAAAAGTTATGTCGTAAAAGATACGATATAAATGATCCAAAAACACGTTATTTGAACCCCTCAAAGCGTTAAAATCTTGTTTTGAATCGAAAAACAAACTTTCTTAGTGGTTGTGAAATTTGGTGAAAAGTTATGTAGTAAACGATACGATACAAATGATCGAAAAAGACGTTATTTGAACTCCTCAAAGCGTTAAAATCTTGTTTTGAATCGAAAAACAAACTTACTTAGTGATTGCGAAATTTGGTGAAAAGTTATGTAGTAAAAGATACGATATAAATGATCCAAAAACACGTTATTTGAACACCTCAAAGCGTTAAAATCTTGTTTTGAATCGAAAACAAAATTTCTTAGTGTTTGTGAAATTTGGTGAAAAGTTATGTAGTAAAATATACGATACAATTGATCGAAAAACACGTTATTTGAACTCCTGAAAGCGTTAAAATCTTGTTTTGAATCGAAAAACAAACTTTCTTAGTGTTTGTGAAATTTGGTGAAAAGTTATGTAGTAAAAGATACGATACAAATGATCTAAAAACATGTTATTTGAACTCCTCAAAGCGTTAAAATCTTGTTTTGAATCGAAAAACAAACTTTCTTAGTGTTTGTGAAATTTGGTGAAAAGTTATGTCGTAAAAGATACGATATAAATGATCCAAAAACACGTTATTTGAACTTCTCAAAGCGTTAAAATCTTGTTTTGAATCGAAAAACAAACTTTCCTAAAGTGTTTGTGAAATTTGGTGAAAAGTTATGTAGTACACGATACGATACAAATGATCTAAAAAGACGTTATTTGAACTCCTCAAAGCGTTAAAATCTTGTTTTGAATCGAAAAAGAAACTTACTTAGTGTTTGTGAAATTTGGTGAAAAGTTATGTAGTAAACGATACGATATAAATGATCCAAAAACACGTCATTTGAACTCCTCAAAGCGTTAAAATCTTGTTTTGAATCGAAAACAAACTTTCTTAGTGTTTGTTGCATTTGGTAAAAAGTTATGTAGTACAAGATACGATACAAATGATCTAAAAACAAGTTATTTGAACTCCTCAAAGCGTTAAAATCTTGTTTTGAATCGAAAAACAAACTTTCTTAGTGTTTGTGAAATTTGGTGAAAAGTTATGTCGTAAAAGATACGATATAAATGATCCAAAAACACGTTATTTGAACTTCTCAAAGCGTTAAAATCTTGTTTTGAATCGAAAAACAAACTTTCCTAAAGTGTTTGTGAAATTTGGTGAAAAGTTATGTAGTACACGATACGATACAAATGATCTAAAAAGACGTTATTTGAACTCCTCAAAGCGTTAAAATCTTGTTTTGAATCGAAAAAGAAACTTACTTAGTGTTTGTGAAATTTGGTGAAAAGTTATGTAGTAAACGATACGATATAAATGATCCAAAAACACGTCATTTGAACTCCTCAAAGCGTTAAAATCTTGTTTTGAATCGAAAACAAACTTTCTTAGTGTTTGTTGCATTTGGTGAAAAGTTATGTAGTACAAGATACGATACAAATGATCTAAAAACAAGTTATTTGAACTCCTCAAAGCGTTAAAATCTTGTTTTGAATCGAAAAACAAACTTACTTAGTGTTTGTGAAATTTGGTGAAAAGTTCTGTAGTAAAAGATACGATACAAATGATCTAAAAAGACGTTATTTGAACTCCTCAAAGGGTTAAAATCATGTTTTGAATCGAAAAACAAACTTTCTTATTGTTTGTGAAATTTGGTGAAAAGTTATGTAGTAAAAGATACGATACCAATGATGTAAAAACACGTTATTTGAACCCCTCAAAGCGTTAAAATCACGTTTTGAATCGAAAAACAAAATTTCTTATTGTTTGTGAAATTTGGTGAAAAGTTATGCAGTAAAAGATACGATACAAATGATCTGAAAACATGTTATTTGAACTCCTCAAAGCGTTAAAATCTTGTTTTGAATCGAAACACAAACTTTCTTAGTGTTTGTGACATTTGGTGAAAAGTTATGTAGTAAAAGATACGATACAAATGATCTAAAAACACGTTATTTGAACTCCTCAAAGCGTTAAAATCTTGTTTTGAATCGAAAAACAAACTTTCTTAGTGTTTGTGAAATTTGGTGAAAATTTATGTACTAAAAGATACGATACAAATGATCTAAAAACACGTTATTTGAACTGCTCAAAACGTTAAAATCTTGTTTTGAAATCGAATAACAAACTTTCTTAGTGTTTGTGAAATTTGGTGAAAAGTTATGTAGTAAAATATACGATACAAATGCTCTAAAAATACGTTATTTGAACTCCTCAAAGCGTTAAAATCTTGTTTTGAATCAAAAAACAAACTTACTTAGTGTTTGTGAAATTTGGTGAAAAGTTATGTCGTAAAAGATACGATATAAATGATCCAAAAACACGTTATTTGAACTCCTCAAAGCGTTAAAATCTTGTTTTGAATAGAAAAACAAACTTTCTTTGTGTTTGTGAAATTTGGTGAAAAGTTATGTAGTAAAATATACGATATAAATGATCCAAAAACACGTTATTTGAACTCCTCAAAGGGTTAAAATCAGGTTTTGAATCGAAAAACAAACTTACTTAGTGTTTGTGAAATTTGGTGAAAAGTTATGTAGTAAACGATACGATATAAATGATCCAAAAACACGTTATTTGAACTCCTCAAAGCGTTAAAATCTTGTTTTGAATCGAAAAACAAACTTACTTAGTGTTTGTGAAATTTCGTGAAAAGTTATGTAGAAAAAGATACGATACAAATGATCTGAAAACAAGTTATTTGAACTCCTCAAATCGTTAAAATCTTGTTTTGAATCGAAAAACAAACTTACTTAGCGTTTGTGAAATTTGGTGAAAAGTTATGCAGTAAAAGATACGATACAAATGATTTAAAAACACGTTATTTGAACTCCTCAAAGGGTTAAAATAATGTTTTGAATCGAAAAACAAACTTTCTTATTGTTTGTGAAATTTGGTGAAAAGTTATGTAGTAAAAGATACGATACAAATGATCTAAAAACACGTTATTTGAACACCTCAAAGCGTTAAAATCTTGTTTTGAATCGAATAACAAACTTACTTAGTGTTTGTGAAATTTGGTGAAAAGTTATGTCGTAAAAGATACGATATAAATGATCCAAAAACACGTTATTTGAACTCCTCAAAGCGTTAAAATCTTGTTTTGAATCGAAAAACAAACTTTCTTAGTGGTTGTGAAATTTGGTGAAAAGTTATGTAGTAAACGATACGATACAAATGATCTAAAAAGACGTTATTTGAACTCCTCAAAGCGTTAAAATCTTGTTTTGAATCGAAAAACAAACTTACTTAGTGATTGCGAAATTTGGTGAAAAGTTATGTAGTAAAAGATACGATATAAATGATCCAAAAACACGTTATTTGAACACCTCAAAGCGTTAAAATCTTGTTTTGAATCGAAAACAAAATTTCTTAGTGTTTGTGAAATTTGGTGAAAAGTTATGTAGTAAAAGATACGATACAATTGATCGAAAAACACGTTATTTGAACTCCTGAAAGCGTTAAAATCTTGTTTTGAATCGAAAAACAAACTTTCTTAGTGTTTGTGAAATTTGGTGAAAAGTTATGTAGTAAAAGATACGATACAAATGATCTAAAAACATGTTATTTGAACTCCTCAAAGCGTTAAAATCTTGTTTTGAATCGAAAAACAAACTTTCTTAGTGTTTGTGAAATTTGGTGAAAAGTTATGTCGTAAAAGATACGATATAAATGATCCAAAAACACGTTATTTGAACTTCTCAAAGCGTTAAAATCTTGTTTTGAATCGAAAAACAAACTTTCCTAAAGTGTTTGTGAAATTTGGTGAAAAGTTATGTAGTACACGATACGATACAAATGATCTAAAAAGACGTTATTTGAACTCCTCAAAGCGTTAAAATCTTGTTTTGAATCGAAAAAGAAACTTACTTAGTGTTTGTGAAATTTGGTGAAAAGTTATGTAGTAAACGATACGATATAAATGATCCAAAAACACGTCATTTGAACTCCTCAAAGCGTTAAAATCTTGTTTTGAATCGAAAACAAACTTTCTTAGTGTTTGTTGCATTTGGTGAAAAGTTATGTAGTACAAGATACGATACAAATGATCTAAAAACAAGTTATTTGAACTCCTCAAAGCGTTAAAATCTTGTTTTGAATCGAAAAACAAACTTACTTAGTGTTTGTGAAATTTGGTGAAAAGTTATGTAGTAAAAGATACGATACAAATGATCTAAAAAGACGTTATTTGAACTCCTCAAAGGGTTAAAATCATGTTTTGAATCGAAAAACAAACTTTGTTATTGTTTGTGAAATTTGGTGAAAAGTTATGTAGTAAAAGATACGATACCAATGATGTAAAAACACGTTATTTGAACTCCTCAAAGCGTTAAAATCACGTTTTGAATCGAAAAACAAAATTTCTTATTGTTTGTGAAATTTGGTGAAAAGTTATGCAGTAAAAGATACGATACAAATGATCTGAAAACATGTTATTTGAACTCCTCAAAGCGTTAAAATCTTGTTTTGAATCGAAACACAAACTTTCTTAGTGTTTGTGACATTTGGTGAAAAGTTATGTAGTAAAAGATACGATACAAATGATCTAAAAACACGTTATTTGAACTCCTCAAAGCGTTAAAATCTTGTTTTGAATCGAAAAACAAACTTTCTTAGTGTTTGTGAAATTTGGTGAAAATTTATGTACTAAAAGATACGATACAAATGATCTAAAAACACGTTATTTGAACTGCTCAAAACGTTAAAATCTTGTTTTGAAATCGAATAACAAACTTTCTTAGTGTTTGTGAAATTTGGTGAAAAGTTATGTAGTAAAATATACGATACAAATGCTCTAAAAATACGTTATTTGAACTCCTCAAAGCGTTAAAATCTTGTTTTGAATCAAAAAACAAACTTACTTAGTGTTTGTGAAATTTGGTGAAAAGTTATGTCGTAAAAGATACGATATAAATGATCCAAAAACACGTTATTTGAACTCCTCAAAGCGTTAAAATCTTGTTTTGAATAGAAAAACAAACTTTCTTTGTGTTTGTGAAATTTGGTGAAAAGTTATGTAGTAAAATATACGATATAAATGATCCAAAAACACGTTATTTGAACTCCTCAAAGGGTTAAAATCAGGTTTTGAATCGAAAAACAAACTTACTTAGTGTTTGTGAAATTTGGTGAAAAGTTATGTAGTAAACGATACGATATAAATGATCCAAAAACACGTTATTTGAACTCCTCAAAGCGTTAAAATCTTGTTTTGAATCGAAAAACAAACTTACTTAGTGTTTGTGAAATTTCGTGAAAAGTTATGTAGAAAAAGATACGATACAAATGATCTGAAAACAAGTTATTTGAACTCCTCAAATCGTTAAAATCTTGTTTTGAATCGAAAAACAAACTTACTTAGCGTTTGTGAAATTTGGTGAAAAGTTATGCAGTAAAAGATACGATACAAATGATTTAAAAACACGTTATTTGAACTCCTCAAAGGGTTAAAATAATGTTTTGAATCGAAAAACAAACTTTCTTATTGTTTGTGAAATTTGGTGAAAAGTTATGTAGTAAAAGATACGATACAAATGATCTAAAAACACGTTATTTGAACACCTCAAAGCGTTAAAATCTTGTTTTGAATCGAATAACAAACTTACTTAGTGTTTGTGAAATTTGGTGAAAAGTTATGTCGTAAAAGATACGATATAAATGATCCAAAAACACGTTATTTGAACTCCTCAAAGCGTTAAAATCTTGTTTTGAATCGAAAAACAAACTTTCTTAGTGGTTGTGAAATTTGGTGAAAAGTTATGTAGTAAACGATACGATACAAATGATCTAAAAAGACGTTATTTGAACTCCTCAAAGCGTTAAAATCTTGTTTTGAATCGAAAAACAAACTTACTTAGTGATTGCGAAATTTGGTGAAAAGTTATGTAGTAAAAGATACGATATAAATGATCCAAAAACACGTTATTTGAACACCTCAAAGCGTTAAAATCTTGTTTTGAATCGAAAACAAAATTTCTTAGTGTTTGTGAAATTTGGTGAAAAGTTATGTAGTAAAAGATACGATACAATTGATCGAAAAACACGTTATTTGAACTCCTGAAAACGTTAAAATCTTGTTTTGAATCGAAAAACAAACTTTCTTAGTGTTTGTGAAATTTGGTGAAAAGTTATGTAGTAAAAGATACGATACAAATGATCTAAAAACATGTTATTTGAACTCCTCAAAGCGTTAAAATCTTGTTTTGAATCGAAAAACAAACTTTCTTAGTGTTTGTGAAATTTGGTGAAAAGTTATGTCGTAAAAGATACGATATAAATGATCCAAAAACACGTTATTTGAACTTCTCAAAGCGTTAAAATCTTGTTTTGAATCGAAAAACAAACTTTCCTAAAGTGTTTGTGAAATTTGGTGAAAAGTTATGTAGTACACGATACGATACAAATGATCTAAAAAGACGTTATTTGAACTCCTCAAAGCGTTAAAATCTTGTTTTGAATCGAAAAAGAAACTTACTTAGTGTTTGTGAAATTTGGTGAAAAGTTATGTAGTAAACGATACGATATAAATGATCCAAAAACACGTCATTTGAACTCCTCAAAGCGTTAAAATCTTGTTTTGAATCGAAAACAAACTTTCTTAGTGTTTGTTGCATTTGGTGAAAAGTTATGTAGTACAAGATACGATACAAATGATCTAAAAACAAGTTATTTGAACTCCTCAAAGCGTTAAAATCTTGTTTTGAATCGAAAAACAAACTTACTTAGTGTTTGTGAAATTTGGTGAAAAGTTATGTAGTAAAAGATACGATACAAATGATCTAAAAAGACGTTATTTGAACTCCTCAAAGGGTTAAAATCATGTTTTGAATCGAAAAACAAACTTTGTTATTGTTTGTGAAATTTGGTGAAAAGTTATGTAGTAAAAGATACGATACCAATGATGTAAAAACACGTTATTTGAACTCCTCAAAGCGTTAAAATCACGTTTTGAATCGAAAAACAAAATTTCTTATTGTTTGTGAAATTTGGTGAAAAGTTATGCAGTAAAAGATACGATACAAATGATCTGAAAACATGTTATTTGAACTCCTCAAAGCGTTAAAATCTTGTTTTGAATCGAAACACAAACTTTCTTAGTGTTTGTGACATTTGGTGAAAAGTTATGTAGTAAAAGATACGATACAAATGATCTAAAAACACGTTATTTGAACTCCTCAAAGCGTTAAAATCTTGTTTTGAATCGAAAAACAAACTTTCTTAGTGTTTGTGAAATTTGGTGAAAATTTATGTACTAAAAGATACGATACAAATGATCTAAAAACACGTTATTTGAACTGCTCAAAACGTTAAAATCTTGTTTTGAAATCGAATAACAAACTTTCTTAGTGTTTGTGAAATTTGGTGAAAAGTTATGTAGTAAAATATACGATACAAATGCTCTAAAAATACGTTATTTGAACTCCTCAAAGCGTTAAAATCTTGTTTTGAATCAAAAAACAAACTTACTTAGTGTTTGTGAAATTTGGTGAAAAGTTATGTCGTAAAAGATACGATATAAATGATCCAAAAACACGTTATTTGAACTCCTCAAAGCGTTAAAATCTTGTTTTGAATAGAAAAACAAACTTTCTTTGTGTTTGTGAAATTTGGTGAAAAGTTATGTAGTAAAATATACGATATAAATGATCCAAAAACACGTTATTTGAACTCCTCAAAGGGTTAAAATCAGGTTTTGAATCGAAAAACAAACTTACTTAGTGTTTGTGAAATTTGGTGAAAAGTTATGTAGTAAACGATACGATATAAATGATCCAAAAACACGTTATTTGAACTCCTCAAAGCGTTAAAATCTTGTTTTGAATCGAAAAACAAACTTACTTAGTGTTTGTGAAATTTCGTGAAAAGTTATGTAGAAAAAGATACGATACAAATGATCTGAAAACAAGTTATTTGAACTCCTCAAATCGTTAAAATCTTGTTTTGAATCGAAAAACAAACTTACTTAGCGTTTGTGAAATTGGGTGAAAAGTTATGCAGTAAAAGATACGATACAAATGATTTAAAAACACGTTATTTGAACTCCTCAAAGGGTTAAAATAATGTTTTGAATCGAAAAACAAACTTTCTTATTGTTTGTGAAATTTGGTGAAAAGTTATGTAGTAAAAGATACGATACAAATGATCTAAAAACACGTTATTTGAACACCTCAAAGCGTTAAAATCTTGTTTTGAATCGAATAACAAACTTACTTAGTGTTTGTGAAATTTGGTGAAAAGTTATGTCGTAAAAGATACGATATAAATGATCCAAAAACACGTTATTTGAACTCCTCAAAGCGTTAAAATCTTGTTTTGAATCGAAAAACAAACTTTCTTAGTGGTTGTGAAATTTGGTGAAAAGTTATGTAGTAAACGATACGATACAAATGATCTAAAAAGACGTTATTTGAACTCCTCAAAGCGTTAAAATCTTGTTTTGAATCGAAAAACAAACTTACTTAGTGATTGCGAAATTTGGTGAAAAGTTATGTAGTAAAAGATACGATATAAATGATCCAAAAACACGTTATTTGAACACCTCAAAGCGTTAAAATCTTGTTTTGAATCGAAAACAAAATTTCTTAGTGTTTGTGAAATTTGGTGAAAAGTTATGTAGTAAAAGATACGATACAATTGATCGAAAAACACGTTATTTGAACTCCTGAAAGCGTTAAAATCTTGTTTTGAATCGAAAAACAAACTTTCTTAGTGTTTGTGAAATTTGGTGAAAAGTTATGTAGTAAAAGATACGATACAAATGATCTAAAAACATGTTATTTGAACTCCTCAAAGCGTTAAAATCTTGTTTTGAATCGAAAAACAAACTTTCTTAGTGTTTGTGAAATTTGGTGAAAAGTTATGTCGTAAAAGATACGATATAAATGATCCAAAAACACGTTATTTGAACTTCTCAAAGCGTTAAAATCTTGTTTTGAATCGAAAAACAAACTTTCCTAAAGTGTTTGTGAAATTTGGTGAAAAGTTATGTAGTACACGATACGATACAAATGATCTAAAAAGACGTTATTTGAACTCCTCAAAGCGTTAAAATCTTGTTTTGAATCGAAAAAGAAACTTACTTAGTGTTTGTGAAATTTGGTGAAAAGTTATGTAGTAAACGATACGATATAAATGATCCAAAAACACGTCATTTGAACTCCTCAAAGCGTTAAAATCTTGTTTTGAATCGAAAACAAACTTTCTTAGTGTTTGTTGCATTTGGTGAAAAGTTATGTAGTACAAGATACGATACAAATGATCTAAAAACAAGTTATTTGAACTCCTCAAAGCGTTAAAATCTTGTTTTGAATCGAAAAACAAACTTACTTAGTGTTTGTGAAATTTGGTGAAAAGTTATGTAGTAAAAGATACGATACAAATGATCTAAAAAGACGTTATTTGAACTCCTCAAAGGGTTAAAATCATGTTTTGAATCGAAAAACAAACTTTCTTATTGTTTGTGAAATTTGGTGAAAAGTTATGTAGTAAAAGATACGATACAAATGATGTAAAAACACGTTATTTGAACTCCTCAAAGCGTTAAAATCACGTTTTGAATCGAAAAACAAAATTTCTTATTGTTTGTGAAATTTGGTGAAAAGTTATGCAGTAAAAGATACGATACAAATGATCTGAAAACATGTTATTTGAACTCCTCAAAGCGTTAAAATCTTGTTTTGAATCGAAACACAAACTTTCTTAGTGTTTGTGACATTTGGTGAAAAGTTATGTAGTAAAAGATACGATACAAATGATCTAAAAAGAAGTTATTTGAACTCCTCAAAGCGTTAAAATCTTGTTTTGAATCGAAAAACAAACTTACTTAGAGTTTGTGAAATTTGGTGAAAAGTTATGTAGTAAAAGATACGATACAATTGATCTAAAAACACGTTATTTGAACTCCTCAAAGCGTTAAAATCTTGTTTTGAATCGAAACACAAACTTTCTTAGTGTTTGTGACATTTGGTGAAAAGTTATGTAGTAAAAGATACGATACAAATGATCTAAAAAGAAGTTATTTGAACTCCTCAAAACGTTAAAATCTTGTTTTGAATCGAAAAACAAACTTTCTTAGTGTTTGTGAAATTTGGTGAAAAGTTATGTAGTTTAAGATACGATACAAATGATCTAAAAACACGTTATTTGAACTCCTCAAAGCGTTAAAATCTTGTTTTGAATCGAAAAACAAACTTTCTTAGTGTTTGTGAAATTTGGTGAAAATTTATGTACTAAAAGATACGATACAAATAATCTAAAAACACGTTATTTGAACTGCTCAAAGCGTTAAACTCTTGTTTTGAAATCGAATAACAAACTTTCTTAGTGTTTGTGAAATTTGGTGAAAAGTTATGTAGTACAATATACGATACAAATGGTCTAAAAACACGTTATTTGAACTCCTCAAAGCGTTAAAATCTTGTTTTGAATCGAAAAACAAACTTACTTAGTGTTTGTGAAATTTGGTGAAAACTTATGTCGTAAAAGATACGATATAAATGATCCAAAAACACGTTATTTGAACTCCTCAAAGCGTTAAAATCTTGTTTTGAATCGAAAAACAAACTTTCTTTGTGTTTGTGAAATTTGGTGAAAAGTTATGTAGTAAAATATACGATATAAATGATCCAAAAACACGTTATTTGAACTCCTCAAAGGGTTAAAATCAGGTTTTGAATCGAAAAACAAACTTACTTAGTGTTTGTGAAATTTGGTGAAAAGTTATGTAGTAAACGATACGATATAAATGATCCAAAAACACGTTATTTGAACTCCTCAAAGCGTTAAAATCTTGTTTTGAATCGAAAAACAAACTTACTTAGTGTTTGTGAAATTTCGTGAAAAGTTATGTAGAAAAAGATACGATACAAATGATCTGAAAACAAGTTATTTGAACTCCTCAAATCGTTAAAATCTTGTTTTGAATCGAAAAACAAACTTACTTAGCGTTTGTGAAATTTGGTGAAAAGTTATGCAGTAAAAGATACGATACAAATGATTTAAAAACACGTTATTTGAACTCCTCAAAGGGTTAAAATCATGTTTTGAATCGAAAAACAAACTTTCTTATTGTTTGTGAAATTTGGTGAAAAGTTATGTAGTAAAAGATACGATACAAATGATCTAAAAACACGTTATTTGAACACCTCAAAGCGTTAAAATCTTGTTTTGAATCGAAAAACAAACTTACTTAGTGTTTGTGAAATTTGGTGAAAAGTTATGTCGTTAAAGATACGATATAAATGATCCAAAAACACGTTATTTGAACTCCTCAAAGCGTTAAAATCTTGTTTTGAATCGAAAAACAAACTTTCTTAGTGTTTGTGAAATTTGGTGAAAAGTTATGTAGTAAACGATACGATACAAATGATCAAAAAAGACGTTATTTGAACTCCTCAAAGCGTTAAAATCTTGTTTTGAATCGAAAAACAAACTTACTTAGTGTTTGCGAAATTTGGTGAAAAGTTATGTAGTAAAAGATACGATATAAATGATCCAAAAACACGTTATTAGAACTCCTCAAAGCGTTAAAATCTTGTTTTGAATCGAAAACAAAATTTCTTAGTGTTTGTGAAATTTGGTGAAAAGTTATGTAGTAAAAGATACGATACAATTGATAGAAAAACACGTTATTTGAACTCCTGAAAGCGTTAAAATCTTGTTTTGAATCGAAAAACAAACTTTCTTAGTGTTTGTGAAATTTGGTGAAAAGTTATGTAGTAAAAGATACGATACAAATGATCTAAAAACATGTTATTTGAACTCCTCAAAGCGTTAAAATCTTGTTTTGAATCGAAAAACAAACTTTCTTAGTGTTTGTGAAATTTGGTGAAAAGTTATGTCGTAAAAGATACGATATAAATGATCCAAAAACACGTTATTTGAACTTCTCAAAGCGTTAAAATCTTGTTTTGAATCGAAAAACAAACTTTCCTAAAGTGTTTGTGAAATTTGGTGAAAAGTTATGTAGTACACGATACGATACAAATGATCTAAAAACACGTTATTTGAACTCCTCAAAGCGTTAAAATCTTGTTTTGAATCGAAAAACAAACTTACTTAGTGTTTGTGAAATTTGGTGAAAAGTTATGTAGTAAACGATACGATATAAATGATCCAAAAACACGTCATTTGAACTCCTCAAAGCGTTAAAATCTTGTTTTGAATCGAAAACAAACTTTCTTAGTGTTTGTTGTATTTGGTGAAAAGTTATGTAGTACAAGATACGATACAAATGATCTAAAAACAAGTTATTTGAACTCCTCAAAGCGTTAAAATCTTGTTTTGAATCGAAAAACAAACTTACTTAGTGTTTGTGAAATTTGGTGAAAAGTTATGTAGTAAAAGATACGATACAAATGATCTAAAAAGACGTTATTTGAACTCCTCAAAGGGTTAAAATCATGTTTTGAATCGAAAAACAAACTTTCTTATTGTTTGTGAAATTTGGTGAAAAGTTATGTAGTAAAAGATACGATACAAATGATGTAAAAACACGTTATTTGAACTCCTCAAAGCGTTAAAATCACGTTTTGAATCGAAAAACAAAATTTCTTATTGTTTGTGAAATTTGGTGAAAAGTTATGCAGTAAAAGATACGATACAAATGATCTGAAAACATGTTATTTGAACTCCTCAAAGCGTTAAAATCTTGTTTTGAATCGAAACACAAACTTTCTTAGTGTTTGTGACATTTGGTGAAAAGTTATGTAGTAAAAGATACGATACAAATGATCTAAAAAGAAGTTATTTGAACTCCTCAAAGCGTTAAAATCTTGTTTTGAATCGAAAAACAAACTTACTTAGAGTTTGTGAAATTTGGTGAAAAGTTATGTAGTAAAAGATACGATACAATTGATCTAAAAACACGTTATTTGAACTCCTCAAAGCGTTAAAATCTTGTTTTGAATCGAAACACAAACTTTCTTAGTGTTTGTGACATTTGGTGAAAAGTTATGTAGTAAAAGATACGATACAAATGATCTAAAAAGAAGTTATTTGAACTCCTCAAAACGTTAAAATCTTGTTTTGAATCGAAAAACAAACTTTCTTAGTGTTTGTGAAATTTGGTGAAAAGTTATGTAGTTTAAGATACGATACAAATGATCCAAAAACACGTTATTTGAACTCCTCAAAGCGTTAAAATCTTGTTTTGAATCGAAAAACAAACTTTCTTAGTGTTTGTGAAATTTGGTGAAAATTTATGTACTAAAAGATACGATACAAATAATCTAAAAACACGTTATTTGAACTGCTCAAAGCGTTAAACTCTTGTTTTGAAATCGAATAACAAACTTTCTTAGTGTTTGTGAAATTTGGTGAAAAGTTATGTAGTACAATATACGATACAAATGGTCTAAAAACACGTTATTTGAACTCCTCAAAGCGTTAAAATCTTGTTTTGAATCGAAAAACAAACTTACTTAGTGTTTGTGAAATTTGGTGAAAACTTATGTCGTAAAAGATACGATATAAATGATCCAAAAACACGTTATTTGAACTCCTCAAAGCGTTAAAATCTTGTTTTGAATCGAAAAACAAACTTTCTTTGTGTTTGTGAAATTTGGTGAAAAGTTATGTAGTAAAATATACGATATAAATGATCCAAAAACACGTTATTTGAACTCCTCAAAGGGTTAAAATCAGGTTTTGAATCGAAAAACAAACTTACTTAGTGTTTGTGAAATTTGGTGAAAAGTTATGTAGTAAACGATACGATATAAATGATCCAAAAACACGTTATTTGAACTCCTCAAAGCGTTAAAATCTTGTTTTGAATCGAAAAACAAACTTACTTAGTGTTTGTGAAATTTCGTGAAAAGTTATGTAGAAAAAGATACGATACAAATGATCTGAAAACAAGTTATTTGAACTCCTCAAATCGTTAAAATCTTGTTTTGAATCGAAAAACAAACTTACTTAGCGTTTGTGAAATTTGGTGAAAAGTTATGCAGTAAAAGATACGATACAAATGATTTAAAAACACGTTATTTGAACTCCTCAAAGGGTTAAAATCATGTTTTGAATCGAAAAACAAACTTTCTTATTGTTTGTGAAATTTGGTGAAAAGTTATGTAGTAAAAGATACGATACAAATGATCTAAAAACACGTTATTTGAACACCTCAAAGCGTTAAAATCTTGTTTTGAATCGAAAAACAAACTTACTTAGTGTTTGTGAAATTTGGTGAAAAGTTATGTCGTTAAAGATACGATATAAATGATCCAAAAACACGTTATTTGAACTCCTCAAAGCGTTAAAATCTTGTTTTGAATCGAAAAACAAACTTTCTTAGTGTTTGTGAAATTTGGTGAAAAGTTATGTAGTAAACGATACGATACAAATGATCAAAAAAGACGTTATTTGAACTCCTCAAAGCGTTAAAATCTTGTTTTGAATCGAAAAACAAACTTACTTAGTGTTTGCGAAATTTGGTGAAAAGTTATGTAGTAAAAGATACGATATAAATGATCCAAAAACACGTTATTAGAACTCCTCAAAGCGTTAAAATCTTGTTTTGAATCGAAAACAAAATTTCTTAGTGTTTGTGAAATTTGGTGAAAAGTTATGTATTAAAAGATACGATACAATTGATCGAAAAACACGTTATTTGAACTCCTGAAAGCGTTAAAATCTTGTTTTGAATCGAAAAACAAACTTTCTTAGTGTTTGTGAAATTTGGTGAAAAGTTATGTAGTAAAAGATACGATACAAATGATCTAAAAACATGTTATTTGAACTCCTCAAAGCGTTAAAATCTTGTTTTGAATCGAAAAACAAACTTTCTTAGTGTTTGTGAAATTTGGTGAAAAGTTATGTCGTAAAAGATACGATATAAATGATCCAAAAACACGTTATTTGAACTTCTCAAAGCGTTAAAATCTTGTTTTGAATCGAAAAACAAACTTTCCTAAAGTGTTTGTGAAATTTGGTGAAAAGTTATGTAGTACACGATACGATACAAATGATCTAAAAACACGTTATTTGAACTCCTCAAAGCGTTAAAATCTTGTTTTGAATCGAAAAACAAACTTACTTAGTGTTTGTGAAATTTGGTGAAAAGTTATGTAGTAAACGATACGATATAAATGATCCAAAAACACGTCATTTGAACTCCTCAAAGCGTTAAAATCTTGTTTTGAATCGAAAACAAACTTTCTTAGTGTTTGTTGCATTTGGTGAAAAGTTATGTAGTACAAGATACGATACAAATGATCTAAAAACAAGTTATTTGAACTCCTCAAAGCGTTAAAATCTTGTTTTGAATCAAAAAACAAACTTACTTAGTGTTTGTGAAATTTGGTGAAAAGTTATGTCGTAAAAGATACGATATAAATGATCCAAAAACACGTTATTTGAACTCCCCAAAGCGTTAAAATCTTGTTTTGAATCGAAAAACAAACTTTCTTAGTGTTTGTGAAATTTGGTGAAAAGTTATGTAGTAAACGATACGATACAAATGATCTAAAAAGACGTTATTTGAACTCCTCAAAGCGTTAAAATCTTGTTTTGAATCGAAAAACAAACTTACTTAGTGTCTGTGAAATTTGGTGAAAACTTATGTAGTAAAAGATACGATATAAATGATCCAAAAACACGTTATTTGAACTCCTCAAAGCGTTAAAATCTTGTTTTGAATCGAAAAAGAAAGTTTCTTAGTGTTTGTAGAATTTGGTGAAAAGTTATGTAGAAAAAGATACGATACAAATGGTCTGAAAACAAGTTATTTGAACTCCTCAAATCGTTAAAATCTTGTTTTGAATCGAAAAACAAACTTACTTAGCGTTTGTGAAATTTGGTGAAAAGTTATGTAGTAAAAGATACGATACAAATGATCTAAAAACACGTTATTTGAACTCCTTAAAGGGTTAAAATCATGTTTTGAATCGAAAAACAAACTTTCTTAGCGTTTGTGAAATTTGGTGAAAAGTTATGTAGTTTAAGATACGATACAAATGATCTAAAAACACGTTATTTGAACTCCTCAAAGCGTTAAAATCTTGTTTTGAATCGAAAAACAAACTTTCTTAGTGTTTGTGAAATTTGGTGAAAATTTATGTACTAAAAGATACGATACAAATAATCTAAAAACACGTTATTTGAACTGCTGAAAGCGTTAAACTCTTGTTTTGAAATCGAATAACAAACTTTCTTAGTGTTTGTGAAATTTGGTGAAAAGTTATGTAGTAAAAGATACGATATAAATGATCCAAAAACACGTTGTTTGAACTCCTCAAAGCGTTAAAATCTTGTTTTGAATCGAAAAAGAAAGTTTCTTAGTGTTTGTAGAATTTGGTGAAAAGTTATGTAGAAAAAGATACGATACAAATGATCTGAAAACAAGTTATTTGAACTCCTCAAATCGTTAAAATCTTGTTTTGAATCGAAAAACAAACTTACTTAGCGTTTGTGAAATTTGGTGAAAAGTTATGTAGTAAAAGATACGATACAAATGATCTAAAAACACGTTATTTGAACTCCTCAAAGGGTCAAAATCATGTTTTGAATCGAAAAACAAACTTTCTTATTGTTTGTGAAATTTGGTGAAAAGTTATGTAGTAAAAGATACGATACAAATGATCTAAAAACACGTTATTTGAACACCTCAAAGCGTTAAAATCTTGTTTTGAATCGAAAAACAAACTAACTTAGTGTTTGTGAAATTTGGTGAAAAGTTATGTCGTAAAAGATACGATATAAATGATCCAAAAACACGTTATTTGAACTCCTCAAAGCGTTAAAATCTTGTTTTGAATCGAAAAACAAACTTTCTTAGTGTTTGTGAAATTTGGTGAAAAGTTATGTAGTAAACGATACGATACAAATGATCAAAAAAGACGTTATTTGAACTCCTCAAAGCGTTAAAATCTTGTTTTGAATCGAAAAACAAACTTACTTAGTGTTTGCGAAATTTGGTGAAAAGTTATGTAGTAAAAGATACGATATAAATGATCCAAAAACACGTTATTAGAACTCCTCAAAGCGTTAAAATCTTGTTTTGAATCGAAAACAAAATTTCTTAGTGTTTGTGAAATTTGGTGAAAAGTTATGTAGTAAAAGATACGATACAATTGATCGAAAAACACGTTATTTGAACTCCTGAAAGCGTTAAAATCTTGTTTTGAATCGAAAAACAAACTTTCTTAGTGTTTGTGAAATTTGGTGAAAAGTTATGTAGTAAAAGATACGATACAAATGATCTAAAAACATGTTATTTGAACTCCTCAAAGCGTTAAAATCTTATTTTGAATCGAAAAACAAACTTTCTTAGTGTTTGTGAAATTTGGTGAAAAGTTATGTCGTAAAAGATACGATATAAATGATCCAAAAACACGTTATTTGAACTTCTCAAAGCGTTAAAATCTTGTTTTGAATCGAAAAACAAACTTTCCTAAAGTGTTTGTGAAATTTGGTGAAAAGTTATGTAGTACACGATACGATACAAATGATCTAAAAAGACGTTATTTGAACTCCTCAAAGCGTTAAAATCTTGTTTTGAATCGAAAAACAAACTTACTTAGTGTTTGTGAAATTTGGTGAAAAGTTATGTAGTAAACGATACGATATAAATGATCCAAAAACACGTCATTTGAACTCCTCAAAGCGTTAAAATCTTGTTTTGAATCGAAAACAAACTTTCTTAGTGTTTGTGGCATTTGGTGAAAAGTTATGTAGTACAAGATACGATACAAATGATCTAAAAACAAGTTATTTGAACTCCTCAAAGCGTTAAAATCTTGTTTTGAATCGAAAAACAAACTTACTTAGTGTTTGTGAAATTTGGTGAAAAGTTATGTAGTAAAAGATACGATACAAATGATCTAAAAACACGTTATTTGAACTCCTCAAAGGGTTAAAATCATGTTTTGAATCGAAAAACAAACTTTCTTATTGTTTGTGAAATTTGGTGAAAAGTTATGTAGTAAAAGATACGATACAAATGATGTAAAAACACTTTTTTTTAACTCCTCAAAGCGTTAAAATCATGTTTTGAATCGAAAAACAAACTTACTTAGTGTTTGTGACTTTTGGTGAAAAGTTATGTAGTAAAAGATACGATACAAATGATCTAAAAACATGTTATTTGAACTCCTCAAAGCGTTAAAATCTTGTTTTGAATCGAAAAACAAACTTTCTTAGTGTTTGTGAAATTTGGTGAAAAGTTATGTAGTAAAAGATACGATACAAATGATCTCAAAACACGTTATTTGGACTGCTCAAAGCGTTAAAATCTTGTTTTGAATCGAAAAACAAACTTTCTTATTGTTTGTGAAATTTGGTGAAAAGTTATGTAGTAAAAGATACGATACAAATGATGTAAAAACACTTTTTTTTAACTCCTCAAAGCGTTAAAATCATGTTTTGAATCGAAAAACAAACTTACTTAGTGTTTGTGACTTTTGGTGAAAAGTTATGTAGTAAAAGATACGATACAAATGATCTAAAAACATGTTATTTGAACTCCTCAAAGCGTTAAAATCTTGTTTTGAATCGAAAAACAAACTTTCTTAGTGTTTGTGAAATTTGGTGAAAAGTTATGTAGTAAAAGATACGATACAAATGGTCCAAAAACACGTTATTTGAACTCCTCAAAGCGTTAAAATCTTGTTTTGAATCGAAAAACAAACTTACTTAGTGTTTGTGAAATTTGGTGAAAACTTATGTCGTAAAAGATACGATATAAATGATCCAAAAACACGTTATTTGAACTCCTCAAAGCGTTAAAATCTTGTTTTGAATCGAAAAACAAACTTTCTTTGTGTTTGTGAAATTTGGTGAAAAGTTATGTAGTAAATGATACGATACAAATTATCTAAAAAGACGTTATTTGAACTCCTCAAAGCGTTAAAATCTTGTTTTGAATCGAAAAACAAACTTACTTAGTGTTTGTGAAATCTGGTGAAAAGTTATGTAGTAAAAGATACGATATAAATGATCCAAAAACACGTTATTTGAACTCCTCAAAGCGTTAAAATCTTGTTTTGAATCGAAAAACAAACTTTCCTAAAGTGTTTGTGAAATTTGGTGAAAAGTTATGTAGTACACGATACGATACAAATGATCTAAAAACACGTTATTTGAACTCCTCAAAGCGTTAAAATCTTGTTTTAAATCGAAAAACAAACTTACTTAGTGTTTGTGAAATTTGGTGAAAAGTTATGTAGTAAACGATACGATATAAATGATCCAAAAACACGTCATTTGAACTCCTCAAAGCGTTAAAATCTTGTTTTGAATCGAAAACAAACTTTCTTAGTGTTTGTTGCATTTGGTGAAAAGTTATGTAGTACAAGATACGATACAAATGATCTAAAAACAAGTTCTTTGAACTCCTCAAAGCGTTAAAATCTTGTTTTGAATCAAAAAACAAACTTACTTAGTGTTTGTGAAATTTGGTGAAAAGTTATGTCGTAAAAGATACGATATAAATGATCCAAAAACACGTTATTTGAACTCCCCAAAGCGTTAAAATCTTGTTTTGAATCGAAAAACAAACTTTCTTAGTGTTTGTGAAATTTGGTGAAAAGTTATGTAGTAAACGATACGATACAAATGATCTAAAAAGACGTTATTTGAACTCCTCAAAGCGTTAAAATCTTGTTTTGAATCGAAAAACAAACTTACTTAGTGTTTGTGAAATTTGGTGAAAAGTTTTGTAGTAAAAGATACGATATAAATGATCCAAAAACACGTTATTTGAACTCCTCAAAGCGTTAAAATCTTGTTTTGAATCGAAAAAGAAAGTTTCTTAGTGTTTGTAGAATTTGGTGAAAAGTTATGTAGAAAAAGATACGATACAAATGATCTGAAAACAAGTTATTTGAACTCCTCAAATCGTTAAAATCTTGTTTTGAATCGAAAAACAAACTTACTTAGCGTTTGTGAAATTTGGTGAAAAGTTATGTAGTAAAAGATACGATACAAATGATCTAAAAACACGTTATTTGAACTCCTCAAAGGGTTAAAATCATGTTTTGAATCGAAAAACAAACTTTCTTAGCGTTTGTGAAATTTGGTGAAAAGTTATGTAGTTTAAGATACGATACAAATGATCTAAAAACACGTTATTTGAACTCCTCAAAGCGTTAAAATCTTGTTTTGAATCGAAAAACAAACTTTCTTAGTGTTTGTGAAATTTGGTGAAAATTTATGTACTAAAAGATACGATACAAATAATCTAAAAACACGTTATTTGAACTGCTCAAAGCGTTAAACTCTTGTTTTGAAATCGAATAACAAACTTTCTTAGTGTTTGTGAAATTTGGTGAAAAGTTATGTAGTAAAATATACGATACAAATGGTCTAAAGACACGTTATTTGAACTCCTCAAAGCGTTAAAATCTTGTTTTGAATCAAAAAACAAACTTACTTAGTGTTTGTGAAATTTGGTTAAAAGTTATGTCGTAAAAGATACGATATAAATGATCCAAAAACACGTTATTTGAACTCCTCAAAGCGTTAAAATCTTGTTTTGAATCGAAAAACAAACTTTCTTAGTGTTTGTGAAATTTGGTGAAAAGTTATGTAGTAAACGATACGATACAAATGATCTAAAAAGACGTTATTTGAACTCCTCAAAGCGTTAAAATCTTGTTTTGAATCGAAAAACAAACTTACTTAGTGTTTGTGAAATTTGGTGAAAAGTTATGTAGTAAAAGATACGATATAAATGATCCAAAAACATGTTATTTGAACTCCTCAAAGCGTTAAAATCTTGTTTTGAATCGAAAAAGAAAGTTTCTTAGTGTTTGTAGAATTTGGTGAAAAGTTATGTAGAAAAAGATACGATACAAATGATCTGAAAACAAGTTATTTGAACTCCTCAAATCGTTAAAATCTTGTTTTGAATCGAAAAACAAACTTACTTAGCGTTTGTGAAATTTGGTGAAAAGTTATGTAGTAAAAGACACGATACAAATGATCTAAAAACACGTTATTTGAACTCCTCAAAGGGTTAAAATCATGTTTTGAATCGAAAAACAAACTTTCTTATTGTTTGTGAAATTTGGTGAAAAGTTATGTAGTAAAAGATACGATACAAATGATCTAAAAACACGTTATTTGAACACCTCAAAGCGTTAAAATCTTGTTTTGAATCGAAAAACAAACTAACTTAGTGTTTGTGAAATTTGGTGAAAAGTTATGTCGTAAAAGATACGATATAAATGATCCAAAAACACGTTATTTGAACTCCTCAAAGCGTTAAAATCTTGTTTTGAATCGAAAAACAAACTTTCTTAGTGTTTGTGAAATTTGGTGAAAAGTTATGTAGTAAACGATACGATACAAATGATCAAAAAAGACGTTATTTGAACTCCTCAAAGCGTTAAAATCTTGTTTTGAATCGAAAAACAAACTTACTTAGTGTTTACGAAATTTGGTGAAAAGTTATGTAGTAAAAGATACGATATAAATGATCCAAAAACACGTTATTAGAACTCCTCAAAGCGTTAAAATCTTGTTTTGAATCGAAAACAAAATTTCTTAGTGTTTGTGAAATTTGGTGAAAAGTTATGTAGTAAAAGATACGATACAATTGATCGAAAAACACGTTATTTGAACTCCTGAAAGCGTTAAAATCTTGTTTTGAATCGAAAAACAAACTTTCTTAGTGTTTGTGAAATTTGGTGAAAAGTTATGTAGTAAAAGATACGATACAAATGATCTAAAAACATGTTATTTGAACTCCTCAAAGCGTTAAAATCTTGTTTTGAATCGAAAAACAAACTTTCTTAGTGTTTGTGAAATTTGGTGAAAAGTTATGTCGTAAAAGATACGATATAAATGATCCAAAAACACGTTATTTGAACTTCTCAAAGCGTTAAAATCTTGTTTTGAATCGAAAAACAAACTTTCCTAAAGTGTTTGTGAAATTTGGTGAAAAGTTATGTAGTACACGATACGATACAAATGATCTAAAAAGACGTTATTTGAACTCCTCAAAGCGTTAAAATCTTGTTTTGAATCGAAAAACAAACTTACTTAGTGTTTGTGAAATTTGGTGAAAAGTTATGTAGTAAACGATACGATATAAATGATCCAAAAACACGTCATTTGAACTCCTCAAAGCGTTAAAATCTTGTTTTGAATCGAAAACAAACTTTCTTAGTGTTTGTGGCATTTGGTGAAAAGTTATGTAGTACAAGATACGATACAAATGATCTAAAAACAAGTTATTTGAACTCCTCAAAGCGTTAAAATCTTGTTTTGAATCGAAAAACAAACTTACTTAGTGTTTGTGAAATTTGGTGAAAAGTTATGTAGTAAAAGATACGATACAAATGATCTAAAAACACGTTATTTGAACTCCTCAAAGGGTTAAAATCATGTTTTGAATCGAAAAACAAACTTTCTTATTGTTTGTGAAATTTGGTGAAAAGTTATGTAGTAAAAGATACGATACAAATGATGTAAAAACACTTTTTTTTAACTCCTCAAAGCGTTAAAATCATGTTTTGAATCGAAAAACAAACTTACTTAGTGTTTGCGACTTTTGGTGAAAAGTTATGTAGTAAAAGATACGATACAAATGATCTAAAAACATGTTATTTGAACTCCTCAAAGCGTTAAAATCTTGTTTTGAATCGAAAAACAAACTTTCTTAGTGTTTGTGAAATTTGGTGAAAATTTATGTACTAAAAGATACCATACAAATGATCTCAAAACACGTTATTTGGACTGCTCAAAGCGTTAAAATCTTCTTTTGAAATCGAATAAAAAACTTTCTTAGTGTTTGTGAAATTTGGTGAAAAGTTATGTAGTAAAAGATACGATACAAATGGTCCAAAAACACGTTATTTGAACTCCTCAAAGCGTTAAAATCTTGTTTTGAATCGAAAAACAAACTTACTTAGTGTTTGTGAAATTTGGTGAAAACTTATGTCGTAAAAGATACGATATAAATGATCCAAAAACACGTTATTTGAACTCCTCAAAGCGTTAAAATCTTGTTTTGAATCGAAAAACAAACTTTCTTTGTGTTTGTGAAATTTGGTGAAAAGTTATGTAGTAAACGATACGATACAAATTATCTAAAAAGACGTTATTTGAACTCCTCAAAGCGTTAAAATCTTGTTTTGAATCGAAAAACAAACTTACTTAGTGTTTGTGAAATTTGGTGAAAAGTTATGTAGTAAAAGATACGATATAAATGATCCAAAAACACGTTATTTGAACTCCTCAAAGCGTTAAAATCTTGTTTTGAATCGAAAAAGAAAGTTTCTTAGTGTTTGTAGAATTTGGTGAAAAGTTATGTAGAAAAAGATACGATACAAATGATCTGAAAACAAGTTATTTGAACTCCTCAAATTGTTAAAATATTGTTTTGAATCGCAAAACAAACTTACTTAACGTTTGTGCAATTTGGTGAAAAGTTATGTAGTAAAAGATACGATACAAATGATCTAAAAACACGTTATTTGAACTCCTCAAAGCGATAAAATCTTGTTTTGAATCGAAACACAAACTTTCTTAGTGTTTGTGACATTTGGTGAAAAGTTATGTAGTAAAAGATACGATACAAATGATCTAAAAACAAGTTATTTGAACTCCTCAAAGCGTTAAAATCTTATTTTTGAATCGAAAAACAAACTTTCTTAGTGTTTGTGAAATTTGGTGAAAAGTTATGTAGTAAACGATACGATACAAATGATCTAAAAACACGTTATTTGAACTCCTCAAAGGCTTAAAATCATGTTTTGAATCGAAAAACAAACTTTCTTATTGTTTGTGAAATTTGGTGAAAAGTTATGTAGTAAAAGATACGATACAAATGATCTAAAAACACGTTATTTGAACTCCTCAAAGCGTAAAAATCTTGTTTTGAATCGAAAAACAAACTTTCTTAGTGTTTGTGAAATTTGGTGAAAAGTTATGTCGTAAAAGATACGATATAAATGATCCAAAAACACGTTATTTGAACTTCTCAAAGCGTTAAAATCTTGTTTTGAATCGAAAAACAAACTTTCGTAAAGTGTTTGTGAAATTTGGTGAAAAGTTATGTAGTACACGATACGATACAAATGATCTAAAAAGACGTTATTTGAACTCCTCAAAGCGTTAAAATCTTGTTTTGAATCGAAAAACAAACTTACTTAATGTTTGTGAAATTTGGTGAAAAGTTATGTAGTAAACGATACGATATAAATGATCCAAAAACACGTTATTTGAACTCCACAAAGCGTTAAAATCTTGTTTTGAATCGAAAACAAACTTTCTTAGTGTTTGTGGCATTTGGTGAAAAGTTATGTAGTAAAAGATACGATACAAATGATCTAAAAACACGTTATTTGAACTCCTCAAATGGTTAAAATCATGTTTTGAATTGAAAAACAAACTTTCTTATTGTTTGTGAAATTTGGTGAAAAGTTATGTAGTAAAAGATACCATACAAATGATGTAAAAACACGTTATTTGAACTCCTCAAAGCGTTAAAATCATGTTTTGAATCGAAAAACAAACTTACTTAGTGTTTGTGAAATTTGGTGAAAAGTTATGTCGTAAAAGATACGATATAAATGATCCAAAAACACGTTATTTGAACTCCTCAAAGCGTTAAAATCTTGTTTTGAATCGAAAAACAAACTTTCTTAGTGTTTGTGAAATTTGGTGAAAAGTTATGTAGTAAACGATACGATACAAATGATCTAAAAAGACGTTATTTGAACTCCTCAAAGCGTTAAAATCTTGTTTTGAATCGAAAAACAAACTTACTTAGTGTTTGCGAAATTTGGTGAAAAGTTATGTAGTAAAAGATACGATATAAATGATCCAAAAACACGTTATTTGAACTCCTCAAAGCGTTAAAATCTTGTTTTGAATCGAAAACAAAATTTCTTAGTGTTTGTGAAATTTGGTGAAAAGTTATGTAGTAAAAGATACGATACAATTGATCGAAAAACACGTTATTTGAACTCCTGAAAGCGTTAAAATCTTGTTTTGAATCGAAAAACAAACTTTCTTAGTGTTTGTGAAATTTGGTGAAAAGTTATGTAGTAAAAGATACGATACAAATGATCTAAAAACATGTTATTTGAACTCCTCAAAGCGTTAAAATCTTGTTTTGAACCGAAAAACAAACTTTCTTAGTGTTTGTGAAATTTGGTGAAAAGTTATGTCGTAAAAGATACGATATAAATGATCCAAAAACACGTTATTTGAACTTCTCAAAGCGTTAAAATCTTGTTTTGAATCGAAAAACAAAATTTCCTAAAGTGTTTGTGAAATTTGGTGAAAAGTTATGTAGTACACGATACGATACAAATGATCTAAAAAGACGTTATTTGAACTCCTCAAAGCGTTAAAATCTTGTTTTGAATCGAAAAACAAGCTTACTTAGTGTTTGTGAAATTTGGTGAAAAGTTATGTAGTAAACGATACGATATAAATGATCCAAAAACACGTTATTTGAACTCCTCAAAGCGTTAAAATCTTGTTTTGAATCGAAAAAGAAAGTTTCTTAGTGTTTGTAGAATTTGGTGAAAAGTTATGTAGAAAAAGATACGATACAAATGATCTGAAAACAAGTTATTTGAACTCCTCAAATTGTTAAAATATTGTTTTGAATCGCAAAACAAACTTACTTAACGTTTGTGCAATTTGGTGAAAAGTTATGTAGTAAAAGATACGATACAAATGATCTAAAAACACGTTATTTGAACTCCTCAAAGCGATAAAATCTTGTTTTGAATCGAAACACAAACTTTCTTAGTGTTTGTGACATTTGGTGAAAAGTTATGTAGTAAAAGATACGATACAAATGATCTAAAAACAAGTTATTTGAACTCCTCAAAGCGTTAAAATCTTATTTTTGAATCGAAAAACAAACTTACTTAGTGTTTGTGAAATTTGGTGAAAAGTTATGTAGTTAAATATACGATACAAAAGATCTAAAAACACGTTATTAGAACTCTTCAAAGGGTTAAAATCATGTTTTGAATCGAAAAACAAACTTTCTTATTGTTTGTGAAATTTGGTGAAAAGTTATGTAGTAAAAGATACGATACAAATGATCTAAAAACATGTTATTTGAACTCCTCAAAGCGTTAAAATCTTATTTTGAATCGAAAAACAAACTTACTTAGTGTTTGTGAAATTTGGTGAAAAGTTATGTAGTAAAAGATACGATACAAATGATCTAAAAACACATTATTTGAACTCCTCAAAGGGTTAAAATCATGTTTTGAATCGAAAAACAAACTTTCTTATTGTTTGTGAAATTTGGAGAAAAGATATGTAGTAAAAGATACGATACAAATGATCTAAAAACAAGTTATTTGAACTCCTCAAAGCGTTAAAATCTTATTTTTGAATCGAAAAACAAACTTACTTAGTGTTTGTGAAATTTGGTGAAAAGTTATGTAGTAAAAGATACGATACAAATGATCTAAAAACAAATTATTTGAACTCCTCAAAGGGTTAAAATCATGTTTTGAATCGAAAAACAAACTTTCTTATTGTTTGTGAAATTTGGAGAAAAGATATGTAGTAAAAGATACGATACAAATGATCTAAAAACACGTTATTTGAACACCTCAAAGCGTTAAAATCTTGTTTTGAATCGAAAAACAAACTTACTTAGTGTTTGTGAAATTTGGTGAAAAGTTATGTCGAAAAAGATACGATATAAATGATCCAAAAACACGTTATTTGAACTCCTCAAAGCGTTAAAATCTTGTTTTTAATCGAAAAACAAACTTTCTTAGTGTTTGTGAAATTTGGTGAAAAGTTATGTAGTAAACGATACGATACAAATGATCTAAAAACACGTTATTTGAACTCCTCAAAGGCTTAAAATCATGTTTTGAATCGAAAAACAAACTTTCTTATTGTTTGTGAAATTTGGTGAAAAGTTATGTAGTAAAAGATACGATACAAATGATCTAAAAACACGTTATTTGAACTCCTCAAAGCGTAAAAATCTTGTTTTGAATCGAAAAACAAACTTTCTTAGTGTTTGTGAAATTTGGTGAAAAGTTATGTCGTAAAAGATACGATATAAATGATCCAAAAACACGTTATTTGAACTTCTCAAAGCGTTAAAATCTTGTTTTGAATCGAAAAACAAACTTTCGTAAAGTGTTTGTGAAATTTGGTGAAAAGTTATGTAGTACACGATACGATACAAATGATCTAAAAAGACGTTATTTGAACTCCTCAAAGCGTTAAAATCTTGTTTTGAATCGAAAAACAAACTTACTTAATGTTTGTGAAATTTGGTGAAAAGTTATGTAGTAAACGATACGATATAAATGATCCAAAAACACGTTATTTGAACTCCACAAAGCGTTAAAATCTTGTTTTGAATCGAAAACAAACTTTCTTAGTGTTTGTGGCATTTGGTGAAAAGTTATGTAGTAAAAGATACGATACAAATGATCTAAAAACACGTTATTTGAACTCCTCAAATGGTTAAAATCATGTTTTGAATTGAAAAACAAACTTTCTTATTGTTTGTGAAATTTGGTGAAAAGTTATGTAGTAAAAGATACCATACAAATGATGTAAAAACACGTTATTTGAACTCCTCAAAGCGTTAAAATCATGTTTTGAATCGAAAAACAAACTTACTTAGTGTTTGTGAAATTTGGTGAAAAGTTATGTCGTAAAAGATACGATATAAATGATCCAAAAACACGTTATTTGAACTCCTCAAAGCGTTAAAATCTTGTTTTGAATCGAAAAACAAACTTTCTTAGTGTTTGTGAAATTTGGTGAAAAGTTATGTAGTAAACGATACGATACAAATGATCTAAAAAGACGTTATTTGAACTCCTCAAAGCGTTAAAATCTTGTTTTGAATCGAAAAACAAACTTACTTAGTGTTTGCGAAATTTGGTGAAAAGTTATGTAGTAAAAGATACGATATAAATGATCCAAAAACACGTTATTTGAACTCCTCAAAGCGTTAAAATCTTGTTTTGAATCGAAAACAAAATTTCTTAGTGTTTGTGAAATTTGGTGAAAAGTTATGTAGTAAAAGATACGATACAATTGATCGAAAAACACGTTATTTGAACTCCTGAAAGCGTTAAAATCTTGTTTTGAATCGAAAAACAAACTTTCTTAGTGTTTGTGAAATTTGGTGAAAAGTTATGTAGTAAAAGATACGATACAAATGATCTAAAAACATGTTATTTGAACTCCTCAAAGCCTTAAAATCTTGTTTTGAACCGAAAAACAAACTTTCTTAGTGTTTGTGAAATTTGGTGAAAAGTTATGTCGTAAAAGATACGATATAAATGATCCAAAAACACGTTATTTGAACTTCTCAAAGCGTTAAAATCTTGTTTTGAATCGAAAAACAAAATTTCCTAAAGTGTTTGTGAAATTTGGTGAAAAGTTATGTAGTACACGATACGATACAAATGATCTAAAAAGACGTTATTTGAACTCCTCAAAGCGTTAAAATCTTGTTTTGAATCGAAAAACAAGCTTACTTAGTGTTTGTGAAATTTGGTGAAAAGTTATGTAGTAAACGATACGATATAAATGATCCAAAAACACGTCATTTGAACTCCTCAAAGCGTTAAAATCTTGTTTTGAATCGAAAACAAACTTTCTTAGTGTTTGTGGCATTTGGTGAAAAGTTATGTAGTACAAGATACGATACAAATGATCTAAAAACAAGTTATTTGAACTCCTCAAAGCGTTAAAATCTTGTTTTGAATCGAAAAACAAACTTACTTAGTGTTTGTGAAATTTGGTGAAAAGTTATGTCGTAAAAGATACGATATAAATGATCCAAAAACACGTTATTGGAACTCCTCAAAGCGTTAAAATCTTGTTTTGAATCGAAAAAACAAACTTTCTTAGTGTTTGTGAAATTTGGTGAAAAATTATGTAGTAAACGATATGATACAAATGATCTAAAAACACGTTATTTGAACTCCTCAAAGGGTTAAAATCATGTTTTGAATCGAAAAACAAACTTTCTTATTGTTTGTGAAATTTGGTGAAAAGTTATGTAGTAAAAGATACGATACAAATGATGTAAAAACACTTTTTTTTAACTCCTCAAAGCGTTAAAATCATGTTTTGAATCGAAAAACAAACTTACTTAGTGTTTGTGAAATTTGGTGAAAAGTTATGTCGTAAAAGATACGATATAAATGATCCAAAAACACGTTATTTGAACTCCTCAAAGCGTTAAAATCTTATTTTGAATCGAAAAACAAACTTTCTTTGTGTTTGTGAAATTTGGTGAAAAGTTATGTAGTAAACGATACGATACAAATGATCTAAAAAGACGTTATTTGAACTCCTCAAAGCGTTAAAATCTTGTTTTGAATCGAAAAACAAAGTTACTTAATGTTTGTGAAATTTGGTGAAAAGTTATGTAGTAAACGATACGATATAAATGATCCAAAAACACGTTATTTGAACTCCACAAAGCGTTAAAATCTTGTTTTGAATCGAAAACAAACTTTCTTAGTGTTTGTGGCATTTGGTGAAAAGTTATGTAGTAAAAGATACGATACAAATGATCTAAAAACACGTTATTTGAACTCCTCAAATGGTTAAAATCATGTTTTGAATTGAAAAACAAACTTTCTTATTGTTTGTGAAATTTGGTGAAAAGTTATGTAGTAAAAGATACCATACAAATGATGTAAAAACACGTTATTTGAACTCCTCAAAGCGTTAAAATCATGTTTTGAATCGAAAAACAAACTTACTTAGTGTTTGTGAAATTTGGTGAAAAGTTATGTCGTAAAAGATACGATATAAATGATCCAAAAACACGTTATTTGAACTCCTCAAAGCGTTAAAATCTTGTTTTGAATCGAAAAACAAACTTTCTTAGTGTTTGTGAAATTTGGTGAAAAGTTATGTAGTAAACGATACGATACAAATGATCTAAAAAGACGTTATTTGAACTCCTCAAAGCGTTAAAATCTTGTTTTGAATCGAAAAACAAACTTACTTAGTGTTTGCGAAATTTGGTGAAAAGTTATGTAGTAAAAGATACGATATAAATGATCCAAAAACACGTTATTTGAACTCCTCAAAGCGTTAAAATCTTTTTTTGAATCGAAAACAAAATTTCTTAGTGTTTGTGAAATTTGGTGAAAAGTTATGTAGTAAAAGATACGATACAATTGATCGAAAAACACGTTATTTGAACTCCTGAAAGCGTTAAAATCTTGTTTTGAATCGAAAAACAAACTTTCTTAGTGTTTGTGAAATTTGGTGAAAAGTTATGTAGTAAAAGATACGATACAAATGATCTAAAAACATGTTATTTGAACTCCTCAAAGCGTTAAAATCTTGTTTTGAACCGAAAAACAAACTTTCTTAGTGTTTGTGAAATTTGGTGAAAAGTTATGTCGTAAAAGATACGATATAAATGATCCAAAAACACGTTATTTGAACTTCTCAAAGCGTTAAAATCTTGTTTTGAATCGAAAAACAAAATTTCCTAAAGTGTTTGTGAAATTTGGTGAAAAGTTATGTAGTACACGATACGATACAAATGATCTAAAAAGACGTTATTTGAACTCCTCAAAGCGTTAAAATCTTGTTTTGAATCGAAAAACAAGCTTACTTAGTGTTTGTGAAATTTGGTGAAAAGTTATGTAGTAAACGATACGATATAAATGATCCAAAAACACGTCATTTGAACTCCTCAAAGCGTTAAAATCTTGTTTTGAATCGAAAACAAACTTTCTTAGTGTTTGTGGCATTTGGTGAAAAGTTATGTAGTACAAGATACGATACAAATGATCTAAAAACAAGTTATTTGAACTCCTCAAAGCGTTAAAATCTTGTTTTGAATCGAAAACAAACTTTCTTAGTGTTTGTGGCATTTGGTGAAAAGTTATGTAGTAAAAGATACGATACAAATGATCTAAAAACACGTTATTTGAACTCCTCAAATGGTTAAAATCATGTTTTGAATTGAAAAACAAACTTTCTTAGTGTTTGTGAAATTTGGTGAAAAGTTATGTAGTAAAAGATACCATACAAATGATGTATAAACACGTTATTTGAACTCCTCAAAGCGTTAAAATCATGTTTTGAATCGAAAAACAAACTTACTTAGTGTTTGTGAAATTTGGTGAAAAGTTATGTCGTAAAAGATACGATATAAATGATCCAAAAACACGTTATTTGAACTCCTCAAAGCGTTAAAATCTTGTTTTGAATCGAAAAACAAACTTTCTTAGTGTTTGTGAAATTTGGTGAAAAGTTATGTAGTAAACGATACGATACAAATGATCTAAAAAGACTTTATTTGAACTCCTCAAAGCGTTAAAATCTTGTTTTGAATCAAAAAACAAACTTACTTAGTGTTTGCGAAATTTGGTGAAAAGTTATGTAGTAAAAGATACGATATAAATGATCCCAAAACACGTTATTTGAACTCCTCAAAGCGTTAAAATCTTGTTTTGAATCGAAAACAAAATTTCTTAGTGTTTGTGAAATTTGGTGAAAAGTTATGTAGTAAAAGATACGATACAATTGATCGAAAAACACGTTATTTGAACTCCTGAAAGCGTTAAAATCTTGTTTTGAATCGAAAAACAAACTTTCTTAGTGTTTGTGAAATTTGGTGAAAAGTTATGTAGTAAAAGATACGATACAAATGATCTAAAAACATGTTATTTGAACTCCTCAAAGCGTTAAAATCTTGTTTTGAATCGAAAAACAAACTTTCTTAGTGTTTGTGAAATTTGGTGAAAAGTTATGTCGTAAAAGATACGATATAAATGATCCAAAAACACGTTATTTGAACTTCTCAAAGCGTTAAAATCTTGTTTTGAATCGAAAAACAAACTTTCCTAAAGTGTTTGTGAAATTTGGTGAAAAGTTATGTAGTACACGATACGATACAAATGATCTAAAAAGACGTTATTTGAACTCCTCAAAGCGTCAAAATCTTGTTTTGAATCGAAAAACAAACTTACTTAGTGTTTGTGAAATTTGGTGAAAACTTATGTAGTAAACGATACGATATAAATGATCCAAAAACACGTAATTTGAACTCCTCAAAGCGTTAAAATCTTGTTTTGAATCGAAAACAAACTTTCTTAGTGTTTGTGGCATTTGGTGAAAAGTTATGTAGTACAAGATACGATACAAATGATCTAAAAACAAGTTATTTGAACTCCTCAAAGCATTAAAATCTTGTTTTGAATCGAAAAACAAACTTACTTAGTGTTTGTGAAATTTGGTGAAAAGTTATGTCGTAAAAGATACGATATAAATGATCCAAAAACACGTTATTTGAACTCCTCAAAGCGTTAAAATCTTGTTTTGAATCGAAAAACAAACTTTCTTAGTGTTTGTGAAATTTGGTGAAAAGTTATGTAGTAAACGATACGATACAAATGATCTAAAAAGACGTTATTTGAACTCCTCAAAGCGTTAAAATCTTGTTTTGAATCGAAAAACAAACTTACTTAGTGTTTGCGAAATTTGGTGAAAAGTTATGTAGTAAAAGATACGATATAAATGATCCAAAAACACGTTATTTGAACTCCTCAAAGCGTTAAAATCTTGTTTTGAATCGAAAACAAAATTTCTTAGTGTTTGTGAAATTTGGTGAAAAGTTATGTAGTAAAAGATACGATACAATTGATCGAAAAACACGTTATTTGAACTCCTGAAAGCGTTAAAATCTTGTTTTGAATCGAAAAACAAACTTTCTTAGTGTTTGTGAAATTTGGTGAAAAGTTATGTAGTAAAAGATACGATACAAATGATCTAAAAACATGTTATTTGAACTCCTCAAAGCGTTAAAATCTTGTTTTGAACCGAAAAACAAACTTTCTTAGTGTTTGTGAAATTTGGTGAAAAGTTATGTCGTAAAAGATACGATATAAATGATCCAAAAACACGTTATTTGAACTTCTCAAAGCGTTAAAATCTTGTTTTGAATCGAAAAACAAAATTTCCTAAAGTGTTTGTGAAATTTGGTGAAAAGTTATGTAGTACACGATACGATACAAATGATCTAAAAAGACGTTATTTGAACTCCTCAAAGCGTTAAAATCTTGTTTTGAATCGAAAAACAAGCTTACTTAGTGTTTGTGAAATTTGGTGAAAAGTTATGTAGTAAACGATACGATATAAATGATCCAAAAACACGTCATTTGAACTCCTCAAAGCGTTAAAATCTTGTTTTGAATCGAAAACAAACTTTCTTAGTGTTTGTGGCATTTGGTGAAAAGTTATGTAGTACAAGATACGATACAAATGATCTAAAAACAAGTTATTTGAACTCCTCAAAGCGTTAAAATCTTGTTTTGAATCGAAAAACAAACTTACTTAGTGTTTGTGAAATTTGGTGAAAAGTTATGTCGTAAAAGATACGATATAAATGATCCAAAAACACGTTATTGGAACTCCTCAAAGCGTTAAAATCTTGTTTTGAATCGAAAAAACAAACTTTCTTAGTGTTTGTGAAATTTGGTGAAAAATTATGTAGTAAACGATATGATACAAATGATCTAAAAACACGTTATTTGAACTCCTCAAAGGGTTAAAATCATGTTTTGAATCGAAAAACAAACTTTCTTATTGTTTGTGAAATTTGGTGAAAAGTTATGTAGTAAAAGATACGATACAAATGATGTAAAAACACTTTTTTTTAACTCCTCAAAGCGTTAAAATCATGTTTTGAATCGAAAAACAAACTTACTTAGTGTTTGTGAAATTTGGTGAAAAGTTATGTCGTAAAAGATACGATATAAATGATCCAAAAACACGTTATTTGAACTCCTCAAAGCGTTAAAATCTTATTTTGAATCGAAAAACAAACTTTCTTTGCGTTTGTGAAATTTGGTGAAAAGATATGTAGTAAAAGATACGATACAAATGATCTAAAAACACGTTATTTGAACTCCTCAAAGCGTTAAAATCTTGTTTTGAATCGAAACACAAACTTTCTTAGTGTTTGTGACATTTGGTGAAAAGTTATGTCGTAAACGATACGATATAAATGATCCAAAAACACGTTATTTGAACTCCACAAAGCGTTAAAATCTTGTTTTGAATCGAAAACAAACTTTCTTAGTGTTTGTGGCATTTGGTGAAAAGTTATGTAGTAAAAGATACGATACAAATGATCTAAAAACACGTTATTTGAACTCCTCAAATGGTTAAAATCATGTTTTGAATTGAAAAACAAACTTTCTTATTGTTTGTGAAATTTGGTGAAAAGTTATGTAGTAAAAGATACCATACAAATGATGTATAAACACGTTATTTGAACTCCTCAAAGCGTTAAAATCATGTTTTGAACCGAAAAACAAACTTTCTTAGTGTTTGTGAAATTTGGTGAAAAGTTATGTCGTAAAAGATACGATATAAATGATCCAAAAACACGTTATTTGAACTTCTCAAAGCGTTAAAATCTTGTTTTGAATCGAAAAACAAAATTTCCTAAAGTGTTTGTGAAATTTGGTGAAAAGTTATGTAGTACACGATACGATACAAATGATCTAAAAAGACGTTATTTGAACTCCTCAAAGCGTTAAAATCTTGTTTTGAATCGAAAAACAAGCTTACTTAGTGTTTGTGAAATTTGGTGAAAAGTTATGTAGTAAACGATACGATATAAATGATCCAAAAACACGTCATTTGAACTCCTCAAAGCGTTAAAATCTTGTTTTGAATCGAAAACAAACTTTCTTAGTGTTTGTGGCATTTGGTGAAAAGTTATGTAGTACAAGATACGATACAAATGATCTAAAAACAAGTTATTTGAACTCCTCAAAGCGTTAAAATCTTGTTTTGAATCGAAAAACAAACTTACTTAGTGTTTGTGAAATTTGGTGAAAAGTTATGTCGTAAAAGATACGATATAAATGATCCAAAAACACGTTATTGGAACTCCTCAAAGCGTTAAAATCTTGTTTTGAATCGAAAAAACAAACTTTCTTAGTGTTTGTGAAATTTGGTGAAAAATTATGTAGTAAACGATATGATACAAATGATCTAAAAACACGTTATTTGAACTCCTCAAAGGGTTAAAATCATGTTTTGAATCGAAAAACAAACTTTCTTATTGTTTGTGAAATTTGGTGAAAAGTTATGTAGTAAAAGATACGATACAAATGATGTAAAAACACTTTTTTTTAACTCCTCAAAGCGTTAAAATCATGTTTTGAATCGAAAAACAAACTTACTTAGTGTTTGTGAAATTTGGTGAAAAGTTATGTCGTAAAAGATACGATATAAATGATCCAAAAACACGTTATTTGAACTCCTCAAAGCGTTAAAATCTTATTTTGAATCGAAAAACAAACTTTCTTTGTGTTTGTGAAATTTGGTGAAAAGTTATGTAGTAAACGATACGATACAAATGATCTAAAAAGACGTTATTTGAACTCCTCAAAGCGTTAAAATCTTGTTTTGAATCGAAAAACAAAGTTACTTAATGTTTGTGAAATTTGGTGAAAAGTTATGTAGTAAACGATACGATATAAATGATCCAAAAACACGTTATTTGAACTCCACAAAGCGTTAAAATCTTGTTTTGAATCGAAAACAAACTTTCTTAGTGTTTGTGGCATTTGGTGAAAAGTTATGTAGTAAAAGATACGATACAAATGATCTAAAAACACGTTATTTGAACTCCTCAAATGGTTAAAATCATGTTTTGAATTGAAAAACAAACTTTCTTATTGTTTGTGAAATTTGGTGAAAAGTTATGTAGTAAAAGATACCATACAAATGATGTAAAAACACGTTATTTGAACTCCTCAAAGCGTTAAAATCATGTTTTGAATCGAAAAACAAACTTACTTAGTGTTTGTGAAATTTGGTGAAAAGTTATGTCGTAAAAGATACGATATAAATGATCCAAAAACACGTTATTTGAACTCCTCAAAGCGTTAAAATCTTGTTTTGAATCGAAAAACAAACTTTCTTAGTGTTTGTGAAATTTGGTGAAAAGTTATGTAGTAAACGATACGATACAAATGATCTAAAAAGACGTTATTTGAACTCCTCAAAGCGTTAAAATCTTGTTTTGAATCGAAAAACAAACTTACTTAGTGTTTGCGAAATTTGGTGAAAAGTTATGTAGTAAAAGATACGATATAAATGATCCAAAAACACGTTATTTGAACTCCTCAAAGCGTTAAAATCTTTTTTTGAATCGAAAACAAAATTTCTTAGTGTTTGTGAAATTTGGTGAAAAGTTATGTAGTAAAAGATACGATACAATTGATCGAAAAACACGTTATTTGAACTCCTGAAAGCGTTAAAATCTTGTTTTGAATCGAAAAACAAACTTTCTTAGTGTTTGTGAAATTTGGTGAAAAGTTATGTAGTAAAAGATACGATACAAATGATCTAAAAACATGTTATTTGAACTCCTCAAAGCGTTAAAATCTTGTTTTGAACCGAAAAACAAACTTTCTTAGTGTTTGTGAAATTTGGTGAAAAGTTATGTCGTAAAAGACACGATATAAATGATCCAAAAACACGTTATTTGAACTTCTCAAAGCGTTAAAATCTTGTTTTGAATCGAAAAACAAAATTTCCTAAAGTGTTTGTGAAATTTGGTGAAAAGTTATGTAGTACACGATACGATACAAATGATCTAAAAAGACGTTATTTGAACTCCTCAAAGCGTTAAAATCTTGTTTTGAATCGAAAAACAAGCTTACTTAGTGTTTGTGAAATTTGGTGAAAAGTTATGTAGTAAACGATACGATATAAATGATCCAAAAACACGTCATTTGAACTCCTCAAAGCGTTAAAATCTTGTTTTGAATCGAAAACAAACTTTCTTAGTGTTTGTGGCATTTGGTGAAAAGTTATGTAGTACAAGATACGATACAAATGATCTAAAAACAAGTTATTTGAACTCCTCAAAGCGTTAAAATCTTGTTTTGAATCGAAAACAAACTTTCTTAGTGTTTGTGGCATTTGGTGAAAAGTTATGTAGTAAAAGATACGATACAAATGATCTAAAAACACGTTATTTGAACTCCTCAAATGGTTAAAATCATGTTTTGAATTGAAAAACAAACTTTCTTAGTGTTTGTGAAATTTGGTGAAAAGTTATGTAGTAAAAGATACCATACAAATGATGTATAAACACGTTATTTGAACTCCTCAAAGCGTTAAAATCATGTTTTGAATCGAAAAACAAACTTACTTAGTGTTTGTGAAATTTGGTGAAAAGTTATGTCGTAAAAGATACGATATAAATGATCCAAAAACACGTTATTTGAACTCCTCAAAGCGTTAAAATCTTGTTTTGAATCGAAAAACAAACTTTCTTAGTGTTTGTGAAATTTGGTGAAAAGTTATGTAGTAAACGATACGATACAAATGATCTAAAAAGACTTTATTTGAACTCCTCAAAGCGTTAAAATCTTGTTTTGAATCAAAAAACAAACTTACTTAGTGTTTGCGAAATTTGGTGAAAAGTTATGTAGTAAAAGATACGATATAAATGATCCCAAAACACGTTATTTGAACTCCTCAAAGCGTTAAAATCTTGTTTTGAATCGAAAACAAAATTTCTTAGTGTTTGTGAAATTTGGTGAAAAGTTATGTAGTAAAAGATACGATACAATTGATCGAAAAACACGTTATTTGAACTCCTGAAAGCGTTAAAATCTTGTTTTGAATCGAAAAACAAACTTTCTTAGTGTTTGTGAAATTTGGTGAAAAGTTATGTAGTAAAAGATACGATACAAATGATCTAAAAACATGTTATTTGAACTCCTCAAAGCGTTAAAATCTTGTTTTGAATCGAAAAACAAACTTTCTTAGTGTTTGTGAAATTTGGTGAAAAGTTATGTCGTAAAAGATACGATATAAATGATCCAAAAACACGTTATTTGAACTTCTCAAAGCGTTAAAATCTTGTTTTGAATCGAAAAACAAACTTTCCTAAAGTGTTTGTGAAATTTGGTGAAAAGTTATGTAGTACACGATACGATACAAATGATCTAAAAAGACGTTATTTGAACTCCTCAAAGCGTCAAAATCTTGTTTTGAATCGAAAAACAAACTTACTTAGTGTTTGTGAAATTTGGTGAAAACTTATGTAGTAAACGATACGATATAAATGATCCAAAAACACGTAATTTGAACTCCTCAAAGCGTTAAAATCTTGTTTTGAATCGAAAACAAACTTTCTTAGTGTTTGTGGCATTTGGTGAAAAGTTATGTAGTACAAGATACGATACAAATGATCTAAAAACAAGTTATTTGAACTCCTCAAAGCATTAAAATCTTGTTTTGAATCGAAAAACAAACTTACTTAGTGTTTGTGAAATTTGGTGAAAAGTTATGTCGTAAAAGATACGATATAAATGATCCAAAAACACGTTATTTGAACTCCTCAAAGCGTTAAAATCTTGTTTTGAATCGAAAAACAAACTTTCTTAGTGTTTGTGAAATTTGGTGAAAAGTTATGTAGTAAACGATACGATACAAATGATCTAAAAAGACGTTATTTGAACTCCTCAAAGCGTTAAAATCTTGTTTTGAATCGAAAAACAAACTTACTTAGTGTTTGCGAAATTTGGTGAAAAGTTATGTAGTAAAAGATACGATATAAATGATCCAAAAACACGTTATTTGAACTCCTCAAAGCGTTAAAATCTTGTTTTGAATCGAAAACAAAATTTCTTAGTGTTTGTGAAATTTGGTGAAAAGTTATGTAGTAAAAGATACGATACAATTGATCGAAAAACACGTTATTTGAACTCCTGAAAGCGTTAAAATCTTGTTTTGAATCGAAAAACAAACTTTCTTAGTGTTTGTGAAATTTGGTGAAAAGTTATGTAGTAAAAGATACGATACAAATGATCTAAAAACATGTTATTTGAACTCCTCAAAGCGTTAAAATCTTGTTTTGAACCGAAAAACAAACTTTCTTAGTGTTTGTGAAATTTGGTGAAAAGTTATGTCGTAAAAGATACGATATAAATGATCCAAAAACACGTTATTTGAACTTCTCAAAGCGTTAAAATCTTGTTTTGAATCGAAAAACAAAATTTCCTAAAGTGTTTGTGAAATTTGGTGAAAAGTTATGTAGTACACGATACGATACAAATGATCTAAAAAGACGTTATTTGAACTCCTCAAAGCGTTAAAATCTTGTTTTGAATCGAAAAACAAGCTTACTTAGTGTTTGTGAAATTTGGTGAAAAGTTATGTAGTAAACGATACGATATAAATGATCCAAAAACACGTCATTTGAACTCCTCAAAGCGTTAAAATCTTGTTTTGAATCGAAAACAAACTTTCTTAGTGTTTGTGGCATTTGGTGAAAAGTTATGTAGTACAAGATACGATACAAATGATCTAAAAACAAGTTATTTGAACTCCTCAAAGCGTTAAAATCTTGTTTTGAATCGAAAAACAAACTTACTTAGTGTTTGTGAAATTTGGTGAAAAGTTATGTCGTAAAAGATACGATATAAATGATCCAAAAACACGTTATTGGAACTCCTCAAAGCGTTAAAATCTTGTTTTGAATCGAAAAAACAAACTTTCTTAGTGTTTGTGAAATTTGGTGAAAAATTATGTAGTAAACGATATGATACAAATGATCTAAAAACACGTTATTTGAACTCCTCAAAGGGTTAAAATCATGTTTTGAATCGAAAAACAAACTTTCTTATTGTTTGTGAAATTTGGTGAAAAGTTATGTAGTAAAAGATACGATACAAATGATGTAAAAACACTTTTTTTTAACTCCTCAAAGCGTTAAAATCATGTTTTGAATCGAAAAACAAACTTACTTAGTGTTTGTGAAATTTGGTGAAAAGTTATGTCGTAAAAGATACGATATAAATGATCCAAAAACACGTTATTTGAACTCCTCAAAGCGTTAAAATCTTATTTTGAATCGAAAAACAAACTTTCTTTGCGTTTGTGAAATTTGGTGAAAAGATATGTAGTAAAAGATACGATACAAATGATCTAAAAACACGTTATTTGAACTCCTCAAAGCGTTAAAATCTTGTTTTGAATCGAAACACAAACTTTCTTAGTGTTTGTGACATTTGGTGAAAAGTTATGTCGTAAACGATACGATATAAATGATCCAAAAACACGTTATTTGAACTCCACAAAGCGTTAAAATCTTGTTTTGAATCGAAAACAAACTTTCTTAGTGTTTGTGGCATTTGGTGAAAAGTTATGTAGTAAAAGATACGATACAAATGATCTAAAAACACGTTATTTGAACTCCTCAAATGGTTAAAATCATGTTTTGAATTGAAAAACAAACTTTCTTATTGTTTGTGAAATTTGGTGAAAAGTTATGTAGTAAAAGATACCATACAAATGATGTATAAACACGTTATTTGAACTCCTCAAAGCGTTAAAATCATGTTTTGAATCGAAAAACAAACTTACTTAGTGTTTGTGAAATTTGGTGAAAAGTTATGTCGTAAAAGATACGATATAAATGATCCAAAAACACATTATTTGAACTCCTCAAAGCGTTAAAATCTTGTTTTGAATCGAAAAACAAACTTTCTTAGTGTTTGTGAAATTTGGTGAAAAGTTATGTAGTAAACGATACGATACAAATGATCTAAAAAGACTTTATTTGAACTCCTCAAAGCGTTAAAATCTTGTTTTGAATCAAAAAACAAACTTACTTAGTGTTTGCGAAATTTGGTGAAAAGTTATGTAGTAAAAGATACGATATAAATGATCCAAAAACACGTTATTTGAACTCCTCAAAGCGTTAAAATCTTGTTTTGAATCGAAAACAAAATTTCTTAGTGTTTGTGAAATTTGGTGAAAAGTTATGTAGTAAAAGATACGATACAATTGATCGAAAAACACGTTATTTGAACTCCTGAAAGCGTTAAAATCTTGTTTTGAATCGAAAAACAAACTTTCTTAGTGTTTGTGAAATTTGGTGAAAAGTTATGTAGTAAAAGATACGATACAAATGATCTAAAAACATGTTATTTGAACTCCTCAAAGCGTTAAAATCTTGTTTTGAATCGAAAAACAAACTTTCTTAGTGTTTGTGAAATTTGGTGAAAAGTTATGTCGTAAAAGATACGATATAAATGATCCAAAAACACGTTATTTGAACTTCTCAAAGCGTTAAAATCTTGTTTTGAATCGAAAAACAAACTTTCCTAAAGTGTTTGTGAAATTTGGTGAAAAGTTATGTAGTACACGATACGATACAAATGATCTAAAAAGACGTTATTTGAACTCCTCAAAGCGTCAAAATCTTGTTTTGAATCGAAAAACAAACTTACTTAGTGTTTGTGAAATTTGGTGAAAACTTATGTAGTAAACGATACGATATAAATGATCCAAAAACACGTAATTTGAACTCCTCAAAGCGTTAAAATCTTGTTTTGAATCGAAAACAAACTTTCTTAGTGTTTGTGGCATTTGGTGAAAAGTTATGTAGTACAAGATACGATACAAATGATCTAAAAACAAGTTATTTGAACTCCTCAAAGCATTAAAATCTTGTTTTGAATCGAAAAACAAACTTACTTAGTGTTTGTGAAATTTGGTGAAAAGTTATGTCGTAAAAGATACGATATAAATGATCCAAAAACACGTTATTTGAACTCCTCAAAGCGTTAAAATCTTGTTTTGAATCGTAAAAAACAAACTTTCTTAGTGTTTGTGAAATTTGGTGAAAAATTATGTAGTAAACGATATGATACAAATGATCTAAAAACACGTTATTTGAACTCCTCAAAGGGTTAAAATCATGTTTTGAATCGAAAAACAAACTTTCTTATTGTTTGTGAAATTTGGTGAAAAGTTATGTAGTAAAAGATACGATACAAATGATGTAAAAACAATTTTTTTTAACTCCTCAAAGCGTTAAAATCATGTTTTGAATCGAAAAACAAACATACTTAGTGTTTGTGAAATTTGGTGAAAAGTTATGTCGTAAAAGATACGATATAAATGATCCAAAAACACGTTATTTGAACTCCTCAAAGCGTTAAAATCTTGTTTTGAATCGAAAAAGCAAACTTTCTTAGTGTTTGTGAAATTTGGTGAAAAATTATGTAGTAAACGATACGATACAAATGATCTAAAAAGACGTTATTTGAACTCCTCAAAGCGTTAAAATCTTGTTTTGAATCGAAAAACAAACTTACTTAGTGTTTGTGAAATTTGATGAAAAGTTATGTAGTAAAAGATACGATACAAATGATCTAAAAACAAGTTATTTGAACTCCTCAAAGGGTTAAAATCATGTTTTGAATCGAAAAACAAACTTTCTTATTGTTTGTGAAATTTGGTGAAAAGTTATGTAGTACAAGATACGATACAAATGATCTAAAAAGACGTTATTTGAACTCCTCAAAGCGTTAAAATCTTGTTTTGAATCGAAAAACAAACTTAGTTAGTGTTTGTGAAATTTGGTGAAAAGTAATGTAGTAAAAGATACGATACAAATGATCTAAAAACACGTTATTTGAACTCCTCAAAGGGTTAAAATCATGTTTTGAATCGAAAAACAAACTTTCTTATTGTTTGTGAAATTTGGTGAAAAGTTATGTAGTACAAGATACGATACAAATGATCTAAAAACACGTTATTTGAACACCGCAAAGCGTTAAAAAAAATTTTGAATCGAAAAACAAACTTACTTAGTGTTTGTGAAATTTGGTGAAAAGTTATGTCGTAAAAGATACGATATAAATGATCCAAAAACACGTAATTTGAACTCCTCAAAGCGTTAAAATCTTGTTTTGAATCAAAAAACAAACTTTCTTAGTGTTTGTGAAATTTGGTGAAAAGTTATGTAGTAAACGATACGATACAAATGATCTAAAAAGACGTTATTTGAACTCCTCAAAGCGTTAAAATCTTGTTTTGAATCGAAAAACAAACTTACTTAGTGTTTGTGAAATTTGGTGAAAAGTTATGTAGTAAAAGATACGATATAAATGAGCCAAAAACACGTTATTTGAACTCCTCAAAGGGTTAAAATCAAGTTTTGAATCGAAAAACAAACTTTCTTATTGTTTGTGAAATTTGGTGAGAAGTTATGTAGTAAAATATACGATACAAATGATCTAAAAACATGTTATTTGAACACCTCAAAGCGTTAAAATCTTGTTTTGAATCGAAAAACAAACTTACTTAGTGTTTGTGAAATTTGGTGAAAAGTTATGTAGTAAAAGATACGATACAAATGATCCAAAAACACGTTATTTGAACTCCTCAAAGCGTTAAAATCTTGTTTTGAATCGAAAAAGAAAGTTTCATAGTGTTTGTAGAATTTGGTGAAAAGTTATGTAGAAAAAGATACGATACAAATGATCTGAAAACAAGTTATTTGAACTCCTCAAATCGTTAAAATGTTGTTTTGAATCGAAAAACAAACTTACTTAGCGTTTGTGAAATTTGGTGAAAAGATATGTAGTAAAAGATACGATACAAATGATCTAAAAACACGTTATTTGAACTCCTCAAAGCGTTAAAATCTTGTTTTGAATCGAAACACAAACTTTCTTAGTGTTTGTGACATTTGGTGAAAAGTTATGTCGTAAAAGATACGATACAAATGATCTAAAAACAAGTTATTTGAACTCCTTAAAGCGTTAAAATCTTGTTTTGAATCGAAAAACAAACTTACTTAGTGTTTGTGAAATTTGGTGAAAAGTTATGTAGTAAAAGATACGATACAAATGATCTAAAAACACGCTATTTGATCTCCTCATAGGGTTAAAATCATGTTTTGAATCGAAAAACAAACTTTCTTATTGTTTGTGAAATTTGGTGAAAAGTTATGTAGTAAAAGATACGATACAAATGATCTAAAAACATGTTATTTGAACTCCTCAAAGCGTTAAAATCTTGTTTTGAATCGAAAAACAAACTTTCTTAGTGTTTGTGAAATTTGGTGAAAATTTATGTACTAAAAGATACGATACAAATGATCTAAAAACACGTTATTTGAACTGCTCAAAGCGTTAAAATCTTGTTTTGAAATCGAATAACAAATTTTCTTAGTGTTTGTGAAATTTGGTGAAAAGTTATGTAGTAAAAGATACGATACAAATGGTCTAAAAACACGTTATTTGAACTCCTCAAAGCGTTAAAATCTTGTTTTGAATCGAAAAACAAACTTACTTAGTGTTTGTGAAATTTGGTGAAAAGTTATGTCGTAAAAGATACGATATAAATGATCCAAAAACACGTTATTTGAACTCCTCAAAGCATTAAAATCTTGTTTTGAATCGAAAAACAAACTTTCTTAGTGTTTGTGAAATTTGGTGAAAAGTTACGTAGTAAACGATACGATACAAATGATCTAAAAAGACGTTATTTGAACTCCTCAAAGCGTTAAAATCTTGTTTTGAATCGAAAAACAAACTTACTTAGTGTTTGTGAAATTTGGTGAAAATTATGTAGTAAAAGATACGATATAAATGATCCAAAAACACGTTATTCGAACTCCTCAAAGCGTTAAAATCTTGTTTTGAATCGAAAAAGAAAGTTTCTTAGTGTTTGTAGAATTTGGTGAAAAGTTATGTAGAAAAAGATACGATACAAATGATCTGAAAACAAGTTATTTGAACTCCTCAAATCGTTAAAATCTTGTTTTGAATCGAAAAACAAACTTACTTAGCGTTTGTGAAATTTGGTGAAAAGTTATGTAGTAAAAGATACGATACAAATGATCTAAAAACATGTTATTTGAACTCCTCAAAGCGTTAAAATCTTGTTTTGAATCGAAACACAAACTTTCTTAGTGTTTGTGACATTTGGTGAAAAGTTATGTAGTAAAAGATACGATACAAATGATCTAGAAACAAGTTATTTGAACTCCTCAAAGCGTTAAAATCTTGTTTTGAATCGAAAAACAAACTTACTTAGTGTTTGTGAAATTTGGTGAAAAGTTATGTAGTAAAAGATACGATACAAATGATCTAAAAACACGCTATTTGAACTCCTCAAAGGGTTAAAATCATGTTTTGAATCGAAAAACAAACTTTCTTATTGTTTGTGAAATTTGGTGAAAAGTTATGTAGTAAAAGATACGATACAAATGATCTAAAAACACGTTATTTGAACACCTCAAAGCGTTAAAATCTTGTTTTGAATCGAAAAACAAACTTACTTAGTGTTTGTGAAATTTGGTGAAAAGTTATGTCGTAAAAGATACGATATAAATGATCCAAAAACACGTTATTTGAACTCCTCAAAGCGTTAAAATCTTATTTTGAATCGAAAAACAAACTTTCTTAGTGTTTGTGAAATTTGGTGAAAAGTTATGTAGTAAACGATACGATACAAATGATCTAAAAAGACGTTATTTGAACTCCTCAAAGCGTTAAAATCTTGTTTTGAATCGAAAAACAAACTTACTTAGTGTTTGTGAAATTTGGTGAAAAGTTATGTAGTAAAAGATACGATATAAATGATCCAAAAACACGTTATTTGAACTCTTCAAAGCGTTAAAATCTTGTTTTGAATCGAAAACAAACTTTCTTAGTGTTTGTGAAATTTGGTGAAAAGTTATGTAGTAAACGATACAGTTGATCGAAAAACACGTTATTTGAACTCCTGAAAGCGTTAAAATCTTGTTTTGAATCGAAAAACAAACTTTCTTAGTGTTTGTGAAATTTGGTGAAAAGTTATGTAGTAAAAGATACGATACAAATGATCTAAAAACATGTTATTTGAACTCCTCATAGCGTTAAAATCTTGTTTTGAATCGAAAAACAAAATTTCTTAGTGTTTGTGAAATTTGGTGAAAATTTATGTAATAAAAGATACGATACAAATGATCTAAAAACACGTTATTTGAACTGCTCAAAGCGTTAAAATCTTGTTTTGAAATCGAATAACAAACTTTCTTAGTGTTTGTGAAATTTGGTGAAAAGTTATGTAGTAGAAGATACGATACAAATGATCTAAAAAACGTTATTTGAACTCCTCAAAGCGTTAAGAAAATAAAATGAAAATTGAGTATTTTGTTCATTTTAGACATTAGTTTTGGCATTTTTAGAAAAAAAAAATGAAAATTGATTTTTCTGACAGTGTTATACTTCATTTATTGCATTTTTGTGAATTTTTTGAAAAAATAGAAATTTGCGGAAAAAATTGGATTTTGTTCGTTTTAAAAAAAATATGAATATTGATTTTGTTCGTCTTAAATTACATTTTTTTTTAGTAAACCATGAGAACATAATATTTTGTTCGTTTTAAACATCAATTTTGACATTTTTTTAGAAAAAATTGGATGATTGATATTTTAGAAGGTCTTAAGAGCTCACACTTTTTGCATTTTATCAAAAATTTTCAGAAAAATAGAAAATGTCATTTGTTATTCTTCAATTACAAAGATTTTTTATTCTCAAAAACACATTATTTGGAGTCCTCAATGCCTAAATAGATCCTAAGACCGATTATTGCGGAAAAAAATCGTAAATTTTGTATATTATGGTGAAAAGTTGTGTTGTAATATTTCGATACAAATGTTCTCAAAAATACGTTATTTACACTCTCGAAGACCTAAATAGATAGCTAATACCGGTTATTGCGAAAACAAACTTTTGTAATGTTTCTACGATTGAACCATTGTTTGATGATCTTAAAACTAATTTCGATTTAAAGAGGAAAAATATACTATGTCCTCCAATCTCATCTTTAACATTTTTATGAGTAGACAAATTGAGATTAGTTGAGTTAACTAATATTCAAATTAAGATTAATTGACACGTCAATTCATTTTAATATGTTAATATTATTACATGTTAATTGACACGTCAATTGAATTATTCGATCAATTAACCCGTTAATTCATTAAATTAATGATGTTAATCAATCCGCTAAAATATTTTTGGCACGAGGTTCAAGTGAATTTTGGGAGCACTATATATAACCTCATTTAAATACTAGTACAAGTAGCATTACAATCCCATTAAACTAACATATTAATTAATATCTTTGTATATGTTCATTTCATCAATTGCATTTTCATGTGCACTCATGTGGCCACATGAACCTTGTATTTCGCCGGATACAATGAACCTTGAAACCCAACTAAATGAAAGAGATAATCTAAAATTAGGTAGATACTTCAATACCGGTGAGGACGTGAAATCTTAAAAATGGAGAGGTAATTCGAATGATAAGATTTTTTTAATGGTAATTCGAATAATAATAAGTAGATACCTAAACAGTGTGTGACATCAACATGGCTCTATGTTTTTAGATGGACTCCCTCCATTTGAAGTTTGTATTCGGATCTTTAGAGCTTATACTCTTTTAGCGTCACTACAGAACAAATTCAAATTCGATTTTAAAAAGAAAATCAAGAACAAATTGAAATTTGCATGATTTGATTCTCTTCACACACAAAGTTTAAATACCCATTTCCTCTAATTTGTCCTTCAATCAGCTCGCTTCTCCAGATTTGTCTGCACCAATGGAGATGCCCAAGATCTCGGCCGTCATTCTTGATATGGACGGTACCCTTCTCGACACAGGTTCTCTCTTTTTTCACCTTTAAGATAAATTGTAGATTTTTTTTAAAAATCGAGATTGGTTTGCTAAAACATACCAATTCTTCCTACAAATGACACCATTATTTGAAGTATTTGCAAATTACAATAACAATCAACATTGTATCTTATGTACAATTTTGATGAGGTGTCAACTCAAGTTCTTAAGCATTTCAGTTCATCCTTATTTACTTATTTACTTATTCTCTAGGATCGTTGCGCTTGACCATGAAATAACTGATAGAAACTTCTTTTAACAAATTATTGCGACGGATTAATTAACGATCGAACATTTAAATTCCAACACAAGCAATGTTTCAGATAAATTCCAGGGATGTTGCAAATTACATTTATGCCATAATGTCAAGCAACAAAAGGTTCTTGGATAACCAATTTATTTTTTGCGAAATTACAGAGAGGGCGACTAGTGGGATCTTGAAGGAGGTTTTAGCGAGATATGGTAAAGTTCCTGACGCAGAGATGGAAGAGAGGCGACTCGGCCAAATCCACGAGAAATCCACATCTGGAGTTGTCATGGATTATGAATTACCCTTGACACCTCAGGAATATTCCGACATTATCGTGCCTATGTACAGAGAAAAGTACGAATTTTATCTGGCGATTTTAATATTTCTTAGTTTCCATAAATTCTAATTTTAAATTGTTTTTTTTCAGATGGAAATTAGCGAAAGCGCTACCAGGTGCTGATAGGCTAATCAGACACCTACACGAGAATGGAATCCCAATTGGAATCGCGTCGAACTCCAAGAGGTATCATGTCGAAATCAAAGTTTCTAGTCAGAGAGGTAATTATATACTTCAAATTATGTACTTTTTCCATTTTGTTGAAACTTGTAACTATAAATAAATAAATATTTTTTTCTTTTTTATCTTCATAGGATGGAAGGAATATATCCCGGTTATTCTAGGTAGTAATGATGTCAAGAATGGAAAGCCGGCCCCCGATGTGTATGTCAATTTTATTTTTATGACAAAAGACTAAACAAACGTCCTGATTATTTATTTATTTTTATTTTACCATGTTTATATAGATTTCTGGAGGCAGCAAAGAGGCTAGAAGTCGATCCATCTTCGTGTTTGGTCATCGAGGATTCTCCGTGAGTACTATCTAAACTTTTTAAAAATTGTTTTTCTATTTATTTTGTCTTTAATTTGACTCGAATGATTTGATTTAACAGAGTTGGGGTTAAAGCTGCCAAGGAATCTGGTGCATATGTAATAGCCGTGCCGTCTCTTCAAGGCCAAGTTGAGCGCTATTCGATTGCAAATTTAATTCTTCACTCTCTTTTGGACTTCAAACCAGAATCATGGGGTCTTCCTCCATTTCTAGACCGTACAATTCTTCTAATTTTTTTTTTAATTTTCTTATTGATTATAGTATGTCTATAGTTTGTTAATTTGGGATTATAGGTATTGAAAATGTTCTTCCAATTGAACCCCTGTATATTGGTAGCCTAACTGGAGTGCTCACGTCGATTAATTCTCTCTCATTAACCCAAGGTAAAATATAACTTTGTACTTTGTTTACGAAAATATGTTATTAGGTAGATTTACGAGGATATTTTTATATGAATTGTAGAGGATTGTTCGTATGATTCGTTTACTGATCAATTATGGGGTGTTTTCATTGGTTGGACCAAATTGGAAACGGATGAATTATTTAAGGTTGTGGTCAGTACTGGATGGGATATTTCTTCGCACACTCCTAAGAGAGTAATGGTACGTACTCTCTAAATAAACCCTAAACTCTCTAAATCAAGATGATCTAGTTTCTTAATCGAGCAATTAAATTATCGTATTGTACTGATATGTAAGTTATTAATCTTGTTTTTAATAATTTTGGTGGTAGTCGTTTCTGCGCGGTCAAATATAATAATTTTACATATTTCAGGAAGCATATTTGATCGACTACAAACAAGACATGTCGAAAGAAAAGTTGCAATTAGTATTGGTTGGATACATTCGACCTCTTCAAGACGAGGTATGAAGAAAAAAAATGCAAAATAGAAAATTGTATCCTAATTATTTATTACTTCTAGAATTTATCAGAATGATTTAATTTACAAATTTACTGTAGGAAAATTTGTTCGATGCTCTGAAAATTACTGAAAGTGATGAAACCGTTGCACGAGCAGCCCTGAATCTCCCAATCTTCTCTCAACATTCCAACTTTAAATGAAAGAAATAGAACGTTGATTTTTTAGTGAATGGAATGAGGAGATCATGGGATCATTCTTTTCTAATAAATATCATGTATTGTTGCAATTATTTGGTGATATTATGATTAATGTTATTGTATAATTTTCATGAGTAGTCTTTATTTGAATGATTCAGCTTCATTGAGCATCTATAAAACAAAAAAATATATTTAATTGTTCATTGATCACATAATTCGATTTAATTGTGGGTCGACACTATCGAGTTGTTTAATCTCATTACGGATTAGTTTCGAGTTGGATTAGAGATTCCAGATAGGGTTGAAAGTGTAAATTATAACCAAACCCAATCTATAATTGCCATTGTACATAGAATATAATAATTCACAAATTGATTCAAACAAAAACAACACAGAAGAATTCAAAACAAATAAAGAACACAAAATATAACAACAAATCTCGAACTTAATCCTCTTATTCATATTATTCCTTATTATACCGCGGCTACTCGAGCCATACAACAACAAAAGGAGGAAACACAAACCACAAAACAACACCGCCTCGTAAAGAGGAGATACATAGATACATAATAAGATAAGATAAATAGGATCACCCATCGAAAATTTAAAAGGGTAATTCACCAAATTACTTGCTTAAAACACACATAATATAAATATTAAATACCACCAACCACGAGTACTTAACCAGTGTTTTGTAAACCGGCAGCAATGCCCTTCATGGTGAGAATTAGGGTATCCTCCATACCAGGTGGATATTCACTCTTAGGGTTCAATTTGACCAACTCGCTAGCTGGTTTGCTTGAATCAGTTATCTCCCTTGACAAGTGGGGCCGGAGAGTTACATGGTAGCTCGGGTCCCTGATCCGTTTAAGTGTGTAAGCTTGGCACACATTCAGAGTCGTTATGTATGCATCACGGAGACACAACCTTTGTTTCAGGTAGGGATCGCCTTCTAGAAGGTCCTTGTGGCCCGCAACCTATATTCCAATATTTGAACAAAATATGAGATTGAAATGTGGTAATGTGGTGTAACGTATCAAAACCTAAAGTTTTATTATTAGATAATTTGTAAATTGGAAATTATAGAGGATTGTACCTGAAGAAGAAGCTTCTTAGTTTCCTCATAATTAGCTCTCAAATTCTCTCCAAAGGCCCACAATTCCTGAGAAACCAACAACTTGTCATACAAGGCCGCAATACCAGGATCTCCCTTGGCGAAAACCATCTCAACCAAATCAATCGTGACTCGAAAGAACGGCCATTCATTGTACATCTCACGAAGAGTGTTAAAGTTTCTCACATCCTTTTCAATCACTTTCTTAAAAGCCGCACCGAAACCTAGCCAAACGGGGAGATGGAAACGGGTTTGGGTCCATGCGAAAATCCAAGGAATGGCACGGAGGGACTCGATTCCGCCACTTGGCTTTCTCTTCGATGGACGACTCCCAATGTTCATCCTTCCATATTCTGTCTCTGGTGTCGACTGGATTAGAAAAAAGAAAAAGGTCGAACTTTCAGTTTCATGAAAGGTAAATTTAATACAGTGAGTTTTAGAAGGCTATTAATAAAATATCTAGAATTTACAAGTGCTAACTAATAAAAAGAAGGCTTTACCGATCGAAAATATTCTACAAAACGTGGCTCCTGAAAAACGATTGACCGATACTCCTCAGTGGCCACAACGGCCATCTCGTCCATGAGTGCAGCCCACTCGGGCTTCGGCGAAATTGGGGGATGCATTCCATGCTCCAAAGTCGCAGCCGTAAACCTCTGCAGAGTCCTGAAACAAAGATGCTCCTCGCCAAACGATTGCTCGATAACCTCTCCTTGAACGGTGACTCTGAGATTCCCGTGAATGGTGTCTGGTGGTTGAGAGAGGATAGCCAAGTGAGTGGGGCCACCTCCTCTACCGACAGTACCGCCTCTACCGTGAAACATGGTTAGCTTGACTCCAAATTGCTTAGCCACCTTCACTAGATCAGCCTGTTAATAGACCAAAATGGAAAATGGTTAATTTCACGAGTAAAATTCAAGTAAAACGAATAAGCAAATTGACACACTTACTTGTGCCTTGTACAACTGCCACGCAGCAGAGAATCGACCAGCATCCTTGCCCGAGTCAGAGTACCCGATCATGACTTCTTGTTTGCCATCAATGCGGTTTCTGTACCACTCAATCGAGAACAATCTCGCCAAGGCCGCAGGTGCCGCCTCGAGATCTGCGAGCTTCTCAAACAACGGCACGACTCTCAACGGCTTCTTCACCCTGCACTCACGTTGCAACAACTCGACCGCCAACACATCAGAAGGTGACGTGGCCATGGAAATGATATACGCCCCGAAATTATCCGAAGGGAGGTCAGAAATGACGTAGAAAGTGTCGAGAACATCTTTAACTTCTTCGGTTTGGGGGAGATCGTCTCCGAAGAGAGGACGTTTTCCATTGAGCTCGGAGAGGAGCCAGTCCTGACGCTTCTCTTCTGACCACTCGCGGTAAGACCCGATGCCGAGGTGGGTGGTGATGGCGTCGAGGACGTCAGTGTGACGGTCGGACTCTTGACGGATGTCGAGACGGACTAGAGAGAGTCCGAAAGTGGAGACTTGGCGGAGGAAGTCGAGGAGACTGCCGTCTGCGATCGGCCTGTCACCGCATGCACAGAGCGAGCTGTAGCAGAGCTCGAGTGGCTCGAGGAACTGTAACAAAGAAAAAAAATACATGATGTGTTAATTATTTTTATTCAATTAGATTTAGAAAGGGAAAATAGTTGCATGGATAATAGATCTATGATATATGTATATATATTACATCCTCGACGTTGGTGAAAGTCTTGTCCTCAGGTATATCAGAATGACCCTGAGACAACAAATGGCGTGCCCTTTCACGCGTGTTGTATAGTTTATCTCTCAGGTCTCCTAGTATCACACGGTAAGGCTCGCTTGAAGGAACTTGCTTCCAGAACTCTGCAGAAGGAAACGAGGAAATATATCAAATTGTTGTGAAAGAAAATAGTCATTACATCGATTTTTTCTTAAATAAGTGATCGAGCAAAGGGTTATTACTCAAAGAACCATTTACGATTTTCACTTTTTGAATCATTATTTAGTTAGGAAGGAAGTGTAATGCGTACCAATGTAATGTTTAGTATCTTTCTTCGATGAATTATGCAACTCCTCGGAGCGCTGACGCAGTTCTTCGGTGCAACGCCACATGGACAACTACAACAAGTCGGAAAATTTTAGTACACTTTTATTTGAGTTTGTTTCAAAGCTAGAATAAAAGCATCATAGGAAATATTTTGAACCAATATCCCTACATATTTTATTTTTAACTGTTTTACTATATAATGAAAGAATAAATTGGTAAAATTACCTCAAACATAAGGTCCTCGATCTGTGAATAGTACAAGTTCGCGGCCATCAGTCGAGCCAACAAGCACACATCCCTTGTAACCTCCGGTGTCACTCTCGGATTCCCTATATTATAAAAAGTAAACAAATAAATAAATAAGTTATGCAAAGTACTAATGCTAGCATCGAAGTATTACAACACAACATTACAAATTGGACCACTATACAAAATATCACAAAAGAAGAAATCACGTACCATCACGGTCACCACCCATCCAAGAAGAGAACTGGATGAGGGGAGCATTGTAAGGTACACGCTCATCGATCCCGATATTCTTCAAAGCAGTATCGACCCTGCGCAAGAATTTCGGCACGCCCTTCCATATCGTCTCGTGAAAGTAGCTCATTCCAGCACGCATTTCATCTTGCGGGGTGGGCTGCGTCCTCCTGATCTCGTCAGTCCTGAATGCAGCTTGAATCTGTAGATTCAAATTGGATGGTTAGAACATAATAATTATTGTTCTTTTGGTTAATCAAATTTGGTTCAGTATTATATTGGATAGTTTACACGAGGTCAAGGTTCAAATCTCATTTAAAAGGTTAGAAGCTGAGGGGTACTGACGATATTTTCTATGATTATGGGGGTTATATATGATATTTTCTTTGTGTATAAGTTACCTCTCTTTGAAGAGCTTCGTCAAGCTCCTGCTTGTCATCAGGAGTGATGTCCTTAGCATTCAATTGCGTCAAACAATTCCTTATCCTACAAAACATTAAATTTCAAATGAATAACCCTTCAAATATACATCTTTATAACAAATTTTAGCAACCCTAATTCGTCTTCAATTCATACCTCGCATGTTTCTGAAGGAGAGAACGCCTCACAGACTGGGTAGGATGCGCAGTCAAAACAAGGTCAACGGTTTGACTTTTCAACGCATCGAAAACCTCAGTAGGCGATTTCTTCATGTCAAAAACGAGCCTCTTCAAGGTCTCCTCTATGTCCGATTCGGTAATGGCAGAGTTTTCGTCCACAAAGTCACCTTTTTTCAGCTTGATCCTCCTACGATACGCAATTTGCACTTCTTCAGCCAAATTGGCCAAGTTAAGCATGTGAGAAAAGGCTTTTGTGAGCACAATTGAATCTCCTGCGTCTAGACTTGTTAAAACGTTGCCCAATTCGTCCAGTTTTTTCTGGTCGAAGTCTCTGCCGTACTCGGCTGCCAGCTCGTAGCATTCTTGCACCTAAAAGGAAAAAAACAGTGTTAATTTTGGTGCAGAAAAAGTAAATTTTACATTTTTGGAATGTATTCTTCAGTTCTTTTGTCTTGTTTGATTTGCTACAAGGCCTTTCGTTATTTTCAGGATTTTGTTTCAAGAAATTTGTGAGAGCATTATAGAATTTTGTTTCGGCTTTACCATCACAAGTGAAATAACTTAGCATTACAACTTTATAAGCTAAAAAGATAATTTTTCTACTTTCTTATATTCATTTTTTATGTTATTTTGGTCAAATTTGCTTTGTTTAAATTGGATGTTTTCTAATTGAATATATATATTAAAAGTTCTTTGTTACACTATGTTCATGATTCCACTTGATAATTCTCAATTAATGAAGACCACTAGAAGTTAAACCCAAGTATTTTCCAGGTGTCACACTTTAATAAAGTTTTTGATCAGTCCTCTTTGCATATAATAAATGAAAAGGGATACGAAAAATCAAGCAATTTCTTAGGTGGACCAAGCTAAACCGAAAGTTTGGTAACATTAATAAACTAGTAGTTTATTATATTAAGGGAAAAAAAGAAGCAGTACAAAATGGGTACCACGAAAAAGCCAATTAAGATATCCTACTAAATATATCAAATAATGGCAACTCAGTGTATAAAGTAAAAACATATTGTTACAAAATTACATTATTTATTCATTATCAATTATTTGTCCACAATATAGAAAGATCATTAAAACAATTAGAAATGTAAGTGCTGTTATATAATTTTAATTTTCATAAATACATTTCACTAGATATTAACTAATTTGACAAATGTCTGCTGGCAAAAATCTGAATGAAAACGACATAAATATAAGATATTTTAGTATTAACTTTAAAACCAAATACTTTCAGTTGGTAACCAAATGAAACTTTTCTTTACATCTTATCTTAAAACTATATCAATTTGAGCATATAAGAATAAAATAAATACTGATAGACTCGAATAAGCACCAATCACGAACCAAAAACTTAACCAATTAGTGTAGTGCCTCAACAAAGAAAAATCTTTTCATAGATGGATATCAAATCAAAAGGGCAAAAATCTCTCAAGAATGATAATCTAATATAAGATTTACTTCTTATAGCTACAAACATGCAAGTCTTTATCAACATTATAGTATAAAAGAACCAAATAAATGGAATAAAGGTAGAAAAAAAAATGAGGCATTTTTTTGGAACCATTGCCATTTTAGATCTCACCCAAATACAGGTTATCACCAATGTTAATGAAGCAATTTGCTAGATCGATATGTCGACCATTAAAAATACCCTTTGTAAAAAAGTGAAAATAAGCTCAAAATAATACTAACACCCAAAAATCTAAAACCCCAACAAACTAGTAAGATGAGATCAAAGAGAAAAGTAAACAAACTAAATCTTTTGGGATCTCTAGAGAAAATAAGATCCAATGAAAGAGCCAAGGCCACTCATGACCAAGATAATTTTTGGATGAGTAAGCCCCAAAAAACAAGTGAAGTTCTAACATTTTTTTCCTTTAAATAAGCTAAAAAGTACTGATTAATTGGCTATAAACAACTCTGAATGTTAAAATGTATCAATTTATATGAGATCTTCTTCATGCAAGTGTTAAAGCTAATCTGAGAACAAATAACAAGAAATAACAAAATTGACCAACAATCAAGCAATTTGGTACTAGGATTCCACCCTAAAGTTTCAACCTTCACCAAATTTTGCTACAAAGAAAAATCAAGTAACTATTGAGTGAAAAAATGTACCGTTTCTTTGAGATCCTCTCCATGTAAGTCTTGGAGAATATCTAGAAACCGATCAAGCAACAGAGCATCGTACTCGACGAGCTTATCATCCTCAGACACCTTCTTTGGCGCTAGAAGCCTCAACTGAGCATCAATCGAGGCCAATTTCTCGAGATTTCTCGACATTTTCGCTCAAGCGAAAACTTAATCCTTCACCTAAGAACCCTTCACAAACCTTCAAGAGAAAAAGAGACCAAATATCACTTATCAGTCAAAGAAGTTCAATCAAAAGATGAAATTTGGAGAGAAAAAGTTCGTAGATAGGGAAGAGAAGTACAAGTCCCCTATAGTGGGTCAATAGTGGAGAGAGAGAGAGAGAGAGAGAGAGAGAGAGATGGATTCTCGGTACTGAGCCAAGGTGCCTGTTTAAGGGTATATATAGAAGGAAAAAGTTGGACCAAAATAATTGTATTAAGGGAAATTTTCAAAAAACCCTCTATCTTTTTTTGGATATTCTAAAAACACCCCTATCTTTTTGGAAACTCAAAAAAAACTCCTCTACCAAAGTTTTATTTTCAAATACCCCCCATATAGGGGTTAAATCTAACCATGGATGGTGTTAAAAAAAATTTTGACCAAAATACATTTCTATTTTCATATGTATATTTTTGTTATTTTTTCATTAATTTTATTAGTTTTAAGAAAATTCATAAATAATTTTTAACATATAATGATTTCACAAAAATAAAATTATTAAATGTTGTGTTTGTATAATTTTAATATTACATTTATTATTCATGAAATACTAACATCAGATAATAATAAAATAAACACCTTGAAAATATATTGATAGAAAAATATTTCTTTAAACATCTATTTTATTTTCATTTTCGTTATTCTTTTATGTATGTTTTTAATAGATCCATGATATTTTAATTTTTAAATATTTGCAAGGTGTTCTTTTAATATTATTGTTCATCTTATTATTATTTTATGTTATTTTTTCAGTAAAAAAATATGAAAGTCAAATATATATAATGTATGAAATATTAAAATTATATAAATATAACATATGATAATTATTTTTTAAAAATTATTATAAGCTAAAAAAAATTAGGACTTTTTAAAAATTAATACAAATAGCAAAAACATTATTTTAATTACTAAATATGTAAAAAGAAGGGTATTTTGGTCATAAAAAAATATTTAACACCATCCATAGTTAATTTTAACCCCATAGGGGGTAATTTAAAAATAAAAGTTTGGTAGAGGGGTTTTTTGGAGTTTCCAAAAAGATAGGGGGTTTTTTAGAATATCCAAAAAAGATAGGGATTTTTTTGAAAATTTCCCTTGTATTAATGCAATGTATTGTTTAATTTTGTATTAATGCAATAATTGTGTGGGGGTCATAATATTAAATTTCCATGCTCCATTTTAATTTCATTTTAATTTTAACTATAAAAACTACTTCAATATTTTTGAGATTTCAAGCATTTCAAAAATGAAATGGTTCATAAAAAAAATTGAATAATTGCCGAAAAAACGAAAGCATGACATTTTTTTTCCAGAAATTAAAGTTTTTGTCATTTTACTCGTCTATCGCATACTGATCTAAAAGTATAAATTATTACACAGGAGATAAAAATTTAGTCAAAAAATATATATAAAAAAATGTTACTCACGTAAAAAAAATATACGTACATCTAAAAAAGTGTATCATACATATAAAAATCATATAAAATATTAGAAAATGTATAAAACATAAAAATATATCATACGTACCAAAAATATAACATAATTGTATTTAAAAATGTATATTATACGTCTAAAAAGACATGTGATAAGTCTAAAAAAATACGAAACATAAACGTGTATCATACATCTAAAAAATGTGTATATATCTAAAAAACATAAATATAAAAATATATTCAAAAATGTAATAACATATAACATGTATTGTCTTTATAAAATATAGTATACATCTAAAAACATATATGATCGATCTAAAATGTATGTGTACACCTAAAAGGATAGAAGAAAAAATAAATATAAGATCGAGTTCCTTAAGAGTCAATTCTTACGTGACAGAGAACGAGATGATGAGCCGATAAAAAAAAGTATAACAAAACATACATGTACATTATGGATTTTTAGTAAAAAAAAAAATTTGCAAACAAAAAATGGAGGACTCCTATGCGTAAATATAAATATACCGATAATTTAAGAAATATAATTCCTGATATATTTTTGCAAAAAAATACAATTTCGAATCTCCCAATAATTAATTATTCTAACTTATTGAATTTTTACTTGGTAATATAAAAACATGAATCTTAGAATATTTTTTTAAAATATGCATTTGCATAAACCTATGCAACCATTTATGTCATTAATTGGGAACATGGAAGAAAGGAAGTTCTTTGAATGAAATTAATTGCATAGTAATAGTCATAATGATTTTTATATTAGGATGTGGTTCATATAAAAAAAAAAGGATATGCCAAATTATATCCCTTCCCCCACAGCGGTCACACTCATTTATTTCCTTACAGTTTTGCTTTCTCGTTGGCTTTTTACCCTTTCGCCCTTTTTTGTTTCGGTCTAAAGTCTTCGTGGGTTCTATGATTGAGTAACACTTGTAAAGTTGTAAGAGGATTCCAATTTGTATACCTTTTTTTTCATTAAATACAAAAGAGAAATTTTACTCGGTCCCCATATTTCACCTCCTCACCCTGTATTCTAATCTGGACCGGTCCAAGAATTTAAGAGATCATAAGCAAAATTATAAATCTAACTCGAATTTTTATATTATATTATGTAATTTGTTAAAATGAACTCCAAATTTTTTATAACGGACCCCAAATTTTATGAATTATACTACGTAATTTTTGTGTGTACCCGAACCCGAAGCAGGGACTTCAATTTTTGTACAAATGGGCCGGGCCTGATCCTAATTAGTATACGTAATTAACACGTTAATTAACATGGATGCAGAATTAACACGTGCTAATTAATATAGGGTGGCGCTATTGCAAGAGCTAGCATGTTTAATTCAGAGCGTTTTAAAAATTCTTCTATCAAATAATCATCATATCCATATTTATGAGATTAATATTTATTACACTTATTTATTATTATTTCTATCTTCCATAAATTTTATAAAAATATTTTTTCTAATATCATGAATAATCAATATATATTAATTTGCATATATATATATATATATATATATATATATATATATCGAGTTACAATTTGGATGATTTTTTTCTGCTGAGAAAAATTAAGAACAATAATATTTCTATATAAAATATTTTGTTTGCATTATTTACGGAAGATAATAATAATAATATATAAATGAAATAAATATTAATCATCATAAATTAAAGTACAGTAGTAAATTGATAAAAGGTGTTTGAAATCGCTCTGAATTAAATTATGTTAGTTATTGCAATAACGTCATCCTTACTATAAATTTATGCTAATTACATGCCAATTCTTAATTAATATGCTAATGAATTATGTTAATTAATATTTAGTGTGGTCAAATCTGGAGACAAGATAAATGGGATAAAATACAAAATAAAATTTCAAGATATTAAAATAACTTGCATAATTCAGTGACACTTGTAAAATTGTAATAGGGTTCCAATTTTTAAACCTTTTATTCATTAAATAAATATATTCAAGATTTCCAAATAACTTCTGCATAATTCAGTATTTTAATGCACAAATAACATAATCTCGGCATGATTGAGAATCTTTTTTCTCAAAGAAAACATACGGATTCATTGCGTCCAATTACTTTGTAGTGTGTGTGTACATATATGCTAATGATACCTTTGAACATTTAAACAGTTGTAGAATAGAAAATAAATTTTGAAGGTACAATATATAAGAATAAAACTTTATTATACCATTTTTGTATTTATTTATAAGTAGAAAGAATATCAATTTATTTATTCTATTAGAATGAATATATGATCATTTTGATATAAATTATAAAATATGTATAAATATGACGTGTTACATAATATTATGACCGATCTAATTTTTTATCATTAAATTATAAATATATATGGTTCGATAGTTTTGAAATGGAACCTATTAAGACAATTATTTCGTTTTGAAACTATGCTATAAGCATATACTATGTATCTAGATGAAATTTTGACTTTCATGTTCTTGTATTAGTTTAGTTGGTATTATTGATTATTCGTTTGTATAATAGTTGCATGATATCAATGGTGTTACAATCAGGTAATAAAACACAAATTGATAAATATTATCTCGGATGGTATTTTTATAGTAAGATTTTGTGGAGCCTATGCTCATTCCATACTATAAATATGAATTTAGAATTAATTAGAGGCATTAATTATGTGGGCGAAAAGTCAATGTTCATGATATTAAGAAAATAATAATAAAACAAATTAAAGTCTAGTTTTTGGACAGATAAAATGTTATATCGAATAAATCATAGTTATTTTCATAATATCGTGTAGTTCAATCATAAAATTAGAATTAAAATTGGAATAGTTTTTACTCCAAACTAACATGTAAAAAAATAAAGTTTATATAAAATTGATGTCACCAATTTTAAAACTAATAAAAATGATACAATTGTTACCGGTGTCCCGTTTCGGAAAATATATCCTTCTAATTATTTTATATATCTTATACATTATATATTCATAATGTACAATTTGATAAAATATTTATTACTTTTAGCAAGATTATCTAACATGCTTACACATTCCTATGTTTTAAAATATATTTAAATATGCCAACTGATATTCATGATTGTCCTTCATTGTCGTCGGCACCAACATCTAGTACAAGGTATAACATACATAAATAATATAATATAATATAAAAAAATGTAAATAAACATATAAAGAGAGATTTTGTTTGTGTAATGTATATCGTCGTCGTTCGAATATGTATAATTAAATATTCAAGATGTTAATAGAAAGCATAATGTACATATAAAAATATACGTACGTTGTTTAGCATATAGTTAACCAATAATGAAAATCATTGTCTTAAAAATATATCATTATTAATATGGTAGGTGTTCGACAACACATGAAACATGAAATAATGAAATAAAAAGCAGAAAAAATAATATTCAATTTTATTCCAAATGTGTCGGTGAGATCAAATAGTGAAATAGTGAAAGACATAGTTAAATTAATAATTTTTATTTGAAAAGAAGAGACATAATAAAAAAAAAGTCCTATTCTATTTTCTTCCACTCGTTCATAACTCTTATGAAAAAAATTAAATTGATTTCGTGATTTCATTTTTTTTTACTTTTGTTCGACGAAGCAAAATTAATTCTTCAATTTTCTTCCACCGATTCATCTTTGTTCCGTACTACTCAACAACACAATAAAAATCAAAATAATCATGTCAATATTTACTTATAGTTTCAGTCACATGCTATAGAAGACTCAAACTCAAGAACTATTTTTTATTCACTTACACAAAATCACATGGATCAAGACCACATAAGATCCAGATTGAAGTTTAGTTGTCAACACATGAGAAGACGCAGCCTCAAAAGAAAGAAAAAAAAGTGAGCAGATTGAATACATGCACGTTTGGACGATGACAATCACATGTACATGTTTCCCCTTGCTATTTTAACCATATTTTATTTTTTCTAAATTAGATTATATATAATTGACTTTGAGCCTACTCTATTATTTTCCAAACAAAAAAAAAAAAAAAAAAAATTATATATAATTGATAATCAAAATACTTATTACTGATATTAACTAAATATTAGCCATGTTTCTTTCACTCGACATAAGATCTATTCCGAGGCTAAACATTTTGTACCAATGAAAAGTTTTAATCACATACTTTTAATAAAGAAACATTATTTGTAAAATATTCATTTTATGTTTCAAAATACAACCTAATTCGAACTTGGCCACTCAAATATGATTATCACATATTTTTATCAATTATGGCCGAAAAATCTTAAATTAATGTGGCGACGTCTACGTTTACAACTTCGAGTGATAAGCCTGCCTTAGAAGAGACTCCATTTCAATCAAGACCTTAGTTTTGACTTTCGCCAAAGCAGTTGGAATTTGATTCTTCTATTGCCCATTTCTTTGCAATGTTTTATGTACCAAAGGCAAAAGCAGAACTATTCATATTCTCTTTTTATTAATTTATTTCAATAATCTTGAACATTTCATTGTATATATGATTTTAAATTTAAATATGTATGGTGATTATCATAATCATATTATTCAAGACCGAAACAAACAAATTAGAAGTTTTCTTATGTGCTGGTTATTGGTGGAATAATAAGATAAATTTTACAAAATGCATGTACATGTGGTTTACTATCATATTTTTTTTATGTATTAAACTAAAATTCATATAAACTGATTATCGCAATTTTCGATTTTTTTTATGTCTCAACAACTCATCATAAATGCAATATTAGATAACACGTTAAACATAACGAGTCGGAAAGTTTGCCTGTTAAAATTTACGAAATTAATCAGACGTCATACTAAACAATAATGTTGTCATATATAATTATATTAAATACTAATAATTATATTTCAAATTTCAAGTGGCATGATACATAATTTAAGGGCTCGTAAAAATAATTACCCACAATTATTTTGTATATTAATTATAAATAAATCGCGAATTGGTGATAAAATGTGAATTGCACAGAATAACACCTGTATTGAAAAAAATGAAGAAAATTGAAGAAAAACAATAAAAATGAGCAAAGATCATACTAATTTAACAAAATAATCGGACTAAACCCGAAAACTCTAAATTCAACAAAAATAATTGAAAAAATACCATGCACGAGAACGTGATAGAGAGTCGAAGAGATTATGCGCGCGCATGTGTGTGTGTGTGTGTGTGTGTGTGTGTGTGAGAGAGAGAGAGAGAGAGAGAGAGAGAGAGAGAGAGAGAGAGTATCACGAATACATATCATTGTCGTTCTTCTTTTCTTTCGATCGAGTCAAATGTTATGTTACATAATTTTATTCTTGGCTCGGAACTCATAACAGAGTGAGAAAAAAATAAATGAGTTTAATTTTGGATTTGGATTTAGATTTCGAGTATTTATATTTTAGGGCCCATGTCGAGTATACATAAAAATTGATCAAAAAATTAATTTAAACTCGATTAATTGATAAAACAGTCAAGCTCAAAAAATCGATAGTCATTTTGTAGAAATGGCGACAAATAATTGAGTCGTTAAACTATCGATTAATGATTGATCACATATTAATTGCTATTTTGACAATATTACATGGATATTTTTTTTGTCAGTTTAAAGTTAAAATATGTCATTTAAGATCTTTGAAGTATGTTGCGCGTATATTTCAAAAAATCGACCGTACACGTATCGTCGTAGTATACATATCATATCATAAATTCTTGGAAAAATTGTTATATCCGTATCGTATCGTTACTTGTAGATGTATCCGTGCAAGATAACATTTTAACCATTGAATTTGTATGAACTATTTGACATTAATTTTTGTGCCGCACAATTTTTCAAAATAAAAATGTATTATTCATTATAAAATACTAATATTAATACACATTCAATGATGATTTTTTTTAGTGTTATGCCTCAAATATTTTTTTGTTAATTTTGTCATTAAATTTTACGGGATATATTAACGGTAAAATAGGATAAGTAGAATTGCGGTACACAAATCTCTACACAAGGACGACTTCAGAAAACACATCCATGCTTGTTTTTTATTTTATTTGATATATAACTTATTCTAGAGAAGTCGCAAACCAATGAATAAAATAGCACCAATCATGATAAGACGAGTTATTTATCAAAAGAATCAGGTTCTTTTTTTAAATAAAAAATATGAAAAGATAATGTGCAAATCATGCAACCAAGTGCTGATCACTAATGCAAATATGGTGTGACCCATAAAATATCATGGCATATGAAACAAGTCAATTTTTTTTTTGAGAAACCCGCATTTCAAATTGTAGAGTTTAGTTTTAATTTCATCATGTTCTTAATGATCTATTGATTTTTTTTTTATGATTTAGTTGTATTCCAACGCAATATGATTTGTATAAGTGAAGATTCTTTCTTTTATGATTATCCTTTTTTTTATTCCGATTCTATTTTTGTAATTTGTTGTATTTGATCTTTCTCTATTCAATTCGGACCGAATCAACTGAATGAATACATTGATAAAATATTACTAACTCGTATTACTGGCAATACAACTTTTAGATGCACAGAGGATTTGATTGAACTCACCAACGAGTTCAACTTATTTTTCTAAATACGTGCTGATTTATTTGGTGAGCAATTGCCATCATTGATGTGATATTTCTTTTTTCTTTTCTTGAAATTTGAGGTCAGGATCATGGTTTTGATGCTTCTAATGACGTGCTTAGTATGTTCAAATAGTTCAACTAATTAATTTACTAACTCCGTATGTTCTTTGATTAATGCAAAAATAAACGTAGGACTTTGAGCCGACTTTATTATTTTCAAAAAAAAAAAAAAAAATTACTAACTCCGTATGTTCTTTGTGAGCTGATCCATCCAAATCAGTGAGAAAAATAGTACATTAGTTGGTGAACTTTTATGAAAACATTCATGATATTTATATCATTTTGGAGAGAGATCAAATACATAATTTTTTGAGATATTCTAATGGTAATCATCACATTTATTTTGCAGACGAGCATGTGAAATTGCACGAAAATCATATTAATATTATGTTATCCAATTTTGCGGCAAAGTCTTAAATCAATTTTCATAATTGGTGTGCTTCAAACTTTCTTGAATTTTTACCCATGCTCCTTTGGACCCCCATAGCCTCCACCCCCCTTGTCTCCACCCCCATTGTCTCCACCCTAGTAAGCCGCCTGAAAGCTGTGTCCATTGACCGATCCATCTTTTTGGGGCCATGTGGGGCATAGGTATTACCATTCCTATAGACACATGCATTTTACCATGACTCTGAAAGGTGTATAATGCCAAAAAAATATACATTAAGTACCTCAATTGGGATCTATGACAGTAACACCATAAACTGTATATAATATAGTCAATAGTTTTGGTAATGCTAAAACTTATAATATATACTTAAAGTATATATTGAAACGAAGAAAACAAATATTGGCATAAAGCCAGGCCCCCAGTAAACAGTCCCACTTGCTGGACCTACAAATATACAGAACATGCAAGGCCCAGCTTTCTTATAAAAAGTAAGAAATTATTATTATAAAAATTATTAGTTGTCCCCAAATTTTAATCTTCTACGGTTTGTGCTCCAATTTCAGAAAAATAGAGATATTGAGTACGTAAATAAATTAATCAATCAATCGAAAAAGTAAGAAACGGCAAGAAAACAAAAGAGAAGAAATAAGTTTAGAAATTATGTAAGAACACAGACACGCGCAACATCGTACGTGATCAACCTAGTTGATATTGGTACAGTAAACAAAACCTGTATATGCCAAATAATTACTAATATAGTAATACTAGCCTTACCCAGCGCAATTGCGCGGGGTTGTTCGGGTTTATAAGATAATGTAGTTGAAGATTAGGAGGTCTCGTAATTAAATTAAAAAAATTTCCATGATAAGATTAGGAGGTCTCTATATGATATTTTGGAGCACATGTAAATCTTTGATATAATGTACAAAGAACTTGTCAGAAGTGCGTGATATACATGTTTTTTTTCCGTGAATAACACTTGTTAAAGTTCATTTTTTTGTATTTCGGTTCGTTTCTATTTCGTTGTACTTTTTATGGTAAAGCATGAAGGAAAATATAAAAGTTGAGATTTCTCGCAGTCGCTGTCGAATCGTCTCTCCCAGGTTCGTGTGGCTAGGTTTCATCGAGAGACTTCTTGAAAAAATGACTGGAGAGAGAAGGGACGGGGCGTATCTAAGTTAGGGCATAGAAATTGAATGAACATGTTCCAGCGTAGTCAAGCCGTTTTGTTTTTCACAGACCTCATGGTTCACGTGGGCCAAGTTTATTCAAACTATATACTCAAATCCGACCATAGATTTTCAATTGAACGGTTGAGAACAATTTTGATGACGTGGCCGATTGTCATAACGGCAGGACCAGTAAAAATATACTAATTAATTTAGCGCGGGGCAGTTTGAAACTTAACATTTTTGTTGTTGTTTTCATAGTAAATTTTGTGTTCGTCTTAGTTGTTTCTTTTTTTGAGCTATTTTTTTGGGTGTTGTTATTTTTAGTTACTACTACATTATCCTGTGAATTGGTGTTTGTTTGGAGTTGTCCTCGTAGTAAATTGTCTTAGCTGTTTCTTCTTTTTTCGACTTTTCTTTTTGTGTTACAATTTTTTGTTAGTACTAGCATGTGATTTACTATTTACGGCTGATGAATTGATAGTGTTGTGAGCTTGTTTTGTGAAAATCATAGATGTTTTGAGAACATATTAAATGGGTGAGCAAGTTGGCATAAGTAGATAAATTTAGTTTCGCGGCATAAATTATCCATTACATAAAAGTTCTTACAAATAAATCAGAAAATGGTATCAGTCATCGGTAATCAGTCAAAGACGGAGGATACCAAACGTAATGAAGTTCTTACAAATAAAATATTTGGAAATATTTTTTCAGTTTTGATCATTCTGTACCTCAGATTTCATTTCGAATTCAAGGAGGGCAAAGCAACCGTAACATCATACTGAATTGATTGTTTCGAATTGTGTGTGTGTGTGCACGCATTTGTAGGTTTGTGTGCGCGTGCGTGTGTTTGTGCATGTGTGTGCTTAAGAGCTATTGGCACATCATCGGAAAACGCACCGAGAATTCTTTACCTTCCAATCATGTTCTCTTTATATGTCCCTGATAAATTAACATTTAAATGAATTAAGTAATAATGCATAACTTTTTATCAAATTGTACAAACACTAAGAAATTTTTTTTTCGATTCATACCAATATGTTTACGTTTTGAGGAGTTCAAATAACGTGTTTTTGGTTCATTTGTATCGTATCTTTGACTACATAACTTTTCACCAAATTTTACAAACACTAAGAAATTTTGTTTTTTGATTCATACAATTCTTTTAACGCTACGAGGAGTCCAAATAACGTGTTTTGGGATGGTTTGGATCGAATGTTTTACTACGTAACTTTTCACTAAATTGTACAAACACTAAGAAAGTTTTCTATTCGATTCATAGCAATCTTTTTACGTTTTGAGGAGTTCAAATAACGTGTTTTTAGATCATTTGTATCGTATCTTTTACTACATAACTGTTTACCAAATTTTATAAATACTAAGAAAGTTTGTTTTTCCATTCATAACAATCTTATCATTCTCTGAGGAGCCCAAATAACTTATTTTTTAGATGGTTTGGATCAAATCTTTTACTACGTAACTTTTCACAAAATTGTACAAACACTAAGAAAGTTTTCTTTTCGATTCATAGCAATATGTTTACGTTTTGAGAAGTTCAAATAACGTGTTTTTGGTTCATTTGTATCGTATCATTTACTACATAACTTTTCACAAAATTTTACAAACACTAAGAAAATTTGTTTTTCGTTTCATAACAATCTTATAACTCTTTGAGGAGCCCGAATAACTTGTTTTTGAGTGTGTTTGGATCGAATCTTTTACTACGTAACTTTCACCAAATTGTACGAACACTAAGAAAGTTTTCTATTCGATTCATAGCAATCTTTTTACGTTTTGAGGAGTTCTAACGTGTTTTTAGATCATTTGTATCGTATCTTTTACTACATAACTTTTCACCAAATTTTACAAACACTAAGAAAGTTTGTTTTTCGATTCATAACAATCTTATAACTCTCTGAGGAGCCCAAATAACTTGTTTTTTAGATGGTTTGGATCGAATCTTTTACTACGTAACTTTTCACCAAATTGTACAAATACTAAGAAAGTTTTCTATTCGATTCACAGCAATATGTTTACGTTTTGAGTAGTTCAAATAACGTGTTTTTGGTTTATTTGTATCGTATCTTTTACTACATAACTTTTCACCAAATTTTACAAAACACTAAGAAAGTTTGTTTTTCGATTCATACAATTCTTTTTACGCTACGAGGAATCAAAATAACATGTTTTGAGATAGTTTGGATCGAATGTTTTACTATGTAACTTTTCACCAAATTGTACAAACACTCAGAAAGTTTTTCTATTCGATTCATAGCAATCTTTTTACGTTTTGAGGACTTCAAATAACGTGTTTTTGGATCATCTGTATCGTATCTTTTACTACATAACTTTTCGCCAAATTTTACAAACACTAAGAAAGTTTGTTTTTCGATTCATACAATTCTTTTAACGCTATGAGGAGTCCAAATAACGTGTTTTGATATGGTTTGGATCGAATGTTTTACTACGTAACTCTTCACCAAATTGAACAAACACTACGGAAGTTTTCTTTTCGATTCATATCAATCTTTTTACGTTTTGAGGAGTTCAGATAACGTGTTTTTGGTTCATTTGTATCGTATCTTTTACTATATAACTTTTCACCAAATTTTACAAACACTAAGAAAATTTTGTTTTTCGATTCATAACAATCTTATAACTCTTTGAGGAGCCCAAATAACTTGTTTTTGAGTGTGTTTGGATCGAATCTTGTACTACGTAACTTTTCACCAAATTGTACAAACACTAAGAAAGTTTTCTATTCGATTCATAGCAATCTTTTTACGTTTTGAGGAGTTCAAATAACATGTTTTTAGATCATTTGTATCATATATTTTACTATATAATTGTTCACCAAATTTTACAAACACTAAAAAAGTTTGTTTTTCGATTCATAACAATCTTATATCTCTCTGAGGAGTCCAAATAACGTGTTTTGAGATGGTTTTGATCGAATATTTTACTACGTAACTTTTCACCAAAATGTACAAACACTAAGAAAGTTTCTTTTCGATTCATTGCAATATCTTTGCGTTTTGAGGAGTTCAAATAACCTGTTTTTGGTTCATTTGTATCGTATCTTTTACTACATAACTTTTCACCAAATTTTACAAACACTAAGAAAGTTTGTTTTTCGATTCATACAATCCTTTTTACGCTACGAGGAATCAAAATAACATGTTTTGAGATGGTTTGGATCGAATGTTTCACTACGTGACTTCTCACCAAATTGTACAGACACTAAGATAGTTTTCTATTCGATTCATAGCATTGTTTTTACGTTTTGAGGAGTTCAAATAACGTGTTTTTAGATCATTTGTATCGTATCTTTCAATACGTAACTTTTCACTAAATTTTACAAACACTAAGAAAGTTTGTTTTTCGATTCATAATAATCTTGTAACTCTCTGAGGAGCCCAAATAACTTGCTTTTTAGTGTGTTTGGATCGATTCTTTTTACTACGTAACTTTTCACCAAATTGTACAAATACTAAGAAAGTTTTCTATTCGATGCGCAATCATTTTACATTTCGCGGAGTTCAAATAACGGGTTTTTAAATCATTTGTATTGTATCTTTTACTACATAACCTTTCACCAAATTTTACAAACACTAAGAGAGTTTGTTTTTCGATTCATTACAATCTAATAACTCTCTAAGGAGCCCAAATAACTTGTTTTCGAGACTGTTTGGATCGAATCCTTTACTACGTAACTTTTCACCAAATTGTACAAACACGAAAGTTTTCTAATCGATTCATAGCAATCTTTTTACGTTTTGAGGAGTTTAAATAACGTGATTTTGGATCATTTGTATCGTATCTTTTACAACATAACTTTTCACCAAATTTTACAAACACTAAGAAAATTTGTTTTTCAATTCATACAATTCTTTTCACGCTATGAGGAATCAAAATAACGTGTTTTGAGATGCTTTGGATCGAATGTTTTACTACGTAACTTCTCACCAAATTGTACAAACACTAAGAAAGTTATCTATTCGATTCATAGCAATGTTTTTATGTTTTGAGGAGTTCAAATAACGTGTTTTTCGATCATTTGTATCGTATCTTTTACTACATAACTTTTCATCAAATTTTACAAATATTAAGAAAGTTTGTTTTTCGATTCATAACAATCTTATAACTCTCTGAGGAGCCCAAATAACTTGTTTTTGAGTGTGTTTGAATCGAATCTTTTACTACGTAACTTTTCACCAAATTGTGCAAACACTATGAAAGTTTTCTATTCGATTCATAGCAATCTTTTTACGTTTTGAGGAGTTCAAATAACGTGTTTTTGGATCATTTGTATCGTATCTTTTACTACATGACTTTTCACCAAATCTTACAAACACTAAGAAAGTTTGTTTTTCGATTCAGACAATTCTTTTAACGCTATGAGGAGTTAAAATAACGTGTTTTGAGATGGTTTGGAATGAATGTTTTACTACGTAACTTTTCACCAAATTGTACAAACACTAAGAAAGTTTTCTATTCGATTCATAGCAATCTTGTTACGTTTTGAGGAGTTCAAATAACGTGTTTTTATATCATTTGAAGGGCAAAGGGCACCGCAAGCATGGCACTATGCTACAAGAAAGGTGGAACGAGTTTGCAAGGATTTGTAGATGCTGACCGAGGAGGAGATGTGGATAGTCGAAAGAGCACTTCCGGTTATGTCTTCACGATGGGAGGCACGGCGGTGAGTTGGATGTCGAGATTGCAGAAGTGTGTGTCGCTATCGACAACGGAGGCGGAGTATGTGGCAATCTTGGAGGCCGAAAAGGAGATGGTATGGCTCTTGACTTTTCTGAAGGAGATCGGGAAAGCTCAAGGATGCAAGACACTTTACACCGACAGTCAAAGTGCCTTATGTCTCGCGAAGAATCCGGTGTTCCGCTCGAGGACCAAGCACATCCAACGGAAGTATCACTACATCCGGAAACTTGTGAATGACGGGGTCTTATCGCTGGAGAAGATCCAAGGTGCCAAGAACGTTGCAAATATGTTGACCAAGGAAGTCCCCACCGACAAGCTGAGGCCGTGCGTCGCCTCAGTGGGGCTGGTCACGTAAACCGTGGGAGCTGTCGCCGGACTCGAGGAAGTCCCTCTCGGGATGGGAGAAAAGGAGATTGGTGCAAAAGTCTCCAAGTGGGAGATTGTTATGGTATGGAGACTTTTGGAAACCCGAGGATTAGGAAATTGGAAAAAGAGAACTTTGAAGAGATAGGAAAGTTCTCCATATATTGTTATTGTCATGATTGAATGGTAATTAAGGCAATGATTATTTTCTTGTATTATTTCCTTGTATTGGGTATGAGTTTGGCTATAAATAGAGGGCTAGGCTAGAGTTTTATTCATTCCAACAAGTACAAACAATTGTATTCTCTCTTTCTCCAGTATAGTAAAATAGTTTGAGTGCCGGCGGCCGTAATTTTTTTCCCTTCGGGGTTTCCACGTAAAAATACTTGTGTCCGTGTGTTGTTCTTGTGTGTTTGTTTGCGACGACGATCCTAACATTGTACTCGTTAAATCATCTTGTTTCTCTTCATGAATATTTCTCTCTTTCTTGGTCTACTATTTAAGGGATTAAATCATCATGCTTCTCTCCATCAACGATTTTAAAATTTTGTGATTGAAGGCATTTTTTGGCTCCAAATATTTAGTATTTTGTACTTCAATCCTTGTACATTTTTATTTTTTTCTGCTTCAAACATGTATTTTAATATTCAAAGAAACATACATATTACTAGGGGGTAGTATAGTAGGAGTGGGTTAGGGGATGGGTTAGGCTACGGCCAATAATGTCTAAAAAAAAACATACATACTTGCTACTATTTAAGGGGTTAAATCGAGCTTGTAAAATTTAGATTTTGAAATAAATACCATCCACTCATCCGAGTTAAAAAAAAAAAAAACTCGGCCGAGTATGTCGGACTCGGTGACAACCGAGTTAATATCGCACGATTAAGAGTGAAGATAAAAAAAAATCATGGAGTTAAGATCAGAATCCGAGCTTTTGAATTTTTAAGGTCAGTAAAACCAGGGAGTGTTTGAGCTACACGATTAAGAGTGCAGAACAAAAAAGTAGGTACGAAGAAGACGAGCTGGGATGAAGTGAAGATCCAGTGAAGAGAGGGATTCTTAAAGACGATGAGATCTGGCGAGGAGATCTGGGATGAAGTGAAGATCGGTGGAAAAGAGAAGATGATGAACAGCAAAGAGAGCATATCTACAAGGCATCAGAGAGTAAAGGGGATGATGAGGAGGATGCAAGAAGGAGATGGCGATCGAGTATGAAGGACGATGACAGGAAATGGTGAAATGGCTGAAAGAGGTGAAGTGTTGTGAAGGCGGCGTAAGAGAAGAGGAAATGAAGAGAGAGAAAGGAACACTGCCGCTTAGGGGTTCTGTACCGGTATTTATACCCTAGGGTTTCAAATCCGGTATTTTTGAAATACAAGGAATTCCTATTTCCAGGATTTTGATGTCATTGGAAATTTGAATTACTATATTGATATCCTATAGTTTTTATGAGTAGGAAATAAGGGGTGTTAAGATAGTTTTAGAAATATCTAAGAATAAATGCCTTTTCTACTTGTAATAAACGATTTGTCAATATAATTTAATAGATGTATGGCGTAAGAACCTATTTTATTTTTCTCAAAAAAGAAGAAGACGATCTGGGAGATGGGGACAAAAAAGTGATGAATGGTATGTGGGCTGTTAGTCTTCATGTTTATATAATTGAAATAAACGAAACATGAATTCTTGAGTTCTTTATTTAGGTATTGGACATAAGTCACATAAAATCCATGGGTGGAAAACGTGCTGTGATGTGTTATTTAAGAGGGAATTGTTACTTTACTCAATATTCGTACATAAATAATAATAGGTAGGGAAGTTCTATAATAAATTCATTTTCTTATGATAAATTTATTTTTAAAAATAAAAAAATTCTAACATTTGTTAACTAATAATTTCTTTTTTGTAAGATTCAATTATATATTTATCATTTAATGCTATGCAAAACATAAATTTTATATAATTAATTGATAAATATTTAAAATATCTTAAAATAATTTTTGAAAAATGGTCCAAAATAAGAAAATGGATCTATAATAGAACTCTCCGGATAGGAAAATTTTCAAATAACCTCTAATTTTTTTGACTATGTAAGAAACTCCTTAATTTTTGGAAAACTCTAAAAAAACTCTTACATACAAAGTTTCATTTTCAATTATTCTGTAGGGATATTTCATGGTATTACATTTTTTTTGAACCAAAATACCTCTCTATTTTTCATATTTAAATTTCTTCAACATCTTTGTATATATATTGTATTGTTGGTAGCGTAACTCGTTTGTCACAACTTCCGACAGTAGTAATTTTTTGTCATGTTCATAATGTAATGTAGTATTTTTTATGTCGTAGTTTTATTTTTTATTAGTAGAATTTGTTCTTATAATGTTCATTTTTCAAATATTTTTTTGATTTTTTTTCTATTTTTTCCGATATTTTTACTAACAATCCGATTTTCTTTTTCGACTCGTCCGAGTTTGGTCTGAGTCGACCGAGTCCCGAGTCAACGCGACCGGCCGACGAACCGAGTCCGAGTCCGAGTCCGATATTCAGAACCATTGTTAAAACAGTGTTAACGAAACATCAACAGACAATATTTAACGTTCAAAATGTACTAAATGGCGATGTATGACCGCTACATAAAGCTAATTGCAACATTGATAATTATTAGATTCATCTTTACTTTTATTAGTACTGAACCGGATCATTATTAGATTCAATAAATTTTCAAATCCAGATATAAGGGCATCCATTTTATAGAACATATTTTGAGCTCTTGATCTATTGTGACACAAGATTTACATTTTTTATTTGTAAAAGAATTGTATCCGAATCTTAATTGAATCCTTGAGATATCTAAAGTCTGAACCGTATACGGATCCGGATAGACTGTAGCTGCATTTGTTCCTAGAAAAAAAAAAATATGAATGCGAATCTTGTTTGAACACTTACCTCAATTGGATCCAAATTGTTCACGCCCCAAGTCACAACAGGGACTCTTGATAATTCGATGCGACATTCTTTCGAAACACATACTAAGTTTACAAAAAAGAAAAAGGGTACTTGTACGGCAAATAGAAACAAACACACACACAAAATCCGAAATCAATATCATCATACAGAAGTAAATATGTTTAGCAAAACACAATTAAGAGTTGCTCATGCAAGCTCACGAGCAGCCAATTTGGTAATTCTGACGCCAGGTATTGACATTGTTCTTTTCTGAAGAAGCGCTATGAGACTGTCCACATCGTCACTTGAGTAGATAACATGTATCTTCGTAAGGCGATTACAACCAAAGCTTTTGATTTCGTCCCAATTTTGGTGTGGCTCTTCTTCAATATGGTCATCCTGGAAAAGGGAATTAGTACACACATTAAGAATTATTTTATAAGACAAGAATATCTCATGGATTTCAATTCAGGATCGGATTTTAGTCGAATTGATTGTACCTCACACAATACTTCATCATGTGATATAGTTAGATACTCCAAATTAGGGCAAAGCTCGAGGAAAGAGGACAGCAGGCGAAAATTGCACCGCATACACACATCAGTATGAATGCTCAATTTTTTGAGGTTGTAAAATTTCTTGCATCTTGGCAAGTCTGCTTCCAATAATTCCTACAAGAATTACAAAGATAATTTAAACACTTAACAAGTCAAAACAAATAAAACAAAGAAAAACTTTACACAAAACACATACCTTCAAATAGACAAAAGTGTTTAACCTCAGACTCTCGACACTAGAAAGGCCCCTAAGAAGTTCAAGAGTGTAGTTCGAAACCAGATCATCATCAGCATCGGTGGTGATGTATGCCTCGGTCACCATTGGCATATCTTCCAATCTGGCACCAGTGTCGATTTGTACACGGAAGTTAAGGCATTTGACACGAGGAGCAGATATACGAATATACGCCGAAGGGAACACATCACTAACGAAATTGCAATTAACTATACCCAATTTTATCACAGTTTGAAATGAAATACTTTTCATCTCGAGAGTGCATTCCATGATGCCTAGATCCTCGAGGGCGGGACTCCCGGAAAGAAGCTTTTCCATGAAATCACCACTAATAAATGCGTTACTAAGAGAGAGTTCTGTTAATTTAGGGAGGAAGATCTTATCTGGTTCAAGCTCTAAACACTTATCCTCTATTTCATAATTCAGGGAAAGATCCTCTAGTGATTTGCATGTGAAAAGGCAATCAGGCCAATGAATTTGGTCGTCTCCGTATAAATTTATATCAAGTTTCTTTGGATTGTGTTTTGCTGCATAAAGAACCCACATCGTTGCAGCATAACCAGATACCTGGGATTGGGCATAATCCCTAGTGTGCCAGAGGGTGAAGCTGTGGAGTGCACTGGCATTGTCACGGAGACGCAAAAAGGAGGTAACGAAATTCTCGAATTTATCAAGGACTTCTTCATCGGATTCATAGGTTCTTCGGAAATCATCAGAGCAGATGCATAAACATGGCATGAAGGTCCAGAGTTTACACCACCTTTTGGACAATACACATGTTTGCACCGCCTCCTTCGAATCCAACAATGACAATATATCCGTAAGAATTCCATCGGGCAACTTGCTTATCAAGTCATCTCTATCACCCTTCATCATTTCAGGCTTATTGGTAGTTCTGATTCTCTTCCTTTCATTCATCATAAACGCTTCCACTCAAACACCAAACGTGCACTAATTCCAGCAATGACTACAAAAGAAACTGAGAATTAGAAAAGATCAACTTGATCAGGCCAAATTGCATCAATCCCTATTAGTTATATGAAATCATACCCTGAACTCGAAATTCAACACAATTCCCTCTATATCCTAATCAACGTATCAATTTAATAAGGAACACATAATTAATAACTTTATAATATTAATTAGGAATTGTCAATTCAGGAGAATGTGAATTGTATATAACATGTTCATTAATTATGTGATACTTCGTTAATTGCTAAGCTAATTGAGTTGGGGGGAGGGTAAATGACCTTAATAGATAGGGAAATTATACCGTGCCCCTCAAATGCATTTTGCCATCCACGATCCGTACACACCCACCAAATTAACAATTAATCCCCTTTATTAACCCACTCTATTAACCACTAATCTACTTTATTAATCATTAATAAATATTAATTATTAATGGTTAATTCGCGTGTACCTTAATTCAATATAATTAATCACTAATCGAATTTATTTAGGTTAATTAAGTGGGTCGTTAACCACTAATCCCTCATTTGGGGAATCTGGGAGTGGGTTTGAGGGGCACGGTAAATGAGCCCAGATAGATATTTATGTAACCTATCAGTGGCGGATCTTTATGGCATAATTTGTGGGGTCAGACAAAAAAGAACTACCAAAATAACACAATAATTTGTTTTTGGGAGTCAAACATACATATTTACACTTATTTATGAAAGAATGGTGATGCATGTCCTGATTAAAATCTCCTAGATCGATTGATGTGTTGGTATGTGCATTAATGATGATAGTAAATCATGAATATTTAATTTTTCCATCATATATAGAAAAGAATGTAAAAAATATTCACCGTTTCACACGTCATTAATTTATTTAATATTTTAAAGTTGTTTATCATCATTTATAATATTAATTAATCAAATTTAAATCTATAAATTTGGAAAATAAGTTATTTGACCGAATTAATACACCTTTTAGCATGTGTTAAACGGATACACATGAACAAAAATATCATAAAAAAACAAACAAAATATAATATTAAAAATAAAACTAATAAGTTCGCAAAAATTAGCAAAATAAAAATGAAAATACTTTGCTTTTAAAAACTATTGAAAAAAATAATAATAAAAATAAATATGACTTGTCATGTGTAAAATCAAATATAATAAATAATTAAATAAATCAAATCATTTTTAAATAATTTGGTTTACCAAATAATAAATATCGTTTACCATCTAATTAATAAGATTTTGTCACCTAATTAATAGCATGTATTAATTTTCATAATTGTTTTGTTTACTATGTATTAATTTGAATTTAAAACTAAATTGAGTCAATTCATGATGGGAGAATGTAAAAGGGACAAATATAATTTTTCTTTCTGAAATACTACACATATATATATTGTTTTCTGGAAATTTTAGGAGGACGTACACTGTTATGGTGATAAAATATACAAAACCATACATACATATTGTTTCCACATAAAGGTTATATATGTCACCCATCAAACAAGAAAAAGTTGTGATGATGCATCAATCGAGAAGGATTAATGGGAGTTAATTGGATTGATTAGTATTCAAATCAATACTTAGTTGGATTGATTCAAGTATTCAACTAAATAGTCTGATCAATTCAATAAACTCTCCTCGATTGACGCATCAAGAATAATTTTTTCTTGTTCAGTTCATAAAGACATAGTATATTTACTCTTTCGTATATGTTGTTTTCTGAAAATTCTCCCCAAACCCTACATAGATCCGCACCTACCCTCCCTGGTACTGCTTAATATGTAATAAAGCACCCCCCTTGAACATGTAATGTGTGAAAATTTCAATAAATTGTACCGAAAAAGGGGACCAGTAAAACAAGAGGAAGAGCAGGTCAAATTATACTAACTGCTAAATTGTAGATTCCACTCAGTTAAGAAGAATCATTCACAAATCAGACTTCCACTAGAATAAGAAGAAAAATTCAGAGAAACACTCAAGAAATCAGGCTTACTTTAATTTTGCGGCAGCGGTAAGAAATAAAACCAAACGGTTAATGCTTCCCGTTTGTTCTCTTCAGTCGACCGATCAATCTGATCCGAGAAGCAGAAGGATGAATTTATCTTCGCACGAGAACTGGATCCCGATTTATGTGTACAAACTTCAGGTTATATATGGGAAACGAGTTTGTGCTTTTATGAAAAAAATAAGAAAGGAGAAGGGGGCGGAAGACTAGAGGAGATGCGTGTAGTGGGGCGAAGGACTAGAGGTAACGTGTGTAGTGGGCGAAGAACTCGAGGAGACCGAAGGGGGCAAAACCCAGAATAGGAATAGCTATCTCTGTCTAGGTATTTGAACGGCATTTCGGTGCACTATTCCGTGTCCAGGCTTTCATTTGCGCATATAGCACGGTGAACCGAATCCATGACAAACTTACTATGTAAGCCGAAGTGATAATAATAATAATAATAATAATAATAATAATAATAAAAAATGGTGAAACATTTTCCCGTGTATAATTTTTTCCATTTATCGCCGAGAGTTATTAATGATATTTTGAATCACATTGACATGCATGATATACATTTTGTGATTCAGAAATCATACAAAATCATTAATTTATTTCCTTTATTAGTTTTTATGAAGCTTGTAAAATTATCCGTGAGAACAATCTTGAGGAAATATTTTTCCACCATTACCATCCTTTTTTCCGTGATAAAATTTCCGTCATTACCATATTTACCATAATCCATCTACCTCCAGGAACGATAATTCTCTAACATAAACAAGATGGAGGTTCCGTGATGAAAACGAAACGGTCGTACTCGCACTCTAGATACCCGCGACCCCGGATGATCTGTGCACCATACCTAGACTCAAAATATTTAAATAAAATGGTTAGTCACGAAAGTGACTAAGTGAGTGAGTTTCGAGTCTATCTTATTAAGATCGATCTTATACATGGCTAGCCAAAAATCTAGCTCGAAAATAATCATAAACATAAATCAAAATCTGTAATCATATATGTATATAAATACTTCTCAAAATATTTTTCCCGACTTTTCGAAATCAAAATCACTTACATTCGTACATAATCATATACATACTAATATTTTTACCCGGATTAGGACACTAATAACTCTCTACTGAAGTGTCACCCGAGCTGATAGCAAATCACACTTGGATTGAAACAAAACATAAATCTCTAGGAAGCGTGTATTCCCAAAGAAAACATAAATCAGAGTTGCCGAGTATCTCTTCCTTGGAGCGGCAAACTCTGACAACCTAGCTGGCTACTGAATACTCGATTCTTCTCACATAGACTCGGTGTATGCTCCCACGTATACTCCTCCTTGTTTTGGTTCACATCTCCATGTCTATTCAAGAAGAGTCTTCACTCCCGGCATATTCTTATTTCAAATGAATTATTCAGATAGGTCTCTTATTTTATTTTATTTGCACAAAAGACCCTGGGTCATGACACGAAGCAATTTACAAACCTGGTTCAATCAATAGTAAGAGTTAGATCAAATCTAGGGTTACAAACTTGATACATATCCACAGCGCAACACATTAACAAATGAGGATCTCTCAAATTAATCGACAGTATCACTGATCTAGCAAGCATCTAGTCGCGTGCAAGGAAAAATCGAAGCCTCGGAGAGAGAGAGCATTGATTTGTTGTTGGTATTTTGGAGAGAAAGCAAAAATGACTTGGATTACACGTAGAAAGGGATTTTACGAAGAGAAGACAAAGAGGCGAGTGAAGATGGTTTTGGAAATTATTTGCTTCAGTTCCGTTAATTACTCCCCTCAGAATTTTCCCATTCCGGATTTTGTGATTCTCGGAGTTTCTACCAGAGTCACGGATGCTGCAATAAAACTGTCTAGAGAAAATAGGACTGCAATGATACAACAAATACTCTTAAGTTACTCGGATACTTAAAAAATGCAGAAGTATCATGAGGATATGGGTATCGATACGGATAAAGGTACGACACGGGTCGGATACGTATCGGATTCGCCATTAGGCATATCCGATTATTTTAATAATATTTTTTGGATACGTCGGAGATACGGCATGATACTGCTGGGAAACATTCAAGATATAACCGGAATACTACATTTAAGATATACTTCGGCCAATTATATATTTTGATGAATAATATTTTTAAACACATTATATATTATATTTCTATAATACTTCTAGAATAAATTTAAGATATTTTTATGATATTTGTATTGTTAGATTGAATTTATTTATTGTCATGATATTTAATTTAAAATAATATTAATTTATTATTAATTTATTAATTATATACTATATAAATATATTAAAATATTAACTACGTATTTGTATCCGTATCCGTGATATTTTGAAAATTGCCGTATCGCCGTACGTCTTTCTTCCTGGATGGGATGAGATATTCATATAGTTCGACGTTATGGCTACTAACTTTATTTATTACACTTATCCCAACATGTCCTTTAACTTTTAGTACTGAACCGAATCTCTTTTTATGAGTACTGAACCAGATATATGTTGTGAGTTGTGACACAAAATTTTCATTTTTTTTTGTAAAAGAATTGTACCCGAATCGCAATTGAATCCGTGTGATATCTGAATCGTATCCGGATCCGGATAGACTGTAGCTGCATCTGTTCCTAGAAAAAAAATATGAACGCGAATCTTGTTTGAACACTTCGGAACACATACTAAGTTTCAAGGACTATTGATAATTCGATGAAATTCTTCGGAACAGGTACTGAGTTTTAAAGAAAAGAAGAGGGTACTCATACAGCTAATAGAAACAAACACAAACACAAAATTCAAATTCAAGAACATCATACAAAAGTAAATATGTTTAGCAAAACACAATTAAGAGTTGCTCATAAAAAAAAAACAGGAGCAGCACGTTTGGTAATTCTGACGCCAGGTATTGACATTGTACTTTTCTGAAGAAGAGCTATGAGACCGTCCACATCGTTATCGTCACTTGTGTAGAAAACATGTATCTTCCTAAGGCGATTGCAGAAAAAGTTTTTTATTTCGTCACAATTTTGACCTTGCTCTTCATGACCATGTTCATCCTGCAAATTGGAATTAGTACACATATTAAGAATATTATTTAATAAGACAAGAATATCTCATGGATTTCCAATCAGCATCGGATTTGAGTCAATCGATTGTACCTCACACAGATGTTCATTATGTGATAAAGTTAGATACTCCAAATTAGGGCAATGCTCGAGGAAAGAGGACAACAGGCGAAAATGGCAGCGCATACACAAATCAGTATGAATGCTCATATTTTTGAGGTTGTAAAATTTCGGGCATCTTGGCAAGTCTGTTTGCAATAATTCCTACAATAATTGCAAAGATAATTTACATATTTGACAAGTTAAAATAAATAAAACAAAGGAAAACTAAAACTTAACACAATACACATACCTTCAAATACACAGAAGTGTTTAATCTCAGATTCTTGACACTATAAAGGCCACTAAGAAGTTCAAGAGTGTAGTTCGAAACCAGATCATCATCAAAATCGGTGGTGATTTTTGCCTCGGTCAGCATTGGCATATCTTCCAATCTGACTGCAGTGTCGATTTGTGCACGGAACTTAAGGCATTTGGCTCGAGGTGCAGATATAGGAATATACGCCGAAGGGAACGCATCACTAACGAAATTACAATTAATCATACCCAAATTTATCACAGTTTGAAATGAAATGCTTTTCATCTCTAGAGTGCATTCTATGATGTATAGATCCTCGAGGGCAGGACACCCAGAGAGAAGCGTTTCCATGGAAGCACCACTAATAAATGCGTAAATAAGAGAGAGATCTGTTAACTTAGGGAGGAAGACCTTATCTGGTTCAATCTCTAAACGCTCATCAAATATTTCATAATTCAGGGAAAGAACCTCTAGTGATTCGCAGGTGAAAAGGCAATCAGGCCAATAAATTTGGTCGTCTCCGTATAAATTTATGTCAAGTTTCTTTGGATTGTGTTTTGCTGCATAAAGGACCCACGTACTTGCAGCAGAACCAGATACCTGGGCTAGGGTCTGCTCCTTCGTGTGCCAGAGGGTTAAGCTGTGGAGGTCAGTGGCATTGTCACGGAGACGCAAAAAGGAGCTAACGAAATTCTCGAATCTCTCAAGGACTTCTTCATCGGTTTCTCTTTCATCGGATTCAGAAGTTCTTCGGAAATCATCCGAGCTGATGCATAAACATGGCACAAAGGTCCAGAGTTTACACCACCTTTTGGACAATACACATGTTTGCACCGCCTCCTTTGAATCCAACAATGACAAGATATCCGTAAGAATTCCATCGGGCAACTTGCTTATCAAGTCATCTCTATCACCCTTCGTCATTTCAGGGTTATTGGTAGTTCTAGTTCTCCTCATGTAATCCATGATAAACGCTTTCACTCCAACACCAAACGTGCACTAATTCCAGCAATGACTACAAAAGAAACTGAGAATTAGAAAAGATCAGCTTGATCTGGCCAAATTACATCAATCCCTAAATAGTTAT